>CM046877.1:326121634-326790223 GCA_025667525.1 Glebionis coronaria
ACATGCGTCAAGCCTCATATTTTCCGCTAAAGTTAACATTTTGAAATCATTAGAATTTGAAACTTTGGTTTTATCAAGATCATTAGAATTTTGGGATCTATTCGTGAAAAGTCCATTTTTTGTTCCCCATACGACATCGTTAATTTTCCACCGTGAACGTCGGTTACGGCTCGAGCCGTCGATAAAAAGGGACGACCTAAAATAATGGGACATTTAGGATCGCACTCGTAATCGGAAATGAAGAAATGTGCGGGAAAAATAAACGTTCCAATTTTAACATAAACATCCTCGGCTATTCCAATTGGTTCTAATGGCGTACAATTCGCTAGCTCGATTGTCATGTTCGTGGGGGTGAGGCAAGGCAATCTCATCAATTTCCAAAGAGAATGAGGCATGAGATTGATGCTAGCACCTAAGTCGGCAAGTTCTAAACATCCCTCAATCTCGGAAAAATCTCAAGGTATTAGAAATTGGCCCGGATCTTCTTCCTTTCTCGGCATACGCCTTTTAGGCTTTTGTAGAAGAATCGAGGCACAAGTTTCTTCAAGGGTTACGTTGGTAAGGTCGATAAAGCTCTCTTTTTGAACTGTGGATGGAATTTGAGGTACACGAGGGTGTGCACACCTTTCCTTCGTCGCCACGTTCATCCCCTCGACTTTAGAACATGAAGGTGTTTGAGAAGTCGAGGGTCGAGGTTGAGTAACAATTCCAAACCCGCTAAGGTTTGGGGAAATCGAACGACCTTTTCCAACGGTTGAGGCGGCTTTTGTAAAACCCGCATGCTTTTACCATGAATAGTACCCTTAAGATCGTACGTACTAGATTAAAACTTCCTTTTATAGTATGATTACGTTCACGTATAAGAATTTTAGGTATTACGTACGTGTTAGAACACGATAAGTATCTATTACGTATGAACACACAATAATTATTCAAACAATAATTAATCACGAACATGAAATCATGGACGTAAATTAATCACGAGCTAATATTAATTACGTATATATATTTATTACGAACACAAATAAATATATTAAGTCACGGTTAATAATTAACTAGAACACATAAAACACGAACACGATAAAACACGAACGAACACTAAAATAATTAGACTCGGAAAAGGTACGGGTTACCCTAAGTGGGGCCCCCTACCCGCGGCTACACCAAGAGGATGGGCCAAGCCCATCAAATTTTTACTAACAAGGGGTTAAGGTAAAATCTTTTAGTCATTTTTCACATTACAGTAAAATAACAAAAACCCTAAAAAGTTTCTTCTCCTTTCTTCTTGCTCCTTTTGGCCGCCGGATATACAACACACAAGGGAGGTGTTCGGTTGATTTTTGATCTTGAATTTTTTGCAAGGATTTGTGTGTGTTCATCCTCGTTTGATCCACGCATTCGGTATAACCTTTTTAATCCTTTTCTTTTATGTTTTGATTTAATAAATTACATAAGATCATGATGTTTTTAAAAACTAATTAAAAACATTTATTAAACATGTCTATGATTATGGGGTAAATCAAAATAAAGGTTTTTAGGGGTGTTTGTTCTAGCCGACGCCTAAACCGAACCCCCAAGGGGTCTCGGTTTGGCTTATGAACCACCACCGAGACCTCATGGTATCGGTTTGGTGGTGTGGGTCCCACGGCAACAGCAAACAAGGGGAAACCCCGAAGTGGTTCGGGGTATGGTGTTGATTACGGGTCCGGTTCATGGTTTCTAGTCACGGTCCGGTTCATTGTTTATGTTAAGGTTTATGATTTTAATAATTATATGTTAACAATTAAATTAATAAAACATGACATAAATAATTTAATAAACATGACTTAGGTTATAATTTATTTATTAGATCATAAATTTTTAACCTAAGTATTTATATTTTCTAGACTTTATAATTAATTAATTATTAAAAACCATGACTATAATTAATTAATTAACATGACCTAGGTTATATTATTAATAATTAATAATACATGTTTTAACCTAAGTATTTACCTTTATTTAATTAAAAACATGATATATTTAATTAAATACTTTTAACCTATAGTTTATTTAAATTACATGTAATAATTAATAAACTATACCTTATATCAATATGACTTAGAATAATAATCAGAAAACACTTAAGCTTATATAATTAGCTTATTTAACCAGCTTATATCTATTTATGGAAACTTTCTATTTTTAGAAACTTATTTAATTAAGGCAACTAATCTATTTATGGAAACTTTCTATTTTTAGAAACTTATCTATTTTAAGCAGTAATTCTATTTTTGGAAACTTTCTATTTTTGGAAACTTTCTATTTTTGGAAACTTTCTATTTTTGGTAACTTTCTATTTTTGGAACTTTCTATTTTAGGAAACCTGCTATTTTTAGAAAGTTACTTATTATTACACAGTAAGTATAATAATACATGAAATACAAATAATACTTAATCAGAATAGACAGAATATAAGATAGATACAGCATAAAGCTTTAAACAGTAAAACATGACATGAACGTGTAAAATAAGCTAAGACATGACGCAAAACCAGTTACGTATTTAGTAATCAGATACTTATACACGTATGTATTTATGTAGCATTAGTGATACCGAAGTAGGACTCTCTTCAGTTCGTCTTCTTCGTTCACTTAACATAAGGTACGGATTCCCGTCCTTTCAGTATGGACATTCTTTCCTTATTAGGATTCCCCGTATGCAGCCAACTGTTTTCCCGTAGTATAAGTTTATATGTTTGATTTGCTTATGTTTAATTTAGAATACCTATAGCCATATACATGCATGACCAGCTTCACCTAGTTATGGAGGTACCATAACCATAACACTAGAGGCACTAGTGTTATGACTTCCCCACGGTGGAGTGATTGCTCGTGGCGTCCCTTCAGCTTTTGGCCATATTATTATATTTATCATGTGGGGCGTATGGGTGCATCCTAGTTACATGTTTTCAGCAGATTACTCAGTGTGAATGTGGTGTGTGCCTTGCATCCTTCACAAGGAGCTGATCCCTCTTACCCAAACCGGTATATTAAATTAGAGGCAGCCCCTTTATATTGCATGATGAGGTCACCCCTCCAAGTATTCATGCACGGTGGATTTTCATGACCTATATTCGCTAATGGTAGAATATGTTAAACAGTTTTTATAAGATAAGCATAAGGCTTTTCAAACTATAAAACCAGTTTTACCAAGACTTAACCAGGTTATTCGGGACTTAGTTTCTTTCGTTGTTATATGCTTATATGCTTATATTGTTCATGCTTTATTGTACATCCGTGCACTGAGCGTATTGCTCAGCCGTTTTCCTATTCTATGTTCCCAAAACGGCATGTACTTAGGGACGCTCGTAGACTTTAAGCGTACGTGCATACGGACTGGAAGCTTTCTAGCCTTTCTTTACTTTATGCATTATCTTTACTTTGATACTCTTTCCATGGACATTTTTTAGTCCTTTCATTTTTAGTACTTATGTTTGTGTGTGATGAGCTTTACTTTTGGACTACCAATGTTTGATTCCGGTATTTTCCTTTTATGGTCATGTAATGTTTTAGACATTTATCCTTGTATGCTTTGATGACACGCCATAATTACGCGTGATATTCCATTACCAAAATGGGGTGTTACATTTATGGTATCAGAGCCAAGGCTTCGACTTGTAGGCTCTCAAATTATGACCTGTGATTAGTGGGTAGTCACTATGGTCTTCCTAGAACTGACAGTCGTTTTCATGCATTCATCATTTTTATGCATACATATATATGTCATTGTCGCAGGTTTATGACTAAGTAATGGTTGGTACAGGACTGACCCTATTTAGTCGCATGTGTTTTATCGAAACTTTTAAATTTGGGACCGACCCATAGGCGTCCCCTCGTCATGTCTTTTATTTTGGGTGAACTGACCATAGGCGTTCACTCTCGAGCATACAAAAGTTTTCATAAAACTACATCATGCATTCATACACAAAATTTCTTGCATAAATTTTTTCTCTTGATTTATTGGTATAAATTTTTTTCATGTATATATATATATATATTTTATGTTTTGATCTGTTTAATCATATGTTTTATGTTATACTGTCAGATGGTTCTCACACGCGAACAGGAACAACTCAATGCAGCAATCCAAGCTGCAATGCAAGCTTTGCTTCCTCAACTGAGGAATGACATCAGGGCTGAGGTTCAAGCTGCCAACAATCAGCAGCATAACCAAGCCCCTCCTCCTCCTCCTCCAGTGACATTGGCAATATGGCTGGAGAGATTCAACAAGCTCCGTCCTCGAGCTTTCGAGAAAACAGATAGCCCCAGTGACGCTGAAATCCGGTTGGCTCACATCAAGAAGATTTTCAATGTTATGGGTTGTCACCCCGTGTTCAAGGCGAGGTTGGCATGCTACCGGTTCGAAGGCGATGTGTTAAATTGGTGGTTATCATTGAAGCAGTCTGAGGGAGGTGACGATTGGGTGGCTGGTTTGATATGGGCTCAGTTCAAAGATAGGGTGATGGAGCAGTTCTTTCCCAAGGCTGAGCAAGACAAGCTCAAGAGGGAGTACCATGGGATCCGACAGAGAGCTGGGGAGAATAGCAATGAGTTTATGCAGCGCTTTCTTCGCTTAGCTGGTTTCCTTGATGTAGCAGCACGTACTCTTGAAGAGCAGGCACACCACTTTAGGTGGGCTCTTCGCACATCGGTCGCAAACAATCTGGTGTGTGCTACGTTCAACACTGTAGCACAAGTGGCCGATGCGGCACGTAAGCTAGAGATGCTGCATGAGAGAGATGATTTCGGGGAAGCTGAGAAACCCGACAAGAGGAAAACATTCGTATTCAGGCGGTGACCAATCCGTATTCTTTATATATATGTCAATTATTCATCTCTTAAATTGTATCTTCCAGGCAGAAAACTAGGGACCGGTCTCAGCCGGCTACTCAGCAGCAGCCTCATCAGCCCAAGGGAAACGGTCAGACTAACGACCGTTCTGCTATGGATAGGCGTGGCGGTAATGATAATTACCGTAACAACACTGGACACTCCAACGGCAGCAGGTCCTAATACTTACGCATTTTCTTATGATTTCATGTTATAACTCATATTCTGACACTCTAGCAAATCTTCTACCAGGAACCATGGAAACGGTAGGGACCAGAACCAGAGAGGTTCACAGCCTAGTCGTCCAGCTATCACTGGTATTCAATCTTACGATTATTCGCATTGTCCTTTGTAACCTATTATCATGTCTCATGTAAAATGTTTTATCAGGTCCTCAGCCAGCCAGAGCACCTGCTGGAGGATATACTCACCCTCTTTGCTCTACTTGCCACCGTAGGCACCCAGGGCCATGTCGTCGTAACACTAACGCATGCTTCAAGTGTGGTCTTCCTGGCCATATCATGAAGGACTGCCGTAAGGGCGAGATGGAGGGCACATCGGGACATGCTGATACCAATCCGCCTCCTACCACTGGACGTATCTACACGAAATATCGAGACCAAGCCAACAAGTCTACAGGTACCATCACTGGAATCTTGTATATGTATGGTCAGGCTGCGTGTGTTTTTTTCGATATGGGTGCTACTCACTCGGTCATTTCTACTGCCTATGCTAAGAACATTAGGATTCTCCCCATGCCACTAGAGAATAGACTTACTATTTCCACGCCTTTGAGGGACTCTGTATTAATCACCCATGTATACAAGAGTCTTCCCCTAGAATTTGACGATAAGGTTCGTCCTGTTGACGCACTTTCGCTGGACATGAATGACTTTGACATGATTTTGGGCATGAATTAGCTATCCAAGCATCATGCTACCATAGACTGCCATTCATATCGAGTTATCTTCAGCGATGTTAATGCACAAGAGTACATTCATAACGGGTTCGTACCCGGACGGTCTGTACAAATCATATCTACCCTGCAAGCGCGTGCACTGCTGTCACATGGCTGCGAGGGTTATCTAGCTACGGTTCACGACATGGATGCTGAATCTCCATCAATTCAGGATCAACCAATAGTGTCAGAATTCCAAGATGTATTTCTAGAAGAACTTCCGGGCATACCACCTGGACGAGAAGTGGAATTCAATATCGAGCTTATCCCAGGAGCTGAACCAATCTCCAAGGCTCCTTATTGCATGGCTCCCATAGAGTTAAAGGATCTGAAGGATCAACTGCAAGAACTTCTAGAACGAGGTTTCATTCGGCCGAGCGCATCCCCATGGGGCGCACCGGTCTTATTTTTTAAGAAGAAGGACGGCAGTATGCGTCTTTGCATAGACTATCGCGATCTCAACAAGATTACTATCCGGAATAGGTATCCACTGCCGCGTATAGAAGATCTGTTTAACCAACTCCAAGGGGCCAAACACTTCTCCAAGATTGATCTTAGGTCAGGCTATCATCAGCTACGGGTTAAGGAGCAGGACATCACCAAGACTGCTTTTCGTACCCGCTATGGCCACTACGAATTTGTAGTTATGACATTCGGCCTGACCAATGCTCCAGCAGTGTTCATGAACTTGATGAACAGAATCTTCCATGAATTTTTGGACAAGTTCGTCATTGTCTTCATCGATGACATCCTGATTTTCTCAAAGTCCAAGGAGGAACACGAAGACCATCTTCGTACAGTACTACAGATTCTTCGCCAGAAGCACCTGTATGCTAAATTCTCCAAATGTGAGTTCTGGTTAGACAAGGTGGCATTCTTAGGTCACATTGTATCAGCAAAAGGAATCACTATGGATCCAGCGAAGGTTGAGGCCATTACTAAGTGGTCGAGGCCGACATCAGCAACGGAAGTCCGCAGTTTCTTAGGCTTAGATGGCTATTACCGTAGGTTCGTGGAGAACTTTTCCCGCTTAGCACTACCATTGACCAAACTGATGCGGAAAGGGGAAAAATTCGTCTGGACTGAAGAACGAGAGAAGAGCTTTGAAGACCTGAAGCAGAAGTTAGTATCTGCACCTATTCTTACTCTCCCATCTGGTACGGGTGGATTTCAAATCTATAGTGATGCATCGGGGAAGGGACTTGGCTGTGTTCTCATGCAACATGGGAAAGTGATCGCGTACGCTTCACGGCAGCTTAAGCCTTATGAAGAAAATTACCCTACGCATGACTTGGAACTTGCTTCAGTCGTGTTTGCATTGAAGATATGGAGGCACTACTTATATGGAGAATCATGTGACATTTTCACGGACCACAAGAGCTTTAAGTATATCTTCAGTCAACGTGAATTGAACATGAGGCAGAGGAGATGGTTAGAGCTCCCGGAAAGGCGAATGTAGTAGCAGATGCACTTAGCAGGAAGTCCGGAATGATCAATGGCATTAAAATTGAGGAGGAAATCGTAAGAGACTTGGAGCGACTAGACATCAAGATCATGGTACGTGGACAACACGGTTGCTGGGCTAATCTTAGAGTAGAACCCGAGTTACTCTCTAAGATCAAGGAAGCTCATAAAGATGATGGAGAAATATGGGCGATAGTTCAGAATTTGGAGAAACATACAAAATTCAGAGTAGATGCAGATGGTATCGTATGGCAGGGCACGAGACTTTGTGTTCCTGATGATCAAGAACTCCGGGAAGCCTTGTTAGCTGGAGCTCATAGCTCCCCATTCTCTATACATCCTGGTTCGACTAAGATGTACCATGACATCAAGCAGTACTTTTGGTGGAGTGGTATGAAACAGGATGTGGCCACTTACGTCTCCAAATGTCTTACCTGCCAGCAGGTTAAGATCGAGCATCAGCGATCTGGCGGTCTCCTTCAACCGTTAGATATTCTAGAGTGGAAGTGGGACAAAATCACCATGGATTTTGTTACTGGTCTTCCGCCTACCAAGAGGAAGCACGATGCAATTTGGGCTATCGCAGATCGACTTACCAAATCAGCTCATTTCTTACCTGTCCGCAAGGAAGATCCGGTAAGTAAACTCGCCGATACGTATAGAAGAGAGATCATGAGACTCCACGGTGCTCCATCCAGCATCGTCTCAGACAGAGATCCTCGTTTCACTTTGTGATTTTGGAAGAGTCTGCAAAAAGCTTGGGGTACACAACTTAAGCTTAGCACGGCTTTTCATCCTCAAACAGACGGGCAGTCAGAGCGAACGATTCAGACACAGGAAGACATGTTGAGGTCATGTGCGTTGGAATGGACGGGTGATTGGGACGATTATATCTGTTTGGTAGAGTTTGCATACAACAACAGTTGGCACGCAAGTATCAAGTGTGCTCCTTTCGAGATGTTGTATGGCAGAAAGTGTCGCGCCCCAATATGCTAGGATCAGGTTGGTGAGCGAACACTAGAAGGACCAGAAATCATAGAGATGACCAATGAAAGGATCGCAGTAGCTAAGCAGAAACTTCAGGAAGCACGGTCACGTCAGAAGAGTTACGCCGATAAGCATCGTAGGGACATGCATTTTAACGTAGGAGATCACGTTTTCCTTAAGGTTTTGCCGGCACGTGGTGTTAGACGCTTCGGGATTAAAGGGAAGCTCAGTTCTCGTTTCATCAGACCGTTTGATATCATTGAACGAGTCGGTGAAGTATCTTACCGGTTAGCGTTACCTCCGCAGCTTTCGCATGTACACAATGTGTTTCATGTGTCCTTACTCAGAGGGTACTAGTATCATCCCCTTCACATGGTTCAGTATCCACTGGAACAGATACGTGAAGATCTCACCTTCATAGAAGAACCCGAACGAGTTCTTGACAGACAAGAACGAGTCATGAGAAGGAAGACGATTCCATTCGTCAAAATCCTTTTGAGGGATCATACCGAGCGGGAAGACACTTGGGAAACAGAGGAGTCTATCCGGGCTTCTTACCCTTATTTCATATTTTGAATTCGGGTATGTTCTTCTTTTCCAGTTTACTTTATCTATAACTAGCAGGGTACCCGCGCGATGCGGCGGCGGGTATCCTGTGACTAAATTTTTCGATGTTGTAATTCATATTTTTTAATGCATGGATCAAATGAAAAATCTAATTGAAAAATGGTTTATTGCATTTAGTTTTTTTTCCTTTTAATCATTTACATAACTTTTCTTGAACTTTCATCTATATATTACATATAATGCTACTATCGATTCAGAACATATAATGCACAAACTAAAGTATAATGTATTAATAAACCATTTTTCAATTAGATTTTTCATTTGATCCATGCATTAAAGTTTTTGTAATGTTATAATTTCTTTGAGAAATATATGTATATTATAGTTTGCACTAATATAGTATAGATGTTTTTTAATGTTTGTACAATGTGCATATAATATTGTATATTTTTGTAATGTGGTATTTTATTAAGAGTATTAATTACACATTAAAAAGTTTGTAATTATTGTGTGGTGAAACACTTGTACACTTGGCTTATTAAATTGTATTATTTAAATAATATTTTAGTTTGTGCATTAAAAGGAGGTACATAATGTTAATTTAGTTGTACTACTTAATTTTTTTTTTGCATTAATAGGAGATAGAGTCTAAAATACATTATATGTAGTATAGATGTAGATTCTACATTTGGCTTGTATATTTGGCTTGTAAAGTTGTACCTCTTAATTTTTTTTTGCATTTAATAGGAGAGAAGGTGCAATTTGCTTTATAAGGGAGTAAGATTCGGGGACGAGTTATTCTTTTTAGGGGGGAAGAGTTGTAAAACCCGCATGGTTAATAATTAACTAGAACGCATAAAACACGAACACGATAAAACACGAACGAACACTAAAATAATTAGACTCAGAAAGGGTACGGGTTACCCCAAGTGGGGCCCCCTACCCGCGGCTACACCAAGAGGATGGGCCAAGCCCATCAAATTTTTACTAACAAGGGGTTAAGGTAAAATCTTTTAGTCATTTTTCACATTACAGTAAAATAACAAAAACCCTAAAAAGTTTCTTCTCCTTTCTTCTTGCTCCTTTTGGCCGCCGGATATACAACACACAAGGGAGGTGTTCGGTTGATTTTTGATCTTGAATTTTTTGCAAGCATTTGTGTGTGTTCCTCCTCGTTTGATCCACGCATTCGGTATAACCTTTTTAATCCTTTTCTTTTATGTTTTGATTTAATAAATTACATAAGATCATGATGTTTTTAAAAACTAATTAAAAACATTTATTAAACATGTCTATGATTATGGGGTAAATCAAAATAAAGGTTTTTAGGGGTGTTTGTTCTAGCCGACGCCTAAACTGAACCCCCAAAGGGGTCTCGGTTTGGCTTATGAACCACCACCGAGACCTCATGGTCTCGGTTTGGTGGTGTGGGTCCCACGGCAGCAGCAAACAAGGGGAAACCCCGAAGTGGTTCGGGGTATGGTGTTGATTACGGGTCCGGTTCATGGTTTCTAGTCACGGTCCGGTTCATTGTTTATGTTAAGGTTTATGATTTTAATAATTATATGTTAACAATTAAATTAATAAAACATGACATAATTAATTTAATAAACATAACTTAGGTTATAATTTAATTATTAGATCATGAATTTTTAACCTAAGTATTTATATTTTCTAGACTTTATAATTAATTAATTATTAAAAACCATGACTATAATTATTTAATTAACATGACCTAGGTTATATTATTAATAATTAATAATACATGTTTTAACCTAAGTATTTAACTTTATTTAATTAAAAACATGATATATTTAATTAGATTCTTTTAACCTATAGTTTATTTAAATTACATGTAATAATTATAAACTATACCTTATATCAATATGACTTAGAATAATAATCAGAAAACACTTAAGCGTATATAATTAGCTTATTTAACCAGCTTATATCTATTTATGGAAACTTTCTATTTTTTAGAAACTTATTTAATTAAGGCAGCTAATCTATTTATGGAAACTTTCTATTTTTAGAAACTTATCTATTTTAAGCAGTAATTCTATTTTTGGAAACTTTCTATTTTTAGAAACTTTCTATTTTTGGAAACTTTCTATTTTTGGAAACTTTCTATTTTTGGAAACTTTCTATTTTTGTAAACTTTCTATTTTTGGAAACTTTCTATTTTAGGAAACCTGCTATTTTTAGAAAGTTACTTATTATTACACAGTAAGTATAATAATACATGAAATACAAGTAGTACTTAATCAGAATAGACAGAATATAAGATAGATACAGTATAAAGCTTTAAACAGTAAAACATGACATGAACGTGTAAAATAAGCTAAGACATGACGTAAAACCAGTTATGTAAAACCCGCATGCTTTTACCATACATAGTACCCTTAGGATCGTATGTACTAGTTAAAAACTTTCCTAATATAGCATGATTACGATTACGTGTTAGGAGTTTACGTATTACGTACGTGTTATAACACGATAAGTATTTTATATGCACGATAACGTAATAATTATTTAGCAATAATTAATCACGAACATGCGATCACGAAATCACGAACGTAATTAAAACACGAGCTATTATTAATTACGTATATATATTTATTACGAGCGTAATTAAATATATTAGATTATGCTATTTACGTAACGAGAACATTTAAAACACGAACATAAATAAACACAAACGAGTAACTAAATAACGAGACACGAAAAGAGGTACGGGAACCCCATGGGGGGTCCCTACCCGCGGCCAAACAAGAGTAATGGGCCAAGCCCATTATCAATTTTTACTAAAAGGGGGTTAATTAAGTTTTCACTACTCAAATTAAGTTACAGAAGATTTTTAAGAAAAACCTAAAACCCTTTCCTCCCTTGTTCTTTGTGCCGCCACCTATACATCACCATACAATGTGATTCTTTGATCTTGGATCTTGAAGATTTGTTGTTTGTTCGTGTTTGTTCTTCGTTCTCTTGATCCACGAATACGGTAAAACCTTTTTAAACCTTTTCTTTTAATTTAATCTTTCTATTAATTATGAACATGTGATGTTTTTATAAAAACATATTAATTAATCATAGATCTAACATGTTTTGATGATTAATTAAATCAAAGGGTCGATTTAAGGGGTGTTTTGTTTTGGCCGCAGGCTGCAACCGACCCCAAGGGGGTTTCGGTTTGCTTAGCCGACCACCACCAAGACCATATGGTCTTGGTTGGTGCGTGTGGGTCCCACGGCAGAAGGGGTACCCCGATTTGGTTCGGGGTACGGTGTCGATTCATGTCCGGTTCATGTTTTTAAGCCTAGATCCGGTTCATGGTTTATGTTAGTTTTTTTTATGTTATGAACTTATGTTAAAATTAAATTAATAAAGATGTAATTAATTTAATAACATGACTTAGGTTATTTAATTATTAATAATCATGAAATTATTTTAACCTAAGTATTTATATTATTAAGACTTATAATTCATTAGTTATTTTAAAAACCATGGATATAATTAATTAATTAACATGATGTGGAGTCTATGGATCGTTAGACTCAATGGTTAAGAACCATTCTATCTAGGATTATCAATATTCATATGTATAAAACATAGCGGAATAGAACATTAATATGAACAAGATGTTAACAAGATGAATTCTCCCAAAGTGTTTGTATTAAAGATTAACACAAACAACTCTAGGTGTGTATACATTGAATCCCACACCTAGAGATCAAAGCTTATTGTAGGTTACATTGTAAAAGATGAAGTGAATGTAAAACCTACGTATGTTTTCTTTATAAAGTAGAAAACATAGCTTACAAAGAAAGCTATTAAATTAATAAAAAGACTCCACCAGCTTGTAGTATTTAACTTTGGCAAAAGTAGTCCTTGTCTTCTTATTTTGTTGTTTTTGACGCATCAACTCATAATTTTGACCCAACAATCTTCCCCTAGTTGATGATGTCAAAAACACTTCCCCTTAATCTCGCATTCTTTGTAAAACATATAACACCAAGGATCAACAGATTGCATTGTGTAGACTTCTTCTCCTTTTTGACATGATCCAAATAGGGGTCTTGTATATAAGCAACCTTGATTTCGCCCACTACCTAAATAATACCACACTACTAATACAAGTTTTCTATATCTCAAATTACCCTCCATGAAGAACAGCAGGATGAAATTATATGAATTTGAGCTATAGAAGCTCACATAAGTTGTAGTAAAACTAATGAGCAGTAGTAAACACCTTCACCTTAATGTTACATGTAAATGATTAACACATGAATAATTTAGCTTCCCCTTAAATTGTGCTAATCATTCTTGAATCTTCAAATTCTGTAAGCTTTATGTAATGATTACATATGAAGAAATCTAATTACGACTTACTTGATGATGAAGTAGAATAACCCGAACTCGCGTTCCATGTCTTGTACTAAACATGTAACAAAGAACTTATACTCATGGCACAAAGTATAAGTAGACCTCGATCCCTTGTCAACATTCTCATCCTTTGTGAGACACTGAGCACGATAATGTAACTCCTTCAAGTGTTATGACAAGTCTTCGTCACCAACCATTAAAAGCACGAACAAGTTACCTTAAAAGTCAATGACTAGGAGTTCACGACTTTAAGATATGATAGAACATAAATTCGCGAAAATCTACTTCGTCTTCAAACAAATAATAAAAAAATTTCTTCGTAATCAATGGAAATAAAACGAGCCTTTATACCTTTAAGACCTAGTTGCTGTGAATAAATCGAACTCCAAACCAAAAATCTCCAATACTTTCTGTCAGTGGCTCCGTATAACAATGTCAGCGGCTAGACTACAAGTGTCAGCGGTGTGCACTCTTTATTCATTCTGTTAGCCCACGTCACTTGCATACAATGTATATGTCACGATTATGTGTCTTTGGCAAACCCTTGTTGATTTATCAATAGCACATGAACCATCATATAAAAGCAGTAAAGATGGACCATAATATTACTTCCTAATCCCACGTGAAAGAATATAATATCACCCAAATATTATTGTACCTTTTCATATGATTTAATCTTCTGAGCTCACGTGACAACCAACATATTGCTTTAGACCAATTGCACTGTAATCCAAAAATTCCAAATCGACAGATCAGCAGAAGCTTTATTACAAGCTAGGGTTTATAAAACAAATCAAAAACCCTAACATATTGATGTCAACCAATCATGGATCAGCAGTACATCCTTGGACCACTATACACGCTGAAAAGAAATCCAAAGTTCATCACGTGAATGTTTTTAATCCTTTCTTTTGGATAAAACAATCATACAAATATGAACCCATCTTTATCCAGTTCTACCCACGTCTTTTCTGATTTACTTGACAAACAAAACAAATCCTTGGGACCACAACTCTTTTCTTTTGCTTTACACATCTCCTTACGTTCTGTTGTTCCTATTCAATCCATAACACAAGATTTAGAAGAGATATTTAGAGAGAGAAAGAGAAGAAAAGTAGAGAGAGAAACAAGAGAGATTTGGAAGGTTTATGTTTACTAGAGAGAGAAAGTAAAATGAACCAACACCCTCTTTCACATGTGAAAGAGGGTTATATACCCCACGGCACTAAGGCCTTTGTGGGCTTCATATTGGGCCGGGCTTGGCTTACTTTTGGGCTTACGCCCCTAACTTATACAATATTAGCTTAAAGTCCAAGCCCGGTTTTCCCGACTAACCTATTACAATACAAGACCTTTTAACGACTAAGATGACCTATTACATTCTTGTTCGACTATATAAAATATAGGGCTAACAATCTCCCCCAATGTATCGGTCATCTTAAAAAGCTTAAAAAGCGTAAGATGATTTAGTGAATACATTCTTGCAGAGGAGATCTTCCTGCTTTGGTCTTGTATCTTGGTCTTGATCTTGTTTGTAACAGCTTTGTTCCTTCATGCTTTCGTGATCTTTATCTTGAGCGTTTGTCATTTGACTTTGAGTGCTTGAGATCTTCATTTGTACTCCTTGTGACTAAGATGACCTATTACATTCTTACATCCTTAGGTATCTTGATTATCGCCATCTTGTGCTCTTGTGACTTTTGAATCGATATCGGTTGAACAGCTACGCCACCTTCTTGATATGCAGCAACATATATAGACACGGATGAAATGGCTTTGAACATTTCACCCTAACTCGGTAGCGTTTTACCTCCGGTCGGTGAAGACCGTTAAACGGTATTAAATACCGTACCTGTGATCAGGTAGATTCGATTAAGAACCTCCTTGACAGGGTTTCCCGGCGGTAGTAGCCAGTTTTCTTTACTCGACCGTCTCAAAGCAGACTGCGAACGTAAAGAGTGAATCATAAGGATAAATTATCCGTCTGATTAGAGTCGTCAATTCAGATTTCCTGGAACAAGTTTGATTCTAAAAGAATCGCACCATTGTTGCTTTCCAGTTTGTCACAAGCTTGATTCATAGAGAATCTTGCGAGTTACCTACCGCAGTGCTGTTTGATGTTGACACTGGAAGGATTTCCATTCGTCACTATGAACACTAAATAGTGTCACTCTGAATGTTCTGGCAAGATCACACGGATTTTGTGAAGAAACCTGGAATCAAGTTTGAATCAATTAAGAATCTAAACTTAGTTGCTTTCCAGTTCTCACAAGTTTGATTCATGTAGAATCGCACAAGTTACCTACCATGAGCTTGTTTGATGTTGGCTCAAGCAGGATTTCCATCTTCATTGTGAATCGTATCACTCAGATGTTCTGGCAATATCACAAGGATAATGCGTAGGACTCGATTGTGTCCTAATGAGATGATAGATAGATCTCGTTTGGCTCTAGACTCAATAAGTGCATTTTGGTAATCGGAGGCTGGAGCAGACTGCCACCTTTTCAATATTAATTGACTCGGAGTGAGAAAGTCAATAGATACGTGTTGATCTCCGTGACAATGAGACAAGTTTCTTTTGAGAGAAACTCGAATGGCTGGGAAGGGTTGTGCATTGCATCACTGGGTCCATGATGACTTGTCTTCAATAGATGTATTGACCCGGTTTCTGCCTAAGTTGCATAGAATATTCAACTCCTTCAATGCTTACCAATACGTCATCATTAGCACCTTGTTGTGATTGTTCCAGTGCTAACTTCAGTACTTGGTCCGCATTCAGCTTCATTCCACTCCATCTTTCCTAAGGACAACTATTTCTAGCTATGGAATGTCCTTGGGTAGATCCCTCCGGTTCTGGTTGGATCATAGGACTTAGTTTCCTATCCTAAACCACCTTTTGACTCCATCGTTCCGTCGTGGATAGTAGGTTGTTTTGGGTATAGATCGTAACCATAAAACCATTGAAAACCATTCAAAGTGTTTGATAAAAATCAAAACTTTTAACACTTGAAAGTTTTACATTTCCGAAAAGCTCCCCCTACACACATGCATCGATATACGAAATAGTTTGGCATGTGAAGGAAAGAGTTGCACTTGAGTCTTTAAGATCACATGTTGCGATATATTACATTTTAATCACATTTTCTCCCCCTATCTCTAATATAAAAATATAATATTAGAGATACCAATTGATTAAAATATGACATTTTCCGAAAAATCGTTGGGAGAGAAACATGTGTGCACGCATGAATCATGGAACATTTTTAGTCGGGTCGCTCCCCCTCAACAATATATGTGTGTCTTAAGACAAAATTTGACAAAATTTTAGAAAAAAAAACGACACCACAGAATATGTTGAGGTACGGAGTTGAGATGCCTTTACCGATAATATATATATGACAGATTTATTATCATTTTCGGAATGTGTTGGATACATAAAATATGACAATTTTAGAGATGTACCCAACAACATTAAAAGGCTTGATTTTAAAACGCTCCCCCTCAAAAATTGATCAAAATAACATATGACAATTTTGAGATATAAAAACCACTTATGAGGAAGGGAGTGTTGAACACACAATTTTGAAAGATTTAGAAAAACTTTTGAGAAATTCTTGAAAAATTGTGTTCAACGGTTTTAAAATAATCAGAATAGAAGACTTCTCTTCTATTGATGAGGGAAAGCGCACTGAAACGTACACTCCCCTTTCGGGTCCGTTTTTCATGAGCTCAAAACTTTGATTGTTTTGTGACTAGCTCATGACCGAGAAAAAAAAATTTCCCGTTGTGAAGGATAAGTTATCATCCGTGATAAACTTTCCTTAAGTTGAAGTTCGAGTTCTAAGCTGACATTTACTTAGAAATCGTTTTCATGAACTTAAAAACTTTGAATGTTTTTATGAGAAGCTCATGACCGAGAAATATGAATTTCTCGTTGAGAAGGATAAGTTATCGTCTGAGATAAACTTTCCTTAGTTGATGTCCGAGTTCTAAGCTGTGATGCGCCTAGAAGTCATTTACAAGAGCTTAAAACTTTTGAATAGTTTTAATGTAAGCTCGTGTCCGAGAAAAATCGAATTTCTCGTTTTGAGGATAAGTCATACTCGGGATGAACTTTCCTATCTTATGAGCCCAGGTTACAGTCTGTAATTTGACTATAATCCTTTTACGCGAGCTTAAAACTTTTGAATAGTTTTAAGAGAAGCTCGTGACCGAGAAGTATGAATTTCTCGTTTCGAGGGTAACTTATCGTTGAAGAGATAGAGTTCCCTTTCTTTGACGTTCGAGTTACAGTCTGATGTGTGACTGTAAGTCATGTTGAATCTTATTTGTGAAACCCTTGAGACACGTATTTCTCTGATATCTGCTTCTTCAGCAACCAAACTCTGAGAGTGTCTTTTGTTGAACGGTATGAATATGGAAAACCTTTGTGTTCTTGTTGAACCTTTATTTTAATACCTGCACTTTTATCAGTAGTTTGTATGCTTGCTTGTGGGTTAGTGATATCTTTGTGAGAACCGTGTTGGGGTTCACTTTGAACCTTTTTTGTGCTAAAGGGAAATATCTTTCCTGTAGGAACCCACCTAAGACCAATTGTTTTAAAGGTTCTACCCGTTGGTATCCACCTAAGGGATCTAGGAGTCATAGGTTTCTCATGCACAACGGAAGACTTAGTTGGAGAAAACCTATTTCCTTTAGGGTTCCATCTGTGAGGTGCTCTAGCTTTTTGGTTCACCTTGTTCAGGACTTTAGTGATACAATCATCATGAATGGAATTAAACACGCATTTGTTACATTTCGTGCAAACAAAGTGCTTAGCATCTGAGAAGGCTCTAGAGTTCCTAGGGTTGGCAGAATTGTGCACATCATAGAAGGGTCTAGAATTCCTAGATGTGTGAACAACGCTCCTAGGTTGTGGTTTGGTCCTATCTCTTGCTTGTGTTTTGTTTTTAGCATCCTCTAGATAGCTTTTATGACCCGTGTCATTTGAACTACGCCTAGGCATGTTCTTGGAGCTAGATCTAGAGTTTCTTGAAGCATTCATGTGATCGAGTTTAGCAGATACAGTCTTTATTAAGGAGGATCTAGATTGTGGAGTGACTGATTTTGACAAATTGCTACGCATGTCAGCTTGGGAGGCAAACCTCTGGTTCGACATTTTAGGTCGTTCAGACTTAAACGCATTCGGTTGTCTAGCAACTGAGCGTGGTCTGATTGGTTGAGAGAGAGGTTTCCCCAAGACAGACTGTTTGGCAAAGTTAGTATCCACACTATTTCCTTTTAACTTCCTTAATTCATTCTTTACTGCAGTTAGTGCAAAAACCTTTTCCTGAATCTGAGCTTTTAATTGCTCATTTTGTAGAAGTAATTGAGCGACACGTTGTTCTAACTTAATGTTCATATTATCAAATATGTCGTTATCAGCATTCGCGTCATTACTTTCTACAGTGTCGATAGGTTGCACAGATATTTCACTTAATGAAGCAGGCGGAAGACTTGGATTTTGAGAAGCCAATTTTGATTCTAACACATTTATTTGTTTCACAAAATGTTCTTTTTCCGCGTTGAAATCTTGAATCTTACGATCCAGTTTTTGTTCAAGAACAACATTTGCTTTTTCAAGTTTTTGAAAATAAGCTTCAAATTTGTCACTTTTCTTAGAAAATTCGAGTTTGGCATCCTCAAAATCTTTTGTCGTTTGAGCTAATAGAGTTTCGAGCTCGTGAGTCTTAGAATCAGTATTTAATGGTACCTCAGCCATTGGCTCTTTGTCACCTTTGGGTCCGATAGCTGTTACAGCGGCTTCCGTATCGTTCCCCGAGCTTGTGCTGGTATGATGAGTTTCTGATTCTGACCTGCTGCTTTCTGTATCAACCGAAGAAGCATCCAATGCTTGATCTTTATTGACAGTGCTCTCTTTCGTCTGCATCACTCGTTGATTCACCCTTCGTTGAAATTGCCTTTGATGACGTAGTCTTTCAGCAATCGACTTCTTTAGATTACTCAAATGTTGAAGAAGTGGCTCTTTGAACGTTTGAGGATCTACGAGAGTATATTTGGTAAAGTATGTACTTGCGAACTCTCGATCGTTGTCAGATAAGCCACTTGAGTCAATGAATTGCTGGAACTGAAGGGTAAGAGATACAAGGATGTCCATCGATAGAGTCTCGTGAAGATCATCGCATTCAAGGTCGAGTTGAAGTTGGTCCATATAAGGTAGCATCGATCTGGTGAATTTCTCAACATCTTTACCAAATAGTAGAACGAATGCTCGTTTGAATCCAATTTCAAGACGAGTGCCTTTTAGGTCTTCTCTTGAAAGAACCTGAAGGTGTGACTGAAGCAACTTAAAGTGTTCCATGCATCTTTCTTTTGCTTTCGACATCTTGTATTTGATTGCATGAACGGTTTTGGTGGTAGAATCCTTGTTAGAAGGTTTACTGATTGGAGTCTCAGTATTTGTCTGAACCTCTGGATTCTGCATCTTCTCTTTATTCATCTCAGTCATGGACGTTGTTGGTGTTGAATCCACGAAGATGTCCATTGAACGGATGTCTCGAAGAGGATATGATGTGTATGGATTACGGATCTTAGTGGATTTGTTGTGATTTGATGGTGGTTGAAATTCCGAAAAAGCCGATTTTTTTTTTTTTTTCTCAGTCCGACAATAAAATCCTCAGTCCGATAAAACGGTAAACCGAAAAATTATGAATCACCAAATTTTGAAATTGAGATCTAAATAGCCAAAAACTAATAGGGAAAAATTTTGAAAATTGAAAATTTCAACGAAAAATAAAACCTAAAATTGGCCTAAAAATTTGAATTTTGGTCCGAAAATTTGAATTTTTGGTCGAAAATTTTTTCGCATCGCCAAAATTTGAAATCGAAGTTTAAATGGCCTAAAAATGGTCTAGGAAAAAATTAAATTTTCTATGATTTTCCCGCCAAAAAACTCTTTTTTTTTTTTTTTTTTTTTTTTTTTTTTTTTTTTTTTTCTTTTTTTTTTTTTTTTTTAATCTTCGTGTGAACTACGTTCCGAAACTAGTCTAGATAGTGGCTAAGTCTAAAAATTGCTCAAACAAAAATATCCATCGGAATAACCTTGTCGGAATGACCAATCGGAATCTCAAATCGGAATACCCAATCGGAATGCCAAAACGGAATGACCAATCGGAATGAGTGATCGGAATACCCAATCTGAATACCAATCGGAATGTACCAAATCTGAATACCAACCAATCGGAATGTTGATCTGAATGCCAATCGGAATGCCCAATCTGAATATAAACCAATCGGAATGTCGATCTGAATGCCAATCGGAATGCCCAATCTGAATATCAACCAATCGGAATGCCGATCTGAATGCCAATCGGAATGCCCAATCTGAATATCAACCAATCGGAATACCGATCTGAATAAGTAAACCCTTTTTCGATTTGACCAGATCGGAATATTTTCCACTTTTCTCGGACAAAACTCAACCAATTCGTGATTTTAAGCCAAAAAATGATCAAAACACCCAAAAATTTTGTGTTTTTAGCCAAAGTAAATATACCAAATCTCTACCACAACTATGTAGAAGATTCGTATCAAGAAAAAAACCATAAAAAACACAAGAAAATTTTTAGGACGTGATATATAGATCAAAATGACCACGAAAAATCAAGAACACACCACACTAATCTTCAATCACCTATCCACTATAGGCTCTTGATAACAAATGTTGTTCCTATTCAATCCATAACACAAGATTTAGAAGAGATATTTAGAGAGAGAAAGAGAAGAAAAGTAGAGAGAGAAACAAGAGAGATTTGGAAGGTTTATGTTTACGTTCCAACGAGAACCAATACAAAGCTGCTCCTTTCTTTGTGCCTGATGCTGCTTTTGTTCTTTAAATAGCCTTCACGTGCATTCTTTACTCTTGAACACAAATCGATCTAACAATTTTCCATGTGAACACACGCACTCCTGGCAACCAATCGTGAACCACTGAACTGCCAATCTTGTACACGTACATTGTGGATAATAAACTTTCTTTATTATCGTTGGACCAAGCTGTCACATAATTGTACCTTTGACACATCTTTTCTTTTGCTGCTCCATACCCACGTAATATCATGAAGTTCTTTATTGAACACACACGTGACCTCTTTCTTTAATCAATCTATGCATCTTTTAATCCCTACTACTCCTTTTACATACCTTGCTGCTGCTTCCTATTGTATACAGATCTGATCACAACTACCGCCTTAAACATCATACAATTACAATTGCTTGTAAAGACTCAATATCTGCCTTATTTTACCAACACATATCTAGGGTTTTCACAACATAACCCTAAAATCGTGTCCTTGCTGTTTGACACATACATCAGACCAGGTACAAACGATTGTACTTTCTTTTGTTCAGAACCAGCAACAAACATACAAGCTTCTCTTTATATCTAGAAAGATCTAGGGTTTCAAACACAAACCCTAAAAACGAGAGTCATTCACAGCTTCATACAATGAACCAACCACAGCAACAAGCAATAACACGCCTTCATAGCAACATACAAATCGTCATTCTAGGGTTTATTAACGAAACCTTAAAAATCAGAATTAGCGACACCAGATCTGTCGCAAAACCGTCACTAAAACTGTCGCTAATTCTTGACAGTGGCTTCACAGCAACACGAACACGAACATAACACCTTGTAGATCCTAGATATCACGAGCCTTAGGCTCTGATACCAATTGTGGAGTCTATGGATCGTTAGACTCAATGGTTAAGAACCATTCTATCTAGGATTATCAATATTCATATGTATAAAACATAGCGGAATAGAACATTAATATGAACAAGATGTTAACAAGATGAATTCTCCCAAAGTGTTTGTATTAAAGATTAACACAAACAACTCTAGGTGTGTATACATTGAATCCCACACCTAGAGATCAAAGCTTATTGTAGGTTACATTGTAAAAGATGAAGTGAATGTAAAACCTACGTATGTTTTCTTTATAAAGTAGAAAACATAGCTTACAAAGAAAGCTATTAAATTAATAAAAAGACTCCACCAGCTTGTAGTATTTAACTTTGGCAAAAGTAGTCTTTGTCTTCTTATTTTGTTGTTTTTGACGCATCAACTCATAATTTTGACCCAACACATGACTTAGGTTATATTATTAATATTTAATAATACATATTTTAACCTAAGTATTTAATATATTTAATTAAAAACATGTTATACTTTAATTAAATATTATAACCTATAGTTTAATTAAATTACATGAAATAATTATTAAACTATACAATATATCATATGACTTAGAAAATAATCATGAAAAACACTTAGGCTTATATACTTAGCTTATTTAACCAGCTTATTTCTAATTATGGAAACTTTCTATTTTTTTAGAAACTTAATTAAATAAGGCAGCTAATCTATTTATGGAAACCAGCTATTTTTAGAAACTTATTTATTTAAGGCAGCTAATCTATTTATGGAAACTTATTTAATTATGGCAGCTAATCTATTTATGGAAACTTTCTATTTTTAGAAACTTATCTATTTTAAGCAGTAAATCTATATTTGGAAACTTTCTATTTTTGGAAACTTTCTATTTTTGGAAACTTTCTATTTTTGGAAACTTTCTATTTTTTGAAACTTTCTATTTTTGGTAACTTTCTATTTTTGTAAACTTTCTATTTTTGAAAACTAGACCGTTGTAAACTAAGACCGTTGTAAAACGTATCAATTTGGTGCAACTCGGAAAAGCCGTAGTGAGGACATTGCCTAAGCAATTCTTTAAAACAATCCCATGCGTCTCTAAACAATTCATTCGGTTTTTGTTCAAATCTCGTAATCTTGTTTTTGAAAAACGTCGTCTTAGACGGTGGGA
Organism: Glebionis coronaria; assembly: GCA_025667525.1. Classification (NCBI taxonomy): domain Eukaryota; kingdom Viridiplantae; phylum Streptophyta; class Magnoliopsida; order Asterales; family Asteraceae; genus Glebionis; species Glebionis coronaria. Next base: position 326,144,749 of record CM046877.1, read on the forward strand.
AAAAATGATTAACGAATTTGGAAACGAGATCCTTCCACATAATTATGGAATTAGGTGGCTCTTTCTCGTACCAATCCTTGGCGGCACCATCGAGCGAGTACGAAAAAAGCATAAGCTTAACGACGTCGGTGTCAACGTTCTGAAACTTGCTCGTGGCTAAAAGACGATCGAAATTTCGAATGTGATCGTGAGGATTGTCAACTTCACGACCTTGAAACTTCGTCGCTTGAATTAACGAAAGCATTCCGCTCTTAATCTCAAAATTCTCCGCCTCGATGGCGGGAATTACGATCGCATCTCCATAACCCTCGGTAGGTGCTTGGAGCAATTCCATCATCGTACGATTCTCGGCCATCTCGTCTACGGTTTCGACAACGATATTAGGAACGTATGTTTCTAAAGTTCGTCTACATTGTCGATTCTTTCGATTTCGATTGCGTCGATTCGATGCGTCGCTAGAATTCGTGTAGTCCTTCGATCGCGTGCGCATGCACTAAACGTAGAATGGGGGGTAGCAACGAAGATTCTTTTTGGGTTTTTACGATTTTTCAATTTTTATGGTTTTTGATTGTTTTTAATTTTTTTGGATTTTTTGTGGATTACGTAGACAAAAATCTACAAATCTCTCCTCGAATCGACTTTCTCGATTAAAGGAGCCTCAAGGAATGAAAACGATCACGTAAAGTGAACGCTTTCGATGACTTTAGAACGTTGGTGGAACACCAAAACGTTCAAGAGGGTTTAATCTTGAAAACAAGCAAATATATATGATACGTAGATAATACTTGGGCGGCAAACCCTCGATTAGCCCTCTTTCTCAAAACACGCACAAGCAAGCGGAGGAAACGAGGCGGCGCGAAGCACTTAAGAGCCTTTTTCCTTTAGGTCGTGAAATACAACCGCCTTATACCCACCTTATAGTTTGTGTTTTTCAAAATTAAGCCTCACGAAAGTATTTATCTATTTTGCCTTTAACTTTTGCTTTAGATTCGAATACAATGATTGAGTGATGAAATCCCAAATCAAGGTTGCGTTTTCACGCTTTTGGAGTACTTGTATATTTATTGTTTTACGTATATAATATATTAATATATTCACAAGAAAAACGAAAATGATAATGGTATGTCTACAATATAGTAAAGATTTTATTTTTTTTGGTGTGTTTTGTTTAGGAAAACTAAACACGGTTTTTTAGATATTCTATAATATAGTAATAAAAATAAAAAGGAGTATGTACGATATTTACGCTTTCCAAAAATGAAAAACAAAAACGAACTACTCACACAAACACGATATCTAGTATGGCACTAAAACACCTCCCTGGCAGCGACGCCAAAAGTTAAGTTTAAACAGGTTAATTAAAACCTGTTATAAAAAATTAGGGTAGTGGGATATGACGTGGTGTTTTTGTGTAATGTGATTGGCTGGGGGTGAGTGGGAGGGTGATGTGGCATGATGTGATTGGTGTTGGAGGTTTGGATGTTTCCCACAAATGGCCCTTGTATTCCCAAAATGTTGCTAAATAAAGTTTTAACAGCCAATACTTGCTTTCCCCTTTATAACATAGTTTTGGTTTTTTCAAATTGGCCACCAAAACTTTCTAAAACATTTTCCAAGGGTTAAATGTGTATACTGACCAATCTTCAAGGGCATATCTTGTACATTCTTGAAATATTAGGGAACCTAATGCAATAAATGAGATTTGCAAGGGTATAATATGACAAGTCTTCAAAAGATGAGGGACCAATCTTGCCAAGTCTTCAAACTTCAAGGACTTCTTTGGAAAATCATGATTCGGGTCCGGTTCTTTGTGCGGCTTCGTTTCCCATGTTCGTTTTTGCTTGATTCCTTTGATCTTTTGGTGAATTCACGATATCCGTACCTAAAATACACAATGAACAAACACAAGCATATATTTGGGTATTTTGATGATATTTTAAGCGTTTTAAGCCCGATTTGGACATTGAGACTATGTATAATTGCAGTCTCATTACCCACCATGCCGAAAAATGGTTTGATCTTCTTCCTAAGAATTCAATTCATACATGGGACGAAATTACTCAATGATTTTTGTCGCGCTACTTTCCACCATCCACGGTAACGAGCCTTCGTAATCAAATCAGTGGTTTCATGCAAGACCCTGATGAGTCTCTTTTCGATGCTTGGGAACGCTAAAATGTATTGATCTCGTTGCCCAAACCATAACATGCTCCCCGTCACTCTAATTGATACTTTCTACAACGGTTTAACTTTTCGCGATCGTGATACGATTAATGCTGCCGCTGGTGGCACATTTATGAAAAGAAGACCGGAGGAGTGTAGAGATCTTATAGAGAACATGACCACTCATCACAAAAATTGGGATTCATCCGCATCCTCAAGAAATAATCTGAGGTTCAATGCTTCTTCTACTTCATCAAACTCCGAGATGACCGAACTCACCCGCACAATAGCCGAAATGAGCAAAAATATCCAACTCATTGCTATGAACCAATATCAACATCAACAAGTTAAAGTTGTTGCACATTCTTGTGAAACTTGCGGTGGTCCTCATTCGTACACTGATTGTCCTTCTACTCATGACAATCCGTAAAACGTGTATGCGGCTAACGGTAACTATTCCACGGACGGCTATCAAGCCCGACCTCAAGGTGACCGTAATTTGCTTAGTTACAGTTCCGACAACTTTCTATCCCCACTTGGTTTTTCTCCTCAAAACCAAAACCCAAACAACTTTAATAGAAACAATCCAAACCAACCTCGCGCTTCTATTCAATACCCACCACCCGCTCACCAAGCTCTACCTCTCACTCCACCTACTCCATTGACTCAAGAGGTCGAAGCCTACATGAGGACCAATGCAGAGGTGGTTAAGAACCTTCAAAGGCAAATCATTAACTTGAAAGGTGATATCACTAAACAAGGGAATGATATTCGAACCGAGCTTAGAAATGATATGCGAAATTCTTTAAGAAATCAAACGAATGATTTGAGGGATATGAGGGCTAGTTTATTCCAAACTAATCAACCCTCAGCTTTGGGCTCTCTCCCTTCGAAGACTGTGACCAGTCCTAGGGCCAATGTGAGTGACGTTACTACTAGAAGTGGGAATACCCATGAGGGACCTTCCAACTCTTCGCCAATAACGGAGAGACAAGGCCCGAAGGTCATAATGAGTAATCCTACTCCCCCTTCGGTGACTCCTCCCTCACCCACTTATTGTGACATCCCTCCATTGAGTAACCCTTCGATTCCCCCGTCCCCCCCTTTCATTTCTACACCTTCCCCTTCGGTTCCTACACCGATTCCTTCCATCCCCACCGCTCCACCTAAGGTTGCTCAAGAAGCGAGTCCTTCTCCTTCTAAACCTTCAGCTTCTAAGCCTAACATTCCTTACCCTTCTCGGTTAGACAAGGCTAAATTACTGTCCAAGGATGACATTCAAGTTTCCAGCTTCTTGAAAATGATTTCTGGAGTAAACGTCACCATTAGCCTTGTCGAAGCTCTTGCCCAAATGCCTAAATTCGTTAAGATGTTCAAAGATTTGTTGAATAAAAAGGAAAAGTTGGTTGAGCTTGCTAACACCCGTTTAAATGAGAATTGTTCCGCGATTCTCCTCAAAGAGCTTCCCGAAAAGCTAGGAGATCCCGGACGATTCGTGTTACCATGCTCATTTCCTCAAATTGAAGATTGTATGGCATTAGTGAATCTTGGGGCTAGTATCAATTTTATGTCCTTAAGTGTTTGGAAAAAGTTATCCCTACCCGATCTTATACCCACCCGTATGACCCTTGAGTTAGCGAATCGAACTCTCGCATACCCCGTTGGTATTGCTGAGGATGTTTTTGTTAAAGTTGGTACGTTCACTTTTCCGGTTGACTTTTTTGTTGTTGATTATGAAATGGATCCTCGTATTCCGTTAATACTTGGACGCCCATTCTTACGAACTGGAAAAGCTTTAGTCGATGTAGCCGAGGGAGAACTAATTCTTTGGGTTGGAAACGATGCCCAAGTTTTTAAAATGGGGAAGATCACCACTAAATCAAACGGACAAAAATCAGCGAACATGATTAATGTGCTTCAAGACGAGCTTGTTACAACTACATTGGCGACTACAAAGCTTGATGATTTTGTCCTTTACAACAATCCTCTTTTCGAGCCTATCTATGATAACCCACTTTTCAAGAAAATGTGGACGATTCTGAAGATGCTCCACCACTATATGCTGCTCCACCAAGTTATGATGATGATTTGTCTTCCGAGTATGAAGGCATGCCGACTCTTGATGACTTTGATGATGTTGACACTCTCTCGAGTGATTCTTCACCTATTGTGCCTTCAACTAATGATTGTGCTCCTATTTTTGATGAGGATCCTCCACCGACAACGCTTGATGCTACTTTAGAGGATTACTCATTTAAGGAAGATTTGACCACCTTTATCAATACTTATTTTCCTCATGAGCATGATTCTCCTTCCTTGGATTTTGAATATGGTCTTCATCCTCCTTCGGATGCTAAGAAACCCCTTTCAAAGGAGAAGCAACCGAACGACACCGACATCCGCAGTACTTATGTTTTGACACCTCTCTATCCACCTTATGAGGATGAGATTGTGCGATTTATGAGCGGATCTTCTTCAAGTTCTACTGAGCCTGAGTCTTATTTTCCCCTAAAGGAAAAGGTGTTCGATCCGGGTATCATTGTTTTTAAGCCATCTCAGTATCCATCTGATGAAATAAAAGGAAAGACTTTTGGAATCTTCAGAGCTATGCTTTCACTCCATCATAACTTCTACCATCGTGCTCAACTTCTGCTTAAGGAAACCTCGCCTACTCTTCTTTGGCTTGTGCTCTTTACCTTAAGCGTTTGCTATTTGTTGGACGAAAACCTTGTATTTGATCCCGACGGATTTTCTTCAAGATTTTCTATGAGTTTTCAATCATAGTCTTCGAGGTCGAGTCAGGCTCACGACTCGGTTAACAAAAACAAGCGCTTCTCGGGAGGCAACCCGAGTATCTATCCTTTTTATCCGTTTTCATAATAAGTGTAGGGGGAGCCCCGTAGATGTTTGTTGTTTTCTTTCTTATGATGTGCAGGGATTGGAGCTTTCAAATATTCATTTTTGATGACTTTTGACGACCCGTGATTCCGTGTACCCGTCTTCCCGGTTCTATCCTAAACTATTTCGATTCACTATCTTATATTCTTCAATATTAAAATAGGAATCACTTTAGTTTCCTCTTCCTTAACAAGATTTAAACAACGTGCACAATGTCCTAAGTGTAAGGGAGTTTACTCCCACATTCTTAAACATTGAGGACAATGTTTATATTAAGTGTAGGGGGACTTCTATCGAAGTTAAGTGGGCTTTTCCATGAATTTGTCCTCATTTTAACCGGAAAATTCTATTTTTCGACCTTTTTCAAAAATTTTGATCTATTTTGGCCTAGTTGTATTTTCCTTTGTTATTGTTATTTTCTTTTATTAAAATAAAATGGTTTTGGCGAGTTTAGATGTCTTTGATATATTAGGCCCGTCATGAATATTTTGACTCAACCCGAGTTTACTCATCCAAGTTTACTCTAGCTAGTATCCTTAACCATGTAGACCTTAATTGGTTTATTAGGCTAAACATCCACGAGTCTCATTACTTGAGATTTTAAATTGTGGAGAACGAGAGATGATTGAGTTAATTATAAGTTTGGCATTCTTTCATTAATTTATGTGAGTTAATTATGATCTTTTTCTCCCATCACTTGTAAATAAATAATTGCAATAAATAAGGTCGTACGATTTGAAAAATTACTTAGCTTCTAGCCCAAGATCGTTTAAAAGTTGCTCGGGATTAATTAGAGTTCATAGCCAAGGCATAACTTATTGAAACGGGACGCGAAGATTGGCGAGTCCGAAAAGGCCCTAACAAGGCATGAGGGCTCCATTTTGTTGCTAAAATCCAAGATGATGTGAAGAATCATTATTCTAAAATCAATATGAAGGATCAAGACACACGAAGAGAAGCAATCACTCCCATAAAGATCATGGAGAAATCTATCCGAAAAGCCCCTAACAAAGTATGAGGATAAATAGATCCAAGTCCGAAAAGGAGTCAGATCGTTGTACATCAAAATCCCAAATAAAGATTGAAGAAAAATGAATAAGTCGTGTTCCAATTTTGAAGAATCTATCAAAAACTTCAAGTGAAGAAATTCCTATTATGAAGAGAAGACCATTATTTCAAGAACGTCTCTCAAGATTCGAAGTATGAAGTAAATGACAAATATCGGTCCGAGAAAGGTCTCAAATCGTGAAACGAGTTATGCCAAGATATGAACTTTAAGAGGTTTCGAGAAACAGTTTTAAAAGATTTTGCCCTTTAGCTAACTATGGATTAGATCGCCCTACTTTATTTTCGGCCTAATAAACTATCGAAATAAGTAAAAAATGCATCCTCGTGATCATTCAAGACAGAAATAAAATATAAGAGATACACCGTAGGAATAAGGGAGTCTAAGTGAATAACTAAACCACATGAGTAAGTGTTAGTTGTGCTAACTTGTAGTAACAATGATCTCGTTTTTAAGCTTGGCATGGGGAACATGAAACTTGAGGGTGATTAATCTTCATGACACCAAAGCCCAAATGTAAGTCTTAGATTTCTTTACAAGTTTCTTCCTTTAAATATTTTTTAATTTTATATCTTTTTAAGTTTCCTTTGTGTCTAGTATTTAATAAAGGCCAAGGTGGGTTAATCATGATGGAGAATGTAAATCTTGCTTTGTAACTAATGCATTGCATGAGGTCATTGCAATGGTCAAGTGTAGGGGATTTGATAGTTGTGAAAACATCCATCCTTTTACCACTTAAAACAATTAAAAACGAGACCATAACGTCTATTTTATGTCATAAATGTCGGAATTATGCGTGGTTTGTGTTTTTGTTGTGTTTTAGGACCAAAAGATGAAAAAGGAAGAAAACACGGGCTTTCACGGGCTTTTATCAAAGAAAAAGACAAAAGACGAAGTCAAAAGATCAAGAGTGCAAAAAGAAAGGAAGTCAAATGCCTATTCTTAAGATTCATCGAAGAAAAAAGTCTAAAAACGGAAGTTTAACGAAGTCGAAGAACCAAGTCTAATAAACGAAGAAAATTAGAAGACGAGTTCAAATTATTTATCGACAAATCCCGAGACAAAGTCGAGAATGACGCGTTTATTGTCAAAGACGTGAAGACTAAAGAAAGAAAGAAAGAAGGAAGCATCCAACCACCTACCTTCCACTCCTCCTATAAATACCCCCTTAACCTCATTTTTGAGGTGTTAGCTAAAATTCATTTTTTAGTTCTCCATTTTATTTTTCTAGCACTTTTTGTATTGTCATTTACTTTATTGTCTTTCTTTTGAAGTAATCCATGTAAGTTTTTAATCTTTAATCTTGTCTTTAATCTTTAATCTTTAATCTTTTAAGTTCAAGCTTTTTAATCATCTCATTCTACCTTTCTTGTTTGTTTAATCTTAATCTTTCATCATCTTTGTTCGTGTTCATTTCGTGTTCTTATTCTTCATCCTTTTCGTCATCTTTTTACATAAAGTTTTAGCTTTTTGCTGTTGGGAATTAATTTGATGAGACAAAACAAGTATAATGAAACAAGAAGGACTTATATGCAAATATCAAGCTTTACAAGAATATGGAGTCCTTTCATACAACAAGGAGGACTTATTAGCAAAAGATGGAGGGACTTCTGATGTAATTAAAGTTTTCTTGTAAGAAAAGTCTTGTATTCTAGTATATATAGAATACAATGACCGTAGGTTTTATTCATCTCATAATTCACAATGAAGTCATAAAGCGTGTGTCGTGTGTTCTAGACGTGTGTGTTCTTGTAAACACGTCTAGGCTTTGTTACTTGTAATCGTTTGAAGTTTAATACAAGTAATCGTTGGAAAAGAAACACCTTGTTCATAATCAATGTTCTAATTCTGCTATGTTTATCATATGAACGTTGATTATCCTAGTAAGCTTAATCGATCCGTGATTTATGGTTTCCACAATTGGTATCAGAGCCTCGTGGCTCGTGATGCTAGGACCAACAAGGTGTTCGTGTATGGTCAAAAGAAGAAAAATCCGTCTAGGGTTTTTCTGGATGTTTTTGTGTGCGCAGCAGTATTCAGAAGGTCATAACTTTTGATTGAACCATTGGATCGTCAAGAAATTTTATATGTGTGTTCTACATACATATTTCTAAACATCCACCGGAGGGATTGTCAAGTTTTATCCCCAAGAAAAAGTTATTAAGTGTCGAAGTCAGCAGCAGGAGGTATGCAGTTTTCTGTGGCCAGCCATGTTCAAAACACGATTTCTCCTTCGTTAACCATTGGATCGGTGTGAAATTCGCGCTGTAGGTTCTTGGCACATGTTTCTTGGATCTCACAGGAGGGATCGTCGATCTTGGCAGTTATGAGGGAGTTATTGTTTGTCGAAATTGACTACAGTAACAATGTTTGTTTTTAGGGTTTTATCTAAAAACCCTAGAATCGTTGGTTGTTTCTGCTGGTAATGATGGATCGTACTAGCTTTGGTGAGTGGATTCATGAATCCACAATGAACCCTAGTATGATGAGGTCCTTGTTTCATGGTTGCTATGAAGTTCGTTATATTAGGGTTTCTTAAACCCTAGATCCATGATTTGACCTGGTGGCAAGTGTGTTACTGTATGATGATGGATTGATCATCTATGTTTATGGAGACTGCTCCTAAGAGCTCAAGACAGCAGATCGTAACCCTAGTTAAAAATTCGTTGGAGCATAAAGGGTGTATTAAAAGAAGATCTTTTAGATACAAAGATGTGAATGCTCACGTGTTTCTTTTTGTTTACTGTATTGAAGATTGATGGTCTTTGAGCTTATTATGGACTTGCTAATATCACATGGGACACTCGTTTTGATTACATGTGACAAACTATGACGTGATCAAGCCTATATCAAGAGTGTTTCTTCATGTGTGCTCTTCCATACAAGCTTATTGTGGTCCACATATAAAGAAATAAAAGAGACGTCTGATGTGGTTGTTATTCTTTGTATTTGTGACTTCTAAAAAGAAGTATTGTGATCACGTGTGGTTACACAAGGAAGCAGCCAAAAAGGGACGCATGTTTTAAATACTTTGGTGGGTCACGTATCAGATTGTGTTCCATAGGGTTATTCAAGTAGGATTACTTAACAATGTTCACGTGATAGGATAGTTTCTTTGTGTATCCACATGAAGTCAAAACTTACGGCTGAGGAATGGGGATATTGCTATTTTATAGGGATATTTACATATTCTTATTTTTGAAAGTGGAGATGGTTATCACTTGATGACGTCAGCAGAAGACAAGATACTGAAAAGGTATATGAAGCAGGATCAAGATAACATGTGCGTTGGTTTTTGATGATAAATAATTATACAAGGAAGTTACTGTTCAATTCGTATATTTTGTGGTACAAGGACATAGGATATAAAATAATTAAAGCAAGGAGTTGATTCGTTGCTTTACTGTGATGTCCATTGTGCTACTTTTGGAAAAGATTTTAATGCTATCAAATGAATTGATACTTCCATTAAAGACGCAAGGAGTGATCCCAAGGCTGCACAAAGAGTTAGCCACTGACGTTTGTTAGTTTGACGCTGACAAAGTTTTGGTGCAACGCTGACAAGAATGAGGAAGACGCTGACAGGTATGTATTCGACGCTGACAGGAATAAGTCGAACGCTGACAGAGAGCGTTGACATGATTTGTCCGAGAAACGCTTGCTCAAGCGTTGATAGGTGTCGTCCGATATGTGACAGTACACATATAAAGGATATTGAACAAAGAAGGTTCTCGGATAACAAAAGAATAGTTGTTGTTTGAGAAAATTGGTACGTTTTGAGCACACAAAAAGGTGGTATTTACACACGAAGGTACATGGAATCTCCGTTATAATTTAGAATATCATGTTGATATTTATGGCTCGGATATTTTTAAAAGGAATTAATGATCTTAATGCGAGTTGGCAACTATTCGTGGGAATTTGATGGATATTTAAAGTATGTAATCGGGTTAGCCTTGTAAAAGAGTTATCCGTAAGTAACTTTTACATATGATATATTATTTCATAAAGATTCGTCATGAAGAAGTGTTAGCTTAAGGGGAAGAATTATTATGGTAAGTTTGATGATTGAAGAAGATTTTCGTGAGTTTGTGTTCTATCATATCTTAAAGTCATGCACTAGTGACTTTAAAGGTAACTTGTTCGTGCTTTACATGGTTGGTGATGAAGGCTTGTCATAACACTTGAAGGAGTTACATTATCGTGCTCAGTGTCTCACATAGGATGAGAATATTGACAAGAGATCGAGGTCTGCATATAATGCTAAAGTTATAAGTTCTTTATCACGTGGATAGTACAAGACATGGAACACAAGGTTGGGTTATTCTACTTCTACATCAAAAATATTATATTAATTGTTCTTCAAGATCATTACACAGACCTACATTTGGAGAATCTTCAACATTGCAAACATTGTTTACTTCCCTGTTGATGTGACAAAAAGGGGAAGAAATACATGCTACACTTGAGGGGAAGCAATTTGAAGATCATGTACAACTTACAAGAGATACACATAGAGTTTTGCCGACATCAACTAGGGGAAGATTGTTGGGTCAAAAAGTTGATGTGGCAGAAACTCATGGTGAATAAGGTATTGCATAATACAATATTCGAGGTATGAATTACTTTCTGAGATAAGATCTATATTTTGCTATGATTTGTGGCTGTTTTGATCAAGTCTTCAAGAATATGCGATATGTTGGTTTAAAAGAAGAATTCCTATTTTAGAGAAACAAAAACTTATGGTAAACTCTACTTTGTAGAGATTATATTTAGTTTCCTATTTTGTGGATATGGAAGATTTGTGATTAAAAGTAAATATCACGTGAAGATATTCTAAGAAGGATATTATGTCTCGTGACCTGCTACAAGGAAAAAGAAAATAGGATTGACGTGAGCAGCTGTACAAAAGGAAACATGCAGGTATATTTTTGGACGTATATTGTTTCTTATTTATATGTTATCCAGAACATTGATGTGGTAAAAGTAAACGAAGACAAGAAAAGTGGTATGCTATACACAGTGGATATACCAAGCCGTTGACATTTGTAAAATACCCGCTGACAGCATTGACGCTGATACTTGGTAAATTACACGCTGACAGCATGTTGTCCGATATATTGTTTTTAAGCGCTGTCACGTATTGTCTGATATCTGACAATGCATATAGAAGATATATTGGATGACAATGGATCTCGGACAAAACTGACTGTTTAAAATTTTATGGCTCGTTTTTGAAGATTGTGTTTGGTGCAATGACGTTTTATTTGATTATGTGACAAGGCTAACCTTGTGGTTACGTACCGACTTGGATTAGAAGCAGAACGCCGACAGAGGCAGTAGTTGCATAAAAGAAGAGGATGATATTGTACTTAGATGATTTTCATTGCAAATTGGAGGTTTCGATGAAGACGATTGATTATTGCTTCTTTGGTGTTGGAGTTGTTTTTCGCAGGTTTGTATTTTATCATATCTCAAAAGATTCTTGCCTCTCTTTTGAGATAAATTGTTCGTGCTTACATGAATGGTGACGAAGACTTGTCATATCTAGCAACTAGATACCTTGCTATCACTTGAAGGAGTTACATTATCGTGCTCAGTGTCTCACAAAAGGATGAGGATTTTGACAAGAGATCGAGGTCTGCTTATAGTTTCCTGCATTATATAAGTTCAACATCACATGGATAGTGCAAGATATAAGGTACAAGCTTGGGAGATTCCACTTCTTCAACAAACAGGTTATATTCGTTTTTCTTCATTCGTAATCTACAATTAGAGTCTACATGGTTCGTGATTCATTTACATGCACCACTTAAGAGGAAGCGTTTATTAGTTGTTTATCTTTAGAAGACCCCTATTGGATGTGACAAAAAGGGGAAGAAGATTCAAAGATCAAGGTACGCAACTTAATTTTATGTGGTGATATGTTTTACAAGAAATCTTACTTTAAGGGGAAGCTTGTTTCATTCGTGGAAGATCAATATTTGAAGATTATTTTTGTCATCATCAAATAGGGGAAGATTGTTGGGAATTAATTTGATGAGACAAAACAAGTATAATGAAACAAGAAGGACTTATATGCAAATATCAAGCTTTACAAGAATATGTAGTCCTTTCATACAACAAGGAGGACTTATTAGCAAAAGATAGAGGGACTTCTGATGAAATTAAAGTTTTCTTGTAAGAAAAGTCTTGTATTCTAGTATATATAGAATACAATGACCGTAGGTTTTATTCATCTCATAATTCACAATGTAGTCATAAAGTGTGTGTCGTGTGTTCTAGACGTGTGTGTTCGTGTAAACACGTCTAGGCTTTGTTACTTGTAATCGTTTGAAGTTTAATACAAGTAATCGTTGGAAAAGAAACACCTTGTTCATAATCAATGTTCTAATTCCGCTATGTTTATCATATGAACGTTGATTATCCTAGTAAGCTTAATCGATCCGTGATTTATGGTTTCCACATTTGCGTTTCTTGGTTCGTGTTTAAAAGTTTTACAAGTTTTATCATTCATCTAGAATTTGTGGTTAGCTTTTTGGTGTTTTTGTTAGCTTATCGTCCTTGAAAGTCACAAAAATAGTGCTTAAATTCGTCCCTTTTCCTAGATCCATTTTTTAGGAAAGCTGCTTCAATTTCGCAATGTTTAGAAACATTACGGAATTGTGACTATTAGATACTTTGCGAAATTCTTCATTTTCAGGCATCGCGGAATTGTCCCATCGCAAGGATTGCGGAATTGTGTGTAATATACATTGTGAAATCATAACAATCAAGGAATTGCGGAATCGAAACAATCTTCCATAATTCCGCAATGTCTTGATGATTGCGGAATTGTTTATTTTAACTATTGCGGAATCTTATTTTTTTGCTTTGCGGAATCTTTAATTTCTTCACTATTGCGGATTTGATTCAATTCAGGAATTGCGGAATTAATACATTTAGATATTGCGAAATTATTTACTTTTATTATTGCGGAATTATGTTTTATCTCCTTATTGCGGAATTATGTGTTTTAAGATATTGCGGAATTATTACCCCTTTTTTAGCATTGCGAAATTATTTCATCTTTTTAGTATTGCGGAATTAATTCATTTTTGTCCAATTTAATTTTCAAATTTATTTTTTCCGCCAATTTCTTAAGTCTCGTTTTTACTTATTTTGTCTTATTTGTCTTAAGCGTTATTTTAACTTGTCTTTTCTTATTTTCTTTTTGAAAGTGTTTTATTTTCAAGGTTGCATTTTTATTACGTTTTAATTTCTCGTAATTTATTTTTAGAGTCATTTAATTCTAGCTTTCAAGTTTGTGTTTTTATTTAGTTACTCAACGACACCTTTTCTTTTAATTAGTTCTACACAACGACAAAACCTTTTATTTTATCCACCAAAGACGACTGAGTCACACATTAATCCTTTTTCAATTCGAAGAGAAAATGAAGAACCAAAATTTAGTTATTATGAGGGATCAAGCAGCTCAAAACGGAGAGCTTTGTTCAAACCTTGCAAGCATTGTGGTTTCAAAAATCATTCCTCTGAGGAATGCACTAAGAAACCTAAACATGTGAGTCCACTGAACATACCTCCAGAGAGCATGAGGAGACCATTGCTGTTCAAAGAACACGAACCCAACTAAGGTCAAAAACTCCTCACATACCCTCTAGAAGACCTGAGCAACCAAAACCCAGAGAAAACTCTTAGGGTTACAGACCTAATCCTCCATGCAAGTATTGTGGCTTCTATGACCATCACTCTGATGAGTGTGAGCATTATCTTGGATGTGACATATGTGGAAGTATGCGTCATGAAACCAGGGATTGCAACCAAATAGGGGGAGATAGGAACCAGAGAAGACCCAATGTCGCTGGTCAGCGAAAGCATGGACCCACTGGAAAGTGGGTTCATCATAGAAACTAATATGGCTTTGTTATATCTATGTAGGAATACTTGAAGAAATCTGTTTGGTATCTGGATAGTGGGTGCTCCAGACACATGACAGGGGTTAAACAATATCTGCATAGATATAAAAGGATCCAGGTCCGAAAGTAGTCTTTGGGGATGACTCTCAAGGGGCTACTGAGGGATATGGCTCAGTGGACTGCAATGGTATGACCTTCACAAGGGTCGCTTATGTCAGTGGACTGAAGCACAACTTAATCAACATCAGTCAACTCTGCGATGTTGGTTTCAAAGTTCTGTTCACCAAGACCCAAGGAACAATCTTCAATCAGAATGATGATGTTGTTCTAATTGCACCTAGAAGAAGGGATGTGTATGTTATTGACATGACATCATGCCCAGAAGGAAAGAACACATGTCTCTTTTCCAAAGCATCTGACATTGAAAATTGGCTCTGGCATAAGAGACTTTCCCACCTTAACTTCAAGAACATCAACAAACTGGCCAAGAATGATTTAGTCGTTAGGCTTCCCTCTCTGACCTTCAGCAAAGACAGACCCTGCTCAGCCTGCGAAAAAGGGAAGCACCATAGAGCCTCATTTAAAACAAAACAATCATTCTCCATAAATAAGTGCCTCCATCTTCTTCACATGGACTTATTTGGACCAGTAAAACCACAATCCCTCAATCACAACAAGTATACACTAGTCATTGTGGATGAATTCTCTAGATTCACTTGGGTATTCTTTCTCAAAAGAAAGAGTGATGCAGCTGAAAGAATAATGTCTTTCATCAGAGAAATAGAGAACTTCAATGACTGCATAGTGAAGGCTATCCGAAGTGATAATGGCACTGAATTCAAGAACCATGTCATGGAAGCCTTTTGTGATGAAAAGGGAATCTCTCAAAACTTCTCAAACCCAGGCACCCCAGAACAAAAATGGTGTCGCGGAAAGAAGAAACAGAACTCTAATAGAGGCAGCCAGAACTATGCTCAGCGAGTCAAGACTCCCAAAACAATTTTGGGGTGAAGCTGTGTACACAGCGTGCTACACACAAAATAGATCCATTATTGTGAAGAGACACGGGAAGACCGCTTATGAAGTGTATAGGAAGCGATCCCCTGATGTAAGCTACTTCCATGTCTTTGGTTGCCCTGTTTTCATTCACAACTATAAGGATCATCTGGGTAAGTTTGATGAAAAGTCAGATGATGGATTCTTTCTTGGATACTCTCCCACCTCCAGAGCTTTTAGATTATTCAACATTCGCAGGCAAGAATTAGAAGAATCCATTCATGTCACCTTTAATGAAGCTGATGTTGTCATTACTCACACCAACTCAGAGGACTGTTACATTGACTTCAATGAAGTTAAATCATATCCAAAGGATGATTTCTCAAATCCCCAGGAATAACCTCAAATATGTCACAAGGAGTTCTCGTATGTTCATGCATTTGATCCTCACTCAATATCTGACATCACTCCAGAGACTGTTGCTACTGAACCTCTCACTCAACTCATAGAGGAAAATGCTGACCCTATCTATCAAAACACTCAAACAGATGAAGAGATCATGGACGAAGAAATCATATGTGATGAACCTCCATCACTCATTGAACCTGATGTGACTCCTGAACCCACAGAGACCCCTACTCCTCAATCCAAATGGAGTAGAAACCAAGATATTCTTCTGGTGAATATCCTTGGTGAACCCTCTGAGGGAGTCACCACCAGAGGAAAATTAAGAACTCTAGAAACTACCTCTGCAAATGAATGCCTTTTTGCTGATTTTCTCTCTGAAGATGAACCAAGTAACGTGGCCGCTGCTCTACTTGATGAAGGTTGGGTTGTATCCATGCAAGAAGAATTGAATCAGATCACGAGAAACAAGGTGTGGACTCTAGTAAAAGCTCCAGCTGGAAAACAAGTGGTTTGAACGAAATGGGTCTACAGAAACAAAAGGGATGAAGCTGGCATGATTGTTAAAAACAAGGCTAGACTTGTGGTGCTGGGTTACAATCAATTAGAGGGGATTGATTATGATGAAACATTCGCACCAGTGGATAGATTGGAAGCCATTAGGATCTTCCTATCCTATGCAGATTATATGGGTTTGATGGTATACCAGATGGATGTAAAGAGTGCCTTTCTCAATGGGAAGCTTGCAGAGGAAGTATATATCAATCAACCCCTAGGGTTTGAAAATAGTGACTACCCAAATCACGTCTACAGACTTCACAAAGCACTTTATAGGCTGAAACAAGCGCCTAGAGCCTGGTATGAAACTCTCTCAAAATTCCTTCTCGAAAATAAATTTGTCAGAGGTACCATTGACCAAACCTTGTTCACATATAGGTCCAAGGGTGACGTCATTATAGTACAGTTTTATGTGGATGACATAATTTTTGGTTCAACCAACATTATCTTGAGCAAACAATTTGCCAAACTGATGACCAAAAAATATGAAATGAGCATGATGGGGGAACTAACCTTTTTCTTGGGTTTTCAAATCAAACAAAATTCAAAAGGAATTTCTATTTGTCAAGAAAAATATGTTAGAGATTTGCTCAAGAAGTATGATATGTCTGATTGTGAATCAGTGAAATGCCCCATGCTTCCTCCCAACAACTTGGGAGCTGATGACGCAGGGGTCTCTGTTAATGAAACCTTATATAGAGGCATGATTGGGTCACTTATGTACCTCACAGCAAGCAGACCAGACATACATTTATCCACTTGTCTCTGTGCTAGGTACCAAGCTAACCCCAAGGAATCCCACCTTGTAGCTGTCAAACAAATTTTCAGGTACTTAAAAGGATCTCCCTCTCTATGTCTCTAGTATCCAAATGGATCAGGCTTTAACCTAAAAGCTTACTCAGACTCAGACTATGCCGGGTGCTGTCTTGATAGGAAGAGCACCTCTGGGAGATGTCAAATCCTTGGAGGAAAGCTGGTATGCTGGAGCGCAAAGCAACAAAACTCAGTGGCCATGTCATCAGCTGAAGCTGAATATGTCGTTGCCGCTGGTTGCTGTGCTCAGGTTCTCTGGATGAAGAGTCGGTTGGCTGATTATTGAATTAACTATGAACAGGTTCCATATTATGTGACAACACAAGTGTCATAGCCATCTCCAATAATCCGGTACTTCATTCCAGAACCAAGCATATTGACATCAGGTATCACTTTATCAGAGACCACATTTTAAAAGGTGATATTAAGCTTCATTTTATACCCACTGAATACCAGCTCGCTGATATTTTCACCAAGCCTCTGGCTGAGCCAAGTTTTACTAGGCTAGTTGCTGAGCTGGGTATGCTCAATATTGGTAAATAAATCTGATAAATGATCTTTGTCTCTGGGCATTAAAGGGAATTGAATGTAACGAGGTATTTACGTTTCAATGGGAGTTAATATATTCCAGTATTTAATTCAAATGATTTTCCTTCAATGTCAACAACTTTCCCACTTTCCAAGGGGACAAAAATCTCATGAAAGGTCAAGGGACCCTCTTTTTTCTTAAAAGGCAAACTTCTGCATTAACTGTATTAATTTGGAAACGGCTAAACCTTTTCAAAACCCTTGACCCAATTTCACTTTATCACTTTATCATTTTTCCTCACACACACATACCGTTCATCTACTTCTAATCCTCCAAAACCTTCACTCTAACAACAATGGCTTCCTCCTCAACAAACCAACGTTCACCGTCTTGGCCGCTTTGAACGTAGACTTTAGGATCAACGATGGGAAGATTGCGCTTAACAACTGTGTTGCTCTCCTTGAACACAACAATCCCCTCTACCATCCTTTGTTAACCTTCCTCAAGAACTCCACAATTAACAAAGCCATAACTAAGGAACCCTCCACGTGTTATTATCAATACCTAAGGGAGTTCTGGTTCAGTGCTGAAGTGGATCAAACATCTTCACACATCACCTTCAACCTATCTACCCAACCTCATCCTCTCACCTTTGATTTCACAACCTTTGCTAGAGTCATTGGACTTCCGGTCAATGAAGGTATGACCGTTGTGCCAGCCAGCGCCACAGTAAAGAAGGCTATGGCTACCCTTCGTCCTCATGATGACGATGACAAACCTTTCACCTCCAAAGGCTTCCAGAACAAATCCCTGATCAAGGTGAACTACTTCTCACCCATATGGAGGACGCGGATGCTTTACATAGTAAAATGTCTGGGAGGAAACAAGGGATCACACGATCAGTTAAATGGTTTCCAACTAGCCATTGCGTATAGCTTGATTTGGGGGAATGACATAGGGATCGCACACATACTTTACACTGACCTCATTGCCAAGCTTGAGAATAAAGGGAAAAAGAACCGACTAGCCACCATCTGCTACACAAGATATCTCTCTCTCATTATAGAGGATATCCTTGGTGAAACTTACGCCAATGATGAACTTCATTCTTTCTCTCCCTATCACATCACTTCAGCATCATTGAAGACTCCCTTAGAGGATGAAGTGCCTCTGAGTAGGCATATGATGAAAGTTGCTGGGTTACTTGTTGATGATAAAGAGCCCTTGATCCCTCACAATGAGGTAAATGCTGAAAGTCAGATTGACAAGTCTCTGTCCAAGACCTCTGTACAATCTACTTCTCGGCCCAAGGTGCTAAAGGATAAGAAGAAGAATAGGAAATACATTCCCCTTTCCTCTGAAACCCCTTCTGTTAATCCAACAAAGAAGATCAAGACCAAGAAGAACCCATCCCCTTCTCTGTGGATGTGGAAAAATAGCCAACAGCTGACAAACGACCAGAGTCTAGCGTCTCCAAGTCAGTAGAGACGACTAAGAACCCTATCCACGCTGATATATCTCAGGTATTAGTTTGCCTTATGTTTTTTTCTTGGAGGTTCACAAGCAATTACTCTCAAAAGTCTATAGGAGTGAGTGATGAAGTTTAGGGTATGTCTCAACCCAGAGAGTGTATGTGTCAGCACTTAAATCTCTTAGGATTATCTGTACACTCTGTCTTGGAACTAGGAAATGATTCACTTGTGCTCATAACGCACCCCGATGATCCTTCACCCTCTGGACTGTGGTCTTGCCTATAACAACTTGAGCACGCTATAGGTCCCGACCCAGAGTCTCTGCATTTCACATGGACTATGTGTCCCCTCATATTAAAAGAGTCCCAAAGAATTTATTCTTTTGGGGGGACTGAATCATCACCCTCAGTCTTCCTAGGGGCAGCGATAAAAGGCGACCTTTACCTTCAAATATTTTACAACTAAAAGAGTCTCAATGAGTAATCCTTCAGGGGGAGATAGATAATCACACCCAGCTATCCCATGGGCAGAGAAATGCGACCATTCCCATATCATGTTTCACAACTAAAAGAGTCCCAAGGAGCAATCCTTCAGGGGAGCTGGATAATCACACCCAGCTATCCTAGGGGCAGCGAATGGCGACCATTCACCTCACAATATTCACAAATCAAAAGAGTCCCAAGGAGAAATCCTTAAGGGGGAGCTGGATAATCACACCCAACTATCCTAGGGGCAGCGAATGGCGACCCTTCAACATATTTTTCTCACAATAAAAGAGTCCCAAGGAGAAATCCTTAGGGGGGCTAGATAATCACACCCAGCTTTCTTAGGGGCAGCGATTGGCGATCTATAACTGCATTATTAATTCACACTGGTTACTAACAAATCTTATAACAGGCTCACAATCTTCATGAAGAACAGCAAAACCATGATGCTTACTCCATTGTTGGTGACGATAATGCTGAAGCCTCCACCATTGATCTCGATGCCATGTCAGACATAGAATCCATGCCTGAAGTCTTTATCATTGACGATGAAGTCTTTATCTCTGACTTTGAAAAGATGACCACTGATGATTACCAAGTATCATCCATTGAGCTGAAGCCTGTCTCATTCCCATCACTACCAAATGTTCAGGAACTTGCTGCCATGCAGCTATGGGATCAGCTAGGGGTGAGCAAAAAAACCGAAAAAACCGAAACTGAACCGAAAACCGAACTAAAATAACCGAACCGAACTAAAAACCGACAGTTTGGTTTTTACTTTTCCAAAAACCGAAAATTCGGTTCGGTTTCGGTTTTGATATACAAACCGGACAGAAAAACCCGAACCGAACCGGTTCCATATTATATTTTACATTTTATAATAGTTATATTGATATTAGTATATTAGTAATTTCTGGAATGATAGCATTTGGTCTTTTCCTAGATCACCTAACCGTTTCATTTCTCCAATCTAAGAAAATGGAACGTCAAACATTAACTAATGATTTTGATTTCCAAGATCTTTTAACCGGTTATCAGTTATCATTGATGTTCCATTATCATCACCTTTTCATTTTTCAAATTTCAATCCTAATCAAAACTTCAGATCCACCATTTTTAATTTTTCATCTAGTGTTGGCATCACTCTAATTACTTTCAAGATTTCATTTGTGGTAAGTTAACTTTCTTTTCATCTACTCTTTCATCATAATCATTATTTTTTTTATGATTTTACCTAATCAGATCAGAACTCAAAAGCATTATTTCTTAAGCAAATAATCTAATTGTAAGATTGGTATTGTAGAATATTTAAAAACATATGATTCAATGAACAAATAACTTAGTCTAATAAAGTTTGTCTTGTTAAATTTGAGTAAAATCAGTGGTACTAAAGATAGGATTGAGATATAAATTTAGTGTAGGTATAATGCAATCTTATTTTATATATGTCTGCTTGTTTATTTTAGGTGATGGAGCCATCAGGTAGCGAGACATCTAAAGCTAGAAATATGGACATAGTGAATGCGCCGGTTATTGATGTCGACTGTGATAATGGGAATCAAAATGTTGATGAGCATATTGATGAGCGTGTCACTGATGATGAGCAGATGAAGAAAAGGAGATTAAAATCATTTGTCTGGGATCATTTTCCTTACCCTAAGGATGGTGCTACAGAAACTAAGTGTCCTTATTGTGGTACGGTTTTGGTGGCAAACTCAAAACAGCATGGTACTAGTACCTTATTTAATCATTTAAAAAATATATGTGTCACTTCACCTCTTTATAGAACTAAAGATAAGAAGAAACAAACAACGTTAAGTTTCAAGCCTGCTACAATGGGCGAATCTGGAGGTAGTTTAGTTTCTCATTCTTTTAACCCAGAACGCTGTAGGAAAGCTGTAGCTAGGATGTGCATTAAAGACAATCAACCCTTTAGCATTGTCGAAGATGAGGGATTTACAGAGTTTGTGTGGGAACTAAATCCAGAATTTGAACTTCCATCTAGGTGGACGGTTGCTAGAGATGTTTTGTCTATATATCAGGAAGAAACACAAAAGCTTAAGAATATTCTAAAAGATCAAACTGTGTGTCTTAATATCGACACATGGACGTCCGTGCAAAACTATAACTATATGTGTCTTACGGCTCATTGGGTTGATGATAGCTGGAAATTAAGAAATAAAATTCTTAATTTTTGTCGAATATCAAATCATAAGGGTGTCACTATAGGAAACTTAGTTTATCGTTGTCTACAAGAATGGGGTATTACTCGTGTTTTTACGGTTACGGTTGATAATGCTTCATCTAATGATGGGGTGATTAGGAGGTTACGCACTTTGCTAAAAGGGCATAATGCGATCTTAGATTGCAAGTATATTCATTTAATATGTTGTGCCCATATCGTCAACCTAGTTGTAAGGGATGGTTTAGAGGAACAAATTGATTCTATTTGCAAAGTTCGAAGAGCTGTGAAATATTTGAGATCTTCATCAGGTAGGCAAGAAAACTTCGAAAAAGATGTCGAGTTTGAAAAAGTTGACTGTAAAAGAAAGCCATGCCTCGACGTTGACACAAGATGGAACTCCACATTTCTTATGTTGGAAACGACAGTGAAGTTTGAGAAAGTATTTAACAGGTATTTGAACATTTTTTTAAAGATGTTTCTGTATATTTCGCTTTTAAAAATATGACATTAGACATTATATTATTTTATACCAATATGTTGGTGTATGCTTTGTTTAGACTTGAACTTACCAAACGTGATTATACGTCTTACTTCTATAATGAAACTGAAGATAGCGATGAGGGTACTAGGATGGTTCCTAAAAATAAAAAGAAGAAAAAGAACATTGTGGGGGTTCCTGATGAAGGTGATTGGATGAATGCAAGGTATTTTTTGTTTCATAAAAAAATATGTGTAGTGTTACTATCAAAATCTATATTACTGCAAGTAGACTTGTGTTCAGTTTGCATATAGAAAGTTACTGCAACTATCAAAAAGTTTGTTAAGTAACTTTCTGCACTACTACTTTTTTGCATATAGAAACTTGCTGCAACTATAAAAATATGTGTAGTGTTACTATGAAAACTTATATTACTGCAAGTAGACTTGTATAATTGCCACTGTTTATAAACTAATGAAACTGGCTATTGTTAATAAACTAATGGAACTTGCCAAGCCTATATGTTACCACTTATGCACATGTTAAGGCTAAACTTGTTAATAAAAGAATTTATATACGTGTGAATTTACTAGTCAATTTTGTGCAATCTTTATTAGTCATAATAGTTAGATGAATATATAAGAATTTATGTACATTTTTATTTGCGAGCTAAAGTTAAGTACAACGAAGATTTTGATTTAATGTTTATTATTCAATAGGTTCTTTTTGGAATATTTGAGGATTTTTTATGATGTGACAACGAAGATTTCGGGGTCTAAATATGTGACAAGCAATATGTTTATGAAAGATCTTGTTACAATGCATGCTGCTATTTCAAAAATGTGTCGACATGTCGATGAAAATAAAAGGAAGATTGCTTTATCAATGAAAGAGAAATATGACAAGTATTGGGACAATTTGGATAATATGAATGTTTTGTTGTATGTGGCGTTGATATTAGATCCTCAAAATAAGTTGAAGTATCTTGAGTTTTTCTTGGACATAATTTATCGTAAAAGTCGAACCGAAACATCCAATCTAGGTGACCATGTTCCAAAACGCTTGAAAACATTATCAGCGAAAACTATTGAAATTTTCCAAATCATGGAGGATGCACTTAACGAGTTGTATGCGCATTACAAGATCAAAGTCAACAAACATGATGGTCAAACTTTTACAATGTCTTCATCCTTTACTCCTAGTGAAGATGATATTAGCTTGAATATCGACCTCGATGATAGGTTTTCAAAGTATATGGAGACTCAATATGGTGAAGGTGATGAATTTGCCGAAGTAGATATTTATTTACAAGATGGGGCAGAAAAAAAGGAGATAATACATTTTATGTTTTAGGATGATGGAATCAAATAAGATGAAATTTCCGGTACTTTCACAAGTAGCCAAGCATGTGTTAGCAATGCCAATCTCGACCGTTGCATCGGAGTCGGCATTTAGTACCGGTGGAAGGGTAATCGATAAATATAGAAGCTCTCTTACGCCTAAGACTGCGGAAGCTTTAATTTGTGCACAAGATTGGTTACGGTCTACACCAGCGGACTTGCAAGATATGCCCATTAACGACTTACCATTAGAAGAGATGGTGGAAAATCTAGAGAAAATTGAACTTGGTAAGTATTGCAACTTGATTTAACTATGTTGATTTTTCTCATTATACTTTATGCTAATCCACTTTTTGTATACATATTTGTAGAGATGTTTTCTGATGGGAAAAAACATTGCAACCCCTCTGAATAGTATACACCAAGTTTAATCCTAAGGTGAATATCACATATTTTATTACTAGTGTTACATACTGCTACTGTTATTTACAACGTTACTAACCTGATGGTATACTTGCTGTATATTGCCCCTATACAATCTGGTGCTAGTAAGTTACTAAATGAACATTTTGTAGGTGTTTGGAGTCAAGAAATATTCATGGCATGTGATGGAGTTTGCTGTTGGTTTTGAATATGCATGGATTCATCGAAGTTAACGAGAAGACTATTTTAGATGTCGTAGTTTTATGTTTAAACATTTGTGTTGCGGTTTAAGATATTGTTGGTTGTTATCTGTTATTGTAAATTAGTTCGTTCTGTACTTTTATTAAGTTGGATTTTTCTTGCAAGATTTTTATTGTTTGCTATAGTTATGAAATTCACGAATTTTGCAAAATAATTGTATAAGACTAGATTGGGTTAAAACTAGCTAATAAAACAAAAAAACTATTGTTGGGCCAAATTGGCCCAAGTTGGACCCAAGCCCAATCACAAACGGTTAACTGAAATAACCGAGGAACCAAAACCAAAAAACCGATTGAAACCGATTAAACCGAACCGAGAAAAACCGAGCGGGTTCGGTTATGGATATGCAGAAAACCGAACATTCCGTTTCGGTTTCGTTTTTGTCCAAAAACCGACCCAAACCGAACCGTGCACACCCTAAGGATCAGCGGCCTAGTCCACCAACCCAGTTCCTTTCCCTACTTTGCCAAATGTTACGGAACTGGGGGCAAGAAAACACTTGGAGTATTTACAAGAACTCAAGCCTATCCATGTTCCAAGGATGAAATATATCCAAGAATTGGTCGTTGAGGAATTATGGGTAAAGAGGGGAGACATCAGCATCACAAAGCCTAAATTCACAAATGATGTTCTCCTCTCTGAAATACAAACTCTCACCCATGCTGCTGAAGAACTCACTACAAACCTAGAGACTTCACTAACTTCATCTGTGGAATCCTCTATGACTTCATTGCTTTCGCAACTACTGGGTAATGCCTTGAAAACTCAACTCCCAGTGGTTCTAAACCAGAGTCTATAGCAGTATATGCCTTCTGTCCTCTCAGCAGCGGTCAAGGCTAATGTTGCAGCCATTGCCCAAGCGTCTAAGCCTTCCAAGCATCTTCTTCAGGAGCTATTACAAGAAGAGCTTAAGGAAATCTGTATCTTTGTTCATGATGAATTCCTTAAGTTCCATAAAGCATGATCAAGCACAGCTACTGCTGGCGCTATGCCTGAGGGGGAGAATTCTGCTACCTCAACGTCTGAAGAAGAAGATGATGCTCCACCTAAGGGGGAGCAACCACTGAAACAACCCACAACAGAGATCCCCACACCAAATCCCATTAGATCCTTCAAAACCCATCACCGAAGTGGCACAAGACAATGGTAAAGGTATGGCCACTGAGGTGCCAGAAACAACCTTGCAGTCCCTCCAAGAGGAAGGAGGATCCACTGCCAGACACTCTGTTATGAACAAGTTCAAAAGTGCAGATGAACCTACACTAACCCCTGATCAAGCAAAGGCTCAAATCACTGAACAAAAGCGGTTAGCTGACATCAGAGCTGCTTAGCTCAAAAGCAAAGAGGCTCTGGACAAACTACTCTCACCAGCTGTAAAGGAAGCTCAGTTGAATAAGTTGAAAGAACTTGAAGCCAAGAGGAGCAACCTTCAAAAGGAATATGAGAGATTAGTGAACCAAAGAGCTGAGCCCGGACAAATCACCAAGTAAACCTGGTACACTGATAAAGACAAGAAAGTAGTAATGACCATATACATAGAACATCAAATAACCAACTACAAAGTCTTCAATGACTTTAGACTCAGAGATCTAGACCTCTCTGAATGGTTAGAAGTGTGGTCTCTTGCCCAAAAGAAGACTAGGCCTGGTGCTGCCTAAATGATGAAAAATATACAAGCTAAGCTTAATTGGGTAAAAGACACTACTAAGAAGCTAAAGCTACCTCTGCCTCCCCAACTATCACAACAACAATAAACACAAGGACAAAGAAAAAGGAAAAACCCAATGGGGCCTCTAGTAGAGAAGTTGGTCACTGAAAATGTTGTGGTAGATGGAATGTACAGAAATCTTGTACTTCCAAAAGAGATTGCTAAGCCAGTGGGTGGTCAAGTCTACTCCGAACCAGATATGGGAATGGTATTCATGAATGGAAACTACGATTATGGCTTTTATAGGATGAATGAACTTCATCTGGCTTCAACTGTCCAACTCATCAGACTCAAACAGGGCATCCTAAGGAACTATAAAATAGCTGATGATTTTGAGTTTGAAATTGAGCTGATCATTAACTCCAGGAGTGATAAAGTTGAAGCTCAGAGAATCTGTGACCAAGGGCTCGATCGCAGAAGAACCTTTTGTTTTTTATTTTTACACCACTGGGTGTCTTTGTAATAGGTTAGGTTCTTTATGTTTAATAAAACTCTGAGGTATGTTTGTTAAAATTATGTGTAAGAATAAGCTGTGTACTCACTTACAATAATTCTAGACTTAGTATAATTTATAAACAAATAGGGGGAGATTGTTGGGCCAATGAAAGTTATAACTATGGCCCAGTCTAGATTTGTTTAAATTAGACTAAGTGTTACTGGTCGCTGAGAGGACCAGCGACAAAGACCAGACCAGCGGAAGGCAAAGCCTCAGCTGGCACACCAGGATCATTCAAGTCAAAGATAGCGTCAGAGAAGTTGAAGATTATCTGAAGTCATACTCACCAGCGATTATGGATAGCTGGGATGTAGAAGGAATGTGCTGGTGTTCAAGGATCTCTGAGTTGACAATACTCAGAGATCACTTTGAACCCTATGAAGTCTTGGACAAGCAAAGCTTGTCCTATCCTTATAGTTTAGGCGGAAGAATCTACAAAGTGTTTTGAGCGGGACAAAACAAGAGATTCAAGATAAGCCTAGTACGACCTAGTGGGACAAAGGTGAACAATTGGCAGAACTGTTCACCTAAAGTAGTTTAAAGGCATGTCTCGATTTGGACATGCATTTAATACGTTGTACTCTTCCACTCAGAAGATGAAACGTATCAACTACCCCCACCAAGGATACAACCTAGTACCACTATAAATAGGAGGGAGAAAGAAGTTACATTCAACCCTTGTGCTTGGATATACTATCTAAGTTATTTCACCCCTTTGGAACCATTGAGCCCTCGGCTGTCCACCAGCTACTCATTGGTTCTCTTGTAAACTTGAGGCTCGAATCAAGTTTACTTGTTCTAGGGTTCATTTCTTATTGTCATTCAACGGGTATATTCATAGCAATTTGTAATACTTTGTTTATAACAGTTAATAAAGCAGTACTCGTTTGAAAAGTATTTCGTTGTGTGTTATTGTTTATACGAGACTTAGTTTCAACAATTGTTGTATTTTGGGACTTTCACTTCTTTTATTAGATTTGGTTCTTCGACTCGTTAAAGTTCCGTCTTTGGTCTTTTTCTTCAATAATTCTTCAGAATAGGCCTTTGACTTCCGTTCTTTTTGCATTTTTGATCTGTTGACTTGTCTTTTGTCTTTATCTTCGATAGAAGCCCGTGAAATCCCTTGTTTTCTTCCTTTTTCATCTTTTGGTCCTAAAACACAACAAAAACCCAAACCACGCGTAATTCCGACTTTAACGACATTAAACAAGCGTTTTGGTCTCGTTTTTATTTGTTTTAAGTGGTAAAAGAATAAGTGTTTTCACACTTATTACTATTGCATTTAGATTTCTTTCTAGAGACACCATGTAAAATCCATGATTTTACCATGATTTTATGTAATGAAATTTCACCCATTAATCTTAGAACACATACTCATATGTATATTTCTATAGGTTGAGTGTGAACTTGTTCGTTTAGGTACTTATACCTTTACCTTCATACTTGTTGTAAATAAGTTACATAGCTCAACCCCTGTACTTAAGACTAGGAGAACAAATGACAAAAATGTATAATCAATACTTGGCTATACACACAACACTAAATCAAAGTTGGAAAAACATGTTACATAGTGTATGTAGTCGTGTATGTGTGCAAGTATGTATATCACAAACATGTTCTTAACCTCCTTGGACTAGCCCAAGACTATACTCTTTATGTACTAGCCCAACATGAGCCCAAGCCAAAGCCCATTACCCCCCCCCCCCCCCCCCCTCTTTGGTTAGCCTTACACGGCACACACATGCATATGTGGAAGAAGAAGGGTTGTCTTGGAAAGGGAAGAGCTTACACTTGGCACAAATGTACTTACCAAGGCAATCATGCCTTTTGCATTCTCTTTCCCTCTCTCATCTTTAAGCAGAAACACACACATCCCCATCTCTCATACATGCAACTCACTTCTCTCTACTTCTTTCTCTCTCAAACATTTCGGCCATAAGCCACAAAAATCCAAAGTTGATTCATTAAATCAACTAAATATTTGTCCCATCTTGATTGCAAATCATTTGGTGGAATCATTCTTTTGGAATCACTACAAACAAGCCCTAGCCAAATCCTTATAGGTCACAGCTTGGTTTGTGTTAGGGTTTTCTCCATCAACTTGAGTAGATCTTATATCTCCTTGTTCATCTAGATCCTCTTTGGTACTTTTAGGCAAGAGAGGTATACACATCATAATCTTTCATTTCTTCATGCATGCATCTTCATATACCTATAAACACAAGTGAATAACATGTTAAAAATCAAGATTTGGTAAGGCTATGACCCTTATGGGTCACGGCATATTTATACAACCTATGATCATGATTCAAAAATTTTTTTAAGAAACTTATGACTTATGTGTTATGTGTTAAACTAGATTTAAAAACCATATGAAACCTTTTATAAATCTAAATATGGCATGGGTTACAAATCTTGTTTATGGGACTTTGGTTAACCAATAACCATAGATCTCATGAAAAGAACTAGTGAAATCTAAAAATCATGAAAGCCATGACCTTAAAGGTCACGGCTAGAATGAGTAAAGGCCATATGATTTGTCTACTAAGTTTTGAATAGTGGAACATGAAATGTTACATGTTAAAAGAGCTATGAAAAATTATCAAAGTAACTTATGAGTATATATAGCCGTGGGTTACATATGACCCTAGAATGGGTTAGATGTACATGCATGCTTATAAAAACCTAGATCTAATGATATGTGTTAAACTTAACATGGTATACATGAAATAAGCTAGTTGATCTAATGGGAATATTGGGAGGGAACAATATAGCCGTGGGCTATATATTGTTTCTTGGAATGATGGTAGCCTTGGAAACATGCATGTAACCTAATAATCATAATGTGTTTTTGTAAATAATTACAAGATTTAAAAACTAGTTAAAGGGATATCTTGGAAATACCAAGATCTTCAAATATAGCCGTGAGCTATATATGAGGGTACATATATCTATGTTTGATTTTTAGGTCTAGACATAGTTTAGATCTCATTTTGAACTAGTGACTTATTTTCTTGATGTGTACATAGTTAGATCTAATTTTGTAACACATAATAAACTACATGCAACCTTAAAATAAGACTTGACTTATCTTAATAAGCTATAACCAATATTAGTCGTGGGATATAAGCTCCTACTAGGGCTTATGACCTACTTATAACCTTATAACACACCTAGATCTAATTTGGAATATCACATAAAACAAAATGTAAGTTTTATTCATTTAGATTGGAAAAACTAAATATAAATAAGCTCATAATAAGCTTATAAGAATATCCTAAGTAAAAATATACATAAAATGTAAATTAATGATAATGGACTAATTAAGTCCATGAAATGTTAATTCAAACACTTAAATGGACCCAATAAGCCCATTTTATAAATTATAGTAGCTTAAATGGACTTAAAATCACAATTAGGCCCATTTAACTAATTAAAGGACTTAAAAATGTATTAAGCCCAATAGATGATTTAAAGGCCCATTTAAATAAATTAGTGGACTTGAAATATATTTAAGCCCACTAAAATAGCCCATTAGATGTTTAGCTCATTTAATGAGCCCATATAAAGTTTAGATATTAAAATAAAAAGTTTTTATAATAAAATATGACTTATAAAAACTTTTTGGATGAAAATGACAAATTATAAAGCTTAAGGACTAAAACTGTAACTTATGACACTTATTTTAATAAACTAGTAAGCACAAGGACTGAAATGTAAATATCCAAAAGTCTAGGGTTTAATAATTATTTTCCATGGCAACTTAAACCCTAGGGACCATTTTGGGAAGTTATTAAAAGTTATTTTGTCATTCTAAAACCCTAAGGACCATTTTGGCAATAGTCCGAAACTTAAAGAAGCCCTAGGGGCTGTTTTGTCATTTTAGTAAAGTTACAAAACCTAGATAATACTAGAGGGACCAAATCTGCCATAAGCCTAAACTATAACAAGCCCTATGTACTAAATATGAAAAATATGAAAGTTTACTTGTTTTAAAATATGGAGGGACTAGTTTTGCCATATTCCGAAATATTTCCAAGCCCTAACCCTAAAAATCTATTTTAGTTATAATAAAACATAAATAAAATACTTAGACCACGAGAACTAAGGTATAAATCCTTAAGATTAAATTATTTTATAGAATATAAAATAATTTATGGAAACCTTAAAGTTAAATAAAATAATATTTTTTTATTATATAAAATATTTATATTACTTTAGAAAATAATTGTATGAACAATTATGAATATGTATTGTTAATACATGTACTCATATACTTTTAAAAAATAAAATTATGTGAACGTTAATTAAATTAAATGTTAATACGTAAATATATTATAAGTAAAACCCCTTATGTTTACTTAAATATAGAACGTGGTTATAAAATTTAATGGAATGTTATTGATACAAGTACTATAAACATAGATTAATATTTTAAGTGAAACATTTTCTTTTATGTTTACTTAAATGTAAAACTTAATTGTAAAATTGAATGATTACTATAGATACATGTATGCTAACTAAAATTAATAGTTAAACATGTGGTGTGAACTTAGAAATGAAACTTATATAAATAAGTTAAATGAATATTGATGCTACTTGAACTATGGATATTTAGATAAATGTCATAGTATGAATGAACTGAATAAAATCCGTATAAGCATACCTACATGTTCTTTGTACTATCTATTAAGACTGTACTATCTGATTAGGCATAACTTTGGTGTGAGCTTTATTTGGATACCCGTGTTAAACAAGAAATTGCCTACTCCCAGGTGAGTTTACAGTCCCATTTAAACTTTGATAAAACTTTCCCTTTTGGGGAAAGAAAATATGCAAACATATATTGGATATAACTGGATTGTATAAACTGGATTATGATTGCTTACTATTGAAACTGTTAAATTGTTGTAAATCGCCCGAATGTTATAAATAGATCTATTAGGGATTGACCATCCTCGTCTGAGTAAGTCATGCTCACTGTGCCTTGGCTGGGACAACAGACGTATATCATGTTGGAACTGGAATGGGTGTCTTTTTGTATGACACTACGTCCTCATCTGTTGAGGACTATGGGGTTAAGCTTCAGTTTCTAATAATAAACAAATGTTATTTACATTTTAGTGAGAATGCTCTGTGCATTACTACTTCTATGATTATCGTATGTCCAAACTAATTAATTGCTAAAATCTGTAAATTCACCAACTTTATGTTGACCCGTTAGTATGTTTTGCACAGGAATATGAAGTTAGTACGTGGTGTGTGCATGGTCTCCAGCATCTTAGAAATATGCATCATAGGACTCGTCGGGGGTTCTATTTGGGAAACTCAAACAAACACTCATCACCATGTTTAAGACAATTTTTATTTATTTGTTTAAATAAACATGTAATATGTTTTGACTAACTCTTTATCTTATGCTCTATGGACTATATGCTATCGATCCACCCTTGTGACATCTCCGTGGATATTTCCGCATATTTTGACCCTACCCGAGGTGTCACAGAGAATGGTATTAGAGCCTTATTTATAGAGAACCAGATAAATTTTTAAATAAAATAAAAATAAAATGATTTTTATTTTATTTAAAACTGGACTATAACTTATAAAACTCTTTTTGGGATTTTATTTTGGGACCGTCTTAGTTAAGCATATAGATCTTGAGGCATTTTATGCTATGTGAACTAATTGTATATATATATACATATTACTACACTTGATTATTAATACTGCTTAGTAAGGTATTGCTATATGTTAGACGTGCTAAACTTGAAAATTTTACACTACATAGTAAAATACTGAAATGCGAATATGAGTAATATTAAACTAAACTTCACACTTATTAACTGATAAATGAACTACTTACATGATAGTATATATATATGTATAAGTATAACTAATTGTAACCTTAAAACATTCTAATAATTGTTTAAAAGGGGATATATTTCATAAAGCATGTAATCTAAATAATATTGTTCTTTGTTTGTAAGCTTATACTCACTTCAAACTTAAAATAATACTATTTCAGAGCATCATGACTCCGCCTACTGCATCTATGACTCTTCTACCCAGAGTAGCTCCTACTCTAGTTGTTTGTTCATCCCCACGATCGACGCAGTGTGGATGGTTGTCAGCCTCGGATTCAGAGGATGACCCAGCCACCGAAGTTGTACTCCCAGAGGACCCATTTTCTATCTCAGCATCAGCCACACCGGCCCCAACCTCTATGGAGGAGGACCGGGCCCCTTCTAGCATACCAACTTCCATGCCTCTGTCCTTTTCATCCGGCTATTTCTCCGGACCCGCACCTGTCTCTACTTATGAGACCGGGGAAGGCTCTGGGGCACGACGTGTCGATTCCGTCCAGGCCCAGATCTCCGCATTGGTTGCACGCCATAAGCGAGAGATGTCCAACCTCCGCAGCCAGTTGACAGTCAGTCAACAGAGCCATGCTGTCATCTATGAGCGTATTGACACTCTATTCCGCACTAGGAGGGGAGAATCTCAGACCACTAAGGGCATCCAGACAAGGACGGACGAGGCGCTGAAATGGTTATTGGATGAGAGCTACCGCCTCCATCAGCGCGTTCAGGTCATGGAAGGTCTGCAATATCAGACCTATGCCGCCCTTGCCACTCAGGAGCAATCATTATCCATCCTCTTTGATCTCGCCACCGTCCGGCATGATGGGGTTACTGGGGAGATGGCTTACCTCCGAGGGGTCGTCGATAGGCTCCAGAACCAGCTACTGTCTGCACTCCGTACACTCAAGGAGACCCGAACGATAGTTAGGACTTTGTGGAACACCAGGAAATATTCTGCAGCCCCACCAGCTCCATCCGCACAATCAGCCCCGGCATCTTCTAGTGGACCATCCAGGCAGGATTAGTATAGATGTACTAGACTTCTTGTACATCATGGTAAGCTTGCGGGTTACATCCCGGCTATCATGATATAGGGCCTTTGTACTTTTATCTCTTTTTCCGTTTTTGGTGATGTAATCCTGTACCTTATCTTTCCTTTTCTTTAGTCATGTATTTTGGATATGATGTACTTAAGACAATGTGTACCACTACCCGGAGCAAGGCTAGCCAAACCTTGTTCCGGATATGATATGCTTGACGAATGTTTAAAATTTCCTACGGAACTTTGCATGAAATCACTCTCTTATGTTATATCTGTTGTGCAACGTATTATATTATGAAATCCGGACAGGTTATCCAAATTTGTTACGAACTTTATGCATGAAATCATTCTCTTGCAAATAATATAAAAACTGCACTAACGATTGAATTAATAATCTCATTTTGTGTATGATTATAGACAAATGGTGATTTCCCAATCGAACCCCAATAATGCAACTGTCTCCAATACCGCTAATACCGAAGTACCTGAAGCTACTCATAATGTTACCGCTGCTTAACTCCAGGAGATGATTGGTGAAGGCATTTCGGCAGCCATGACAGCCAAAGAAGCTAATGTGGGCGATGACCCAAACCCCAACATACGCAGAAACAACTTCAACAGGGGTTGCTCGTACCCCGACTTCTTGAAATGCAAACCCTCATACTACCGAGGAAAAGAAGGAGTTGTTGAACTAATGCGATGGTTTGAAAGACTAGAGACAGTTTTCCGCATCAGCGATTGTGCTTACGAGAACAGAGTTAAGTATGCTACATGCACTCCACTCGATAGCGCCCTTACTTGGTGGAAATATGTGGTCACTACCCTTGGACATGCCGCTGCTTATACTCTCACTTGGGCCAACCTCAAGGAAAGAATGACTGAGAAGTACTGTCCTAGAGGAGAAATGAAGAAGTTGGAAGTCGAGCTATGGGACCTCAAGTGTAAGAACAATGATGTCATTTGGTACAACCAAAGATTTCAAGAGTTAAGCTTGATGTGCACCAGAATGTTTCCTCTAAGGAGTGACAAGATTGAAAGGTATGTCAGTGGACTTCCTGACAACATTCATGACAGTGTGTTAGCTTCACGACCCACCACTATAGAAGGTGCCATAGAAATTGCAACTGAGCTGATCAACAAGCGAACCCGCAATCTATCTGAGAGACAAGTAGACAACAAGAGGAAATCCGAAGAAAACTCTCGTAGCCAGCACCAACAGCCTTTCAAAAAGCTAAACGTAGGGCAAGCAGATGACACTACTCCCACAACCCGCGCCAAGAACTACTCAGGGACAAATCCCAAGTGTTCGAAGTGCAATTACCATCATGTTGCTGGAGGACAATGTCAGGGATGCTACAAGTGCGGCCAACAAGGCCATTTTTCTCGCGATTGCCCAACCAATGTTGCCACCCTAGGTCGACCCAACACCAATCCTGGAAACCGCAACAAGGGCAAGTCCAACGCACGAGGGAGTGGAAGTGGGCAACAAGGAAACCGAAACCCCACTGGCGGGAGCGATAGCGGGCCGAAGAAAGTTGTGGTATGTTACGAGTGTGGAACCCCTGGGCACGTGAGACCTGATTGTCCCAAGAGGGCCAACCAGAAGAAGGACGACAAGGGAGCTCCTTCGCAAGTGTACATGGCTGGCAATGCCCCAACAAACCCAGGCTCCAACATCGTACCTGGTACGTTCTTACTAAACAAATGATATACACCTATCTTGTCTGATACATGTGTAGACCAAAGCATTACAATTGCTGAATTTAGTAAAGTAATGGAAATCCCTCCTATAGTTCTAGGCTCCTATTATACTGTGGAATAGTCGACGGAAAAGTTATGATAATTAAACACCATCATCCGAAGTTGTTCCTTAAAAACTTTCCGAATCAGCCGTTTTACACCAAACAGATCCTAGAAAGCCTTGATAACTTTGATATCGTTCTTAGCACAAATGGGCTAGCAAGTAGCATGCAAGTATCCCTTATAGCCAAAAATAGGTTTATGTACCTTGGTGAGATGAAACCTTAATTATACTGGGGAGCCATAACCCTGGTATAGTTAACACTAGATTTAGTGTCATCTCTAGCACCAACGGGCTAAAGAATATTTGGTCCAAGAGTGACCCGTTTCCCTAAACTGTTTCTTCCCTGCCTAACCCTGAAGGACACACCCAACCCACAATGGGTGTATTTTGTAGGGTTACTTCCGCCACCTAGACAACCCTAAAACCTGAAAGGCACACCCAACTCACAATGGGTGTACTTTGTAGGGCTACGTTCGGCATCCCCCGTAAGGAAATGATGAATGTCCTATGCTTTTGGACATTCCTCTTTTCTCTTCGGGTCAAATTAGTTCGACAATACCATCACCCACTAGATGCTGGGAGATGAGAAATCCACTCTTTAGAAATCAGAATTTATACAAAATTTTGAACCAGTATTAATGAATGCATGACCCTTGTTGCGACACCCTGCAAGGCGCACACTTCTTTATTCGTGGTATCTTCTTTTATTTCCACCATTTGAGGTACTTATTTTCTGTGCCCCTCTCACTCAGCCTCACGGCAAAGGAAGCAGATTCCTTGCAACCTCTTACGCAAACACCATCGACACCAGTCTTAACCTCCTTGTAGGGTAGAAACTTTAGTACCATTAACTAATGTTTGTACCTCGCTGCCTAGAGGTAAATATCGTAAGTCTTTTCTTAAAGCTGCTAATATAGGAAGGGTTAAAGTTAAACATGTTTGTTTTACCTTCAACCCCTAATTTTACATCCGCGGGTATGGAGATATAACTTGTATCCCACCCACGAACAAGATGTAGAATTAGTGCGTCCCCGGATTCTCGAGCAGATGAAACAAGCTGGCACGTCCTCCTCATATCAGAAACCATTTGCAATGGATTTGCCCTCCTAACCAAATCCATAACGCTAATGGTCCCCTCCCAAATTCGGGAAAAGTATGACTACACACCCCTTGAGAAGCCCGCGCCTATCCATCCACAGCAGCAGTCTCCTTTACTGCTCAATCGGATGTATAGTGCGATCCGGATAAAGATCTCTTTGCATTCCTCGCCTATCCATCCACAGCAGCAGTCTCCTTTACTGCTCAATCGGATGTATATTGCGATCCGGATAAAGATCTATTTGCATTCCTCGCCTATCCATCCACAGCAGCAGTCTCCTTTATTGCTCAATCGGATGTATAGTGCGATCCGGATAAAGATCTCTTTGCATTCCTCGCCTATCCATCCACAGCAGCAGTCTCCTTTACTGCTCAATCGGATGTATAGTGCGATCCAGATAAAGATCTCTTTGCATTCCTCGCCTATCCATCCACGGCAGCAGTCTCCTTTACTGCTCAATCGGAAGTATAGTGCGATCCGGATAAAGATCTCTTTGCATTCTTCTCCTACCCATCCATAACAGCAGTCTCCTTTACTGCCCAATCGGATGTATAGTGCGATTCGGATAAAGATCTCTTTTACATTCTCTTCTATTCACCTATAATTACGGAAGCTTCCATAAATGCCAGATTAGGCGTATAAGAATAACCTAGGTGTAGACCACTTCGCGTTTGTACCGCCATCCGTACCTAAGAGAGAACCTGAAACAAATCATGTACTTATAGCATCTCTTACTTAAAAGATAACTAGGTTTTTAGTAGCTTTGAGGGCAAAGCTAAAATAACGTGGTGGTGTTGTAAAATCCATGATTTTACCATGATTTTATGTTATGAAATTTCACCCATTAATCCTAGAACACATACTCATATGTATATTTCTATAGGTTGAGTGTGAACTTGTTCATTTAGGTACTTATACCTTTACCTTCATACTTGTTGTAAATAAGTTACATAGCTCAAACCCTGTACTTAAGACTAGGAGAACAAATGATAAAAATGTATAATCAATACTTGGCTATACACACAACACTAAATCAAAGTTGGAAAAACATGCTACATAGTGTATGTATCCGTGTATGTGTGCAAGTATGTATATCACAAACATGTTCTTAACCTCCTTGGACTAGCCCAAGACTATACTCTTTATGTACTAGCCCAACATGAGCCCAAGACAAAGCCCATTACCCCCCTCTTTGGATAGCCTTACACGACACACACATGCATATGTGGAAGAAGAAGGGTTGTCTTGGAAAGGGAAGAGCTTACACTTGGCACAAACGTCCTTACCAAGGCAATCATGCCTTTTGCATTCTCTTTCCCTCTCTCATCTTTAAGCCGAAACACACACATCCCATCTCTCATACATGCAACTCACTTCTCTCTACTTCTTTCTCTCTCAAACATTTCGGCCATAAGCCACAAAAATCCAAAGTTGATTCATTAAATCAACTAAATCTTTGTCCCATCTTGATTGCAAATCATTTGGTGGCATCATTCTTTTGGAATCACTACAAACAAGCCCTAGCCAAATCCTTATAGGTCACGGCTTGGTTTGTGTTAGGGTTTTCTCCATCAACTTGAGTAGATCTTATATCTCCTTGTTCATCTAGATCCTCTTTGGTACTTTTTGGCAAGAGAGGTATACACATCATAATCTTTCATTTCTTCATGCATGCATCTTCATACACCTATAAACACAAGTGAATAACATGTTAAAAATCAAGATTTAGTAAGGCTATGACCCTTATGGGTTACGGCATATTTATACAACCTATGATCATGATTCATTTTTTTAAGAAACTTATGACTTATGTGTTATGTGTTAAACTAGATTTAAAAACCATATGAAACCTTTTATAAATCTAAATATGGCATGGGTTACAAATCTTGTTTATGGGACTTTGGTTAACCAATAACCATAGATCTCATGAAAAGAACTTGTGAAATCTAAAAATCATGAAAGCCATGACCTTAAAGGTCACGACTAGAATGAGTAAAGGCCATATGATTTGTCTACTAAGTTTTGAATACTGGAACATGAAATGTTACATGTTAAAAGAGCTATTAAAAATCATCAAAGTAACTTATGTGAATATATAGCAGTGGGTTACATATGACCCTAGAATGGGTTAGATGTACATGCATGCTTATAAAACCTAGATCTAATGATAAGTGTTAAACTTAACATGGTATACATGAAATAAGCTAGTTGATCTAATGGGAATATTAGGAGGGAACAATATAGCCGTGGGCTATATATTGTTTCTTGGAATGATGGTAGCCTTAGAAACATGCATGTAACCTAGATAATCATAATGTGTTTTTGAAATTATTTACAAGATTTAAAAACTAGTTAAAGGGATATCTTGGAAATACCAAGATCTACAAATATAGCCGTGAGCTATATATGAGGGTACATAGATCTATGTTTGATTTTTAGGTCTAAACATAGTTTAGATCTCATTTTGAACTAGTGACTTATTTTCTTGATGTGTACATAGTTAGATCTAATTTTGTAACACATAATAAACTACATGCGACCTTAAAATAAGACTTGACTTATCTTAATAAGCTATAACCAATATTAGCCGTGGGATATAAGCTCCTACAAGGGCTTATGACCTACTTATAACCTTATAACACACCTAGATCTAATTTGTAATATCACATAAAACAAAATGTAAGTTTTATTCATTTAGATTGGAAAAACTAAATATTAATAAGCTCATAATAAGCTTATAAGAATATCCTAAGTAAAAATATACATAAAATGTAAATTAATGATAATGGACTAATTAAGTCCATGAAATGTTAATTCAAAAACTTAAATGGACCCAATAAGCCCATTTTATAAATTATAGTAACTTAAATGGACATAAAATCACAATTAGGCCCATTTAACTAATTAAAGGACTTAAAAATGTATTAAGCCCAATAGATGATTTAAAGGCCCATTTAAATAAATTAGTGGACTTGAAATATATTTAAGCCCACTAAAATAGCCCATTAGATGTTTAGCCCATTTAATGAGCCCATATAAAGTTTAGATGTTAAAATAAAAAGTTTTTATAATAAAATATGACTTATAAAAACTTTTTTGATGAAAATGACAAGTTATAAAGCTTAAGGACTAAAA
Organism: Glebionis coronaria; assembly: GCA_025667525.1. NCBI lineage: Eukaryota > Viridiplantae > Streptophyta > Magnoliopsida > Asterales > Asteraceae > Glebionis > Glebionis coronaria. Next base: position 326,183,885 of record CM046877.1, read on the forward strand.
CCATAACTTATGAAACTTATTTTAATAAACTAGTAAGCACAAGGACTGAAAATGTAAATATACAAAAGTCTAGGGTTTAATAATTATTTTCCATGGCAACTTAAACCCTAGGGACCATTTTGGGAAGTTATTAAAAGTTATTTTGTCATTCTAAAACCCTAAGGACCATTTTGGAAATAGTCTGAAACTTAAAGAAGCCCTAGGGGCTGTTTTGTCATTTTAGTAAAGTTACAAAACCTAGATAATACTAGAGGGACCAAATCTGCCATAAGCCGAAACTATAACAAGCCCTAGGTACTAAATATGAAAAATCTGAAAGTTTACTTGTTTTAAAATATGGAGGGACTAGTTTTGCCATATTCCGAAACATTTCCAAGCCCTAACCCTAAAAATCTATTTTAATTATAATAAAACATAATTAAAATACTTAGACCATGAGAATTAAGGTATAAATCCTTAAGATTAAATTATTTTATAGATTATAAAATAATTTATGGAAACCTTAAAGTTAAATAAAATAATATTTTTGTTATTATATAAAATATTTATATTACTTTAGAAAATAATTGTATGAACAATTATGAATATATATTGTTAATACATGTACTCATATACTTTTAAAAAATAAAATTATGTGAACGTTAATTAAATTAAATGCTAATACGTAAATATATTATAAGTAAAACCCCTTATGTTTACTTAAATATAGAACGTGGATAGATTAATATTTTAAGTGAAACATTTTCTTTTATGTTTACTTAAATGTAAAACTTAATTGTAAAATTGAATGATTACTATAGATACATGTATGCTAACTAAAATTAATAGTTAAACATGTGGTGTGAACTTAGAAATGAAACTTATATAAATAATTTAAATGAATATTGATGCTACTTGAACTATGGATATTTTGATAAATATCATAGTATGAATGAACTGAATAAATTCCGTATAAGCATACCTACATGTTCTTTGTACTATCTATTAAGACTGTACTATCTGATTAGGCATAACTTTGGTGTGAGCTTTGTTTGGATACCCGTGTTAAACAAAAAATTGCCTACTCCCAGGTGAGTTTACAGTCCCATTTAAACTTTAATAAAACTTTCCCTTTTTGGGAAAGAAAATATGCAAACATATATTGGACATAACTGGATTGTATAAACTGGATTATGATTGCTTACTTTTGAAACTGTTAAATTGTTGTAAATCGCCCGAATGTTATAAATAGATCTATTAGGGATTGACCATCCCCGTCTGGGTGAGGGGGATCTATTAGGGATTGACCATCCTCGTCTGGTGAGTCATGTTCACTGTGCCTTGGCCGGGACAACAGATGTATATCATGTATGAAATGGAATGGGTGTCTTTTTGTAAGACACTACGTCCTCATCTGTTGAGGACTATGGGGTTAAGCTTCAGTTTCTAATAATAAACAAATGTTATTTACATTTTAGTGAGAATGCTCTATGCATTACTACTTCTATGATTATCGTATGTCCAAACTAATTAATTGTTAAAATCTGTAAATTCACCAACTTTATGTTGACCCGTTAGTATGTTTTGCACAGGAATATGAAGTTAGTACGTGGTGTGTGCATGGTCTCCAGCATCTTAGAAATCTGCATCATAGGACTCGTCAGGGGTTCTATTTGGGAAACTCAAACAAATACTCATCACCATGTTTAAGACAATTTTTATTTATTTGTTTAAATAAACATGTAATATGTTTTGACTAACTCTTTATCTTATGCTCTATGGACTATATGCTATCAATCCACCCTTGTGACATCTCCGTGGATATTTCCGCATATTTTGACCCTACCCGGGGTGTCACACACCATTTGTTGTGATGATATCCATAGCTCGTGCCCCATATTCTGCCATGGTGGGGTGTGACAAAAGTTGGTATATTTATCTCACAAGATAAGTATGTAGCGGAGATTTTGAAGAAATTTGGGTTTTCACCTCATGAAAAACGGGCTAGCACACATATGGACAGAGAAAACCCTTGAGGAAAGCTTGGAGGAGGAAAAGATGTTGATGCCCAGCATTATAGGTCAATGATTGGCTCATTGATGTATCTCATAGCTTTTAGGCCAGACATCATGTTTGCTGTATGTGCATGTGCACGTCATCAAGTGACTCCCAAGGAGCGTCACTTTCATGCTGTCAAGAGGATCTTTATGTACCTTAGGTGGTATCCTACTTTGGGATTATGGTACCCTAATGTGACAACCGCGGTTCTGAGGTTCGTCACTTAGTTTTATTTTGTGCAAGTTACGTGTCTTTACGTGTTTATGTGCTAATTGGTGTGTATAGATTGTGGTTTGGATATCGTTTCTGGTACGGGGTACCTTGTGAGTGAAACGATGTGTGATGATTTCATGTTCATGAGCTCACAATGTAGTGACTATGAAATGAGATGGTGTTGTTTAGTGGTTTTACGTATACGTATATGTATTATAGAAAATCGTATTTTCACGGTTTAAGGTTTTGCATTTAGGGGTCTCGAAAGAGGTATTTAGTCACGGGAATAATTTACGGGATGGTTTTAAGTCATTTAGGACTTAGTTATATAGTTTATTTTATATTCTAATAGTTTTTATAAAACTGTATATTTTTACGTCTTTTACGGTATACGCGTAAATTTGACTAGTTTTGCGGTTTTGAGGTTTCGGAGGCTTTAGAAGCTGAAATAAATGAAGGGAATTTAATGTAATAATAATTAATAGTTAATTTACAGTAGGTGGAGTATAAAAGTCAGCCAAATAGGGGTTTTGGGCTTTGGGTTGGGCGGCTAAAAGAAAGAAAGAAGAAAAAGCCCAAAAACAGGCCCAATGGACTTGTAATGGGATTAGGGGGCCTTTAGGACTTAACCAAACACAATCCATAACCAAAATAATCAGATTTTTAAGATCCATAACAGCTCCTAGCCTAAATTCAACAATGGTGGCCAATTAGGGTTTCAAAAATAAAGATCTTCCATTGATTTCTAAGGTAAAACCTTCAAAACCCTTGTTCTATTAATGATTATAATCCATCTAATCATGTAATTGATCTTATGATGGATTAGGGTTTGTGAGTTTTCTGAGATTAGTGAGTTTAGGGTTCATATGAATTGATTAATTTGGTTATTATGAAGATTAGTGATGGTAATTAGGGTTTAATCATGTTTAAATTCGTTTTTAAAAACTGGGCTGAATTTTTGTTCCATTGTTTTGATCATATCTAGAGTTATACAAACTTTTAATTTTCGAATCTTATGTCCCTGGAAAGGTAATTGAATTAGATTTCAAATGCAAGTAATGAGAACTAAATTGGAGGTCGGTAAGTGGGTAAAAAATAGGTTACATCAGTCGGGTGTCAAAACAGTTTTTGGATCAGCTTGTTTTCATTTTATGTTTTGAACTGTTTGGGGTACTTAGGGTTATAATTGGAGCTTAAAATGAACATGAGACTTAGATCATATATTAAATAAAAGATATGGAGAAGGGCTAAGGAAATGGGATAGAGTAAGACCCTCTTATCATAACAAACATTTCATATGTTCAAAATCGGTAGAATCTGAATAGGCGAAAGTATAAGTTGTATATCGGGGACTTAAGATTAGATTTGATGTTGGAGAAAGGGCTGGTATTTTAGCTAACACATATAAGTTTATGGGGTCTTCATTACAAGGAATGTGGTTTAGGTTTGGTGGGCGTTTGGATCATAATACGGAGTGTGAAAAACGGGACTGTTTTGGGTTAAATGTTAACGGGACGAGTTATGAACTAAACTAAGTTAAGGGCTTTATAGAGGGGTGCAATGAGATGATTATGGCATATAAATGGGGTTAAGTTGTAGGAGAAGGTTAGATATCCATCATAGATTGATGAGCCATTTTGGTATGTGTTTTATGTCTTGATTGTATACGTTTGTGTGTTTAGATTTGTGCTAGAGCGCGGGTACTTGGAGAAGCTTGTTCAGGTGAGTTTCATAGTCCCATGTCTTTTTAAGATTTGATTTCCATATGGGATGGAAGAGATACTATATGGTTTTGTAAAGAATGCTGTGAATGTTTTTATGGTTTGTGATGGACTTGTGTGTACACTTATGTGATTAACTGTTATGTGATTCTTGATTGTGTTTATGATTTGGATCGGGGGACACGTACCGTCTCAGTTATTGTGGTTTGACTTGGTACCAAGGGGATGTTGACAATGCGTGGCCTTGGGATTGGTTCATAGGTGTATGGGCGCCTATGGGACCATGGTTATTGGTAAGGCTTGGAGCCTTGGAATTGTGGTTATTGGTAAGGATTGGAGCCTTCGATTTGTGGTGATTGGTTAATATTCAGTGCTAGTTTTTAATACATAATTGTAGCACATTGTCCATATGTTCTTTTGTTAATGGTTGTTATTCACAGCTTATAACTGATTTAGCGTTGGAGTCTAAACCTATGACTCTCACTAACTTATGTTGACATGTTTTAGTGTCTCTTTCAGGTGAGAATGTGGTTAAGTGTGAGAATAGGAGTGGCTAGCTGGAAGGCTTAGGATTGCATTTGGAGGAACCCCCTTTCCTCATAAACTTTATTTATGTTTGAATAAGTGATACTTTGTACACACCTATATGTTTGTTATTTGTTAATTGTATGTCTTTGGTAAGAGGTAGACCTGTTACCTACTTACCTAGACGCCTGCATTGTTTGAGATATCTTCATGACATTGTGTCACCATTTATGATATTTCCATTTCATTTAGTTATCTCTATAGACATGCTATTGTTATGATGATATCCATACGTGCGCCCCATATTCCGCCATGAAGGGGTGTGACAGAATGGTATCAGAGACAATGGTTATAAAGAATTAGGTTGCCTAGCCTAGTCTATAGCTTAAGGATCCCTGCATATAGGCGTCATAGGATTATCTGTGGTCTTGATTATATTTTCCTAAATTTTATTTTTTGTGAATTTTGACTAGTATGAGTTGAACTGTAGTTGCCCATACTTAGTCACCTGTTAATTTCTGTTTTCCTTTTGATATATAAATTACTTTCACCATAGTAAGTTATTTGGTGTACCTAATGTATAGTATTTTCTTTTGATGTTTAAGTCATGTTCCCTAAGAATCATTTGGTGATTCGAGTCACCAGGAGTAGGTTGACAGGAAGGATTTTACGTTGTTTCCACTCTTATGGGCGACATGACTTATAACTGATTATGAGGTTGTGTTGGAGTTTATCTATGTTGTTTTAGCTAGACTATGGATTTATGTATTCCAAGAGTTTGACTATATTACTTTAACAGATGGAATTTTGGACCTTATTGTTTATGTGGTTATGAGCTTATGTGAGTAGATGGATTTATGTGTTATATGTTGTATTGATTCTTATAAGTGTCATCATAGGAGGGAGTGCATTGAGGAAAGGGTAATTGTATAAGTATGGTGGCCAACATAGTTATACAAGTACCACAACTTCAATGGGTTCCTAAGTACGATTGCATGAAAGAGGGTTAGTACATGCTTGTATATGATGAGATGTGGATTTTAGGAAAATGTATAATATGTGGGTTTATGTAACGGTTGCCTGCGTATGGATATTGTTTAGTGTGTTATATGTTTTGGGTTATAGTCATGTTGTGTGATTATGGAGTCACACGATATGGACTGGTTTTAGTGATAGGTTTTATGCCTTGTTGTAAGATGGCGATTACTCGTATGGAAAAAACGAGTGTATGGCGTGATTGATTGATCTAAAATGTATGGTAACGAGTATGTTTTGGGTAATTTAATAGGTATATATATGCGGATGTATATATACTAGTATGTGTTAAGTTATGATATATGGTCGTTCAGTAGTTATTATAACTTGAACGTACCTTGTGTTTGATCGTGTTTTATGGTGTTGGAGTTTGATGGAGTTCCAACGACGTTTTGAGTCTTTTGATGTGTGTCTACATTCGGGTATTGAACCACTAAATTTTCTTGCAAATAAGTCTGGCTAATCATAGGAAAACGATTTTGAAAATAATTTGTAAGTGTATGGTATGATATCGTGACTTACATATCTTTTTATTATGTTTGTGGTAGTAAGTTAAAAAAATTGTCTTGAAAATAATTGGATTAGTTTTCTATGTAACATGTTATAATACATTTTAAAGGGGTAAAGAAATTTTACAAAAATTTTCTTAAGTGGAGTTAAAATTTTAGAAGTATTTAACTAGACGGAAAGAGTAAAAAGGGAGATTTTATTATAGTAATTATAATAATAACACCACACCTTGTAAACGTGTAGTAGTTTAGTTATAACCAGCCTAAATGGATTTTATAAAATAATAATAATAATAATATAGAATAAAATGAAACAAAAAACACTGTATTTTATAAACATGTATTGGTTTCATTATAACAAGTGAAATAAGTTTAATATGGGTAAACAAGATAATGGTTAGAATAAGATTGTAGTATACTAACTAGTTGATATCCTTGATAAAATAATGAAGATAAAAGATGAGTTTATTGTTCAAAACGAGTATGATTGATTTTAATAATATTGAAGTTTGGTTCTTATGAGGAGTAACTAAATGGGGTGAAAGTTTAAAATTTTATGAGGTATCAAAATTTGGTAATACTAACCATGACGAGTCTAATTTTTCGTTGTTGGTACACTCCATTGAATCTTTTGGATTACCTTGTTTCATTTTCAGTTGTTTTGGCTAGGGTTCATTATGGTTGATCTTTCGGTTTACCCTATATTTATTATGGGACGCGATCGTTTGGAATTCTTTTGGTACACGTCATGGTTGATTTAGTTATGCGGTTGTGGAAACGTTAGGATGAGAGGATAGAGTTGTGTAGTATTACTTATGGTTAGATATTAGAATGCAGAGATGTGTTTTGGTTTAAAGGTTGTGTTGAAGGAATGATTTAAGATTTGTGGAGTTTTGAAAATTAGATTGGTTACGGGAATAAGGGAGTAAGTAAAGTTAGTTGAATGGTCGTGGGAACGAGATGTCATGCTATGAGAAGTTGGTTGAAGTACCATTAGGAGATTGATGAAAGTACCAGCGGATGTGAGGGTAGAGTAGAAATTTTCTACTAATGGAAAGATTGCGAAAATAACACGCAAGGGTATAGTTATGGAGGCGATGTAGTAATAGACACGTGAAGGAAAACATGGATGTGAAAGAATGATTGGTAGGAGGCTGATTAATGGTGATTACAATAAGTAAGGAAGAGTGAGTCATTGAGGGGTTGAAGTACCTTTAGAAATATTGTGGTGGATGAGTTGAAGTTAGAGGCTACTGGGTAGTGTGAAGTTCCTAGGTAACATAATAGAGACGAGAAGGAGTGCGTGAAGAGCTACATCGTGAATCAAGGAGCTGAAAGGACTACGTGCCGGCTGCTAGAAGGAAGCAAGAGATTTCGAAGGAGTCACAGAAGTTGCAAGGACTGGAAAGGTGACAAGCACTATGATGGGAATCTCTGTATGGTTCATGATGAAGAAGGACAGGTCGAGTACCGGAGTGGAGTTACAAGGAGCTGAACTAGTGGATCGTGATGAATTGAATACATAGCATGGGAGATTAAGAACTCGTGGAGGTAACAAGGGGAGTCTAGTGACTACGCGGATAGAATTTTTGTGGCAATCAATATCGAGGGATGAGTAGTGAAGCTGAGCTGAATAAGTTCATGGAGAAGTGATTAGAGAGTCGGTTTTGTGAAGGTGTTATGAAAGATCTTTGGAAGAGACAGTTATGCGTTATCCAGTGCACTAGCGATTTCCATAGATTTGATGAACGAAGTATGGAATTTCTGTTGGACGGGATAGTGTAGGAATTAGGGAGAACCATGGAAGGAGAGAACCAAGTACCTAGAAGATGATGATTGAAAGTACCTCATGTTGGGTGCAAGATCAAAATAGAAGTATGAGATTCGAATAGAAATTTAAAATATGGCTTAGTTTAGACAAATGGAAACTAATATGGGTATAATATGAGAGTGTGATCCGCATGGGATCACATAAAACTCTAGTCTGACCCTATTAGGAGGGAGTAGGAGAACTGATCGTGAGGAAAAACAAGTGAAGTTACTTGGAAAAATTTTGAGGTATAGATGACTTGAAAGACGAGAAGCATAACATCGTGATGTATGTCATGAGTTGAGGAAGAAGAAGGAAGTGTGGATAGATGTGAATCATGAATGAAATAGGTCGAGATAGGAACCGAAGGTAAAACTTTGGTATAGCCTAATGAGTAGACTAAGGCACTAAGCATGCTAATATTGTTGTTTTGTGGAAAGGAAATGGTACTGACCTATAATGTTTGATTGGAAGGCTTAGTATCGATCATCAAATGGTTGAGGAGTTATAGATGTGATGTGTCATGAGAGACGAAGGGCTTGGTCTAACTGAGACAATATGAGGAGCGCTATGACCTTGAAGGTAAGACATTGTGTAGGTATAAAGGAAGTGTTGAGTATCAAGGAAAAAAATCCTTCATTGAGCGAAGTAAGAAAAGAAGTGTATAGGTGCTACTAATGAGCCATCCAAATTTAATGGAAGTAGTTGTAGCATGGGTTTGGATGGCAGTTGATAGACTAACTGAGATAACCGTCCTTTGGGTGTTGTGTATAGATCATAAGTGGATTTGGATTGGAAGAGCCTTGTTGGGATGAACTAATGGATATGTGAAAGACCGCCATAGGCCAGTTTTTAAAGGAAATTTGAATTTTTAAGTAGTTTGGGGTACGGACTAAAGGGAGTTTTTGAATAAGATTGGATATGAGTATATCCGGCTAATTGGAAGATGAGCATGTGAGAGATTGATACAAGTATAGGAGTTGTGTTGAGAGCTCGGGTGACTGATTTAGAGGGATGTGGGAAACTCGTTAGCAATGTCTGAGTTTTCTATGTTGAAAAACAGGAAATCACTAGAGTTTAGTGACAAAGTTATGTAGGAAGTTTCACCTATAGTAATGGGTGGCATGTTTTGGTAAAAGGGAAAGTTGATGTCAAGTTTTGTAGGTCCATTTATGATCTTTTGAAAGATTGGACCAGTAGTTTATGAGAATAGAATTACCTGGGGGAATTGAGTGGTATACATGATATATTTCATGTATTAAGATTGGTAAATGTTGTTTGAGAATGCATATTTTCATGTACGGTTATTCGGGATTTGTGTTAATAAGAGTCTTTATTTTATCAAAGAGTCATTTGTGAGATTTATTGGCTGTGAGGTCAAGAGTTTGGGAATGAATTTAAATATTGTTGGTTAGTATATGTAGTAATTTGAGACTTGAACTAATGTACACATGGAAATGAGAGGAGTTCCTTTAGAACAAGTATCCTCATATGATTTGTTGTTTGTATGTTTGATCCTAAGGAGTAAATCTCGGGACGAGATTTCTATTAGGAGGGAGTGATGTGACAACCGCGGTTCTGAGGTTCGTCACTTAGTTTTATTTTCTGCAAGTTACGTGTCTTTACGTGTTTATGTGCTAATTGGTGTGTATAGATTTTGGTTTGGATATCGTTTCGGGTACGGGGTACCTTGTGAGTGAAACGATGTGTGATGATTTCATGTTCATGAGCTCACAATGTAGTGACTATGAAATGAGATGGTGTTGTTTAGTGGTTTTACGTATACGTATATGTATTATAGAAAATCGTATTTTTACGGTTTAAGGTTTTGCATTTAGGGGTCTCGGAAGAGGTATTTAGTCACGGGAATATTTTATGGGATGGTTTTAAGTCATTTAGGACTTAGTTATATAGTTTATTTTATATTCTAATAGTTTTTATAAAACTGTATATTTTTATGTCTTTTACGGTATACGCGTAAATTTGACTAGTTTTGCGGTTTTGAGGTTTCGGAGGCTTTAGAAGCTGAAATAAATGAAGGGAATTTAATGTAATAATAATTAATAGTTAATTTACAGTAGGTGGAGTATAAAAGTCAGCCAAATAGGGGTTTTGGGCTTTGGGTTGGGCGGCTAAAAGAAAGAAAGAAGGAAAAGCCCAAAAACAGGCCAATGGACTTGTAATGGGATTAGGGGGCCTTTAGGACTTAACCAAACACAATCCATAACCAAATAATCATATTTTTAAGCTTCATAACAGCTCCTAGCCGAAATTTAACAATGGTGGCCAATTATGGTTTCAAATATAAAGATCTTCCATTGATTTCTAAGGTAAAACCTTCAAAACCCTTGTTCTATTAATGATTTTAATCAATCTAATCATGTAATTGATTAGGGTTTGTGAGTTTTCTGAGATTAGTGAGTTTAGGGTTCATATGAATTGATTACTTTGGTTATTATGAAGATTAGTGATGGTAATTAGGGTTTAGTCATGTTTAAATTCGTTTTTAAAAACTGGGCTGAATTTTTGTTCCATTGTTTTGATCATATCTAGAGTTCTACAAACTTTTAATTTTCGAATCTTATGTCCTGGAAAGGTAATTGAATTAGCTTTCAAATGCAAGTAATGAGAACTAAATTGGAGGTCGGGAAGTGGGTCAAAAACAGGTTACATCAGTCGGGTGTCAAAACAGTTTTGGATCAGCTTGTTTTCATTTTATGTTTTGAACTGTTTGGGGTACTTAGGGTTATAATTGGAGCTTAAAATGAACATGAGACTTAGATCATATATTAAATAAAAGATCTGGAGAAGGGCTAAGCAAATGGGATAGAGTAAGACCCTCTGATCATAACAAACATTTCATATGTTCAAAATTGGTAGAATCTGAATAGGCGAAAGTATAAGTTGTATATCAGGGACTTAAGATTAGCTTTGATGTTGGGGAAAGGGCTGAGATTTTAGCTAACACATATAAGTTTATGGGGTCTTCATTACAAGGAATGTGGTTTAGGTTTGGTGGGCGTTTGGATCATAATACGGAGTGTGAAAAAGGGGACTGTTTTGGGTTAAATGTTAACGGAACGAGTTATGAACTAAACTAAGTTAAGGGCTTTATAGGGGGTGTAATGAGATGATTATGGCATATAAATGGGGTTAAGTTGTAGGAGAAGGTTAGATATCCATCATAGATTTATGAGCTATTTTGGTATGTGTTTTATGTCTTGATTATATACGTTTGTGTGTTTAGATTTATGCTAGAGCGCGGGTACTTAGAGAAGTTTGCTCAGGTGAGTTTCATAGTCCCATGTCTTTTTATGATTTGATTTCCAGATGGGATGGAAGAGATACTGTATGGTTTTGTAAAGAATGCTGTGAATGTTTTTATGGTTTGTGATGGACTTGTGTGTACACTTATGTGATTAACTGCTATGTGATTCTTGATTGTGTTTATGATTTGGATCGGGGGACATGTACCGTCTCAGTTATTGTGGTTTGACTTGGTACCAAGGGGATGTTGACAAGGCGTGGCCTTGGGATTGGTTCATAGGTGTATGGGCGCCTATGGGACCATGGTTATTGGTAAGGCTTGGAGCCTTGGAATTGTGGTTATTGGTAAGGCTTGGAGCCTTCGATTTGTGGTGATTGGTTAATCTTAAGTGCTAGTTGTTAATACATAATTGTAGCACATTGTCCATATGTTCTTTTGTTAATGGTTGTTATTCACAGCTTATAACTGATTTGGCATTGGAGTCTAAACCTATGACTCTCACCAACTTTATGTTGACGTGTTTTAGTGTCTCTTTCAGGTGAGAATGTGGTTAAGCGTGAGAATAGGAGTGGCTAGCTGGAAGGCTTAGGATTGCATTTGGAGGAACCCCCTTTCCTCTTAGTCTTTATTTATGTTTGAATAAGTGATACTTTGTACACACCTATATGTTTGTTATTTGTTAATTGTATGTCTTTGGTAAGAGGTAGACATGTTACCTACTTACCTAGACGCCTGCATTGTTTGAGATATCTTCATGACATTGTGTTACCATTTATGATATTTCCATTTCATTTAGTTATCTCTATAGACACGCTATTGTTATGATGATATCCATATGTCGCGCCCCATATTCCGCCATGGTGGGGTGTGACACCTAAAGATTCTATATTAGAGTTGATTGGTTATTCAGACAGTGATTATGGTGGTGATACTGGTGATAGGAAGTCCACAACTGGTAGATGTCAGTTCCTTGGGAGCAGTTTAATATATTCGCAATGCAAAAAACAAACTGTTGTGGCCAATTCTACAACTGAGGCTGAGTATGTGGCTGATGCTGCATGTTATGGTCAAGTGCTATGGATTCAAAATCAGTTGTTGGATTATGGGTATAATTTCAAGAATACCAAGATAATTGTAGATAATAACAGTACCATATGCATTATTAAGAATCTTGTACATCATTCTAAAACTAATCATATAGAAATTAGACATCCTTTTATTAGGGATTGTTTTGAAAAAGGTTTAATTCAACCGGAGAAAATAGATTCTGAAAATAATGTTTCAGACCTTTTAACTAAACCTTTTGATGTTAGGAGGTTCCAATACTTAGTGACAAGTATTAGAATGATCAATCCTTGAAAAATGTTGGTTTAATTTATTGTAAAAGTATGTACAAGATGAGTACTGTTATTAGTTCTTGTAAAGTTAGTATTTTCCACTTTATTTTTCTAACTGCTGACAAAGGCATTCTATCCGCTGACAAGTGGAAAGAAGCCGCTGACAGCTTTTGTGTTAGTTTCTTTTGTGGTTTTTGTCTAACTATGCAGAGATGTGGAGCAGCATAAGGATGGATACAGAGTTGCTTATGGACTAAAAGTTCATAACAAAGGTTTATTTTATGATGGTTGGAATATGTACATTCCTATCTTGAAATAAAATTTTGTTTGTGATCTAAAACCTTGAATGCTTCATTTAAAGGGAGGTTTTAGGATACCTTTCGGACTGTGGGTACTCTTAGAGTACTTTTATCACAATTCTAGATTGTGTCCACTGGTAAGTGGGGGTTAGAAATAGTGAAGGCTTTTTCTTTATGAAATTGTTGGAATTTCTAAACCTTGAGGCACTATAGCAAGCACGTTTTATTTTAAGCATGCATGCTGCCAAGACATTTTGACCTAGAATTGGTTTGGTCGGATGGGTGACTAGGGATATACATTTTTGGGCTTACCTAGGAGTTACAAAGATATTATATGGGTTAACTTCATTCTTAAGGACTCAACGAGCAAGGGACACTAGAGGACAGTCACATCTATCTTGTATATGCAAGTTTGTGTGATTGGACAGTGCTTGCAAAATTCAGTCTTTTTGGAGAAAAGATAACCTCCTTAGGATTAATTTCTTTGTTAGAGTCTTTTATTTTTATTTTTCTTAGTTTTATTTTTAGCCTTTGACCATAAAAATTGTATCCGCTGACAAATGCATTTTAGGCCCAGACATAGCAATTTTAAACGCTGACAAATATAGCCGTTACCGCTGACAAATATTTTGACCGCTGAAAAACACTGGGTCCCACTTAGTTGTTATTTTTGAGATATTTTGGGCCGTAATTTACGTAGAGTAGCTTTTCAAAGATATCAATGGTGCCTAAATTCAAACCTGATGAAGATGTGCTTGAATTCAAAAATCAACATAACATGCTTATATATTTGACACTTGATAATGATCATCATCCACAATATACAGGGATGATTGAGTTTCTGCTAGCCTCCAATATTAGGTATGCTCTTTGATGAGATGGCATTTATACATGATCTCATCGTTCTTTTCGGGCTTTAAATGCATAAAAATGTCATAAAATACCATATATATGCTTGTGTTTGTTTACTTGTGTATTTTAGGTATGGATATCGTGAAAAAGACAAAAGATCACAAGTTTCAAGGAAAAACGGACACGAAAAACGAAGTCGTACAAAGAACCGGGCCCTAATCATGGAATTCTCAACAAATACCCTTGAAGACTTGAAGATAAACAAGATTAATCCTCATTTATTGAAGAAATGACACTTAAAACCCTTGTATATTAATAATTACAAGTTTGGTCCCTTAAGTTTGTCAAAATTACACAAAAGGTCCTTCAACTTTGAAGTAATGGCAAGTTTAGTCCCTCAACTATTCTAAATTGTCAAATATGGTCCCTCATCAAGCCAAAGATACATTGAAGACCTTTTAAGATCAAAAATGTCCAAGATCAGTCCTTCAAATATGCAAAAGTTCCAAAAATAACCCTTGATACACCTTTTGGAAAGTTTTGTGCATAAAATGTCAAGTTGTGAAAGTTGATACAAAGGAATTTGGGCGCTGATAGACTTTTATACACAAATGCAAAAAGAAAGGAAGAAGAAGGACCATTTTTGTGCACTGAAACATTCAAACTCCCAAAAATGCGCCAAACACATCCCATTCCCCCAATTTCGGATCAAATGAGTTACTATTCACCTTCATCCACCCAGTTTTTACTCCACTTAAACCAAAGGGTAAATCAAAATAACCCATACCCTCGTGTGATTCACACATGCAGAATCACATCCCACACACAAAACCCTCATCTCCACTCACCAATAGACCCTACCATTCAATACGTCACCCAATCAGAATGCAACTTACCCTCCAAGTAATCCTATGTGGCAAAATCAACAGCCAAGACTCATTGCTTCATTCCAAAGCTAAAATGAACAGCCTTCATCAATTTGGACAGCTCAAATTCAGAAAACGTCTAGAAGGACTTAGGGCATTTAGGGAATTTCACTTCTAGGGTTTGTGAATAGTGTTTAGCCAGGCATTTGCCTATAAAAGGAGACCTCAACATGTGAGAGTCCCTTGGTTCCAGTTTTAGGCTATCATCTTTGTAATTCCTTTTTAAGTTTAAATAAAATTTGAATTTCTGAAATTGTGAAATCTCTTTTTGATTTAATTAAAAGTTTGGTGTTTGAGTAGCCTAATTCTGAGTTCCATTTGATTGTTAAGGCCTACCTTAATCTTGTGGTTAAGGCACGTCTTGTTTCATAAGGTTTTTAAGGTTTGAATACCTTGAAATCCTAGGTTCTGTTTTGGCTTATTTTCTGTACTAACCCTTGACCATTTGCTATAAGCTCTTACAAGCTTGTTGACACCAAGCTTGTGAAGGGATTAGAGCCCTTGGTTGAGTTGTTTGCTGCTTGTGTTGAAGATATAAAGTCCTTGAGGTTCTACTTTGAACCATCAACCAAGGCAGATTGCATCATCTTCATTGAAGTACCTTGGTCTTGTTCTAGTTGTTGAACAAGGTCCAAGGAGCATTGCTGGCCTTCCTAGGATGTTGTGGAAGGCAGGTATAATCCCTTATTAAGATTCCTCTCAAAAATTTCATGTTTATGACTGATTTTGATTTGGTGCTTTGATTTTGAGTATTGATGTTTGTGCTGGTGATTTTTGAGTTTGATTGTGTTAGTTGCTATCTAGTAAGTGTTTTTGATCATTAAAATCAGTAGGTTATTAGTTAAAATCACAAGTTTCTTTGTTAAGTGGTAGATTAAGGAGTGTTTGGGTCTACTGCTTGAATTGGGATTGTGGTTTGCTAAGTGCTTGTGTTGTGGTTGCAAGTGTTTTTATCTGTTTGTTAGGTGCATATGTTCATCTGTTTGCAGGTTTTGTAGGTTTGATCACATAGATTCATTATTTGGCTATAAGATCTTCAAAACTTGGTAAAATTGGCTAGGATTTTGAGGACACCTAGATCTAAGCTTAGGCTAGGGCTAACAAGTGCTAAATCATAGTTAATCACATCAGGGAAGAAGGATTTGAGGCTTGAAATTGGATCAAGTGTCAAGTATATCAGCAAACTTGTTTCTGCATATGTTCATTGTTCATCAGTAACTTCTAGTGCTTTGATCTTGTTATTTACTTTGATTCACTGTTTGGTTCTTGTTGCTTTGTGTTTATCCATAGTTTATATAGCTTGTGTATGCATCTGGTTAAGTTTGGTTGGCTTATTGTGGCTAAATCTGCTTATTAAGTGCTTAACTGCTTATTTCCATATCTGGTGCATATCTGGTGATTGTGTGGCTTATTGTGTGAACCAATTTGTGATTTTATTGTTGCTATTGACTCCTTGTGATTCACTGATCACAAGGGTGCCTTTGTTTCCAATTGAATCAAACCAGAACTCTCAAATAAGCTTGGTCAAATAGTCAAAGCAGTGGGAACTCCTTTCCCCTGCTAGTTGCCACTGATAGTGTAAACTTGGGTTCAGCTTATCAATAAGCTATAATAGCTTATTCCAACCTGCAACAACTTTGTTTTTGTAATAGGTGCTCATATTTTGACCCATTTGTTCATACTAGAGCATTTGGGTGGTTGACTTTAGGGTTTGACTAGAAAACCAACTCCTTTGACTTTTACATAAGTTCATTTGTGCTTATTCTGGCTTATTGATTGTGCTTATTGGATTTTTGTTGATTGATTTTGCTTATTGAGTCCATTTGAAAGCTTTTGCAAGTTGAATCAAGTCCTGAGGTGCCCTAAATCTCTAAAACGACTATTTTGTCTTTTAGTGAAATTTTTCTTTGCTTATTTATGGCTTATTGAGTAAGCTTTTTCAAAAATTCTTTTTACAGATCTCATAAGCATCCCAAAAGAAGGTTGTGTGTCAAATTAGAGCTTATGGCATTAGCTTATGGCTTAATGGGCTGAAAAGCCCAATAAGAATAAGCTTTGTGTTCAATAAGCTGTGATAAGCTCATATTCAGCTTTTGGGCCTTTAGAGTTTTGTTCTTAGAATTGAATTTTAAGTCAGATAGGGCTTTTCCAAGTCAATTGGGCCAAGTTTGACTTTTTGGGCCCAAAAGCCCAATTTGGTTGACTGTTTTTGGTTTTGGCCCATTTGAGGGCCCAATAGGGGTATTTTGGTAATTTCACTTTGATTTTCTGATTATTTAGGTTAAAATAAACTAGTTTGCAAGTTTTTAGAATTTTTTATAATTTTTGGGTTTTTAATATTATTTTATTATTATTTTTAAAATTTCACATTTTCCAACTTTTTACATTTTTCTAGGTTAATTACATTAAAATAGGAATTTAGCAACTTTTAGAATAATTTTATCTCTTTTAGATTAATTTTTATAATTATTTTAAGTTTTAATAATTTTTAAATCATTTTAAATAGTTTTTATTAGTTTAAAATTTTCTAAAAATAGTTTTTAATCTTTTTAGGTCATTTTAGAGGTTTACCAATTGAAAAATCTTTATTTGAGCTTTTTGATAATTTATTTGATTTTTAGGGCTTTAATTAGCATTTAAAAATTGAATATTTAATTATTTTTTAGGTTTGAAAAAGTTTTGATCATTGGTAAACTCTTAGTTTATTATTTTTGATTTTTGTTAAATTTTTGGTAATTTTTAGAATTTATTTTTATTTTTGTGATTTTTAAGGTTCTACGTCTTAACTTTCTAGTAGTGTTTATTTTTATTTTTTTCGTCTTCATCATCTTCTTTTCTCATCCCCTTCTAAACCAATCATTAATCACAAACATTTAACAAATTTCTCACACACATATACCTCCTTGGGAAACGAACTTTCATTTCATTAAGGGTCATTAGTGTTGATTTTTCTAAATCATCACTCGATACTTACCGCTTTTACGTCTTTTTCCTAAAAGGTGTAATTTTACCACAATCATTTTGGCGCCGCTGCCGGGGAGGTGTGTCGTGATTAATTTGTATTGTTGTTTTTAATATTAACCATATATAATATTTGTATTAGTAGAACTCTACTAATACGTATTATCGGTTCTCTTGGTTTTTCTTGTACAAATATTATTACTATATTGTATTAAGTATCACAATAAATTCACAATATCTCCAAAAGTGTGAAAACACCTTAATTGGGATTTCATCACTCAATTATTGTATTCGAATCTCAAACAAAAATAAAAAGGCAAAAATAGATAAATACTTTCGTGACGCTTGATTTTGAAAGATACAAACTATAAGGTGGGTATAAGGCGGGTATTATAAAATATACCCTAAGGAAAAAGGCTCTTAAGTGCTTCGCGCCGCCTCGTTTCCCCGCTTACTTGTGAGTATTTTGAGATTGAAGGCTAATCGAGGGTTTTGCCGCCCAAAGTATTATTACATATAGTATATTTGCTTGGTTTCTTTGTGATTAAACCCTCTTAAACAATTTGGTTTTCACCAAAGTTCTAAAGTCATTTGAAGGCGTTCACTCCACGTGATCGTTTTCATTCCTTTGAGGCTTCTTTAATCAAGAGTTTGATTCGAGGAGAGATTTTGTAGATTGTTGTCTACGAAGAAACACCAAAATTCAAAAAAAAATTAAATATCATCAAAAACACAAAAAAAATCTTCTTTGCTCACTTCCCATTCTTCATGAAGTTTATGATCACTCGTAATCAAGCAAAACGAGCTCGTAAACGACTTCAAAAGCAAGCCAATCAAGAGACGTTGATTGTTGAAGAACCTCCAATTGTTGAACCTATTGTATAACAAGAAGTCGTCATGGCTAATCGTACTATGATGGAGTTGCTACAAGCACCCACCGAGGGTTTTG
This sequence comes from Glebionis coronaria, assembly GCA_025667525.1. NCBI lineage: Eukaryota > Viridiplantae > Streptophyta > Magnoliopsida > Asterales > Asteraceae > Glebionis > Glebionis coronaria. Next base: position 326,202,327 of record CM046877.1, read on the forward strand.
GAGAGGCTATTGTGATTCCCGCCATCCTTCCGGAGAATTTCGAGATTAAGACGGGTTTAATGTCGATGTTGCAAGCAAATAAGTTTAGAGGTCATGAGAAAGACAACCCGCATTACCATATTAGGAATTTTAACCGTCTCACCGCCACTAGCAAGTTTAAGGATGTTCCACATGACGCCATTAAGATGATGTTGTTTCCATACTCGTTGGATGGACCCGCAAAAATTTGGCTTGAGAAAGAACCGCCAAATTCGATTTTGACATGGGCCGATCTCGTTTCTAAGTTTGTGAACAAGTTTTTTCCACCATCTAAAACAACACACTTGAAAAATGAGATTTCACGATTTGTGCAAAGAAATAATGAAAGTTTTTCAATGGCATGGGAACGATTTAAAGAAATGTTACATGAATGTCCACACCATGATTTTACGGAATTACATCAAGTGGATACTTTTTATAATGGGCTTAATGATCATGAACGAGATTATTTGAATGCCGCCGCGGGTGGTAATTTTTTGTGCAAGACGACAAATGAAGCTTTACAAATCATTGAAAATAGATCTAAGGTTTATAGCCCTCGTAACACACCGAGTGTTGCCAATTTGGGTTCGTCGTCATCGTCACAATCGTCTCGTAGCATTAACGCCTTACATGATGAAGCTAATGAGGAAAATCGGTTTTTTGATAGATTTGCTAATCTAATGTCCCATTGGAAGGCTCAAGAAGCTTCTAATTCCGCTTCGGTCAAAGCGGTTGCTAAGAGTTGTTTATCTTGTGGTGGAGCTCATGATCTTTCCGAGTGCATTACCGCAGATGGTAACACTTCGAGTGCTTATGTAGCAACGGGAACTTACAACCAAAACGGCCAAGGTTCCCGCCAAAATCAAGCTCCACCAAATCAAAATGTTAACAATTATCGAAACAACAACCAAGGTAATTACCAAGGCAATTCACGCAATTACAACAAAGGGAATTATCAAAATGGGAATGGACAAATTTCTAATCAAAACCAAAACCGTGATTTTCAAAACACTACACAAGGTTTCAAAATGCTCACACTAAAAATTTGCAAGGAGAATTTTTGGATTATGCTAAAGCAAATGACGCTAAATTTGATAACATGCAACGTGAGATGATTAGCTTGAGATCCGAGTTGAAAAACGAGCTAAAAAATGAACTTGCTAATGAACTAAAAACTCATGCAAACAAAATGGAAGGAAATGTCCAACGTCTTCAACAAAATCAACAAAAGATGGAATTAGGACAACATGAGATTAAGCAAGAGTTATTAAAAGCGGATGCTAGGCAATCAAAATTTGAGGACCGAATGGCTAAGATGTTTGAAGCAATCATGTGTAAACCCTCTTCCTCGGGTGGTCTTCCTAGTGATACCATTGCAAACCCGAAGGGAGAAATGAAGGTTATTACTACACGAAGTGGTAAAACTTTCAAGGAACCAATCTCTCGTCCAAGTACTTCTACGGAGAAGGAAATCGAGAAAGAACCCGAGGTGATGGTCGAAAAGGAGCACATTACAATCCCACGAAGTACCGCTCAAACCACACCTACGGTTGAACCAATACCTATTGTGGAACCCGAGTTTCCAAGGCCGTTGCCTAATGACCAACCCACACCACCTTTACCCTACCCTTCGAGACTAAACAAAGAGAAAATGCAAGAACTTAACAAACAACAAATCGAGCTTTTTATAAAAATGTTTCAACAAGTGTATTTTGATGTGAGTTTAGCCGACGCGTTGTTATATATGCCTCGTTTCGCTTCCACTTTTAAAAGTATGATGAGCGATAAGGAAAAGCTTTCAAAGCTTGCTAACTGTTCTTCAGTTTATCTTAACCGCATACCGGAAAAAGTTGGTGATCCCAGAAAGTTTCTCATTCCTTGTGACATACAAGATATGAAAGAATGCCTCGCCTTGGCCGATCTTGGTGCGAGCATTAATTTGATGCCATTTTCCATTTGGAAATCGCTTTCGCTTCCGGCTCTCATTCCTTCGAACATGTCCATCGAGATGGCCGATCATTCTACGATTATGGCATGTGGAGTAGCCGAAGATGTTTTCGTGAAAGTGGGGAAGTTCTACTATCCCGTTGATTTTATAGTACTTGACATCCCCGCGGATCCTCAAGTTCCTCTAATTTTAGGTCGTTCATTTTTAGACACTTCGAGATCGCTTATCGATGTTCATGCGATAACTATCACTTTGAGATTCAACGAAGAGGAACTTGTTATAAACGCTACTCAAAACTCGAAACCTTCTCATGTTTATGCAATCGCTACCATCAATCACATTGACATCGTTGATGTGGTTTGCGATGAGTTTTCACAAGAAGTGTTAGGTTTTTCCTATAGCTCGTCAAGTGGCAATCCCACTATTTTGGATCCGATTCTTGCTAATTCCACACCAAATCTCACTCCATTCCAAGGAGGCGATCTCACTTCAAATGAAATCGACAATGAAGATGAGGTGTTGATTAGTGATGATACTTCTATTCCACCATTTCTTTCGCCGATGGAAGTTATGAGTGTTGAACCAAAATCTTCAATCGAGGAACCACCTATCCTTGAATTGAAAGATCTTCCTTCTCACCTTGAATACGCATTCTTGGAAGGTGATGACAAGTTGCCGGTTATTATTGCAAAAGGTCTTGCTAATAATGAAAAAGCCGAGCTCTTGAAAGTTCTTAAGGCTCATAAAGGGGCAATTGCGTGGAAAATATCCGACATTAAGGGTATTGACCCAAAATTTTGTACTCACAAGATTTTAATGGAGGAGGACTACAAACCCGCAATTCAAAGTCAAAGAAGGGTGAATCCCAAAATTCACGATGTCATTAAAAAGGAGGTCCTTAAACTCCTTGACGCGGGAATGATTTATCCTATATCCGATAGCCCATGGGTGAGCCCAATCCATTGTGTCCCTAAAAAGGGAGGAATGACCGTTGTGCCTAATGAAAACAACGAGTTAATTCCCACTCGTGTTGTGACCGGTTGGAGGGTGTGTATTGACTACCGAAAGTTAAATGACGCCACCCGTAAAGACCACTTTCCTTTGCCCTTCATGGATCAAATGTTGGAGCGACTAGCGGGAAATGAATTCTATTACTTTTTAGATGGTTTTTCCGGTTACTTTCAAATCCCTATCGACCCTCGTGATCAAGAGAAGACTACGTTTACGTGTCCTTATGGAACGTTCGCTTATCGTAGGATGCCTTTCGGACTTTGTAATGCACCCGGTACGTTTCAACGGTGTATGATGGCGATTTTTCACGATATGATCGAGAAGTCGATGGAAGTGTTTATGGATGACTTCTCGGTATTTGGCAATTCATTCACGTCATGTTTATCTAATCTCGAGCAAATGTTAAAACGTTGTGAAGAAACCAATCTTGTGCTTAATTGGGAAAAATGTCATTTCATGTGTAAACAAGGAATCGTCTTAGGACATAAAGTGTCGAAAGCGGGGATTGAGGTCGATAAAGCTAAGGTAGACGTCATCGCCAAGTTACCTCATCCCAAAACCGTTAAGGGAGTTAGGAGTTTCCTAGGCCACACGGGCTTTTATCGTCGTTTCATCAAGGACTTTTTGAAAATCTCTCGACCGATGACACACCTTCTCGAGAAGGATGCTCCTTTTAACTTCAATGAGGATTGTGTTAAGGCTTTCGAAACTCTCAAAAGGAAACTTACCGAAGCTCCCATTCTTGTTGCTCCTAATTGGGAATTACCCTTTGAAATCATGTTTGATGCAAGTGATTATGCTATAGGGGCCGTCTTAGGGCAACGTTATGACAAGCATTTCCGTCCTATCCATTATGCTAGTAAGACGATGACCGAGGCTCAATTAAAGTACACCACAACGGAAAAGGAATTCCTTGCCGTAGTCTATGCTTTTGAGAAATTCCGACCTTATCTCGTCTTGACTAAAAGCATCGTGTATACCGACCATTCGGCTATCAAGTATCTCTTAGCTAAGCAAGATGCTAAGCCGAGATTGCTTCGTTGGATGCTCCTCCTCCAAGAATTTGATGTCACCGTGCTTGACAAAAAAGGAGCCGAGAATCTAGCGGCCGATCATCTCTCTCGTCTAGAAGATCCTCACAAAGATGTTTTCGAGAACAAGGAAATTACCGAAACATTTCCTCTTGAGACTCTCGGTGTAGTGAATTCTAAAGACACCACCCCATGGTTTGCCGACATTGCAAATTACCATGCGGGCAATTTCATAATCAAGGGTATGACGACTAAACAAAAACGAAAATTCTTTCGTGACGTCAAGTTCTATTTTTGGGACGACCCTTATCTCTTTCGGATTTGTGCGGATCAACTCGTTCGACGTTGTGTGTTTGGTGCCGAAGCTTCTAATATCCTTAGAGCTTGTCACGAGGGACCCACGGGTGGTCACCACGGTGCTAATCTCACGGCGAAGAAAGTGTTCGATGCCGGTTTCTTTTGGCCTTCTATCTATCATGATGCACACGCACTTGTGAAGTCGTGTGATTCGTGCCAACATCAAGGAAAATCGTCTCAACGTGATGAAATGCCGCAAAACATAATTCAAGTGTGTGAGATTTTCGACATATGGGGAATAGACTTTATGGGGCCGTTCCCATCATCTCATGGCAACAAATATATCCTCGTCGCGGTGGACTACCTTTCTAAGTGGGTGGAAGCTAAGGCTTTGCCTACTAATGATGCTCGTGTGGTAGTAAAGTTTTTGAAGCAACTATTCTCTCGGTTCGGAACCCCTCGTGCTATTATAAGCGATCGTGGAACCCATTTTTGTAATGACCCATTCGAAAAGGTTCTAAAGAAATATGGAGTTACTCATCGTCTTTCTACGGCTTATCACCCGCAAACGAGTGGGCAAGTCGAGGTTTCGAACCGAGCTTTGAAGAGGATTTTAGAAAGGTCAATTGGAGAAAACCGTGCTTCATGGTCCGTCAAACTCGATGACGCTTTATGAGCCTTTAGGACCGCTTATAAGACACCTATTGGTTGCACTCCTTATAATTTAGTCTATGGGAAGAATTGTCATTTGCCCATTGAATTGGAGCACAAGGCATATTGGGCCCTTAAGCATGCAAACTTTGACTTGAAGACCGCGGGAGATCACCGGAAAATACAATTGAATGAATTGGATGAATTAAGAGATAATGCTTATGAAAATTCATTAATTTTTAAATAAAAGACTAAAAAGTTTCATGATTCAAAGATTAAAAACCGGGTTTTTAACGTTGGTGATCAAGTGTTGCTTTTTAACTCTCGTCTTAAGATATTTTCCGGTAAATTGAAATCTCGTTGGTCGGTTCCGTTCACCATTACACAAGTGTTTCCATATGGGACCATTGAGCTAGCTCAAGATGATGGTCCTAATTTCAAGGTGAATGGACATAGGCTTAAGCACTACTTTGGTGGGGAAATTCCTTCAATGGTTGCCCTCGACCAAGTCACCTTCCCCAATGATAATTAGCATTGAGGGGATCGAGTCGAGCTCATGACTCGGTAATCAAAAACGAGGTGCCTCGTGGGGGAGATCCCATGCTTATCCTTTATGCTCACTATTCACTAATAAGGGGACTTGTACCCTTTCAACTCGTTGTCTCGTGGTTGTTTGTGATTGTGTTATCTAGATCATGATCATCATCTACGATTGAAGACTCTCGTGTTCGTTTACGTGAGCCTCCATCGTTTGCTTGAAGAAGTTTTTCACGAATCCATGACATATCCTTTATTGTTCTAACAATTATCTTTTAGCATACTTAATAAACGGCTTTAGATATATTGTTGATCACCCTTTCCATGCTAGATCCTAAGCATTCGACTCTTCATCTCTAGTATGGGGGTGCTCCACCTTTAGACTCGAAACATTGAGGACAATGTTTACTTTTAGTATGGGGGGGTGAATAGGTACTTGCTTTGCTACGCCCTCACGCTTTCCAATTTTCAATGTTTTGTTTTGCTAATAAGGCTAAAAATGGCCAAATTTTAAAATTTTTCTTAGTTTTCATAAGTATTTTTAAGACACGAATGTATATTTTCCGATGGGTAGAATAAGAGTTAAGTTTTGACTTGATGGGCATTTGGAGCCATTTACATTCCTTAACCCGCTCAATTCAAGTTTTGCTAGACTTTTATATAGGGAGCTTTAAAACGCGAAAGTCTTAATTCATTCGGGTTAAGAACAAGAACTTTTCGCAAGTTCCTATAATTGATCCTAGAAAGTCACTTATCAAGGGAACTATAAAATGCATTCTCTAAGCTTGAAAAAGCCCAAGAAAGTGCAAGATCCTATAGGTGGCTTGAAAACCCAAAACTTTGATTTGATATAGTCTTAATGAAATCTAATCCAAATTTGGCTTAATTTTGACTTGCATGGCTAAGTATTCACGAGTCTCTTTAATTAGAGGTCTTTATATAGTGAAGAACGAGAAATGATAGAGTTAGACAAGTGATCATGCTAAACGTAGAACACGAAAGTGTTCTTTCAAAAACTCATATGTTTTTAATTGTGGCTTTTTTTTCTTCCCATAAGATCAATGCATTAGGAATAAATCATAATTGCAATAAGTAAGGTCGTACGATTTGAAAGGTTACTTAGCCTCTAGCGCAAGATCGTTTAAAAGTTGCTCGGGGTTGAATAGAGTTCATAGCCAAGGCATAACTTATTGAAGCGGGACGCGAAGATTGGCGATTATCCAAAAAGGCCCTAACAAGGCATGAGGAGCTCTATTTTTGCTAAAGATCCAAAGATGATGTGAAGTATCATTATTCCTAAATCAATATGAAGGATCGAGACACACGACGAAAAGCAATTACTCCCCTAAAGATCATGGAGAAAGTCTATCCAAAAAGACCCTAACAAGGTATAAGGATAAATATATCCAAGTCCGAAAAGGAGGCGGATCGTTGTATATCAAAATTCAAAGTAAAGATTGAAGAAAAATGATGAAGTCGTGGTCCAATATGAAGAATCTCTCAAAAATGTCAAGTGAAGAAATTCCAAATATGTGAAGAGAAGACCATAATTTCAAGAACGTCTTCCCAAGATTTGAAGTATGAAGTACATGCCAAAAATCGGTCCGAGAAAGGTCTCAAATCGTGAAACGAGTTATGCCAAGATATGAACTTAAGGAGATACACGAGAAGCCGTTTTAAAAGATTTTGTCCTTCGGCTAACTATTGATCAAATCGTGCTACTTTGCTTTCGGACTAATAACTACTCAAATAAGTCAATATGAATCACTTGTGATCCATGACAAATAGATAAAAAATGCTAGTAACCCATTTCCTTTTATAATAACTAGGATTGCGGGGAGAAAAAGTATTACACAATTTGGACGTATGAGAAGTGTTAGCATTGTGACTTGTACCAACAATGATCTCGTTTTTGCACTTTGCATGGAATGTATGACAATCAAGGATGACGAATTTTACTCTAAGGGACATTTACTTGTTTCTATTCTTTGACCCTAAAAGTCACTTTTTGTGATGAAAATCATACATTATGTCTTTACACATCTTTGTAGTATGTTGCAAGTCTTTTACTCTTCAATAAAGGTTAATAAAATTGAACTTTGGTGATGCTTAGATACTTTATTCTAGCATTGCGTGAGGGCACGGCAATGGCTTAGTATGGGGGAGTGATGAGATGGCATTTATACATGATCTCATCGTTCTTTTCGGGCTTTAAATGCATAAAAATATCATAAAATACCATATATATGCTTGTGTTTGTTTACTTGTGTATTTTAGGTATGGATATCGTGAAAAAGACAAAAGATCACAAGTTTCAAGGAAAAACGGACACGAAAAACGAAGCCGTACAAAGAACCGGGCCCTAATCATGGAATTCTCAACAAATACCCTTGAAGACTTGAAGATAAACAAGATTGATCCTCATTTATTGAAGAAATGACACTTAAAACCCTTGTATATTAATAATTACAAGTTTGGTCCCTTAAGTTTGTCAAAATTACACAAAAGGTCCTTCAACTTTGAAGTAATGGCAAGTTTAGTCCCTCAACTATTCTAAATTGTCAAATATGGTCCCTCATCAAGCCAAAGATACATTGAAGACCTTTGAAGATCAAAAATGTCCAAGATCAGTCCTTCAAATATGCAAAAGTTCCAAAAATAACCCTTGATACACCTTTTGGAAAGTTTTATGCATAAAATGTCAAGTTGTGAAAGTTGATACAAATGAATTTGGGCGCTGATAGACTTTTATACACAAATGCAAAAAGAAAGGAAGAAGAAGGACCATTTTTGTGCATTGAAACATTCAAACTCCCAAAAATGCGCCAAACACATCCCATTCCCCCAATTTCGGATCAAATGAGTTACTATTCACCTTCATCCACCCAGTTTTTACTCCACTTAAACCAAAGGGTAAATCAAAATTACCCATACCCTCGTGTGATTCACACATGCAGAATCACATCCCACACACAAAACCCTCATCTCCACTCACCAATAGACCCCACCATTCAACACGTCACCCAATCAGAATGCAACTTACCCTCCAAGTAATCCTATGTGGCAAAATCAACAGCCAAGACTCATTGCTTCATTCCAAAGCTAAAATGAACAGCCTTGATCAATTTAGACAGCTCAAATTCAGAAAACGTCTAGAAGGACTTAGGGCATTTAGGGAATTTCACTTCTAGGGTTTGTGAATAGTGTTTAGCCAGGCATTTGCCTATAAAAGGAGACCTCAACATGTGAGAGTCCCTTGGTTCCAGTTTTAGGCTATCATCTTTGTAATTCCTTTTTAAGTTTAAATAAAATTTGAATTTCTGAAATTGTGAAATCTCTTTTTGATTTAATTAAAAGTTTGGTGTTTGAGTAGCCTAATTCTGAGTTCCATTTGATTGTTAAGGCCTACCTTAATCTTGTGGTTAAGGCACGTCTTGTTTCATAAGGTTTTTAAGGTTTGAATACCTTGAAATCCTAGGTTCTGTTTTGGCTTATTTTGTGTACTAACCCTTGACCATTTGCTATAAGCTCTTACAAGCTTGTTGACACCAAGCTTGTGAAGGGATTAGAGCCCTTGGTTGAGTTGTTTGCTGCTTTTGTTGAAGATATAAAGTCCTTGAGGTTCTACTTTGAACCATCAACCAAGGCAGATTGCATCATCTTCATTGAAGTACCTTGGTCTTGTTCTAGTTGTTGAACAAGGTCCAAGGAGCATTGCTGGCCTTCCTAGGATGTTGTGGAAGGCAGGTATAATCCCTTATTAAGATTCCTCTCAAAAATTTCATGTTTATGACTGATTTTGATTTGGTGCTTTGATTTTGAGTATTGGTGTTTGTGCTGGTGATTTTTGAGTTTGATTGTGTTAGTTGCTATCTAGTAAGTGTTTTTGATCATTAAAATCAGTAGGTTATTAGTTAAAATCACAAGTTTCTTTGTTAAGTGGTAGATTAAGGAGTGTTTGGGTCTACTGCTTGAATTGGGATTGTGGTTTGCTAAGTGCTTGTGTTGTGGTTGCAAGTGTTTTTATCTGTTTGTTAGGTGCATATGTTCATCTGTTTGCAAGTTTTGTGGGTTTGATCACATAGATTCATTATTTGGCTATAAGATCTTCAAAACTTGGTAAAATTGGCTAGGATTTTGAGGACACCTAGATCTAAGCTTAGGCTAGGGCTAACAAGTGCTAAATCATAGTTAATCACATCAGGGAAGAAGGATTTGAGGCTTGAAATTGGATCAAGTGTCAAGTATATCAGCAAACTTGTTTCTGCATATGTTCATTGTTCATCAGTAACTTCTAGTGCTTTGATCTTGTTATTTACTTTGATTCACTGTTTGATTCTTGTTGCTTTGTGTTTATCCATAGTTTATATAGCTTGTGTATGCATCTGGTTAAGTTTGGTTGGCTTATTGTGGCTAAATCTGCTTATTAAGTGTTTAACTGCTTATTTCCATATCTGGTGCATATCTGGTGACTGTGTGGCTTATTGTGGCTTATTGTGTGAACCAATTTATGATTTTATTGTTGCTATTGACTCCTTGTGATTCACTGATCACAAGGGTGCCTTTGTTTCCAATTGAATCAAACCAGAACTCTCAAATAAGCTTGGTCAAATAGTCAAAGCAGTGGGAACTCCTTTCCCCTGCTAGTTGCCACTGATAGTGTAAATTTGGGTTCAGCTTATCAATAAGCTATAATAGCTTATTCCAACCTGCAACAACTTTGTTTTTGTAATAGGTGCTCATATTTTGACCCATTTGTTCATACTGGAGCATTTGGGTGGTTGACTTTAGGGTTTGACTAGAAAACCAACTCCTTTGACTTTTACATAAGTTCATTTGTGTTTATTCTGGCTTATTGGTTGTGCTTATTGGATTTTTGTTGATTGATTTTGCTTATTGAGTCCATTTGAAAGCTTTTGCAAGTTGAATCAAGTCCTGAGGTGCCCTAAATCTCTAAAACGACTATTTTGTCTTTTAGTGAAATTTTTCTTTGCTTATTTCTGGCTTATTGAGTAAGCTTTTTCAAAAATTCTTTTTACAGATCTCATAAGCATCCCAAAAGAAGGTTGTGTGTCAAATTAGAGCTTATGGCATTAGCTTATGGCTTAATGGGCTGAAAAGCCCAATAAGAATAAGCTTTGTGTTCAATAAGCTGTGATAAGCTCATATTCAGCTTTTGGGCCTTCAGAGTTTTGTTCTTAGAATTGAATTTTAAGTCAGATAGGGCTTTTCCAAGTCAATTGGGCCAAGTTTGACTTTCTGGGCCCAAAAGCCCAATTTGGTTGACTGTTTTTGGTTTTGGCCCATTTGAGGGCCCAATAGGGGTATTTTAGTAATTTCACTTTGATTTTCTGATTATTTAGGTTAAAATAAACTAGTTTGCAAGTTTTTAGAATTTTTTATAATTTTTAGATTTTTAATATTAATTTATTATTATTTTATTATTATTTTTAAAATTTCACATTTTCCAACTTTTTACATTTTTCTTAGGTTAATTACATTAAAATAGGAATTTAGCAACTTTTAGAATAAATTTATCTCTTTTAGATTAATTTTTATAATTATTTTAAGTTTTAATAATTTTTAAATCATTTTAAATAGTTTTTATTAGTTTAAAATTTTCTAAAAATAGTTTTTAATCTTTTTAGGTCATTTTAGAGGTTTACCAATTGAAAAATCTTTATTTGAGCTTTTTGATAATTTATTTGATTTTTAGGGCTTTAATTAGCATTTAAAAATTGAATATTTAATTATTTAAAAGGTTTGAAAAAGTTTTGATCATTGGTAAACTCTTAGTTTATTATTTTTGATTTTTGGTAAATTTTTCGTAATTTTTAGAATTTATTTTTATTTTTGTGATTTTTAAGGTTCTACGTCTTAACTTTCTAGTAGTGTTTATTTTTATTTTTTCGTCTTCGTCATCTTCTTTTCTCATCCCCTTCTAAACCAATCATTAATCACAAATATTTAACAAATTTCTCACACACATATACTTCCTTGGGAAACGAACTTTCATTCCATTAAGGGTCATTAGTGTTGATTTTCCTAAATCATCACTCGATACTTACCACTTTTACGCCTTTTTCCTAAAAGGTGTAATTTTACCACAATCACTCTTACTCATGCACCTCTAATTCCTATATCACACATCAAACAATTTTGGAATACTGCCAATTCTAAAACGATTGATGATGTGCTTACAATTGAAGGCACTATTCATGGACGTAAAAATATTGTTATTGAGACTTTGATTCGTCAAGCTTTACATCTTGATGATGAAGACTGTGTGAGAACCCTACCCATTGATGAGCTACATCAAGGGCTTCAAGGCTTGGGCTACGCTCTTCCACCTGAGGGGCGTATTTCAAAATATGGAAAAAGATAATTCCCCTATCCTAGAAGTTTCTTATTCATGTCCTCCTACAATGTCTTAGTCCCAAATGCTCATCCTTTAATTAGATCGATCGCTCTATTACGAGTGCTCTCGTTTGTTTGACAACTGGGAAAAAATATAATTTTTTCGAAAATGATTTTTGAGGGAATGTTGAACAATAATGAAAGCCTTGTAACTACTCCATTTTCCTTAATTTCTTTCAACCCAAATTCACCTAAGAACACATTCAATCAAATTTCTTCTCTTTCTAAGAAAATTGATTTTGGAAACTCTTTTATTCCATCACTACCATTTTGTGTTCTTCCTCCTTCATATGATAATGTCATTGATATGAGTGATTTTACTCATATCAATTGTATCTAAAAACGAACAATAAATGCATATAATCAATTAAAATGCCTTGTATATGTGTTGTTTTGTTGTTTCATATGTGTAGGTACCAAGATCACGAAAACCGGTGAAATCGACACGAGTTTGAAGAAAAAGATCAACAAAGCCAATTACGAGCTCGACTTTAGCGGATCTAATCATTTATGGAGGATTTTGGTCAAGTGGGTCCCACATTAGCTTAATGGGCCTAATTATTGGGCTGATTAAGGAAGTATTGTTTGACTTTTGGGTCAAAAGCCCAATAGGCCCAAAGCAACAATGAAGAGACGGTTTGAAGTAAAATTAAGATTTGGGGCAAAGTTTATTCCAAGCCCAAATTACTAAAGATGGAAAATTAGGTCCAAGCCAAATTGTAATCTGAGATGGATGGAGTTTGTAAATTTGAGGCCCATTACAGCCTTTAGGGTTTTATCACTCAAGATTGTTAACATACGAAAAGTTGTATTTATACACTTTTCAGTATTTGGTCCATATTCGTTTATTCACACACCAAACACCTTCACACGTTTTTCCAACCAACACATTACCCACTTACAACTTTTCAACTCACAATTAATAAACTTTCGATATTAACTATGTCCCTCATCTCTTTCCTTCACCATAACCAGACGCAACATTCACTGTTTCAAAACCCTAACTCTTTATATTGAAAGACTAATTGGGCCTTTTGTTCACACGTATGATCCACACATGGGGGAATTAAATCCCCCATGTTTTCAGAAGAAAGGAGTGGAAGAGCATGGAGACGTGGCAGCTTATGATTGGTCTTGATACATCATCTATCCATCATCCACCAATAAGAGGAGGACACATCAGCAACCAACTAGCACAACAAACACACTCTTGTGCCACGGTGGCAATCCGTGTGCACAAGGGCGTTTTTCAGCCTTCAGATCAAAACTAACAAGAGAGAGAAAAAGATAAAGATGATCCAAGGGCTCAAGTTGACTCATCTCCAACAAATCATCACCCCTCACCCCTTGCGGTTAGCCTATAAATACCCTTGGTATTTTCAGTATAAGGCATCCAATTTTTACTTTACTGTTATTATGCTAAAATAGGTTAGGGATTAATTTGTATTTCTCTTTTTATAAGTATTGTAAGCAGATTTCTTTTATTAATGAAAAGTTTCTATTGATTTGAATATTAGTCTCGTTTTAATTATTATTGAAAGTTTATTGCAATTTTCTTTCATATAATCTATTTAGTTATAACATGAAAACTTATTTAATCAAACTAATATAATAGTTTGCTTTAAATAATTAAAGTGAGATTTGGATTAGAAATCAAACCCTACTGGTTTGATTTGTAAAAATGGTTTGAGTTGTTCAACCGATTCGAGATGGTGATGTTTTTGGAGCACAGTGGTTTTGTTTTAGTTCTTAAGTCAGCTCAGCGCTGCACTTCGTCCCAAAGGATTGCGTCGAATAGGTTTGAAGTCCTTTTCATTTCTTGTTTTTTTTATATGTTCTGATAACTCTGATAATTGATGAAGCATTGCTATAATTGTGATAGTTTAATTTGAGTAATGAGTTAATCTTTTTCAACTTAAGTTTGTTTGTTTAATCTGTTTTAACTTATATGATTATGAATCTGCTTCGTTTAATAGTAATGAATCTGTTAATGATTTGTTTTAGTTGAGTTTTGTATGCTAGTTGTGGTTTATACATAACTGATTTGGAATTTTTGGTGCAAGAGACTTTTAAATGTAAATTTAGCTTGCTGATATACTAGTCTACTAGATCTGCATTTTGTTTTTATAGGGTTTGGGTAATTCTTGTTTTAGTGCTAGCTAATATATGCATACTGATGTTAAGATATTATGATGTGAATAACTGAATCTGATGTTGATTTTGATTGAGTTAATCAAGTCTGTAGGTGAGTTTGTGTTTGAAGCTTTATTATTTGAGCTGCTAGCTTGCTGATTCATTTGTTTAGACGTATAATGTTCATTTGTGCTAGTAGAGTGGTTTAATAAGCATAACTGTTCGGATGTAATTGTTGATTCGATTCATGATTGCTGGTCTGTCATTTGCTTTAACTGATTTTGGGATCTGCTGGTTATTTGTTGCTTACATCCTACTGAATGTTTGACTTACATGCTCTTACTGCTTTTTTCTTATTTGATTTGCTGAATATTCTAGCTGATATTGGTATTTGATTTTATACTGTCTTATCTAAATGTTTGATATTGGCATTTGTTTAAATGTTTTGCTGAATGTTACTTATATAGGTTACTGTATTTAGCCTTCTATTTTCATCCACTGTTGCATTATTATACTTAATCTGTTTAATTGAAGTTAGCTGTGTTATTTATATCTGCTTTATTCTAGCATTTATTAAATTTGATTCCAAAAATAATATCACAAAAAATATGTCCTTCCTAGGATTTGAACACGGATGAACGCCCAACGAGTTTTCCATCTGAGTTGCAAGCTCTTTTGATTTTACTCTCAGTTTATTAATTAATATAGTAATATTGATTCTGGCAGTTTCATTTAAGTTGTAGTTTTATTAACTTTCGTTTAAATAAATTGTGATTAATATTTTTTAGAGTAATTTTGAGTTTAAGAAATAATAAATAGTTTCAAAAAGAAATAAAAAAAATAAAAATGTTTTTATTAATTTTAAAAGTTTAATTAGTTTTTAAATACCTAGATTTTTATTATTTTAGATTTAAAAAATAGTGTAAAAGTAAATTTGTTTTAAAATTTTAATTTTAATTTGTTAGTTTAATTTTTAATTAATTTTAAATTTTTAAGTAATTGATTTAGATTAAAATAATTTTGGGGTTAACGGTTCATGCACTTTAGAATAAAATTTGGATTTAAATTTGTAGAATTTAATTTTAGTTTCAAAACTGAAAACCAATTCGAATCAATTGTCCAAATCGATACAAAACGTCTCAGATTCATAAGATCTTCGTGTACAACGAACTTGGTTCATTCACGTGTTTAATTGAATTCGTCTTTGGTAATTTTAGACTATTACTTTTTCCTAAAGGTAATTTTCTAATTTACCCTATAACGTATCTAATTATCACTATACTATCAACGACACATCAAAAATTTTGGCGCCGCTGCCGGGGATCTTGTGTACGATTCGTCTTTGTGGAGATTTGTTGATCGTTGATTTGAAGACCCTTTATGTCCTCGGAAAGTTTTGTTATTTTTCTATTATATAGTATGTATCGTTTTTCTCGTTTTTTGTGAATAATATATTGTATTACGTAGAACAATAAATTTACATACTTTTCAAATAAGGCCTTAGTTGGGATTTCATCACCTTGCTATTGTATTCGCATCCAAAACAAAATAAAAGGCAAAATAGATAAATACTAATAAGAAGTTTGAACTCGATTTATACAAACTATAAGGTGGGTATAAGGCGACGTGCTATAAAAGGCCGTCTAAGGAAAAAGGTTTTTAAGTGCTTTGTGCCACCTCGTTTCCCCGCTTGCTTGTGCGTATATTGAGAGGGACGATCTATTATTGGTTTGCCGACTCAAGTAGTAATAAATTTTATTTTTGAAGTTTACTTATTGAACCTTGAGACGTTTAGGTTTTCACCTATCGTTTCAAAGTCGACCGAGGGTAATTTACTTCCATAGTAGTTATCCTTATTCCTTGTTTTTATCGATCATTTTTGATTGAGCAATACCAAATAAAATACCAAAAATAATCTTCTTCTTGTCTAATTTCTTTTCTTCAATCCTCTAAATTCTCGTCTTTGTAGTGTATGCAATTACGTTCTTCTAGACTTGTGACTGATTTTAATAGGCTTGAAAATATTCCTCGTAGAAATAGAAATCATCAACAACGAATAGTGGAACCCGAGCTTCCACCTATTGTTGTAGAGATGGCCGATAACCGAACAATGGAGGAATTGCTCCGTGCACCCACCGAAGGGTATGGGGAAGCAATCGTTGTGCCGGCTATTTTGGCGGATCATTATGAGATTAAGACGGGTCTTTTATCGCTCATTCGTGCCGACCAATTTCGTGGCAATGAGACCGATAACCCGCACTCTCACATTCGGAATTTTCTTCGAATTACCTCGACTCTCAAGTTTAGAGATGTGCCGAATGACGCGATTAAGCTCATGCTTTTTCCATACTCGCTCGAGGGTAATGCTAAGATTTGGTATGAGAAAGAACCACCGGGTTCGATCTTAACATGGGATGATTTAGTGTCTAAGTTCATGAATTATTTCTTTCCACCATCTAAGACAACACACTTTAAGAACGAGATCACTAGATTTGAACAAAAAGTGCATGAATCGTTTGGGGTTGCTTGGGAAAGATTTAAAGATTTGTTAAGACAATGTCCACACCATGGTTTCTCGGAATTGCATCAAATAAATACTTTTTATAATGGACTTAATATGATTGAACAAGATTCTTTAAATGTCGCCGCGGGTGGTAATCTTTTAAGAAAAACTCCGAGAGACGCGTGGTGTATAATTGAGAATAAATCTAGAGCACAATATTCACGAAACACACCGAGTGTTTCCAATGTGAATTCATCTAATATCGAGATTGCTAGATTGGACTCTAAGATTGACACGATTTTGAATGAGCTTAGGAAGAATCCTCATGGATCGATTAATATGGTTGAGAATGTTTGTGTATCATGTGGTGGAGCACATCCTAATTATGCTTGTTCAACCACGGGGTTTGATCAAGCTTGTGCTTTTGCCGCGACGGGAACTTATGGCTCCAACGGTCAAGTTACTCGTCAAAATCATGTTGCTCCACCGGTTCAAAATAGGTACAACAATGGAAACAATGGGAATAATTTTAACCGTGGTAACCAAGGGAATTTCAATCAAGGAAATGGGTTTAATGCTAATCAAAACAATCAAGGTTTTCAAAGCAATAACCAAAATGATTTGTCAAGCTACATTAAGTCAAATGAGGCAAATTTGAAGGCTTTTCAAAACAACATTCAAGGGCAAATTAATACTTTGAAACTTGATTTACAAAACACGATTAAAGGGCAAAACAATAAGATTGAGCTTAATCAACAAAGGCTAGGGCAAAGTCAAAATCGTATGCAACAAAGTTTGGAACAAAGTCAAAATAAATTGCTTTCGATGTTTGAGGGATTTATGTCTAAATCGTCATCTTCTTCGGGTTGCTTACCTAGTAATACCATTCCAAACCCGAAGGGAGAGCTTAAGGCCATAACCGTTTATGATGATTGTGATAATTTAGAAGAAGTTGAAGTGATTGAGTTTAATCCTCCACCTAAGGAAACTTTTCTTGATGTCACCAAGGCTACTTTAAATGTGATTAGTACCTCGGTTTTCTTTGATTTCTTTCCCGAGAAATATAAAGATCCGGGTCAATTCTTGATACCTTGTGTTTTCAATGAGCTTGGGGTGTGCAAAGCTCTAGCCGATCTAGGAGCTAGCATTAACTTAATGCCCCTAGCCCTTTGGAAAACTATTGATTATGCACCACTTAGTACCACTCGAATGACCATTGAACTTGCTAATGGTACCATCACTCGTCCGGTTGGTATAGCGGAATATGTCATTGTTAAAGTGGGAAAGTTTTTGTACTTAGTCGATTATGCTATAGTTGATTATGAGACCAATCCTCGTGTGCCTATTATTCTAGGACGACCATTTTTGTGCACGGCTCATGTTCAAGTTGATATGAGGAAAGAGGAGATTAAATTGTTTTATGGGGATAAAAGTATTGTTTTCAAACCGGAAAAGATTCCAAGATTTGTTTCTAAGAAAGTGGAAAGTGTGAAACTTATTGAAACAATTGAAAGTAATAAGAAAGCTCTTTTTGATAAAGGTGTTTTTCCAATTTTGGAAACCTCATTTTGTGAAAATGAAGAAAAATCAAAGGAAGAAGCTTGCTTTGTTGAATCATGTTGTAACCTTTCCTCATCTCCACTCACTCCACACGAGGATGATAGTTCTAAGATTGAAAAAGAAATTGATGAATACCTAAGTGAGCCATTTGATGCTAGTGAATTTAATAGTGAGAATTTTGATCCCGAGAGTGATATTGCTTTAATTGAACAATCTTTGAAAATGGACTCATTTTCACTCTCTTTGAAGGATCATATTGATGTTCCTAAGGCACAATCTTCCGTTGAAGAGCCTTTGATTCCTAACTTCACATCTAGTGAGGTTAGTGACTATTCATTCGATAAGTTCGCCGATGAACTTTTTGCTATCATTGATCCACTTCCACGGGGAAGTGAAGACGTTTCCGATCTCGAGATCGAGCGTGATTCTCATGTTTTTCCTACCATTCTCGAGGAATTCACCGATGAATTTCCTTCTAATGAGAATGATGATCTTGTATCCGAGTGTGACACACTTGATATTTTGTCGGATATTTCTTGTGATGACAAGAATGACGACACTTTTGTGACCTACTCAAATCCTCTCTTTGAAGCTTCAATGAACAATAATCCATTGTTTTAAGAGGATTTTGAGAGCATCATACTTCCTACATCTCACAACCTTTGTGATGATGAGCTTCTCTTGAAGGAGGTTGATGAGTTTCTTTATATAGACATTCCTTCAGAATTTGAGGAAGAGTCTAATGACGGTGATGAAGATTCTTGGTTTGATCACCCGATTTATGATGATGATAATGTTGACCCGGAGGGAGAAATTACTTTTGCTCCAATTATCCTTCCCACTCGCTTTGATCTTAATGTGCGGGTTTTTCATGCGACTCGTTTTGAGTATCATGACCCCTTTGTTCACATTCCTAAGAGTGATAAGGTCAACAAAGTCATGCAAGTTGATACAACTAGTGTTGAGACTTTTATACCACCTTTACCGTGTGCTTTATATGATTTTGGATTAGCATGGGGGGACGACACCGTGTTGTCCATTCCTTTCTCCACCGAGGACGAGGTATTCGACCCCGGAATCGTTGATTTAGAGAAATCTCGGCCTTTCACCGATGCAATAATTGAAAGACTTTTTAATCATCTTGGTGCGAGTTTATCTCGGGGAGCATGCTATATCCATTTAGTGATTTGCGACTACCATCTCTTGTTAGAGATTCGTGTTGGAGTTTTATCGTTTCGTTTGTCATCTGACAACGAGGATGTAATCTTTGACCACGACATCGTGCTTTATTATGGATTAAATTCCATTATGCCCGTTTTCACCATTATCCCTAAGGACCAATGAATGCGGGGATCGAGTCGAGCTCATGACTCGGTTAACAAAAACGAGGTGCCTTGTGGGGGAGTCCCATACATTTTATCTTCTTTCTATTTTCTAACAACTAATAAGGCTTGATTTTTCAAGCTCGTGCTCGTGTTTTGTTGTGTTGTGAATCTTAGGTATGCCCCTAATATTTGAAGACTCTCGTGTTCGGTTTTTGCCGGTCCACTTGATCTTCCATTCTTTGAATGCCAAAAAGGGGCGCACTCTATCTATCCTTTTATTTTTATCGACTAACATTTTATCTTGAGGCATAATTAATAAACGGCTTATAGATTTGCGTGCTCTTTCCATGTTAGTATTTTGCATTAGACTCTTCGTGTTTTAGCAAGGGGGTGTTACTCTTGAGCTAAGAAACATTGAGGACAATGTTTGGTTTTAGCATGGGGGAGTCAATCGATATAATCGCTTGCTATTGCTTTTGTCGTGTCTAAACGTAATTGTTTTTCTCATTTTTCATTAAAATTTTAAATTTTTAGTGTTATTTTTAAATTTTAAATAAATAAAATAAGTGCTTTTGACACAAATGTAGGCTTTCCGTTGGTGAAAATGAAAATAGTTTTTGACTCGACTCGGTTTTTAACCTTAGCTTTTCCTTAACGTATTTGAATCAAGTTTTGCTAGGCTTTTATATAGGGAGCTTTAAACCAGAAAGTCTTAATTCATACGGGTTAAGAACAAGAACTTTTCGCAAGTTCCTATAATTGATCCTAGAAAGTCGTTTATCAAGGGAACTTTAAAACGCAAATTCTAAAACTTGAAAGAGTATAAGAAGATGTAAGATCCTATAGATGACTTGAAAACCCAAAACTTTGATTTAATAGGCTAAGTATCCATTGATTTCACCTTTTTGAAATTTTACAATATGGAGAACAATAGATGATAGAGTTCAATCATAAGTTTCTAAAATTAATTCTTCTTCGTGCAAGTATTTTTGTGTTTGATTTAATCTCCTCGTATTTACTTTCCACACTTGAATAATAATTGCTTAATAAATGAAGTTTTTAGCGGTTTAGGCTTGATATCTTAACTCGTAACTCCTTCTTTTTCTTCCCTTGTGATTAAAGTGAGAACACATTAAGGGTGTCAGCGTCATGGACTTCTGATCATGGGATTGCGGAAATTTGGCTTACTATAAATATCATATTAATAAGAAGAAGAAATAAAAACGTGTTCTCTAGGATCCTTCGGGTGAGAGTCATGTAGCACTAACCTTGTCATTAGAGCCTTAGGGTGTATGGCAAGGGGACGTGTTGAATAAAAATTGCTTCATCATCATGAGCCATAAGGTGGGATGGTGAATGTCAATTCCCTTATTTTTGTCCAAGGAGCCTTCGGGTGTGGATCTTAAATAAGGAGCACAATTGCATCTTAAAGAGCCACAAGGTGTTATGATGTGATTGTTGCTAACTCCATTTATAAGGAGCACAATTGCATCTTAAAGAGCCACAAGGTTGTAGTTGTTGCTAACTCCTTTAATAAGGTCACAATTGACTTTGGAGGTTTTATTTTTGCTTTTAAGTAGTCCTATTAGCCAAATTTCGGGTCCGGGGATTTATCCCTCAAATCGTGTTAAGTTATCCTTGATGTGGGCTTTCTTTAGTGACAACGGTTTTTGAAGTCGAGGTTAGGTTTTGAGTGTTGAGTTTACACCGTTCTTGCTTTCATTTTTAGACTAATAAATATCAAAATAAATTCAAATGAGCCTTTGGGTGAATGACAAATAAAATCTAGAGATACAATTAGGAATAATAGGAGATTGAGTTTGTTAGAAATACGTTTTTACGTATATTAGAAGTATCGGTCACTCCACAATATTATTTATGTTGTAATAGCTCGTAGTTAGAGTATGCTTATTAAGTTAAGTAAGAACCGGTCCATGGGCTTGTCATGGACCGGCCCAAGCCCAATGTTGCTTGGAAGTATAAATACCCCTTTCCTCCTTGGAAAGGGGTTGGTTGTTGTCATTTTCTAGTTTCCATTTAATAAAATACACATAGTTTTCTCTCACTTTCTCTCTCTCTAGAAATCATCAACCCACTTCATAGATTCATAGGTTATCAAGATTCTACATTTGGTATCAAGAGCTATGGGGTGATTTAAGGTAGTGATTTGTGTGGTTTTTTAGTTTTTGATTGTATTAGTGTTCTTTAAGAAGATCCATCTTGATTCTTGGTGTTTTTGGTGTTTTTGGTGTTTTTGTGATTGGGATTAGTGGATAAGTATTAGTTTTTACTTATTATTGTAGAAATCACAAAACTTTTTGGGTTATTTGGTAAAAATCTGGGTTTAATCTTGGTTTTTTTGATCGACTGTTCATCACGTACAAGTTTCTGATTACCCAGCAAAAGTTCCGAACCAACACCAAAAAGTTCCGAACCAAAAAAGTTCCGGATCAACCAAAGTTCCGAACCAAAAAGTTCCGAACCAAAAAGTTCCGGATCAACCAAAAGTTCCGGATCAAGGAAAGTTCCGGATCAAGGAAAAAGTTCCGGATCAAGGAAAGTTCCGGATCAAGGAGAAAGTTCCGGATCAAGGAAAAGTTCCGGATCAAGGAAAGTTCCGGATCAAGGAAAAAGTTCCGGATCAAGGAAAGTTCCGGATCAAGGAGAAAGTTCCGGATCAAGGAAAGTTCCGGATCAAGGAAAAAGTTCCGGATCAAAGGAAAGTTCCGGATCAAGGAAAGTTCCGGATCAAGGGAAAAGTTCCGGATCAAGGGAAAGTTCCGGATCAAGACTTCCGAACCAAAAGTTCCGAATCAAGGTATTTCCAAGACAAAATCTTCTGAATCAAACTTCCGAATCAACAAAAAGTTCCGAATCAAGGGTCATTTTATTTGTTTTTTCGACGATTTTTTAGAGGATTTAATCTTGGTTTCTTACAACAAAAACTCAACACAATTCACAAGCTTTACTTCACTGCTCGATCAACCGATAATCTTTGTCTCTTTGAAGTTGACAAAATGAATCCGAATTCAGTAATGCCTCAGATGACATCCCTTACGGATATTTCCGTCATTACGGGAACGGATAATCGCCCTCCAATGCTCATCAAAGAAGTTTTTGAAGCATGGCAAGGCCGGATGATGTCTTACCTTAAGGGAAAACCGGTTTATGGGAGGCTTATGGTTAAGTCAATTTTAAATGGTCCACTTGACTATGGTACCATCGTGGCTAACAATGTGACTCGACCAAGAGAATTTGAAGAACTTACACCAGCTCAACAACTTGTTGCCGATGCAGACGAAAAAGCTCTTCAAACCATTCTCCAAGCTCTTCCCCATGACATCTATAGGATGGTAAGTCAGTATACGGTGGCAAAGGATTTATGGGAACGTCTAAAGGTGTTGCTACAAGGTACGTCTCTCACCAAACAGGAAAGGGAAGGTCAGTTGTATGATCTGTTTGATAGATTCACGTACAACCCAGGGGAAACGCTTCACGATTATTACTTCAGGTTCACCACTCTCATGAATGATCTGAATGTATACAATCTCGTGATTGCTCCATTCCAGGTTAATACCAAATTCTTGAATACTTTACCTCAAGCTGAATGGGGTGAGTATATTACCGATGTTAAGTTAACCAGGGATTTGCATAAGTGCAATTTGGATCAACTCTGTGCTTTCCTTCAGCAGCATGAGAAACATGTGATCATGCACCGTTCGCCTCGAGGTATGTACCATGATTCATTAGCTTTGATGGCGAATCAACCAAGCTTGTCTCACAACAACACTCCTTATATTTTGGGACATCAAGCCTATCATCCATCACCTTACATGACACCAACCTTTCCCCAATACTCGATTCTACCGCAACCACCCACCTCACATCAGCAACAATATCGGTTCAGTGCACCTTCATCACAATATGCTACACAACCTCACCCAGCAAGTATTGCACCTTATGCTCAATCTTCATATTCTTCTTATCAAGAGAATGCAGCATATCTAACAAGCTACCCTGATCAAATGAGTATTCCTTCTAGTGATTATACAGCTCATCAAGACCAAGCAATGTACTGTGATGATGAGGAAGTCCCCATTCCTGTATTCAAACAAGGTGCTGACCCAGTTGAAGTGTTAACCACTATGTCTGCTTATCTCACAAGGATTTTAAGCAAACGAGGATTTAGGGGATCAGCTCCTACCAACAATCAGTTGAGGAATTCATCCAATTCTCGCCAACAAGCTACAATTGAGAATGGCAGGGTAATGGTTCAACCTATTCAACCATATCAGGGGAGACCTACCACATCAACTACCAATGCTCGCACGGTCAATACTGCTCCAATGGTCAATCCTGCTCCACGGGCTAATTCCACAGGCAAGTTGAGAATGATTACATGCTACAACTGCAAGGAAGAAGGACACATGTCCAGGGATTGTAAGAAACCCAAGAGGAGAAGGGATGGACAATAGTTTGCAGAGAAGATCTATCTGGTGAATGCTCAGGCACAAGGAAGGGAACTTGATGAAGAGGAGCTTGCATTTCTTGCTGATCCAGGGATTGCTGAACAAGACGTTGTCACCACACAGAATGCAGCATACCAAGCAGATGATCTCGATGCGTATGACTCAGACTGTGATGAATTCCAATCTGCAAAGGCTGCTCTCATGGCAACTATCTCCAGCTTAGGGCCAGAAAAGAGATCTGAGGTACTTATTAATACCACCGATAATACAACTGATGCTAGTATTCAACCACATCAAGTTGTGCAAGAGAGTGCTGATTCGAATGAGTCTTCGGTGGTGAGTCTTTCAAATGAGGAGACAATCAATGATAGCAATATCAATGTGAGTCCCCGGACTTTGAGTGAATCACAACCGGGAGCCATTTCGCATACGCCTACTCCTGCTCAATAAGATTTGGTCATGGTTCCTGCTACATTACTTAGCCAAATGAATGCTGCTCTCTTAGAAACCCTAGCTAAGAATAAGAATTTGTCTGATGAGCTTGCCTTAAGCAACGAGAAAGTTCAAACTTTGGAATTAGTGCCTTCGTCTAGTGTTCTAACAAATCCCGAATATGATCACTTTCGAAACAAACAAATGGGTCACTTGCAAGAAATTGAAAACTTAAGAGCAAATCTGTCTAATGAACTTAAAGAAAAGGAGTTAGTGGTCACTAATTTTCAAAAACTTCAAACGGATTTTGAATCACTCGAGTCTAAGAAGAATGAAATGGAGATTAATGCTACTAATAAGATTAGAAGTCTAGATTATTTGCTTTTAAGACAATACGCTGCTTCTCAACTAGTGCACTTATTTGATGCTTCGTTTAGAGAATTTAACTTATCACGTCAAAAAGGCCTTCCCCCTAACCCAAGGTATGCAAAACAAGCTTTAAGACATAATCTAAGACTTTATAATGCAACTCAATTAGGATTGGCCTTAGACCCGATTGTTATTTTCGATGATCGAACAAGTAAGGATGTAGTTGATGAGGATCGGTCATACAATTCTGCAAAATATCCCGAGTGTGACTATTTTAAAATGAATAAGGAGCTTGCAAAAACGGATTTTAGAATTCGCTTCCATATGGACAAAGATCTCATAACAGCACCAACCTACATATTAGATGAAGAAAACCCTAGTACATTTCCTACACTTGTCAATATGGAAGGTCCTAAGGAAATCCCAAAGGATCTTCCCCCTGTTAGCACTGTATGGTTAAACTTGCAAGAGATTAATCAATACTTTACTAATTTTGACAAGGTCATTTTGGAATGTACGACTTCAAATGGCTTAAACGCCGGAGAATGGGCTTTCGAACATATGAACGAGGTGTTTAAAAATGAGATCAATCCATTTGTCGAAAGTCTAAAAGGAAGTTTTGCATCTTTTAAGGAAAATCTTGTGTTTGAAATTGGTGAAATTCAAAAAGTGTTTTATGAAATGGACACCGCTTACGAACTACAACTAATTGAAAAAGAAAAGATTTTAACCGAATATGACCGATTCTTGTCTGCAGTAATCTCGTGTGATGTGCTTACTACTGTAAATGTTAATTATTCAAATGAGCTTACATCCGCTATTGATGACGTATAGTGGCTATGCTCACTATTCGTAATCCCAAACCATCATCTTATCGCTAAAAGTAGCCCATTACGAGTGGAGCCATATGTTACGGACAACCCACGAGGATGTTCTAGCAGCAAACCGCACGCAGTTGTTTAGTGAACATGATACACGAATGAGTCTAGCATAACATGATCATGGACCATATCATACTAGACTGGGGGACATGTCGACGTACAGTCGGTATCCGGCCCGGCCCAACAGGCCCGCGGCCCACACACACCTAACTTACCCTTCAAGAAACCCTAGCACTATATAAACAAGGCTAGGGGTCTCATTCTACAAGAGGTTCTCTCTCTTAACCACACTTCATATACAACATATCGATCAAATACTAACTTGACCGTCGGAGGTGGACCCCGGGGCTCCGGCCTCGGGTCCACGTCTAACCGGTTTACCTTTGTTTGCAGCATTACTCAGGACCGGGGAAGACGATTAACGGCCCAGGAGAGTCGTCGAGCCGGCCCAGCCAAATTATGCTCCAACAAGTTGGCGCCATCCGTGGGACATGAATTAACTGCGATTCGTGTTCTCATATTACCATGCGGTAACTCTTAAACTTTTTTTGGCTTCGTTATTTTCTTACCATGCGACAACAAATCAAGATCTAAATAAAAATAATTGAGCATCTCATCAATTGATAGTAACATAAAGTGATCATTACTTTGTTCATTGAATAAAACATTGTTCACTATACCCATGAAAGTCAAAGAGTTATATATACTTTATATGCGGAAATTGCTTTAGAGATATGTACATTAATGTTGGAATTGCGTTTTACATCCTGATCCATGTCTTTGTCTTCTTTTTTATATGCGGAATATATTTTTAGTACTATATTACGTAACCAAATAATCCTCATATTCTGGATAGTATATATTACGCAATAATTCGCTTCATATTCGCGGTGATTCGGCTCTGTTTGTTCGCGGTGTTCTGCTCGTTCGAGTATTTTTAATTTTTTATCCACGGTTACGGAACGTCCAGCTATACTCGTCCGCACATTCCATAATATTTTATTTTTAACCGCGATCATAAGCCGCGTCCTTCCTAATATTCTATGTTTGATATTTTAATAAAAGATATTATTGATATCTGTTTTAATTCTTGACAAGATTTTGTCAATATGTTTTAAATTTATAAAGTATATTATGTATATTTTTTAATTGCAAAAAGATATTGCCTATATCTTCTAAAAAATTATCGATATTTTTTATATTAATAAAAAATATTATGTACATCTTTTAAAAAGAGATATTATATCTATCTTTTATTTGGATTGTTATATTTTCCGTATAAATCACTGCCCGACCTACTAATATTGTGTCGCGACCCGACCTCTTTTTCCGCGGTCATGGTACGTCCATCCGCGTTGATCTACACTTATTTTATTTTATCCGCGGCTATGGTATATCCAGCCGCACTCATCCGTATGTTCGGTCATATTTTTTATTTTTCACTACGATCAGGAGCCGCGTCTTCGTTTAATCCGTACGTTCGGATATATTGTTTATATTAATAACGGATATTACAATATCATTTAAATTACTACAACATATTTTTTAGGATATATTCCGATATTTTTATATATATCTTTTAAATTGGTAAGATATATTATAGATATTTTTTAAAATAATATGTTTGTCATCCACGGTTATGGTACGTCCATCCGTGCTAGTCCGTACACTCGGACATCTTCTGCCTACGGGCGTACATGTACACATCGTTCCCAGGTGGAATAAGAGGATTGAGTGAACCTAATAATTCAACTTGTTGTGTAAGAGGGATGCAACCCCAACGACCACGGATCATGTATCCTTGTTAGACACCTTGCTCACAAGACGTTGTAGTAAGTTTTAAAAACATACCGTGCCTCTCGAGCCGGACTTGTTAAAAGACACACTGTGCACGTCTAACAAAATTTTGTCAAAACTTTAAACGTCCTTATGGTAGTAGCCGTACGCCACACGTAGTGGCATAGCTCATCCCATAAGTTAGTTAAGATAAGTCTTATACTATGTGACAATTCGCGGTTATGGCAAGACCCATCCGCGTTGGTTTGCACGTTCGAACCCAATTTTTATTTTTTGTACGCAGCTATGGTACGTCCATTCGCGTTGGTCTACGCGACCGTAATTTTTTGAATAATTGATTAAGTTTAATATTACTAATCGAGTTTAGCACCATTAAACTTGGGGGGCTACCAGGGTATAATAATACCACTATTTCCGTGCATGACACGCAAATATCTTTGGATATATTCCTTTGCCGCAGAAGTCCGCCTTCTGCCGGTTTATTCCTTTGCCATGGAAGTATCTCTTCCATTGGCTTATTCTCTTCGCCGCGGAAGTACTCCTTCCGCGCGCTTGTTTTGCGCCATAGAAGTATCTCTTCCATTGGCTTTTTCCTTCGCCGCGGAAGTCCTCCTTCCGCGCGCTTATTCCTTTGCCACGAAAGTACCTCTTCCGCTGGCTTATTTATGCGCCGTGGAAGTATCTCTTCCACGTTCTTATTCATGCGTCGTGGAAGTATCTCTTCCACGTGCTCATTGTCCTTCGCCGTGGAAGTATCTCTTCCACGTGCTTATTGTCTTCGCCGTGGAAGTACTCCTTCCACTGGCTTATTGTCTTCGCCGTGGAAGTACTCCTTCCACTGGCTTATTGTCTTCGCCGTGGAAGTACTCCTTCCACTGGCTTATTGTCTTCGTTGTGGAAGTATCTCTTCCACGTGCTTATTGTCTTCGCCGTGGAAGTACTCCTTCCACTATCTTATTGTCTTCGCCGTGGAAGTACTCCTTCCACTGGCTTATTGTCTTCGTTGTGGAAGTATCTCTTCCACGTGCTTATTGTCTTCGCCGTGGAAGTATCTCTTCCACTGGCTTATGTCTTCGCCATGGAAGTACTCCTTCCACTGGCTTATTGTCCTTCGCCGTGGAAGTATCTCTTCCACGTGCTCATTATCCTTAGCCGTGGAAGTATCTCTTCCACGTGTTTATTCATGCGCCGTGGAAGTATCTCTTCCACGTGCTTATTGTCTTCGCCGTGGAAGTACTCCTTCCACTGGCTTATTGTCTTCGCCGTGGAAGTACTCCTTCCACTGGCTTATTGTCTTCGTTGTGGAAGTACTCCTTCCACTGGCTTATTGTCTTCGCCGTGGAAGTACTCCTTCCACTGGCTTATTGTCTTCGTTGTGGAAGTATCTCTTCCACGTGCTTATTGTCTTCGCCGTGGAAGTATCTCTTCCACTGGCTTATGTCTTTGCCATGGAAGTACTCCTTCCACTGGCTTATTGTCCTTCGCCGTGGAAGTATCTCTTCCACGTGCTCATTATCCTTAGCCGTGGAAGTATCTCTTCCACGTGTTTATTCATGCGCCGTGGAAGTATCTCTTCCACGTGCTCATTGTCCTTCGCCGTGGAAGTATCTCTTCCACGTGCTTATTGTCTTCGCCGTGGAAGTACTCCTTCCACTGGCTTATTGTCTTCGCCGTGGAAGTACTCCTTCCACTGGCTTATTGTTTTCGCCGTGGAAGTACTCCTTCCACTGGCTTATTGTCTTCATTGTGGAAGTATCTCTTCCACGTGCTTATTGTCTTCGCCGTGGAAG
This sequence comes from Glebionis coronaria, assembly GCA_025667525.1. NCBI lineage: Eukaryota > Viridiplantae > Streptophyta > Magnoliopsida > Asterales > Asteraceae > Glebionis > Glebionis coronaria. The sequence continues at coordinate 326,231,499 of CM046877.1, forward strand.
TATCTCTTCCACTGGCTTATGTCTTCGCCATGGAAGTACTCCTTCCACTAGCTTATTGTCCTTCGCCGTGGAAGTATCTCTTCCACGTGCTCATTATCCTTAGCCGTGGAAGTATCTCTTCCACGTGCTTATTCATGCGCCGTGGAAGTATCTCTTCCACGTGCTTATTGCCTTCGCCGTGGAAGTCCTACTTCCACTGGCTTATTGTCTTCGCCGTGGAAGTATTCCTTCCACGTGCTTATTATCTTCACCGTGGAAGTATTCCTTCCACGTGCTTATTATCTTCGCCGTGGAAGTAATTCTTCCACTAGCGTATTATCTTCGCCGTGGAAGTAATTCTTCCACTAGCATATTATCTTTGCCGTGGAAGTATCTCTTCCACGTTCTCATTATCGTTGCCGTGGAAGTATCTCTTCCACGTGCTCATTATTTTCGCCGTGGAAGTATCTCTTCCACTGGCTCATAAGTACTCTTCCACGTGTTATCTTCGCCATGGAAGTACTCCTTCCACTGGCTCATTCTTTTCATCATGGAAGTACTCCTTCCGTTTGGTCATTACTTTGCCGCGAAAGTACGTCTTCCGCTAGCTTATTATTTTTACCACGGAAGTACATCTTCTGCTGTCTCATCGTTTGCCATGGAAGCAAGTCTTCAATTGGCTCATACTTTTTGCCACGGAAGTACGTCTTCCGTTGGTTCATATCTTTGTTGTGGAAGTACGCCTTCCACGATAAATTACTTTGCCCGACTACGGAATGATTTTTCAAAATTTTACATTTTTGACCTTAATTGGACGGGGCCTGATCAACCGTGTTTAGTGTAGGAAAAATCGTGAAAGTTTTTAAGTCATTATCTAAGTCGTGGTCATAAGACAGATGTAAATATCCACATCAACTTGCCACAGAGATACGCCTTCTGTTGTCCTTAAGCCGAATAAAATATTCGCACTATGCTGCATCATTAGTGGGTATACAAGGTACGCCTTTAAATATTCACGATGCAGCATACGGGTTCCACCTCCACATTTACAAAACCTTCTTATCATCCTCACGTTAGGGATGAATAAGAATGATACCTTGCCAATGCCAGTGTTACCCCGGCTATAGAACACGTTTTCTTCTTACGGGGTCCTTACCGTGTAATCACGGGAAACCAAGCATTCGAGCACAACCGCCCGTCTTACGTATACGTGTTTTCCCATTTCTTTCGACGTGGATATGCTTACAGGTAGCGGATATGGTGTAAAGTCTAGTAACCTCGGTGACAACCTCACATACTAGACTGGGGGGACATGATGACGTATAGTGGCTATGCTCACTATTCGTAATCCCAAACCATCATCTTATCGCTAAAAGTAGCCCATTACGAGTGGAGCCATATGTTACGGACAACCCACGAGGATGTTCTAGCAGCAAACCGCACGCAGTTGTTTAGTGAACATGATACACGAATGAGTCTAGCATAATTGTGATGTTGTGCATATATGTGATGATGTTTGTGATCTCTCTGTAAATGTTGCTGATACTGTAAATGAGGTAGATAATCATTCTTGTCACGAATCTAACGCTGAGTTTTTAAAGCTACAAGATTCTTACAATTTACTTTCAAAACGCTTTAATCAACTAGAACAACATTGTATATCTTTAGAATTAAAACAACAAACTCAAAATGAGGATCTTTTGATATCAAATAGTTGTGAAAACGGTGTTGAGACGAGTGACAAGATGATTGCAATAGTTAAGGCATTAGAGAAAGAGATTATGAGATTGAAGAGAGATGTGTCATCAAATGAAACACTAAAATTGGAACTAGAGGTTGCAGAGTCTAAAAACCAGGTCTTAGAAATTAGACTTTCGTCTGTTCTAGGGGAGATGGATCGGACAAGATAGGAACTATCCGCTCTTTATGGTTCACTAGAAGAGCGCTTCGCTTTTAATGCGGCACAACAACAATCTTATGTTGAACAACTGAACCAAAAGTGTGAGGAAATCTCTGACTTAAACATCCTGCTCATTGACAAAAACATGGTTTTGGCCGAGTTAAAGGAGACACTTCTTCTCACCCGACAAGAAGTTGTTGATAACTTAGCTACCGACTCTGCACCGTCCACTAGTGCCCCAACAACCAAGTCAGTAGTGCTTTATAAGAACCCGCTTCATAAGAGAAACCCGGTTACCTACGATGATTATATGAGGAATGCCATTAAGCATGTAGATCTTGTTAGGGATATTTTAGACGATCTTTATGCCTTAGATCCCTCAAGTAGCTACTATTATTCAGCTCATGAATATATTAAGCGAGTTCAATATTGCTTAGCATATTTGCAATACATAGGTCAACCAGGTTCTGCACTACTTACTAATAGGCCCATTGCTGTAACTCCATTCAATAAGACTCCAGGAGCAAAACCGTCATTGGCACAATCAAGTAAGGCACCTTTAAAATCTGCTGCTAATGTTCCCACTTTGCCTTCTACAGGATTAAAAGAGACTACTAAGGCTAAAGAATCGCCACTCAAGAAAGATAAGATCAAGCCCTCCACTAGTAGTGCCAAAAAGAAGAAAGTAGAATCTCACCATAGGAATGTTAGTTCAGTTTTAAATAAAAAGAATCATGTTAAGATTAAAAGCTCTGCGCCTGTGCAGAAGCCTAAACCATTCGTGAATTCTAATTTGAATTGTTGGAATTGTAATGAATGTATGTTTTCCCAACGTCATGATTTGTGTCTTATTGATCATGTGAATGAAATGAATGCCATTAGGAATGGTCTTGAATGGAAGCCAACGGGTAGAACTCGTGCCCAGGTTGGCTGGCAATGGCGTCCCACTGGTAGGACCTTTACATTAGATGGAAAAATGTGCCCTTTAACTAGGAATGCATCCATTGAGGTTAGGTATGAGCGTCCTTTAGTTAGGAACACTCGCACTCAAGTATGGAAACAACGCCCTTTAATTAGGTCAGCTCCCACTATAGTGCCTATCAGTGAAGAAATACCTCAGGATTTAAGCCAACTAGAATCTACACCACCAACTAGGAAGAAGAAGGCTAGGAAATCTAAGAAACCTAGAGTTAGCAAATCTAAGATTATTAAATCTGTACCTGCTAATAACAAGGAACACTCAGATTCCGATACCTCTACATTGTCTTCGTGTGGTGATATTTTCAGGTGGTCCAAATCATCATGTGGTATTTGGACTCCAGTTGTTCAAAACATATGACCGGAGATCGCTCGATGCTCCGAAATTTCGTCAGCAAGTTTCTTGGTACGGTTAAATTCGGGAATGATCATATAGCAAAAATAATAGGGTATGGTGAATATCAGATTGGAAACATTACGATTTCAAGGGTATACTATGTAGAAGGCCTTGGTCATAATTTATTCTCAGTAGGACAGTTTTGTGATTCCAACCTTGAGGTTGCTTTTCGACAACACACTTGTTTCATCCGCAACTTGGAAGGAAAAGATTTGTTTAAGGGATCTCGTGGTGCAAATCTTTATACCTTGTCCTTACAAGACATGATGGCCGCTTCTCCAGTATGTCTTCTCTCTAAAGCATCTAAGACCAAGTCATGGTTATGGCATCGCAGATTATCTCATCTTAACTTTGATGCTATTAATCATCTGGCTAAAAATGAATTAGTTCGTGGTCTTCCAAAGCTTAAATTTCACAAGGACCATTTATGTTCCGCGTGTTCAAGGGGGAAAAGTACCAAGAAATCTTACAAGCCCAAAGCTGAAGACACCAATCAATAAAAACTTCATCTTTTGCATATGGATCTTTGTGGGCCAATGAGAACTGAAAGTGTGAGCGGTAAGAAATTCATTCTGGTTATTGTGGATGATTTCTCCAGGTTTACATGGATTAGATTTCTACGTACAAAGGATGAAGCACCGAAGGCTATCATCACTTTTCTGAAATTCATTCAGGTACGTTTGAATACTACCGTCCGCCGTATTCGTACAGACAATGGAACAGAGTTCGTCAACCAGACTCTTCGTGACTACTATGAAGGAGTTCGTATCTCACATGAAACATCCGCTGCACGCACTCCACAACAAAACGGTGTCGTTGAAAGACGGAATCGTACACTTATGGAAGCTGCTAGGACTATGCTTATTTATGCGAACGCTCCATTGTTCTTGTGGGCAGAAGCTATATCTACTGCATGTTTCACCCAAAACCGTTCTATCATTCGGAAACGCCATGTAAAAACACCTTATGAGCTTCTACATGACCGTAAACCCGATGTCTCATTTTTTCATGTGTTTGGTGCTCTTTGTTATCCAAACATTAATAGTGAGAACTTGGGTAAGCTTCAACCGAAAGCCGATATAGGTATTTTCATTGGTTACTCACCGTCCAAGAAAGCATACCGAATTTACAACCGTCGTCTTGGCAAGATTGTAGAAACTATGGACGCAGATTTCGATGAGCTGACAGCGATGGCTTCTGAGCAACACAGCTCTGAACCCGCGCTTCATGAGATGGGAACCGGTGTTATTAGTTACGGATTAGTTCCCAATAATCCTACTTCTACATCATTGTTACCACCATCAAGGCCTGAGTGGGATAAACTGTTTCAACCGTTGTTTGATGAATTCTTCGATCCCCCGACTGATGAAGTTCCAGCACCTGTAGTGATCGCTCCAATCCCTGAAGTGGTTGCTCAAGCTAATGAACCTTTATCTAATGCATCTTCAATTAACATTGAACCGGATGCACCTTTACCAAGTGATTCTCAAACTACACCTGAATCATCACCCCTACTTGTGCCTAATGATGTGGAAGAGGATTCTACTGATCACGACTTGGAATATGCTCACTTAAAAGAGCTTCCTTTCTTTGGTATACCGTTCCCTGAAAACCCTTCAGCCGCGTCTACCTCAGAAGAAGCTCCTTCTATTGTTCACTCCAGACCACCTAGGATTGAAAATCATAGCACCAAATGGACAAAAGATCACCCAATTAGGAATGTTATTGGAGATCTAGATAGACCAGTCTCTACACGCCATCAATTACAAGAGAGTGCACTATATTGCTACTTTGATGCATTTCTCTCTGAAGTTGAACCTAAAAATTGGCAGCAGGCTATGACTCAATCATCTTGGATTGAAGCCATGCAGGAGGAACTCAATGAATTCCAACGACTTGAAGTATGGGAATTGGTTCCTCTCCCTGACAAGGTTAACATCCTTACTTTGTTATGGGTTTATAAGGTTAAACTCGATGAGATGGGTGCAGTATTGAAGAATAAGGCTAGATTGGTCGCTAGAGGATATAAACAAGCCTTGGGTATAGACTTTGAAGAATCTTTTGCTCCTGTGGCAACATTGGAGGCTATTAGACTATTCCTTGCGTATGTTGCTCATATGAATATGATCGTCTATCAAATGGATGTGAAGACGGCATTTTTGAACGGTGAACTAAGGGAAGAGGTCTATGTTCGTCAGCCGGATGGGTTCGTTAGCACGGAGTTTCCTAATCATGTGTACAAGCTTAAGAAGGCTCTCTATGGGTTGAAACAAGCTCCACGCGCGTGGTACGATCTCCTTTCAACATATCTCATCTCGGAAGGCTTCTCCAAAGGCAAGGTGGACCCCACTCTATTCACTCTCAAGGAGGACAACGACATGATTCTGGTACAAATTTATGTTGATGATATAATATTTGCTGCCACTAACATAGAATTGTCAAATCGTTTTGAGAAGATAATGTCCACACGCTTTCAGATGTCGATGATGGGAAAATTTTCATTTTTCTTAGGATTACAGATTTCTCAGAATCCCAGAGGCATCTTTATTAATCAATCCAAATATGCTCTAGAATCTCTTAAGAAATATAACTTTGAAAATTATGACCCCGTGGACACTCCAATGGTGGAGAAATCCAAGTTAGTTGAAGATAGGAATGGGACTATTGTCAATCCAAAACTTTACCGTGGGATGATCGGCACCCTTCTCTATCTGACTGCTAGCAGGCCTGATTTGTAATTTGCTGTATGCATGTGTGCCCGGTATCAGGCTCGGCCTACCGAAAAGCACCTACATGTTGTGAAAAGGATCTTTCGGTATCTAAAAGGAACACTTCATCGTGGTCTATGGTATCCGAAAGATTCCTCTATTGCTTTAATATCATACGCAGATGCCGATCATGCTGGATGTCAAGACACGAGGCGTAGCACTTCTGGATCTGTGCAACTCCTTGGAGATAGATTGATCAGTTGGTCTTCAAAAAGGCAGAAAAGCGCTGCAATTTCTAGCACGGAGGCTGAATACATCGCTATGTCCGGTTGTTGTGCTCAAGTCCTTTGGATGAGATCACAATTAACTGACTACGGTTTGGGATTTAACAAAATCCCGATGTATTGTGACAACAAGAGCGCCATTGCCCTTTGCTGCAACTATGTTCAACACTCCCGGGCCAAGCACATAGACATTCGCTACCATTTCATTAAGGAGCAGGTGGAGAACGGAGTGATCGAGCTGTATTTTGTTACTACTGAGTACCAGCTGGCGGATATGTTCACCAAAGCCTTAGATCGAGGACGAATCGAGTTTTTGATCGACAAGCTTGGCATGAAATTATTCACTCCAGCGACTCTCAAAGAGTTGGCAGAAGAATCAGCTGAATAGTCGTGGTAAACTATTCAGAGTATCCTTTGTTCGTGATCATGTATATTATAGTAAATATATAAACCACAAAAGAAAAATACAAAAATATAAAACCAACAAAAATCATAAAAAATATAAAACCTACAAAAACCATAAAAATTATAAAATCAAGAAAAACCAAAAATATTTTTCGTTTTTTAAATCGGGCATGTCTTTTAGTACGGTAATATTTACGGCCTTAGAAATGTCGATCAATATTGACACGGTGCCATAAATAGAGTCCGTATAAAAGTTGTACATTTTTAAAACATGCCCATAATGGCTTGTAGTTATTTCAGACTGCAACCCGGTTTTCAAATTAAAGTCACGTATTTCCTTGGAAAACGTTGGCTCAGAACGGGAATTAATTTTCTCGGGCATGATTTACAAGCCAAATCATGCAAAGGGATCAAGTTTACTTTACAACTTGGTCTAACACGAATTCATGTACGTCTCAGTGCATTAATTTGTTAAAATAAGAGAAATCTTATTGACACCACGAATCAAACTTTTTCAAGATACAAATTGGAAATGCTTTCATCAATATTTGACTCTTTAAACAATGACTACAGCTCTTTAAATAGAAAACGGGTCATCGTTTAAGGGGGAGAAAATATTAAATCATCTTCGTCATTAAATCGATTTTCAAAAGTGATTGTGAAAAATTAATGGCTAAATGGTAAATGGGTGGTATTTGCTTTAGAAAACAACTTGGGCTCGTTCAATGTGATAGGACTTGCTTTAGAATTTGGAAATGTGCTAATAGATTGCGATTGCTAAGTTGTGTGAAAGTTAAACAAGGGTTAGGAAAAATAAAAAGTTATAAACAAAAAGGAAAAGAATGAGAAAATTTAGGGACTTAAGGTGACATTGTGTGAAAGTTAAACAACTTTTGACCTAAGTCAAAGCAAACCCCCCGCCCCCTTTCATTCACTGTTCCTGCATTATTATCTTGCCGCCATTGATAACACACACAAGTTCTTTCAAATCGCATTCTACTCAATTTAATCCAGTTCATTCGATTAATAAGGTAATAATCATCATTCCTTGATTTAAAATTCGTCTAATTCATCACTATATCCTGGTAAACGATTCGTTTAATTAGATTAAGTCCAAATTAGGGTTTGTGTCTTATTAAGCAGTAATTGATTAGGATTTGTGGTGGGTTTTATGCGGAATAGCCTTAGACGATGTGGTGTTGCCTTAGATTGCTTTAAATCTCACAAACGCGCTTAGAATTAATCATCATAGCTACGTTTGAAAAGTTCCGGATGAACATGGGTATAAACTTCCGAATGAAGGAATTTTCTAAAAAACTTCCGAACGAAGGAAGTTCCGAATGAAGGACTTCCGAATGAAGGAAGTTCCGAATGAAGAACTTCCGAATGAACGAAGTTCCGAATGAAGGACTTCCGAATGAAGAAGTTCCGAATGAAGGACTTCCGAATGAAGGACTTCCGAATGAAGGACTTCCGAATGAAGGACTTCTGAATGAAGGACTTCCGAATGAAGGACTTCCGAATGAAGGACTTCCGAATGAAGGACTTCCGAATGAAGGACTTCCGAATGAAGGACTTCCGAATGAAGGACTTCCGAATGAAGGAAGTTCCGAATGAAGGAAGTTCCGAATGAAGGAAGTTCCGAATGAAGGAAGTTCCGAATGAAGGAAGTTCCGAATGAAGGAAGTTCCGAATGAAGGAAGTTCCGAATGAAGGAAGTTCTGAATGAAGGAAGTTCCGAATGAAAGAACTTCCGAATGAAGGAAGTTCCGAATGAAGGAAGTTCCGAATGAAAGAAGTTCCGAATGAAAGAAGTTCCGAATGAAAGAACTTCCGAATGAAGAAGTTCCGAATGAAGAAAGTTCCGGATGAAGAGTTGTTTAATTGATAGTTGTTTGCTTGCTCTAAGTACTTGTATGAAATGTGTTATGCTTAGAAGTAATACAGATACATATCTATATATTTTTGTGCATCAACCTTTCATGTCTTATCTTAAGCAGATACAATGACTAATCCAACTGTACAAGCAATCCAAGACTCTAGAGAAGCCGCTATTGCTAAAGCACGAACCCTCAAGTTCATACCAAATAATTATCGGCTGAAGCAAGTCTCAAAATCCACTCACCATGGATTTAAAGTAGCCATAGCAATCCTTGATCACTCTCATTTCAAGAATGCCCTTAGGAGTACAGCCTCGGTGCCTTATGAGTACATGTATGAGTTATGGGCTACCAAGGAGAGTACGTCAAACAAGATCACCTTCACCATCGACAACAAGCAGCAGACGCTCACAGTTTCAGACTTCCGTAAGATTTTTGGTATACGGGATACACCCAAAGGCATGTCATTTTCGAGGGATCCTACTAAAGATGAACTTATGGAGATGTTCGAGGCTCTTGGATGTCCTGACATACGAGTTGCGTCTGAGTTTACCACTGCTAAAGTAGGACAACCTTGGAGAGCAATGTTGGGTATTCTCAGTAGATGTCTTACACCGAAAACAAGTGGACATGATGCTTTGCGTAGTCCAATAATGAACCTCTTCTATGGCATGTACAAAGGTGCAAATGCAGATTATGCATTATTGATATGGGAAGAATTCACCTTTCAACTCTTCCAAAACAAGAAGCTGAAGACAAATTTCTTTCCTTATCTTCGGTTTATCAAGCTTATCATTAATTATTTTATGCAAAATGATGCTACTATTGATAGGCGTGCAGCAAGTCGTTATCACACTGAAGAAGCTGATGATACTGTGGATCTAAGGCATGAAGGACCATCTGGTGGTGTGATTCCTGGTCCTATTCCCGATTATCTTCTGACGGAGAAAATCAAAGGCTCTGCTGATTACAAGCTACTGCTGATAGAGATCAAGAAGCTGAAAGCAAGCCTTCAGACTGGAGAAGACTCGTCTACTACAGTGAAGAGTAAAGGTAAACGCAAGCAACCAGCTGCTTTACCTGAACCCGAAACCAAGAAGAAAAAGACTGAGGTTAAGAAGGGAAAGGGTAAGGCTGATGAGATGGTTCTACGTGACGAAGAAGATGTTGTTGATCCTACTCTTGACAAGACGGAGAGAAAAATGATGAAGATAGCTATTCAAAGGAGTAGGAAAGATACGGGCGGTAGTGGTTCAGGTGCAAGGATAAATGTTGAAGAAGAGTACGAGGAACCAGATGATATTGATAAGTTTGGATCACCTGAACGATATTCTACTTCGAAGGAGACATCAATCCCCGTTTCAGTAAGTGTTGAAAAGGAGTCCGGTGCTCCAACAATCATGGTGTCCACTCAACCGTTAGTAACTCAACCTTTAGCAACTCAACCTCCACCAATACAACCCTTACCAACCAGACCTGTTTCAACACCATTTCTTCCACCACCAATAACTCCTATCCTTAGTACCGTAGTAACAACCGAGCCTCTTCAACCTTCCCAGAGTAGCTCTGGAACATCATCAATGGCTGCATTTGTCATGGCAGAAATGTTGGACAAACACACGGATAATCAAAAAAGAGATATGGATAATCTTCGCCAAGAGCTACTTCGAAGAGTGCAAAGTGAAGAAGCAACTAAGAAAGCCCAAGAAGAGATGCTTGCTAAGTTCGCTGCAGAGATGGAGTTAACACGAAAAGCTCATGCAGAAGAACTAGCTCAGGTTAAGCAGGCTGAAGCTGATAAGCATGCTGCACGTATAACCAGACTTCAAGCGATGAGGGATAAATACAAGGAGCAGAAAGAAGCACTTGAAGCTTCTGTTGAAGAAAGAGTGAAAGAATCTGTTGAGTCCATTATGCCTAAACTGCGTGATGAGTTGAAGACACTAGCAGCTGATAACTTGATGATCAAGTCATCCAATCCTTCAGAATCCGCCTACAAAATTGCTTATGAGTTAACGGATTTTGAATTAAAGAAGATCCTCAAAGCTCGTATGGTGGAACTTGGATCGTTTGATAAATCTAGGATTCAACGGGCTCTTTACAAATCCCTGAATGACGCTATCATGGAGGATGATAGGTTATTTAAAACGTTTGGAAGTGTGGTACCATACCACATTCTGCCTGAGGAAGAAAGGGAAGAAAGTGAAGAAGAGGAGGGTACTGGTGAAGAAGAGGAAGAAGAAGGAGAAGAAGAAGAAAAGAATGATGACGATGACGATGATGGTGATGATGATGATGAGGATGATGATGATGATGATAATGATGGTGATGATGGTGGTGATGGTAATGAGGAGAGTGCTAGGGGGAGCAACGAGGATAACGATGAGGATGATGATGGGGGTAAACAGCCTAAAGAGGGAGATAAGGTTACCAGCTCCAAGAAACCTGCTAAGTCTGGAACCAAGTCCAAGAAAGATGCTGAGCAGAAGGAAAAGTCTACCTCCACGGAATCAAGACGATCTAAGTGGCGCCACGATGTGAATGCTACTACAGCGTCATCGATTCCTGGTACATCTATCACTGTATCTATACCTGTTACCACTAACCCTGTTAGTTCTGTTGTTGTTGCTCCTGTGATTGCAGAATCAGTAACGGAACCTGAAGCTGCACAACACTCACCCGTTCATGACACCGCCGAGATGCCTGAATCAGAACCAGCAGATGTTCGCGTTTCTACTCCTCTACAACAAGCACAACAATCTACGGTTCCTGAACCAAGCACACAAGACTGGGCAGACACGTTGGAGATTGACGAGACTGCACCGCCACAGGCTTGGATCACGGCAGCGGCGCAATATGATCCAATCACGGACGCTGACAGAGATGTTCTATATCTCCGTATCCGTAGTCCGATTGACTTGTGTGCATTTCTTGCTCATGAGTATAAGACTTCGGTTACTCCGTCTTTGGTGAAGAAAGCACTTAAGGATAAAAGACTTCGCGCCAAAACCAGGTTAACCCGAATGGAGTTCGAGTACTATGCTGATGAGATCCTGAAAGCTCTGAATACCGTTCAACGGCCAGGACTTCATGAATCAAAAAGAGCTCCACCTCCACTTGATCCTACTCAAGATAATCAGATTGCTCTCGACTTCTTCGTCACCTATGATCTTGAGTATCTTCTGAAGGGGTCATCAAAGTACGCAACCTCCCTGACCTTGCTAAAAGCTGCCAACTGGGGGACAATACCCTGGATCGAGGAAAAGGTAAACCGACTCTGGGTCCCAAGGGTAACTCGTAATTATGATATGTATGCTGTTATAGGTGCATCTCATTGGGACGAACGAGTCCGAAGGGCGTACAGGGGTTGCTGTCTAGTCAATTCAGGAAGTAACGTTAGATCCGATATCCGCATCTCCAGCATCCTAGGGCTGAAAACTGAAGCCAAGAATGGCTATTATCATGTGACGGAGATTCGTTTGAAAAGGGAGGATGACAGAGAATACAAAATCCAGCAGGGAGATTTTTCTATCATTCGTCTTGAGGATATTGAAGATATGTTGCTTCTGATGACCCGAGATCAACTCACACATATTCCTCGTGAAGACCTTATTGCCTTGAATACAGCACTTCGTATGTTCACACGAAGCGTTGTTATCAAGAAACGAGTTGAAGATCTTCAGTTGGGAGTCGAAAGCTACCAAAGGAAGCTCAACTTAACCCGTCTAGTGAATCAAGTTCTACCTCAACATGTAGATAGATGTCCATATACCGGCATTTCTGTCCCGAATTGCGGCATTTTCTACTTGAACAGTCGAGGTTTAATGAAGTTTATGAGGGTGGGTGAACTTTATAAGTACAGTGATGGGACTCTTCTACAAGTCAGAGGAAAGTTGGAGCATCTTAACTCGGGTGGGACTTTGCCAGAGATGACGGAGGATTGGCATCCGGGTTATCGGCAGATGGCGAAGTATGTGATCAAGAAGATTGATCAAAAGCTCCGTGAACATAGATTGATGAGGAGTTTGGAAAGATTCGTTGGTGGTAGACCATATTTAGTGCACCACAAGTTACTACAACGATCCATCTAATGGGTCGTACATTTCAGGTCCACTTTATATTGGTTTTCAATTGTGAATATGTATATTTTTGAATATTATGCTTTAATGGCTTGATGTAGTGTTAAGGTATGATAATTTTTCAAGAATTTCTCACGAGATTCTAAATCTTTCAAAATGTATCATACTAAAGCACTACAACTATCCCTTATTAAATTAAGGGGGAGCATTAACATGTTCTATGGCCAAACATCGATTTCATTTTTACCCAAAGACCGGTTAATCCATTCAATATCCCAAATATTAATGGTTAACATTTTGGATAAGGGGAGAAAATGGGATTAAGGAGATTTAAATGATACTTGGCTAAAAGATGAAAAAGACTTAACGATTATCCAACTTAATATGTGTAACGCACGTGTTAAGGGGGAGCGTTTTTGATGAACAAAACACCTAAGGTACAAAACTTTTGATTTCAATATCACAAGTACCTTAAGTGATTTTCAATGATTTTTCATGGTGGCAATTCCTTCCCAAAACACGCTTAATTCACGACGAATGTGGTGACAAAAGGGTGGTAGGAATAGGTTTAGTCCAATGATTCATCAGAGCCGATGCAATCTTCCCAAGGACAATTCCCTAGATAGAATTAGAAGTCCTAGGAAAGATGGAGAAAGAATGTGAACGTAGCTGAATGCCGACCAAGTACTTAAGCTAGCACTGGAACAATCACAACAAGGTGCTAGTGATGACGTATTGGTAAGCATTGAAGGGGTTGAAGAATGAAAAAGAATTGTAAAGATAAAGGGTGTAAAGAAAGAAGCCCTCCTTACAACTTTAGGCAGAAACCGGGTCAATACATATGCTATTGAGGTCATTTTTGCTAATGATTCTCGGTATTGAAGAAAGACATCATGGACCCAGTGATGCAATGCACAACCCTTCCCAGCTAACTCAAATATCTCTCAAAAGGTATTTGTTTTAATCACACGGAGATCAACACGTTATCTATTGGTTTATTCACTCCGAATAAACTGGTATTGAAAAGGTGGCACTCCTCTCCAGCCATCGCTCACTAAATCAAAACGCACAATCGAGTCTAAAGCCAAGAGATCATCAAAAGTCTCATTAGGACACTTTCCATTTATTCCTTGCTTTCTCACACACTGTGAAAAGTAAGAGATTTTCATGAGTCCTACGCAGTATTCCTGTAATATTGCCAGAACATCCGAGTAATACGCAAGTATTACAATGAAGATGGAAATCCTGCTTGAGCCAACATCAAACAAGCTCATGGTAGGTTACACGTGCGGTTCTTTTAGAACCAATCTTGTGAAAAAACTGGAAAGAAACAGTGGTTTAATTCTTAATTGAACTTAAACTCGTTCCAGGCCTCTACGCATTATCATATGATCTTGCCAGAACACTCAGAGTGACTCTTTATTGATCACAGTGACGAGTGGAAATCCTTCTAGTGTTAACATCAAACAGCACTTGGTAGGTGACGTGCAAGATTCTTTATAAATTGAGCTCGTGACAACTGGAAAGCAACGATGGTGAAAATCTTAATTGAAATTCACTTGTTCCAGGTTTCATGAATTGACGGCTTCAAATCACAAGGATAAATTATCCAAGTGATTCACTCTTTATGTTCGCAGTCAGCTTTGGACGGTCGAATAAAGAGAACGGGTTTACCCGCGAAATCCTGTCAGGAAGTTACTTAATTGAAACTATCCGTCACGGGTACGATATCTAATATCGTCCAACGGTCTTCACCGACCGGAGGTAAAATGCTACCGAATTAGAATAAAATGTTCAAAGCCATTTTATTCGTGTCGTTGTTGTGTACCTGTTAAAGACGGTGGCGTTGCTGTGTACCTGTTGAAGACGGTGGCGTTGCTGTGTACCAGTTAAAGACGGTGGTGTTGCGGTGTACCTGTAGAAGTCGTTCCCACATGCTTATGTCTTTCTGCATCAAAGTTCAGCAAAAAATTCAAGAAAGTACAAGATGAAGTCTTCCGCTGTAACAAACTCTGAAACTTTCGAGAATTCAACAAAAAGACATAAGTGTGTGGAACATGGAGTCACGAGGAGGCAAAATTCACAAGTAGGCAAAGATCGCACGTGAAAGGCCAAAAGAACAATGCTCTCAAGCCAAAGCCTAAAAGATCAAACCAACATATTCACAACAAAAGAAAGAAAAGAAGAAAAGACTACGAGCTAAAGAACGAAGACTTAGTATAGTATGCTAGGTTTAGAACTTTGTAACGTGGAGTGACCTCCCTTAGGGGGAGATTGTTAGAAATACGTTTTTACGTATATTAGAAGTATCGGTCACTCCACAATATTATTTATGTTGTAATAGCTCGTAGTTAGAGTATGCTTATTAAGTTAAGTAAGAACCGGTCCATGGGCTTGTCATGGACCGGCCCAAGCCCAATGTTGCTTGGAAGTATAAATACCCCTTTCCTCCTTGGAAAGGGGTTGGTTGTTGTCATTTTCTAGTTTCCATTTAATAAAATACACATAGTTTTCTCTCACTTTCTCTCTCTAGTTTCTCTCTCTAGAAATCATCAACCCACTTCATAGATTCATAGGTTATCAAGATTCTACAGAGTTTAACACAAATTTCTTGTATGAGTTGGTTTAAATTTGGGGATTATGATTGACAATGATCTTGTTTTTGCACTTGGCATGGAAAAGTGAAAAGTCGAGGACGATGAATCTAATTGAGTTTTATGATCCTAAAAGTTATTTTTTAAATAATAAAAGTAATACATTATGTTTTTGCAAAATAAATTGTCATAAAGTTGAATAAAGTGTAGTTAATGTTTTATTTTATCATTGCGTGAGGACACGACAATTGCTTAGCAAGGGGGAGTTTGATATGAGTGATTTTACTCATATCAATTGTATCTAAAAACGAACAATAAATACATATAATCAATGAAAATGCCTTGTATATGTGTTGTTTTGTTGTTTCATGTGTGTAGGTACCAAGATCACGAAAACCGGCGAAATCGACACGAGTTTGAAGAAAAAGATCAACAAAGCCAATTTCGAGCTCGACTTTAGCGGATTTAATCATTTATGGAGGATTTTGGTCAAGTGGGTCCCACATTAGCTTAATGGGCCTAATTATTGGGCTGATTAAGGAAGTATAGTTTGACTTTTGGGTCAAAAGCCCAATAGGCCCAAAGCAACAATGAAGAGGCGGTTTGAAGTAAAATTAAGATTTGGGGCAAAGTTTATTCCAAGCCCAAATTACTAAAGATGGAAAATTAGGTCCAAGCCAAATTGCAATCTGAGATGGATGGAGTTTGTAAATTTGAGGCCCATTACAGCCTTTAGGGTTTTATCACTCAAGATTGTTAACATACGAAAAGTTGTATTTATACACTTTTCAGTATTTGGTCCATATTCGTTTATTCACACACCAAACACCTTCACACGTTTTTCCAACCAACACATTACCCACTTACAACTTTGTAACTCACAATTAATAAACTTTCGATATTAGCTATGTCCCTCATCTCTTTCCTTCACCATAAACAGACGCAACGTTCACTGTTTCAAAACCCTAACTCTTTATATTGAAAAATTAATTGGGCCTTTTGTTCACACGTATGATTCACACATGGGGGAATTAAATCCCCCATGTTTTCGGAAGAAAGGAGTGGAAGAGCATGGAGACGTGGCAGCTTATGATTGGTCTTGATACATCATCTATCCATCATCCACCAATAAGAGGAGGACACATCAGCAACCAACTAGCACAACAAACACACTCTTGTGCCACGGTGGCAATCCGTGTGCACAAGGGCGTTTTTCAGCCTTCAGGTCAAAACTGACAAGAGAGAGAAAAATATAAAGATGATCCAAGGGCTCAAGTTGACTTATCTCCAACAAATCATCACCCCTCACCCCTTGCGGTTAGCCTATAAATACCCTTGGTATTTTCAGTAGAAGGCATCCAATTTTTACTTTACTGTTATTATGCTAAAATAGGTTAGGGATTAAATTGTATTTCTCTTTTTATAATTATTGTAAGCATATTTCTTTTATTAATGAAAAGTTTCTATTGAGTTGAATATTAGTCTCGTTTTAATTATTATTGAAAGTTTATTGCAATTTTCTTTCATATAATCTATTTAGTTATAACATGAAAACTTATTTAATCAAGCTAATATAATAGTTTGCTTTAAATAATTAAAGTGAGATTTAGATTAGAAATCAAACCCTACTGGTTTGATTTGTAAAAATGGTTCGAGTTGTTCAACCGATTCGAGATGGTGATGTTTTTGGAGCACGGTGGTTTTGTTTTAGTTCTTAAGTCAGCTCAGCGCTGCACTTCGTCCCAAAGGATTTTGTCGAATAGGTTTTAAGTCCTTTTCATTTCCTGTTTTTTTTATATGTTCTGATAACTCTGATAATTGATGAAGCATTGCTATAATTGTGATAGTTTAATTTGAGTAATGAGTTAATATTTTTCAACTTAAGTTTGTTTGTTTAATCTGTTTTAACTTATATGATTATGAATCTGCTTCGTTTAATAGTAATGAATCTGTTAATGATTTGTTTTAGTTGAGTTTTGTATGCTAGTTGTGGTTTATACATAACTGATTTGGAATTTTTGGTGCAAGAGACTTTTAAATGTAAATTTAGCTTGCTGATATACTAGTCTACTAGATCTGCATTCTGTTTTATAGGGGTTGGGTAATTCTTGTTTTAGTGCTAGCTAATATATGCATAACTGATGTTAAGATATTATGATGTGAATAACTGAATCTGATGTTGATTTTGATTGAGTTAATCAAGTCTGTAGGTGGGTTTGTGTTTAAAGCTTTATTATTTGAGCTGCTAGCTTGCTGATTCATTTGTTTAGACGTATAATGTTCTTTTGTGCCAGTAGAGTGGTTTAATAAGCATAACTGTTCGGATGTAATTGTTGATTCGATTCATGATTGCTGGTCTGTCATTTGCTTTAACTGATTTTGGGATCTGCTGGTTATTTGTTGCTTACATCCTACTGAATGTTTGACTTACATGCTCTTACTGCTTTTTTCTTATTTGATTTGCTGAATATTCTAGTTGATATTGGTATTTGATTTTATATTGTCTTATCTAAATGTTTGATATTGGCATTTGTTTAAATGTTTTGCTGAATGTTACTTATATAGGTTACTGTATTTAGCCTTCTATTTTCATCCACTGTTGCATTTTTATACTTAATCTGTTTAATTGAAGTTAGCTGTGTTCTTTATATCTGCTTTATTCTAGCATTTATTAAATTTGATTCAAAAAATAATATCACAAAAAATATGTCCTTCCTAGGATTTGAACCCCTGACCTCACGGATGAACACCAATGAGTTTTCCATCTGAGCTGCAAGCTCTTTTGATTTTACTCTCAGTTTATTAATTAATATAGTAATATTGATTCTGGCAGTTTCATTTAAGTTGTAGTTTAATTAACTTTCGTTTAAATAAATTGTGATTAATATTTTTTAGAGTAATTTTGAGTTTAAGAAATAATAAATAGTTTCAAAAAAAAATAAAAAATGTTTTTATTAATTTTAAAAGTTTAATTAGTTTTTAAATACCTAGATTTTTATCATTTTAGATTTAAAAAAATAGTGTAAAAGTAAATTTGTTTTAAAAATTTTAGTTTTAATTTGTTAGTTTAATTTTTAATTAATTTTAAATTTTTAAGTAATTGATTTAGATTAAAATAATTTTGGGGTTAACGGTTCATGCACTTTAGAATAAAATTAGGATTTAAATTTGTAGAATTTAATTTTAGTTTAAAAACCGAAAACCAATTCGAATCAATTTTCCACATCGATACAAAACGTCTCAAATTCATAAGATCTTCGTGTACAACGAACTTGGTTCATCCACGTGTTTAATTGAATTCGTCTTTGGTAATTTTAGACTATTACTTTTTCCTAAAGGTAATTTTCTAATTTACCCTATAACGTATCTAATTATCACTATACTATCAACGACACATCAGTCATGCATCATGGAACATATTGTCATTGTTGCCAATATCAACATCTTGCTATGGCTCATATCTATGAGGAGTTGATTTACATCAAAAGTCTCATAGTCAAGCCTCCCCTTCACTATGACTACGAGACAATTGTCAAGCCACCACCACCACTTCTTTCCGCCACCACCTTGTCTTTCATTTAAGCATGTGGATTGCTTATTTATAAGACATCTAATTCAAGCAAATCTAAGAGTTCTAGTTTAGCTAGGATTAGATTTATGCTTTTCTTTAGGCTTGTATTTCATACATCTTTGTATAACTTGTTTCCTTGTATCTTGTCATGTTTTTAACATGACTTATTATGGATCTTGGTTATCTTTTTCTTCTCTTATTTCTCTTATTGTGTGACCATTTCTATATCTTGTTGGGTGTTTCTTTTCTTCTTCTAACCCTTCTATGTAACTTGTCACCATAGCTCGATTTCTTGGTGCCCCAAGCAAGGGAGAGTAAGCACCAAGGGGGAGCATTTGCAAAGTCCGACTCTTCTCTTCTATAAAGACTTTTGCAACCTTTTTGCTTCGACAAAAGGGGAGAAATGAAATAAACTCGTCTTCGAAAATCTTGTTTTTCATGTGATTGAGTTTATGTATTGTCAGAATAAAAAAAAGGGGAGATTGTTAATGCAACGATGCCTAAAAACGCTACTTGCACTTTTTGGTCTCGCTTTGTTTTAATTACGACAATATATAAAAACAAGCATTTACGAAAACAACGAAAATCGGATTTTTGAGTTCAAGTATTTTTCATTTCATCCATTATCACTAAAGGTATGAACAAACAAGTTTTCAACCTAACTAAGTGATCAAGGATTTTATTTTCCTTAAGACTCACCTTTTATTAAATGTGACAAAAGTTTTTATTAATCTTTATTTTTAAGAAAATGTTTTATTAAATTAGAATTCTGAAAATTTGAAAATGGCATATTCCATATGGTTTAGGAATATCATTTGAGGATAAATATTCCACCAGATGTGATTGCACCACTAAAAGACAAAAAAGAGCGGAGTCTACTCCGGCGGTTCCTTAAATAGGTGTGCGGTTTGTTATCAATAACGAATCGCGAGCACCTTTAAGGAACCGCGCTCAGAAAGAGCCGTTGGGCCTTTGTCTTATAAATAGTTGACCATTCTCAGATTTTCTCTTCACTTCTTTTGCACACAATTTTCCAGATTCAATCCACCTTCTTAAATCACTCAATTCCTTGGTTATTTGGTTGATTACTACTTGTTTAGAAGTGAATCTTTCTCCTCTCATCTCATCCTCTCAAGTGCAAAGAGAATAACACTTTCATCCTTAAAGTGTTGTGTCTACCTCAAAGATCCATTGAAGATCAAACATTTATTTTCATTCTTGTGTTGTTGTGAAGATCCAAGTAGTTGTGCCTATTTGGAAGTTGTGTATGCATTGTGGTTAATACTTAGGCCTTAAAGTATATTGGTGTAGATTGGTCCTAGCTAAGATTAGGGCTCGACTTTTAGCTTAGAGTCAGAAATTTGTTAAGCGACGTGTACGATTTCTCCACCTCAAGGAGCTTGTTGATTATTGAACTCTCGAGTAAGGAGTACTCGAGGAGTGGAGTAGGAACGAGGAGTGAGATTCGTTGCCGAACCACTATAAATCCTTTGTGTTCGGTTTGATCTTTCTTTTCCTTGTCTCTTTACATTCTTTATTCATTACTTGTACATACTTGTGATTATTAGTTTACTTACACTATCCATTGTCCATATTATGTATAAGAAGATTTCACATAATCACTCAAGTCTAAGTTTTTGAAAAAGGTTTTTTGAAAACCTACCTTTAAACAAGTAAATTTTAAGAAACTATTCAACCCCCTCTTTTAGTTTCTACAATGTCGTTTGATTACCCCTACCCTTGATGGCTTTACCGTTGTGCATTCTTCTCAACCCTCGACCTCAAAGACATCTTCTTGTTTTAAGGTCGAAGGTGGCGACCATGAACGAGACTACACAAACTTGTGTATCTCGTATCCCATCCACTATTCAAATGGAGAGTTTCACCGAATTGACCAAATTTTACCTTGATGAAACTTGTGCCTCAGTTTTTCTTCCTAGTCCAAAAAGGCATATGCCTAAGAAACAAGAATATATGGGCCAGTTTCTCATTCCTTGTGAATTTCCCGAGATTGAGGAATGTGTAGCACTAGCCGACCTCTGTGCTAACATTAATTTCATGCCTCTTTCTATTTGGAATTTGATGAAGTTGCCTAATCTTACCCCCATAAACATGGTGATCGAGCTAGCTAATTGTACCCTTGATAAACCAATTGGTATAGCTGAGGACATCTACGTTAAGATTGGAAATTTCACTTATCCCGCGGATCTCGTTATTTCCGACTATGAGTGTGACCCTAAATGCCATATCGTCTTAGGTAGACCATTTTTATCGACCGCTCGTGCCCAAATTGACGTTTTCGGTGGAAAATTGATTATTGAATATGGGGAGGATAAGATGGAATTTTTAATGGATAAATCCCAAGATCAAAATGATCAAAACAAAACCAAAGTTTCTCAAAATAATACTTTTCGAAATAATCTTTCTTTGCAAGAAAACAAGAGGCTAGATGAATGTTTTGAAAGAATTAAAAGGAACGGTTTTCGAGATGAAGATTTTAACGACAAAGAATACGTTTACTTAATTGAGAAAGGTTTACGTAAATGCATGGACAAATCTTTTTGGGATTTATTCGAGGGTTGGAACGACAAACCAATTCCGGAGGGAAACTTTAGCTCCGTCACAACAATGACGAATATGGACTCGTCTTCATCACCTTCGAAGGACCATGACCAACCCAAGGCTCAAACTTCCATCGTTGAAGTGCCTTCGACTCCTAGCCCCAAATCCATTCAGGCTGAGGAAATCACCATTATCGATGATTATCACGTTTATTTTTATTTGTAGTTTGTAATAATAAAAAAAGTGTTTTTAATTGTCTGTTTGTTAGTCGAATCTAGGATATCAAGCTCCGAGACGACTTTTAATTTTCAGCCGATAGATATAAGTTGAGTCTGCCGTGTTTCGCAGATAGATATACCTTGAGTCCGTCGCGTTTTGGTCGATAGATATAGATCGAGTCTGTCGTGTTTCACAAATATATATATATTTTGATTCCGCTATGTTTTAACCGATAGATATAGGTTAAATATCTCATCGTTAAGATATAGATGGAGTCTGGCCGATAGATAACTTGGGCTGAGGCGGGTGAATAACGGGTATTAGTGTTTTAGCACGCGACCCGGTTAGCCACTAATAGGGTTCTGTGACATAAAAAATGCCCACTCATTCATTTGATAGGGTTTACCAAAAAACCCTCTTTGTTGTTGTTTGGGTTGTGGTAAGTTGAAGAAAATGGAGATTAATGTGAAGAATATAGCGTTCGATCTTGATTTTCATCCGTCTAACAACCTTGTTGCTACTGGCTTAATCACTGGCAAACTCCTTCTGTAAGATTTATTCACTTTTTCTTTTTTTAATTACTACTGTAGCTGAGGTGTTTCTATTCCATTATCTCTAACAAGTTTTTACTTTTTTTCAGATATCGTTATGATGCTCAAGATTATTCTCAGCCTCCTCAACGGTTTACTTACTTACTTACTTAGTTTATATTATAAGATTTAATGCTGTTTGTTTCGGCTTATCTGTGGGGCTCCCATCTTTTTTGGCTTATTTTGAGATTTATTGGCTTATAAAGTTTACATATAAACCCCGACCCCAAATCAGCCACTCATATCATGTCTGTGAAACGTGGTGCTTCGAAAATGACTCTTGTCTTTTGAATAATCCCTTTGCTTGAGCTATCACATTTATCTGTTTTCCTTTCCACTTCTGATTATTTCGAGTATACAAACCTTTAATAATTTCATTCATATTAATAATAATCAATTTTAAGAGCACACCCATTTTCACCAATTTTTAGGCTAGTGAAATCACTTCTCATTTAATCGCAAGTTTATAAATATATACCCAACTTGGGTCTGGATATGAAAATCAATTACTAAAGTTAGATATATTTCACTTGGTTATAATCAGACAATCAAATTGAGTGCGGAATTTTTTTGCCATGTGTTTTCGTCTTGTTACTTTTTTTTATCTGGGTGCTCTTTATTATTTATTGTAGGGTGTTGAAGGTCCGTGCTCACAGCGAGTCTTGCAGAGCAGTTAGATTTATCAACGAAGGACGTGGTAAATGACAACTTTGTACATTTACACTATTTTGATACTTGACTTTCTACAATGAGAGCTTTATTGAGTTATCCTCGTTTCTTGTTTTTCAGTAATCGTCACAGGTTCTCCTGACTGTTCTATCCTGGCCACTGATATCGAAACAGGATCACCAGTTGCCCGTCTTGAAAATTGTCATGAGTAGGTCTCCTTATTTTCTGCAGCATTTATACTACTGGATCATTTATTGGGTTATTAATAATATTTATCTTCTTCTTCTTCAGGAATGCTGTCAACCGATTGGTTAATCTCACCGAATCAACAGTTGCTTCTGGAGGGGACGATGGCTGTATTAAGGTTTTCTAATCATGATATTCGATAAACTTAAATCTATGCTCTTGACTTGACCCATGTCAACCTTACTCATTTCTTCTGTCTAACTCTCATTATTTGAGATGAGCAAACTAGATGTTGCACTTTATAACAATTTACTAATTTGTTTACTCTCAAACGGGTCACCAAATCAGGTTTTTAGCTTACACGGTAACTTGTCAAATCGATTGAACAGTTTGCCAAAACTCTTATTTTCGTGCATAGAACATTAAATCCTTCTGAAACATCTTTCTTTTACCTTTATAATTAGATTATTATCTCTGATCTCACGTATTAGTTGTATATAATCTTATCTTATCTTATCTTACTATATTATAAAGCATTTGAGACTTTTGTAACAAACTTTTGAAAAGCTGAATTTTAAGACTTTCTCACTTAACAAACTTTTGGATGCCAAACTTTATTTGGATACCAGGGACTAATCTCCATCCTCCATATCCATCTTAATTCAATGGATAAGATAAAACCCCAAACTTATTTTCTCTTTTTTTTTTCAAACATTAATCGTTATGCGAAAAAAAAGATACCATCACGCCGCACATTTAATTATCTTTCTATAAATATGCTATATGATATACTTTTGACAAAAAAAATTTCGGTTTTTTTCACGTTTTTTTTCATTGTCGAAACTATCATATATATATCATATATGATTTAACACTAGTATCATATATGATATATATGATATAACTTATTATATATGATTTATAAACCAATATTATATATGATTAAATAATAATTTGTAATCTAGCACTAGTATCATATATGATGAAACACTATTATCATATATAATATTTCACGCAAATTTCAAAAACGAAAAAAAAAACAAATTTTTTTCTTCAAAAGTATATCATAGTTTATATTAGTAGAAAACTAATTAAATGCTCATCACGATGATATATTTTTTTGCGTTTAACACTTAACGGTTTAAGAGATTTTTAAATAATAAAATAAAGTGAAATAATAAAATATTTTTAATCTTATTCATTAGATAGGGTAGAGATGGATGGTGGGGATGAGTCCTTTGGTATCCAAATAAATATGGTATCCAAAATAAGTTAGATATATTTTCTTCACATTAACAACTTTTTGTAACAAACTTTTGTAAAAACTTATTAAAATAACATTTTTTTATATTTTAAATTGATCTTTTTGTCTATTTATTATTTTCATAATCTAAATTCACCATATTTTCTAAAATCTTAAGATCTTTAATTCAATATATATTTCGATAGATTTTATTAACTTTTAGTTTTTTTTATTCATTTTTAGCGGGTTTATTTTGATTCAACTTTTTTACCCCTTTAAATTAATGTGAATACGAACTTAATAGGAAAGATAGTAACATTTGTTTGCTTCATAGATCGTCACCAAGTACTCGCCGCTGCTTTGCGCGGGCACCATGCTAGTAATTTGAAAATGGACAAATAGGCAAGCATAGTAACACAACCTGGATCAGCTGCTTTAAATCCCCGTTTTAACCCAAATTTGTTACGACTCATTTCATAACAAGCATGACCCATCATCTTGCCACCTCTGTAACAGGAGTAGATCATTCTGAGTAGTGTTTCCTTGGCTCTTTCATCACCACTGCCCAAATTTTTTAGTTATACATTACGTAATTCTGACCCCCTCCTCCTTCCTTCCCCAATGTGTGGAAATGACATTTCTGCTACGTGTGTATTGTGTAGGTATGGGATACTAGACAACAGTCCTGCTGCAATACGTTTCAGGTTCATGAGGAGTACATCACTGATATGACCTTCGAGCCTGAATCAATGAAACTTTTAGGAACAAGGTAGTAGAACATGCCCTTCCTCTTTTACAAAATATAGGATGCTGTTCGCTCTGCCCCGAAAGAAGAATAGGCCCTTAACTCTTTACTTTGTATTAGAACTTTTCTTTTGACCCTAAAATCCGTAATTTAGAGTACCCAAAATGTTCATATTGATCCACTTTTTGCTTCGTCACTAGAAACGTAACACTAATATTGAAAGAGTCGCAGAATTAATATGATACTCACTATGCTTTGTGGGAGAGGGTGTGTTCTTAAGGTTTGTCAAGGGATATCAGTTACCTATTATTTTCATTCTTGATCAGTTAACTGGATTGGTAGCTCTTTTATTTTTATATTCCTGATATCCATTTAGGCATGCAATGTTGGTCAAATTAATTTATAACTTGGTTTGTTTCTATGTTAACTTGTCTAGTGGAGACGGCACTCTATCTGTTAATAATCTGCGAAGTAACAAGGTATGTCTTTGTCTTAGGATGATTATTTAAGGATCTTAAGATGAGACAATAGATCATTTTTGCTGTATCTTTATGATCTAATCTCACATATTTGTGCAGGTTCAAACCCAATCAGAGTTTTCTGAAGATGAGCCATTATCAGTAGTGATAATGAAGGTATGAGTGTAATCTGTGGCTATATTGCTTTTAAATTTAGTAGTAACTTGCTAACTAATGCTGTTTGGTTATTAATACACAGAATGGTCGAAAAGTTATATGTGGAACCGAAAGTGGAACGATGTTATTATACTCCTGGGGTTTTTTCAAGGATTGCAGGTAATCTGAATCTCCTCTGAAATACTATAATTTTTTTATGGAAATGTTGCTTATTTATCCATTTCGTAATTTCCAGTGATCGTTTTACTGCTCTCTCCCCAAACCCAGTGAATACCTTGTTAAAGGTATGTTTTTTTTTATTCAGTTTTACTTGTTCTAAAAGGTTTGATCACTACTGAACATGAGCCTCCCCCATCAAGTAGTTACAAAATACTAATAATTCTCTTTTTATTTTAGCTTGATGAAGAGAGAGTTATTGTTGGAACTGAAAATGGTCTCATCAGGTGAGAACGCTATAATAGTTACCTTGTTTTGATCAAGTTTCTGAGCCTTGAACGTTTTTGTGTATTGTGTTTAGTTTGGTAGGTATATTACCAAACAGAGTGATCCAACCAATTGCAGAGCACTCGGAGTATCCGGTTGAGCGTCTTGGTTAGTCTCATTTGTACTTATTATTATGTTATATGTTCCTAGTCTCATTTGTACTTATTATTATGTTATATGTTCCTCTGTACATATGTATTTGCATATTTGTCAAGGCGTGAATTTTGACCCATGCATGCAAAATTAGCCGGTCTGGGTTATATACTTATATATGTTACCGCTGGCATCTGAAATGGGAAAATTTAAGAAACTTGTCTAATATGAAATGGGTACTTTGTATTTAAAGTTGCTTCAAGCATGTTCAAGTGTTAATAACTTTCTAAATTCTTTTACTGAATAGTTTATGTAATAATATATAAATCATTTTAAGTAGTTATCCAGCCTGCCCTTTCTAACAAACCTCTGCCATCTATACATTACGATTCAGCAGTATGATGCCGGAATCAGTTTTATCTTAATGCCCATCATCTACAATGTTGAAGTTTTTTGCTAGTATTGTTTCTAAACTCTGTTATTCTTGTTTTAGCTTTTTCTCATGATAGAAAGTTTCTCGGAAGTGTATCACATGATACGATATTGAAGGTTTGTTTTCTTTGCGCGCCTTGGATTATTTTTTGATTGGCTTAGTTACTAACTGGCACCATTATCATTTTGCAGTTGTGGGATATAGATAGTCTAGTGCAAGATTCTGGAAAAACGGTAGAGGATAAATCAGGCGCTGACAGTGATGATGAGATGGATATGGATACAGATATTCCTCGAAAATCTTCTAAAGGTAATGGCTATGTAATCAGTAGCGTCTTGTTATATTTGTGGACTGATTTGGGGGGGGGGGGGGGGGGGGGGGTTCGACTTATTAGGTTTAGGTTGTATAGAATTTATCTTTTAAGCGGGTCAAAAGCTTTCGTAATAAACAAATGGATCAAATGTCACCCAAAATGTTTTGAAAGTGTGTTTAACTTTCATAATACTTTTTGTTGTAGTTCTATGTGCTCTGTAATGTAGCTTTTGTTATTTTTTTTAATACAATCATTTTTGCAAACCAAAATAGGACAAAAAATGTTACAGTGCAGCCGAACCGCAACATGTCCCATTTGGAGCCATCTTAAAATGTTACCGTTTATGTTGCAAACCCATTTTCCCTGCCCATTTTTTCCCATCTCTACGTCATAAGTCTTGTATATAGGCGAGTAAACATAGTTTATTTAGGAATACATAGTTTATTTAGGAATATTAAATGTCTTAAAGTGATCATATTTTGAAAACTGTGTTCAAGTTCATTTACACAAACCTATCAAACATTGCATAAATTTGCTACTTTTTCCTTAGACTCATTAGGTTTATGTTGTATAGAATTTATCTTTTAACTGGGTCAAAAGCTTTGGTAATAAGCAAATGGATCAAATGTCACCCAAAATGTTTTTGAAAGTGTGTTTAACTACCATAATACTTTTTGTTGTAGTTCTAGGTGCTCTATAATGTAGATTTTGTTATTTTTATTTTAATACATCGATTTGTGCAAAACCAAAATAGGACAAAAAATGTGACAGTGCAACCGCAACATGTCCCATTTGGAGCATGTTAAAATGTTACCGTTTATGTTGCAAACCCATTTTTTGCCTGCCTATTTTTTGCCATCTCTACGTCATAAGTATTGTATATAGGAGAGTAAACATAGTTTATTTAGGAATACATAGTTTATTTAGGAACATTAAATGTCTTAAAGTGATCATGTTTATTTACACAAACCTATCAAACATTGCATAAGTTTGCTACTTTTTCCTTCAGGCACAAAGAGGAAAAACAATGGTGGAGCTCGAGGCCTCGATAACACAAGCGATTTCTTTGCAGATTTATAGTTTATGTTCTTGGTAAGTTGGAAGTTTATGGAAGCGTACAAAAAAAGTAGCACTCCCTTATTAAGTGAGCAACACACTGTTTTTTTCTTTTTCTTTTTTGGTTGAATATGTTGGACCGTGTACTTGTGTTGGCCGTGTACAAGATATTCAACAATTTATGCCTTGATGTCTAAATATTTTGTACTTTCAAAATTGAGTACCTTGATGCTTAAATATTGATTGTACTTTCAAAAAGCTTTGGAGAAAGTACTTGACTAAAGCATATTTGTGAAGAAAGAAACCAAATTTAAGTTACAGTGGAGCTTTATTAAAGCTCAACCAAAACACTGTATTTATTAAAGGAATCATTAAAGTAAGAATAGAGTTGATTTTTTTTAGGAACTCTGATAGATTATCATCAAATGTAAAAGGTCATTACTCAATATTAGGTCGATGATGAAGATGAGAGTTTACAGTTGGAATTTGGAGATGGATTTAAGGGGTGCGAGTGGATGTCGAACAAAATGTGGAGACGGAGTCTTGTTTTTCAAAGACGAATTATCAGCTCTAGTATTACAAGTTGCTAGATCCTCTTTACAGGGTAGAGTTTTTATTGCAGATTGTATGAGATCTTATCAATATAACATCTTGTTGGATCTTTTTTGTTTGTTAGATCAGATTATTTGCGCATCCTTCTTTCAAAGCCCAAAACACCCTAAGGTCACGATTGTAATTGTTCAAGGAGGGATTAGGCCATCATGAGTCATCAATCGCTTCTACAACTGCTTTGAATGCTTTACAAATCAATGGTGAACCTCCTCATGATTGAAATTAAATGTTGGATTTGTAAAAAATCTGAACACATTGCATCAAGATGTCATTGGAGGTACACATTACCCGAGTACCCGGTAAATATCGTGATGATGTTTTGAGTTGTGGTGGAAGACAAGTGGTGGATTCTATAACAATGGTAGTCGTGGTGGTTATGGTTTCTTCGGTCATGGTCGTGGTAGCTCAAATGGTTATAATAATCGTACTGGTTTCTCTAGTGGAAAACTTGGTTTTTTGGCGGATATCATCCTTGTATTGGAAGATCATCGTTTATGGCTTCTTCCATAAACCTTAATTGTAATGATTCTCAATTTAGTGGGTGTTTGGAATTGCGTTTGCAACTAGATTATCTACTTATTTCATTTTGAAAATGAAGATAAGTTAAAATGAGTGTTTGGATAATAAATGGGGAAAAGTGATTATTTGCGTTTAGAAGCTTCTAAAACGGAGTTTTGCGAAAGTAAGTGGGAAGCTACTTATTTCATTTTCAAAATTTTGAAAAAGTAGTTTTGAAAAAATGGAGTTTATTTTATTCATTTTTACTTATCAAAAAATCAAACAATCAAATTTGTTAAACACTTAAAAAACTGATTATCTGATTATTGCCATTTTATACAGAATAATTAAATCCGAACACTATTTTCTATGTTTTCAAAATGATGATTATATGATTATTCATTTTCAAAATAAATAATCTGTTTTCAATAAGCAATCACAAACACCCCTTAATATTTAACTGAACTAACGCCATCAAATAGATAAAGATCATTTTATTTAGACCGCCTTTCCCAACAGCAGATACCACATCATCAAAGTGAGAAAAAACTGTAACACCCCATTGATAAGTGAAATATCACAAGATAATTATGACGTATCATCAAAGCATGCAAGGTAAATGTCTAAAACAATAAATGACCATAAAGAATCCGGAAACAAACATCGGATCCAACATAAGCTCCACACACGAAATGCATAAGTAGAATGTAAAGGAAAAGGACTAAACAATGTCCAGCAAAGCAAAAGTATGTAAATGCATTAAAGAATGAAAGAAGACTAGCGCCTCATTCCATGCACGTACTCTTGATTCATAGCTTTGCTCTTTAGTACCTGCCGTTTGGGAACATGGAAAGAGAAACGACTGAGCAATACGCTCAGTGTACAGATATATAACAGTGATATGGAACAACATAAACATAAGTAAAGACTGAAATGGAAACGTAAGAATGAAAATGCAGCGGAATACTGTAAGTCCTGAGGAAACCTGGTGACATGTAATAAACTGGTTTATTCTGAAAAGATTAAGTTTGTATCATGAAAACTGTATTTTAAATGCCCATAAGTCCATATAGGTCATGAATATAACAACATGCATGAATATATAGAGGGGTGACCTCGTCATGCAATTAGAGAGGTTGCCTCTAATTATAATAGGCTGGGTAGGAGGGATCAACTCCTTGTGAAGGATGCAAAACACACACCACATTCACCATGAAAATACTATCTGAAACATGTAATCTAGGATGCACCCATTCGCCCCACATGATAATAATAATAAAGGCCAAACTTGTAAAGGGACGCTGCGATCAATCACTCTCCCGCAGAAGAGTCATAACACCGGTGCCTCTAGTGCTATGGTTATGGTACCTCCATCACTAGGTGAAACTGACATGCATGTATATGGCTATGACAATTAAATTAAACGTGACATTTATTGACGTGTTTAAGATACATGACTACAGGGAAAACAGATGGCATAACAAATGGGAAAACCTAATAAAGCATGCAAAGGAAATTGTCCATACCGAAGGACGGAATGTGAACGAAGAGAATACGGAGAATCATACTCAAACCTCGCAAGTGATACATAATAGGATAGACGTGTATAAGTAATCTGATTAACATATACATAACAGATTATTAATTACTTGACGTTTCCTTAACTTGTTTTACTTGTTCTTGTATTGCCTTAAATGTTCTTACTTATATTACTGATTCATGTTAAAGCATGTATTTTGGTTAGTGTAATTCATGTTCTTATAAATTAATAAGCATGAAATATGTATAATTCATGATCATATAATAAAGTTTATTAAATAAATACTTTTAAGCTAAAATGATAATTATTAATTAACAATAAAATGTATGGTTTATTTGGGACTATAAATTAATAATAAGGTAAGCGTAAGCTAATAAAACTTTACCAAAACTTGATAATTACATAACCAAATTAAGTCTAGATATTAACTTAATTACGCAAACAAATACTTAGATCAATTCCGTTAATAAAATATAACATAAGTTGCATAAATAATTTAATTATGTCACGTAAATAATAATTAAATTAATCTTGACTATTTAACATAAGTTTATGTACCCGAGCCTACCGAGACACCCAAGTCTCGGTCGCACTAAAACAAAACAAACTAGCACAACTACTTAAACCAGTGCTGTCCCATATATCCCTTTTTAGTTCTGTCCAACATACACCCTAGTTCTGTCCAATATCTTGTTAACACAGTACTGTCCAATATCCTGAACAGCAGTGCTGTCCAAGATACGTCCAGCCTAGTACTAGTTCCTGCTGTTTGTTATTAGTACCCACTGTTACCTAATAATTTACCACCGCCTGTATATAATTAACCACCGAGACCTAACAGGCCTCGGTTCCCACTGCTAATAAACCAAACGCCCCTGTTGGGGGTTTGGGCTTGCGACTGAGTGAACAAAAGCCACCCTGCTGGTGGTATTAAACCCCTACCGAGACCATAGAATGGTCTCGGCTTGCGTGTAGGCTGAAAAACAACAAACCCCACTCTTAAATCTTGATCAACTCACGTTTATAACATGTTAATAATCTGCTTACTGATTTTCTTGATCAATTAACATGATTAATTAAAGAAAAACAAAGATTAAAGATCAATTAATATGCTTTAGGGTTTATTAACGATCTAACACAAATCGTACCTTGTTTCTTGGATTAAAAGAACGATTTTATTCCTTGGTTTTAGGGGAGAAGTCGACGGCAACAAGATCCCAAAAGAAAAAAATCGATTGATGAATCTTGTTTAGGGTTTTATTTGCTTTATGTTTTCTTAAAATATATAGTACTCCCTCCGTATTTTTCCTCTAGTCGGTTTAGGTTTGTGCATGGGCCTTGGCCCACTTTCTTGCCCCATTCCAAACGCCTAAACAAACAGCCCTTTATACTTTGTTTCTTTTTTTTGTACATGTTAATATTACGCGTATTCGTGTTTTTAATTGTCGTGAATATTTATCGTTATCAATATATAGATTATACGTAAATATTAATTACGTAATTACGTACCGTATTTAATTAACATACTATATATACATAATCATATTCGTGGCTCATGTAGTATATTAATTATTCGTATAGTTTAATTTTCTACGTGATTTCATGTAATTAACGTACTAAGATATATTTAAAACGGGTTTTACAACCCTACCCCTCTAAAAGAATAATTCGTCATCGAATTAGAGATACTATAAGCTGACGAAATTCTAAACGCTGAAGTGACATATAAGCTGAAAGGACGTGTAAGTTGAAAATGACACACCCGAGTCAAAACTGTAAATGAGGGTAAGAAGTCCTGATAGACTCCTTGATGAGATGGCATTTATACATGATCTCATCGTTCTTTTCGGGCTTTAAATGTATTACAATGTCATAAAATACCATATATATGCTTGTATTTGTTTACTTGTGTGTTTTAGGTATGGATATCGTGAAAAAGACAAAAGATCACAAGAAACAAGGAAAAAACGGACACGAGAAACAAAGTCGTACAAAGAACCGGACCATAGTTCATGATTTATCCAAGATTAACCCTTGAAGACTTGAAGATTTACAAGATTGATCCTCAAAATATGAAGAATTGACACTTAAAACCCTTGTATATTCATAATTACAAGTTTGGTCCCTTAAGTTTGTCAAAATTACAAAATGGTCCTTCAATTTTGAAGAAATGGCAAGTTTAGTCCCTCAACAATTCTAAATTGCCAATTATGGTCCTTCATTAAGTCAAAGATCAAAGAAGACCCTTGAAGATCAAGAAAATTACACTTCTAGTCCTTTAAAAATGGATTGAATATCAAAAGGACTGAAGTTGTAAATAGCCTAAACTTATAAAAGCCCTAAAACCCTGTTTTGAAACTTTTTGTGGCCAATGTGTGAAATCAGAAACTTAGTTTACAAAGGAAAACGGGTTTACTTGAAAAATAAACTTGTTATTCATTGTTTTCCAAAGACTAAGGGCCAAAGGTGTACAACTGAAACTTTCAAACACAATTTGCGCCAAACACAATTACCACCCACTAATATCGGATCAAAACCTTTACTGTAGCACGTGATGAACCCATATTTTACTTTTTACCAACAAAGGGTAAAATGAAATTGGTTGTTCCCCCGTGTGATTCACCTCACCTGAAACCCATCCCAACATTAAATCCCTCTTCTCCACTCACCAATGGACCCCACACTCAACCTCGTCCACCAATGAAAACACAACTTTCTCTCCAAGGAATCTGACGTGTCAAAATCAACAGCTTAGACTCATAGCTTAA
Source organism: Glebionis coronaria (assembly GCA_025667525.1). Classification (NCBI taxonomy): domain Eukaryota; kingdom Viridiplantae; phylum Streptophyta; class Magnoliopsida; order Asterales; family Asteraceae; genus Glebionis; species Glebionis coronaria. Next base: position 326,264,919 of record CM046877.1, read on the forward strand.
CTCCAAAGCTAAAATGAACGTCCCTAATGCATTTGGACAACTCACAAACATCAAACGGCATCAAGCACTCAAGGGCAACTTTGAGATTTCACATCTAGGGTTTTCATGTATTTTCAGCATTCTAGAATAGTCCATTAGGCCTATATAAGGAGACCTCAACTTGTGAGAGTCCCTTGTTCCAGATTTTGGCTATTATCTTTGTAATTCCTTTTTAGTAAAATAAAATTTGAATTTCTTAAAGTTGTGAAATCTCTTTTGTGTTTTATAAAAGTTTGGTGTGAGAATAGCTGAAATCTGAGTTCCCTTTGATGTTATAGACCTTCCTTAATCTTGTGGTTAAGGCACGTCTATGTTTGTTAGGTTTTTAAAGGTTCAAAAACCTTGAAATCTTTGTTTCTGTTTTACCTATAATCTTGTACTAATCCTTAGCCAAAAACCTAAAGCTCCTTCAAGCTTGTTCATTTGTGTTGAAGAATCAAAAGCATCAAAACCTGGTTCTACTTTGAACATCAGCAGGTTTTGATCTTCTTTGTGAAGAACCTTGGTCTTGTTCTAGTTGTTGAACAAGGTCCAAGGAGCATTGCTGATCTCCTTTGGATGTAAAGGGAGATAGGTATGGCCTCTTGTTTAAGTTTCCCCTAAAAATTTCATGATACAACCTGTTTTGGAATTTGGACTGTGATTTTGTGTTCTTGTGTTTGAGGTTGTGATTTTTGTGTTTGAATCTGTTACTTGTCATCTAGGAAGTGTGTTTGAATCATAAAATCAGTAGGTTGTGCTTAGAAATCACAAGTTGCTTTGAAAGTTGTGGATTAAGGTGTGTTTGGGATAACAACCTGTTTTGGATTTGTGTTGTTTTGAGTTGGTGCTTTGTGTTGGAACCTGTCTCATAAGTGTAAGTGGTCATTTATCTGCAAGCTTTGTGCATATAAACACCTAGAATCAACAATAGGCTCTAAAATCTTGAATACTTGTTGAAATTGGCTGAGGTTTGAAGGACAACTAGTTCTAATCATAGACTAGGGTTAACAAGTGATAAATCCTAGTTAGTTACATCAGGGAAGTAGGATTGAAGTGTTGAAATTTGTTCTTTGGTCATTTATATCAACAAAGTGTGCATTTGTTCTTGAAGTTCATATCAGCAAGTTGAATCTGCTTTGATCTTGTTCCATACTTTGATTCAGTGATTGATTTAAGTTTGTTTGTGCTTAATAACAGTTTATATAGCTTGTGTATGCATCTGGTTGAATTTAGTGTGCTTATTCATGCTCAAACTGCTTAAGTGTTCATAACAGCTTAATATCCAAGTCTGTGCTAGATCTGAGCATCTTTTGATTTTTCTTTGCTAATTGGTGATACTGTAGTGTGTTATTGTGCTTGATTGTGACTCCTTGTGATTAACTGATCACTTGGATGCCCTTGTCTTCCAACAAAACATATAAAATCTCTCTAAAATCAAAGGTCAAATAGTCAAGGCAGTGGGAACCAGTTCCTACTGAAAGTTCCCCCTGCTAGTGTTAATTGGATATTGATATGAGTGATTTTACTCATATCATTTGTATCTTAAAACAAATAAAAAATGCATACAAACATATGAAAATTCCTTGTATATGTGTTGTTTTCTTGTTTCATGTCTGTAGGTACCAAGTTCGTGAAAACCGGCAAAACCGACACGAAGTTTGAAGAAAAGATCGACAAAGCTAAATACGAGCTCGTTTTAGCGGATTTCATCATTTATGGGGTTTATGGGCCTAGTGGGTCCCGCATTGGAGCAAATGGGCTTAAAGGCCCTTTTAGAAAAATGTTAAATTTGTTTAAGTGATCAAGGCCCAAAATTGGAAAATTATATAAGACGAATGACGTTTTATAAAGCCCAAGTAAAAGAATGAAATGAATTTAAGTCATGGGCTTTTTAAACCCGTTAGGTTAAACATAGAAACGAATGAATAATGTATTTATACACTTTTTGAGTTCACCCATTCATATCTCATCACACACGTTTTTTCCACCATAAAATAATTACTTCGATACTCCCTATGTATCCCTTTCTTCCCCAAACTAAATTAAACCTAACCTTTTACCCTAACCCTATTCACTGTTCACCCAAATAAATCATCAATTAAAATTGGGGCTTTTTGTCCCACGTGTGATTCAAGCATGGGGGAATTAAATCCCCCAAGTTTTCGGAAGGTAGGAGTGGGAGAGAATGGAAACGTGGCAAAGATTGATTGGCCTTGACATCAATTCATTCTCAATCCACCAATAGAAAAGAACCACCTCAGCAATCAAAGAAGCCCAACTAGCACAACGGATGCCACGTTGGCAATCCGTGTGCTAGTAAGCTATTATCAGCCCTTGGATGAAAAGAAGAAAGAGAAGAGATGGAATATGCTGAAAAGATTCGAATATGCTGATTAAAAGATCCGAATATGCTCTCCAAGAAGCCTTTGGGATGGCTATAAAACCCCCCTATTTTCTGTAATTCAAGTATTCCATTTTCTTTACTTAATGTTATAATGTTTAAATAGGTTTAGGTCAATTTGTATTTTTTTCAATAGTATTGTACTAATTTAATGATTAATAAAAGTTAAATTTGAGTTAAATCTTTTCGTGAGTTACTTACTGTTGAAATTTATTTACGAATATTTCTTTAATAATCTATTAAATGTTATAATAAAAGTTATTTGATTAAGCTTGTTCAAAAGCTTATATTGAATAATTAAGTGAGATATGGATAACAAACTTTCCCACTGAAAGTTTGTAAATAGTTGGTTCGAGAGTTACAATTGATGATGATGATGGTTTCGTTTAATGGTGCACGGTGGTTCGTTTCCGGTTCATAAGGTAGCACATCACTAGCCTTCTTCACAACGGCTTTCTTCAAAAGGTTTTAAGTTCTTTTAAGTTATTTTCGTTGTTTATGCTATGTTCTGCTTAATTGATTATTAATGTTTATAGTTAGATTGGAGATTACTGAATCTGATATTTAGATTTAGTTTGTTGAAATTGGCATTGGTTTTGTTATATGTTGTTGATTTTTGAGTGATGTTAAGGATCTGCTTATACGTGACAATGAATCTGTCTTGATTAACTTTATGTATTGAATAGTTTAATATTATTGTTTAGATTATTCAGTATACTGCGAATGTTTGGGTAAAACTGCTCAGATTATTGTTAAATCAGATTACCAGTCGAAGCTGATTGCTTAGCTTAAAGTTTTTTTATCTGATTTAATTGGGGTGTTATTTTGAATCTGATAATGGCTTGTTGCATTAGTGTATGCTTTGCTGATGTTGGCTGATATTGTGCTTAGAACTATTAGATCTTTTCTTTGAGTCTTGGTTGCTTAAGTCTGATATTGTGAATGATCAATTTAAGTTTGGTTGATGATTTAGTTTAATCATTTTGTGTTCTAATATGATAAGTTGAAGTATCTGATATTGAATGCATCCAGATGTGTTTTTTTATCAGCTTAATTTGTTTTGAACTGATATATTTTAGATACTTTAATTCTGTGCTTTGTTTAGATCGTTGGTTTAGATAGTTCGAGTAGTATAAACCTTTTGAATTGGTTTACTCTTCTTGATTTTGCCTGCTTAAATTTTTGGTTTGCTGATTATTACTGGTGTATTGAATTCAAGTGGTTAACAGATCCATTCGATCTGTTAATGTTCATTGCTGATATCCTTATCAGTTTACTTTCCATAAAAATTGTGATAAAAGTCATTCCTGTGACTTTGAAGTTAATTTTCGCAGCTAAAAAAATAACAGCAATAATTTGCTATCTGCAAGGCTCGACCTCGAGACCTCTAGCTCAGCACCCTACGTGTTATCCATCTGAGCTTATAGCTCTTTTGATTTAACTATCTTTCATTTAATTAATATAGTAGAGTTGATCTGGCAGATTTGACTTAGTTGCAATGTTAACTTAAATTACGTTTAGATAAATTTTAATTAGTAATTTTACTAAAGTAATTTTTTAAATTTAAATATAATTAATAGTTTTAAAATAAAATAAAGATAAAAATAAAAATATTTTATTAACTTTAAAAGTTTAAGTAGTTTTTTTTAAATGATAAGATTTTTATTGTTTTAGATTTAAATTTAAAAATATTGTTTAAAAAAAATAGATTTGGTTTAAGTTAATTTTAATAAATTTAATTAGTTTTAAAAGTTTAATTAGATTTCTAAAAATAGTGTAAAAGTTATTTTAATAGAATTATTTTTATAGATTTTTAAATTGTTTAATTTTTTTAAATAGTTTTAATTTTTAAGTAATTAATTGTAGATTAAAATAATTTAGGGGTTTACGATTCATGCACTTTAGGATTAAATTAGGATTTAAAATTGGTAGATTTAATTTTTAGTTTAAAAAACCGAAACCAATTCAAATCGATTGTCCAAATCAAAACAAAAACGTCTCAAATTCACTCGATCTTCGTGTACAACGAACTTGGTTCACCCACGTATTTAATTGAATCCCTCTTTGGTAATTTTAGTCTATTACTTTTTCTAAAGGTAATTTTCTAATTTACCCTATAACATATCTAATTATCACCTATACATTCCACTCTACACCAAAAATTTTGGCGCCGCTGCCGGGGATCTTGTGTACGATTCGTCTTTTTGGAGATTTGTTGATCGTTGATTTGAAGACCCTATCCGTCCTCGGAAAGTTTTGTTATTTTTCTATTATTATAGTATGTATCGTTTTTCTCGTTTTTTGTGAATAATATATTGTATTACGTAGAACAATAAATTTACATACTTTTCAAATAAGACTTTAGTTGGGATTTCATCACCTAGCTATTGTAGTCGAATCCAAAACAAAAATAAAAGGCAAAGTAGATAAATACTAATAAGAAGTTTGAACTCGATTTATACAAACTATAAGGTGGGTATAAGGCGACGTGCTATAAAAGGCCGTCTAAGGAAAAAGGTTTTTAAGTGCTTTGTGCCACCTCGTTTCCCCGCTTGCTTGTGCGTATATTGAGAGGGACAACCTATTATTGGTTTGCCGACTCAAGTAGTAATAAATCTTATTTTTGTAGTTTACTTATTGAACCTCGAGACGTTTAGGTTTTCACCTATCGTTTCAAAGTCGACCGAGGGTAATTTACTTCCATAGTAGTTATCCTTATTCCTTGTTTTTTATCAATCATTTTTGATTGAGCAATACCAAATAAAATACCAAAAATAATCTTCTTCTTGTCTAATTTCTTTTCTTCAATCCTCTAAATTCTCGTCTTTGTAGTGTATGCAATTACGTTCTTCTCGTCTTGTGATTGATTTTAATAGGCTTGAAAATATTCTTCGTAGAGATAGAAATCGTCAACAACGAATAGTGGAACCCGAGCTTCCACCTATTGTTGTAGAGATGGCCGATAACCGAACAATGGAGGAATTGCTCCGTGCACCCACCGAAGGGTATGGGGAAGCAATCGTTGTGCCGGCTATTTTGGCGGACCATTATGAGATTAAGACGGGTCTTTTATCGCTCATTCGTGCCGACCAATTTCATGGCAATGAGACCGATAGCCCGCATTCTCACATTCGGAATTTTCTTCGAATTACCTCGACTCTCAAGTTAGAGATGTGCCGAATGACGCGATTAAGCTCATGCTTTTTCCGTACTCGCTCGAGGGTAATGCTAAGCTTTGGTATGAGAAAGAACCACCGGGTTCGATCTTAACATGGGGTGATTTAGTGTCTAAGTTTATGGATTACTTCTTTCCACCATCTAAGACAACACACTTTAAGAACGAGATCACTAGATTTGAGCAAAAAGTGCATGAATCGTTTGGGGTTGCTTGGGAAAGATTTAAAGATTTGTTGAGACAATGTCCACACCACGGTTTCTCGGAATTGCATCAAATCAATACTTTTTATAATGGGCTTAATATGATCGAACAAGATTCTTTAAATGCCGCCGCGGGTGGTAATATTTTAAGAAAAACTCCGAGAGACGCGTGGGGAATAATTGAGAATAAGTCTAGAGCACAATATTCACGAAACACACCGAGTGCTTCCAATGTGAATTCGTCTAATATTGAGATTGCTATATTAGACTCTAAGATTGACACGCTTTTGAATGAGTTTAGGAAGAATCCTCATGGATCGATTAATATGGTTGAGAGTTTTTGTGTATCATGTGGTGGAGCACATCCTAATTATGCTTGTTTAACCACGGGGTTTGATCAAGCTAATGCTTTTGCCGCGACGGGAACTTATGGCTCCAACGGTCAAGTTCCTCGTCAAATCATGTTGCTCCACCGGTTCAAAATAGGTACAACAATGGAAACAATGAGAATAATTTTAACCGTGGTAACCAAGGGAATTATAATCAAGGAAATGGGTTTAATGCTAATAAAAACAATCAAGGTTTTTACAATAACCAAAATGATTTGTCAAGCTACATGAAAACGAATGAGGCAAATTTGAAAGCTTTTCAAAATAACATTCAAGGACAAATGGAAACTTTGAAAAATGAGTTTCAAAATATGATTAAAGGGCAAAATAATAAGATTGAGCTTAACCAACAAAGAATTGAACAAAGATTTGAGCAAATGTTTGAGCAAAGTCAAAATCGTATGCAACAAAGTATGGAACAAGGTCAAAATAAATTGCTTTCGATGTTTGAATCTTTTATGACCAAACCTTCCTCTTCTTCGGGTTGCTTACCAAGTAACACCATTCCAAACCCGAAGGGAGAGATGAAAGCTATAACCACACGTAGTGGGAAAGCTTTAGACGGACCTTTGCTACCACATGTGAGTACCTCTCCGGTGAGGGAAGTGGAGCAAGAACCCGAGGTGGTTAAAGAAAAGGAAATTCCTATTCCACCAAAGGTAGACCAATTGCCTATTCCGGAACCCGAGCTTCCGAAGACTAAACCCACACTACCCTACCCTTCGAGACTTACCAAAGAGAAGCTCCGCGAAAATACCAATGCTCAAGTTTCTACGTTTCTTGACGTGTTTAAGAAAATGTATATTAATCTTAGTTTCGCGGATGCATTGCTTAGCATGCCTAAGTTTGCTTCAACAATCAAAAGGTTGATGAACGATAAGGAGAAATTAGTTGAAGTATCTACGTCCTTAAATGAAAGTTGTTCCGCGGTTCCCTCTAAAAAGTTTCCTAAAAAGCTTGGAGACCCCGGTCAATTTTTGATACCATGTGATTTCCCTAATATGAAAGAATGCTTAGCATTAGCCGATCTTGGCGCTAGCATTAATTTGATGCCTCTTTCCGTGTGGAAAAGGTTATCACTTCCCGAGCTTACACCTACTAAGATGACTATCGAGCTAGCGGATCGATTGACCGCCTTTCCAAAAGGTATAGTCGAAGACGTGTTAGTCAAAGTAGGAAAGCTCATCTTCCCAGCGGATTTTGTAATTTGTGATTATCCGGAAAATTCTCGTGTGTCTCTTATTTTGGGAAGACCGTTTTTAAATACAGCTAGTTCTTTAGTTGACATGAGAGAGGGAAAATTGACTTTACGTTTTGATGATGAAAGTATCACTCTTAATGTTGGTAATATCTCGAAGCTTTCTTCCGAGGACGAAGAGGAATCAATCAATCAAATCGATGTGATTGATGTTGCTAGTGAAGAGGTTTCGCAAGATATGCTTGGTTTTTCGGATACCTCTAAAAGTGGCAATCCCACTTCCTCGAATCCTATTATCTCTTTGGCTAAACCTCCACTCACTCTATTTGAGGGAGGTGACTTCGTTCTTGAAGAGCTTGAGAATAATGGTTATTCAAAAATCGATAAGGAGATTGATGATTACCTTAGCACACCATTTGATCCTAGTGAGTTTGATTGTGAGAATTTTGATCCCGAGGGAGATATTGCGTTGATTGAAAAATTGTTGAATTTGGATCCTTTTGAATCACCACCTATGGAACTAAAAGTTATGAGTGCTAATGAGACTAAAGTGAAAACGGCTATTGAGGAAGCACCCGAATTAGAACTTAAGGAACTACCCACTCATTTGGAGTATGATTTTCTTGAGGGAACGGATAAGTTACCGGTGATTATTTCTAAGGGATTAAAGGAAAATGAAAAGTATGAACTTATCAAAGTGCTTAAGAAACATAAACGGGCCATTGCATGGAAAATCTCCGACATTAAGGGTATAGATCCAAAATTTTGTACTCATAAAATTCTAATGGAGGATGATTATAAACCCGCTATCCAAAATCAAAGAAGGGTCAATCCAAAGATTCATGAGGTGATCAAAAATGAAGTCACTAAACTTCTAGACGCCGGAATGATCTACCCTATCTCGGATAGTCCATGGGTTAGCCCCGTGCATTGTGTTCCAAAGAAAGGAGGAATGACGGTTGTTACTAATGAGGATAATGAATTGAATCATGCTAGACTTGTGACCGGTTGGCGTGTTTGTATTTACTATAGGAAACTTAATGATGCCACTAGGAAGGATCATTTTCCATTACCTTTTATGTATTAAATGTTAGAGAGATTAGCGGGGAATGAATTCTATTGATTTTTGGATGGATTTTCCGGCTATTTCCCAATCCCCATTGACCCTCCTGATCAAGAAAAGACCACATTCACTTGTCCTTATGGAACATTTGCTTATCGTTGCATGCCTTTCAGACTATGCAATGCTCCAGGGACATTCCAAAGGTGTATGATGGCCATTTTCCATGATATGATCGAGAAAACCATGGAAGTCTTCATGGATGACTTTTCGGTTTTTGGGGAATCTTTCACTTCATGTCTCTCTAACCTTGAAAGAATGTTGCAACGTTGTGAGGAAACGAATCTTGTGCTTAATTATGAAAAATGTCACTTCATGTGCAAAGAGGGAATTGTGTTAGGACATAAGATCTCTAAGGCCGGTATTGAGGTTGATAGGGCTAAAATCGACGTGATTGCCAAATTACCTCCACCCACCACCGTTAAGGGATTTAGGAGTTTTCTCGGCCATGCCGGCTTCTATCGACGTTTTATACAAGACTTCTCTAAGATAGCTCGGCCTATGACCCATCTTTTGGAAAAAGAGACTCCTTTAATCTTTTCGGATGAGTGTATTCAAGCCTTTGAGATGCTTAAAAGAAAATTAACTGAATCTCCAATCTTAGTTACCCCGGATTGGGACCTACCTTTTGAAATTATGTGTGATGCTAGTGATTACGCGGTAGGTGCGGTTTTGGGGCAATGTAAGTCAAAACACTTCTTGCCTATACACTATGCTAGTAAGACTATGACGGATGCTCAAACAAAGTACACTACAAAGGAAAAGGAGTTACTTGCCGTTGTATATGCTTTTGAAAAGTTTAGACCATATCTCATCTTGTCTCAAACCATAGTGTATACGGACCACTCGGCTATCAAATATATTCTTAATAAACAAGATGCTAAGCCGAGGTTGCTCCGGTGGATTCTCCTCCTTTAAGAATTTAATGTCAAAATTCTAGACAAAAAAGGAGCCGAGAATCTCGCGGCCGATCATTTATCTCGACTTGAGAATCCTCACCAAAGCGATCGAGAGAACAAGGAAATCAATGAAACATTTCCTCTCGAGACACTTGGTATGATTGCTTTTCGTGGTGATGATAGTACCACATGGTTTGCAGACATCGCAAATTACCATGCGGGGAAGTTTGTGATCAAGGGTATGTCGTCCCAACAAAAACGAAAGTTTTTCAAGGATATATCCTATTACTTTTGGGACGACCCCTATTTGTTTCGTGTGTGCCCGGATCAAGTGATTCGTAGGTGCGTGTTTGGCAAAGAAGCTCAAGATATCCTTAAATCTTGTCATGAAGGACCGACCGGGGGACATCATGGTGCCAACGCCACCGCGAAGAAAGTCTTTGATGCCGGCTTCTTTTGGCCTTCCATATATCGTGATGCCCAAGACTTGATCAAGACTTGTGATGCTTGTAAACATCAAGGAAAGAACTCACAAAGGGATGTAATTCCTCAATACATTATCCAAGTTTGTGAAATCTTTGACATGTGGGGGGTCGATTTTATGGGGCCATTTCCATCTTCGAAAGGAAATAAATACATTCTCATAGCCGTGGACTATTTGTCTAAATGGGTTGAAGCTAAGGCTTTGCCCACGAATGATGCTCGAGTTGTGGTGAACTTTTTGAAACAACTCTTTGCTAGGTTTGGAACTCCGCAGGCTATTATAAGTGATCGTGGGACCCATTTTTGTAATGAACAATTTGAAAAAGTTCTAAAGAAATATGGTGTCACTCATCGAATTTCGACGGCTTATCACCCTCAAACGAGTGGTCAAGTGGAAGTTTCAAACCGAGCTCTTAAAAGGATTTTGGAGCGTTCTATTGGAAAAATCGCACTTCATGGTCGGATAAATTGGACGCTGCATTGTGGGCTTTCCGTACGGCTTACAAGGCGCCAATTGGTTGTACACCATTTAGGTTGGTCTACGGAAAAGCATGCCACTTGCCAATTGAACTCGAACATAAGGCGTATTGGGCTCTTAAGCATTGTAACTTTGATTTGAGGACCGCGGGTGATCATCGCAAGGTTCAGTTGAATGAACTAAGTGAATTAACGGATCAAGCTTATGAAAATTATTTGATCTATAAAGAGAAGACTAAGAGGATTCATGACTCTAAGATCAAAAACCGCATTTTCAATGTTGGTGATCAAGTCCTCTTATTCAACTCTAGACTTAAGATTTTCTCGGGCAAGCTTAAATCCCGTTGGTCCGGACCATTTTTCATTACACAAGTTTTCCCTTATGGCACCGTTGAGCTAGCTCAAAAAGACGGGCCTAACTTTAAGGTGAATGGTCATCGTGTGAAACACTACTTTGGAGGGGACATACCTACGGAGGTTGTCCCGGATCTTCAAACTTTCCCTAAGGACCAATAAATGCGGGGATCGAGTCGAGCACATGACTTGGTAACAAAAACGAGGTGCCTTGTGGGGGAGTCCCATACATTCTATCTTCTCTCTATTTTCTAACACTAATAAGGCTTGATCTTTCAAGCTCGTGCTCGTGTTTTGTTGTGTTGTGCATCTTAGGTATGACCCTTATCATTAAAGACTCTCGTGTTCGGTTTTTGCCGGTCCACTTGATCTTCCTTTCTTTGAATGCCAAAAAGGGGCACACTCTCTATCCTTTGATTTTTATCGACTAACGTTTTATCTTGAGGCATAATTAATAAACGGCTTATAGATTTGCGTGCTCTTTTCATGCTAGGATTTTGCATTAGACTCTTCGTGTTTTAGCAAGGGGGTGTTACTCTTGAGCTAAGAAACATTGGGGACAATGTTTGGTTTTAGCATGGGGAGTCAATTGATATAATTGCTTGCAATTGCTTTTGTCGTGTCCAAACGTAATAGTTTTTCTCATTTTTCAATAAAATTTTAAATTTTTAGTGTTATTTTTAAGTTTTAATAAAGAAAATAAGTGCTTTTGACACGAATGTAGGCTTTCCGTTGGTGAAAATAAAAATAGTTTTTGACTCGACTCGGTTTTTACCTTAGCTTTTCCTTAACGTATTTGAATTAAGTTTTGCTAGGCTTTTATATAGGGAGCTTTAAAACGCGAAGGTCTTAATTCATATGAGTTAAGAACAAGAACTTTTCGCAAGTTCCTATAATTGATCCTAGAAAGTCGTTTATCAAGGGAACTTTAAAACGCAAATTCTAAAACTTGAAAGAGTATAAGAAGATGCAAGATCCTATAGATAACTTGAAAACCCAAAACTTTGATTTAATAGGCTAAGTATCCATTGATTTCATATTTTTGAAATTTTACAATATGGAGAACAAGAGATGATAGAGTTCAATCATAAGTTTCTAAAATTAACTCTTCTTTGTGCAAGTATTTTTGTGTTTGATTTAATCTCCACGTATTTACTTTCCACTCTTGAATAATTATTGCTTAATAAATGAAGTTTTTAGCGGTTTAGGCTTGATATCTTAACTCGTAACTCCTTATTTTTCTTCCCTTGTAATTAAAGTGAGAACACATTAAGGGTGTCAGCGTCATGGACTTTTGATCATGGGATTGCGGAAATTTGGCTTACTATATATATCTTATTAATAAGGAAGAATAAATAAAATCATGTTCTCTAGGAGCCTTCGGGTGGGAGTCATGTAGCACTAACCTTGTCATTAGAGCCTTAGGGTGTATGGCAAGGGGACGTGTTGAATAAAAATTGCTTCATCATCATGAGCCATAAGGTGGGATGGTGATGTCAATTCCCTTATTTTTGTCCAAGGAGCCTTCCGGTGTGGATTTTAAATAAGGAGCACAATTTCATCTTAAAGAGCCACAAGGTGTTATGATGTAATTGTTGCTAACTCCATATAAGGTCATAATTGACTTTGGAGGTTTTATTGTTGCTTTTAAGTAGCCATATTAGCCAAATTTCGGGTCCGGTATTTATCCCTAAATCGTGTTAAGTTATCCTTGATGTGGGCTTTCTTTAGTGACAACGGTTTTTGAAGTCGAGGTTAGGTTTTGAGTGTTGAGTTTACACCGTTCTTGCCTTCATTTTTGGACTAATAAATATCAAAATAAAGTCAAATGAGCCTTTGGGTGAATGACATTTAAAATCTAGAGATACAATTAGGAATAATAGGAGATTGAGTTTAACACAAATTACTTGTATGAGTTGGTTTAATTTTGGGGCTTATGATTGACAATGATATTGTTTTTGCACTTGCATGGAAAAGTGAAAAGTCGGGGATGATGAATCTATTTGAGTTTTATGATCCTAAAAGTTATTTTTCTAATAATGAAAGCAATACATTATGTCTTTGCAAAATAAAATGTCAAAAGTTGAATAATGGTATAGCTAGAGTTTTATTTTATCATTGCATGAGGACACGACAATTACTTAGCAAGGGGGAGTTTGATATGAGTGATTTTACTCATATCATTTGTATCTTAAAACAACTAAAAAATGCATACAAACATATGAAAATGCCTTGTATATGTGTTGTTTTCTTGTTTCATGTGTGTAGGTACCAAGTTCGCGAAAACCGGCAAAACCGACACGAAGTTTGAAGAAAAGATCGACAAAGCCAACTACGAGCTCATTTTAGCGGATTTCATCATTTATGGGGTTTATGAGCCTAGTGTGTCCCGCATTGGAGCAAATGGGCTTAAAGGCCCATTTAGAAAAATGTTAAATTTGTTTAAGTGATCAAGGCCCAAAATTGGAAAATTATATAAGACGAATGACGTTTTATAAAGCCCAAGTAAAAGAATGAAATGAATTTAAGTCATGGGCTTTTTAAACCCATTAGGTTAAACATAGAAACGAATGAATAATGTATTTATACACTTTTTGAGTTCACCCATTCATATCTCATCACACACGTTTTTTCCACCATAAAATAATTACTTCGATACTCCCTATGTATCCCTTTCTTCCCCAAAATAAATTAAACCTGACCTTTTACCCTAACCCTATTCACTGTTCACACAAATAAATCATCAATTAAAATTGGAGCTTTTTGTCCCACGTGTGATTCAAGCATGGGGGAATTAAATCCCCTAAGTTTTCGGAAGGCAGGAGTGGGAGAGAATGGAAACGTGGCAAAGATTGATTGGCCTTGACAGCAAATCATTCTCAATCCACCAATAGAAAAGAACCACCTCAGCAATCAAAGAAGCACAACTAGCACAACAGATGCCACGTTGGCAATCCGTGTGCTAGTAAGCTATTATCAGCCCTTGGATGAAAAGAAGAAAAAGAAGAGATGGAATATGCTGAAAAGATTCGAATATGATGATTAAAAGATTCGAATATGCTCTCCAAGAAGCCTTTGGGATGGCTATAAAAACCCCCTATTTTCTGTAATTCAAGTATTCCATTTTCTTTACTTAATGTTATAATGTTTAAATAAGTTTAGGTCAATTTGTATTTCTTTTCAATAGTATTGTACTGATTTAATGATTAATAAAAGTTAAATTTGAGTTAAATCTTTTCGTGAGTTACTTACTGTTGAAATTTATTTACGAACATTTCTTTAATAATCTATTAAATGTTATAATAAAAGTTATTTGATTAAGCTTGTTCAATAGCTTATATTGAATAATTAAGTGAGATATGGATAACAAACTTTCCCACTAAAAGTTTGTAAATAGTTGGTTCGAGAGTTACAATTGATGATGATGATGGTTTCGTTTAATGGTGCACGGTGGTTCATTTCCGGTTCATAAGGTAGCACAGGGCTAGCCTTCTTCACAACGGCTTTCTTCAAAAGGTTTTAAGTTCTTTTAAGTTATTTTTGTTGTTTATGCTATGTTCTGCTTAATTGATTATTAATGTTTATAGTTAGATTGGAGATTATTGAATCTGATATTTAGATTTAGTTTGTTGAATTGGCATTGGTTTTGTTATATGTTGTTGATTTTTGAGTGATGTTAAGGATCTGCTTATACGTGACAATGAATCTGTCTTGATTAACTTTTTGTATTGAATAGTTTGATATTATTGTTTAGATTATTCAGTATACTGCGAATGTTTGGGTATAACTGCTCAGATTATTGTTAAATCAGATTACCAGTCGAAGCTGATTGCTTAGCTTAAAGTTTTTTTTATCTGATTTAGTTGGGGTGTTATTTTGAATCTTATAATGGCTTGTTGCATTAGTGTATGCTTTGCTGATGTTGGCTGATATTGTGCTTAGAACTATTGGATCTTTTCTTTGAGTCTTGGATGCTTAAGTCTGATATTGTGAATGATCAATTTAAGTTTGGTTGATGATTTAGTTTAATCATTTTGAGTTCTAATATGATAAGTTGAAGTATCTGATATTGACTGCATCCAGATGTGTTTTTTTATCAGCTTAATTTGTTTTGAACTGATATATTTTAGATACTTTAATTCTGTGCTTTGTTTAGATCGTTGGTTTAGATAGTTCGAGTAGTATAAACCTTTTGAATTGGTTTACTCTTCTTGATTTTGCCTGCTTAAATTTTTGGTTTGCTGATTATTACTGGTGTATTGAATTCAAGTGGTAAAAGTCATTCCTGTGACTTTCCATAAAAATTGTGAAGTAAAAATTGTGATAAAAGTCATTGCTGATATCCTTATCAGTTTACTTTCCATAAAACTTTTGATAAAAGTCATTCCTGTGACTTTGGAGTTAATTTTCGCAGCTAAAAAAATAATAGCAATAATTTTCTATCTGCAAGGCTCGACCTCGAGACCTCGAGCTCAGCACCCTACGTGTTATCCATCTGAGCTTATAGCTCTTTTGATTTAACTATCTTTCATTTAATTAATATAGTAGAGTTGATCTGGCAGATTTGACTTAGTTGCAATGTTAACTTAAATTACGTTTAGATAAATTTTAATTAGTAATTTTACGAAAGTAATTTTTTAGATTTAAATATAATTAATAGTTTTAAAATAAAATAAAGATAAAAATAAAAATATTTTATTAACTTTAAAAGTTCTAGTAGTTTTTTTTAAATGATAATATTTTTATTGTTTTAGATTTAAATTTAAAAATATTGTTTTAAAAAAATAGATTTGGTTTAAGTTAATTTTAATAAATTTAATTAGTTTTAAAAGTTTAATTAGATTTCTAAAAATAGTGTAAAAGTTATTTTAATAGAATTATTTTTATAGATTTTTAAATTGTTTAATTTTTTTAAATAGTTTTAATTTTTAAGTAATTAATTGTAGATTAAAATAATTTGGGGGTTTACGATTCATGCACTTTAGGATTAAATTAGGATTTAAAATTGGTAGATTTAATTTTTAGTTTAAAAAACCGAAACCAATTCAAATCGATTGTCCAAATCAAAACAAAAACGTCTCAAATTCACTCGATCTTCGTGTACAACGAACTTGGTTCACCCACGTGTTTAATTGAATCCGTCTTTGGTAATTTTAGTCTATTACTTTTTCCTAAAGGTAATTTTCTAATTTACCTTATAAGGTATCTAATTATCACCTATACATTCCACTCTACACCAGATATCAGCTTATTAATAAGCTATTCTAGCTTATCAAAACGTGCAACAACTTCAAATTTGTTATAGGTGCTCCTTATTTGACCCATTTGTTCATTCTGGAGCATTTGAGGAGTTGACCTTTAGGTTTGACTAGAAAACCAACTCAATTGACTTTTTCATAAGTGCTTATTGCTTAATTCCAGCTTATTGGTTTTGCTTATTGGATTTTGGTTGATTGATTTGGCTTATTGAAGTCATTTGTAACATTTTGCAAGTTGAATCAAGTTCTGAGGTGCCCTAGAACTTAAACCCGACTATTTTGTCTTTTAGTGGATTTATTTCTGGCTTATTGAGTGTGCTTTTTCAAAATTTCTTTTTACAGATCTCTTTAGTATCCCAAAGAAGGTTGTGTGTCAAATTAGATCTTATGGCATTGGCTTATTGCTTAATGGGCTTATTAGCCCAATAAGGATAAGCTGTGTGTTCATTAAGCTGTGATAAGCTCATTTTCAGCTTTTGGGCCTTTAGAGTTTTGTGTTTAGAATTGAATTTTGAGTCAGATAAGGCTTTTCCAAGTCATTTGGGCTTATTTTGACTTTTTGGGCTAAAAAGCCCATTAAGGTTGACTGTTTTTGCTTTTGGCCCATTTGAGGGCCCATTAGGGGTATTTTGGTATATTCACTTTCATTTTCTGATTATTTAGATTAAAATAAACTAGTTTGCAAGTTTTTAAAATTTTTTAGAATTTTTAGATTTTTAATATTATTTTATTATTATCTTTCAAATTTCACTTTTTTATACTTTTTATATTTTTCATAGCTTTAATACATTAAAATAGGATTTTGCAACTCTTAGATTAATTTTATCATCTTTAGATTAATTTTTATAATTATTTTAAGTTTTAATAGTTTTTAAATCATTTTAAATAGTTTTTCTTAGTTTAAAAATTTATTAAAAATAGTTTTTAATTAGGTCATTTTAGAGGTTTACCAATTGAAAAATCTTTATTTGAGCTTTTTGATAATTAAATTAATTTTTAGGCTTTAATTAGCATTTAAAAATTAATATTTAATTAATTAAAAGGTTTGAAAAAGTTTTGATCATTGGTAAACTCTTAGATTATTTATTTTGATTTTTGGTAAATTTTTGGGAATTTTTAGAATTAATTTTTATTTTTGTACTTTTTACCGATTCACGTTTAAGTCGTAATAGTAATTAATTTCACGTCTTCGTCATTCTATTTTCTCATCCCCTTCTATCCAATATTAATCTCAAACCAATTACGAATTACTCACACACATATACCTCCTTGGGAAACAAACTTTCACCTTAGGGTCATTAGTGTTTGATTATCCTAAATCATCACTTAATACTTACCGCTTTTACGCCCTTTTTCCTAAAAGGTCGTATTTTTCCTACAATCATTTTGGCGCCGCTGCCGGGGAGGTGTGTCGTGATTAATTTGTCTTGTTGTTTTTAATATTAACCATAAATAGTATTTGTATTAGTAGAAATCTACTAATACGTATTATCGGTTTTTTGGTTTTTCTTGTGAAATTATTATTACTATATTGTATTAAGTATCACAATCAATTCAAAATATCTCCAAAAGTGTGAAAACACAACCTTAATTGGGATTTGATCTCCTAATTATTGTATTCGAATCTCAAACAAAAGAAAAAGGCAAAAACAGATAAATACTTTCGTGAAGCTCGATTTTGAAAAATACGATCTATAAGGTGGGTATAAGGCGGGTATTATAAAATATACCCTAAGGAAAATGGCTCTTAAGTGCTTCGCGCAGCCTCGTTTCCCCGCTTGCTTGTGAGTATTTTGAGATTGAAGGCTAATCGAGGGTTTTGCCGCCCAAAGTATTATTACGTATAATATATTTGCTTGGTTTTCTTTGTGATTAAACCCTCTTGAACAATTTGGTTTTCACCAAAGTTCTAAAGTCATTCGAAGGCGTTCACTCCACGTGATCGTTTTCATTCTTTTGAGGCTTCTTTAATCAAGAGTTTGATTCGAGGAGAGATTTGGTAGATTGTTGTCTACAAAGATACACCAAAATCCAAAAAAATTAAAAACAATCAAAAACAAAAAAAAAAATTGAAAATTCACAAAAAACCCAAAAAGAATCTTCTTTGCTCACCTCTCATTCTTCTTGAAGTTTATGATCACTCATAATCAAGCAAAACGAGCTCGTAAACGTCTTCAAAAGCAAGCAAATCAAGAGACGTTGATTGAAGAACAAAATCCAATTGTTGAACCTATTTTAGAACAAGAAGTCGTCATGGCTAATCGTACTATGATGGAGTTGCTTCAAGCACCCACCGAGGGTTTTGGAGAGGCCATTGTGATTCCCGCTATCCTTGCGGAGAATTTCGAGATTAAGACGGGTTTAATGTCGATGTTGCAAGCTAATAAGTTTAGAGGTCATGAGAAAGACAACCCGCATTACCACATAAGGAATTTTAATCGTCGCACCGCTACTAGCAAGTTTAAGGATGTTCCACATGACGCCATTAAGATGATGTTGTTTCCATACTCGTTAGATGGACCCGCAAAAATTTGGCTTGAGAAAGAACCGCCAAATTCGATTTTGACATGGGGTGATCTCGTTTCTAAGTTTGTGAACAAGTTTTTTCCACCATCTAAAACAACACATTTGAAAAATGAGATTTCACGATTTGTGCAAAGAAATAATGAAAGTTTTTCAATGGCATGGGAACGCTTTAAAGAAATGTTACATGAATGTCCACACCATGATTCTACGGAATTGCATCAAGTTGATACTTTTTATAATGGGCTTAATGATCATGAACGAGATTATTTGAATGCCGCCGCGGGTGGTAATTTTTTGTGTAAGACGACAAATGAGGCTTTACAAATCATCGAGAATAGATCTAAGGTTTATAGCCCTCGTCACACACCGAGTGTTGCCAATTTGGGTTCGTCATCGTCGTCATCCTCTCGTAGCATTAATGCCTTACATGATGAAGCTAATGAGGAAAATAGGTTTTTTGATAGATTTGCTAATCTTATGTCCCATTGGAAAGCTCAAGACGCTTCAAATTCCACTTCGGTTAAAGCGGTTGCTAAGAGTTTTTTGTCGTGTGGAGGAGCTCATGATCTTTCCGAGTGCATTACCGCGGATGGTAACACTTCGAGTGCTTACGTAGCAACGGGAACTTACAACCAAAACGACCAAGGTTCCCGCCCAAATCAAGCTCCACCAAATCAAAATGCTAATAACTATCGAAACAACAACCAAGGTGGTAATTATCAAGGCAATTCACGTAACTACAACAAAGGGAATTATCAAAGTGGAAATGGAAAAGTTACTAATCAAAACCAAAACCGTGATTTTCAAAACACTACACAAGGTTTTCAAAATGCTCACACTAAAAATCTTCAAGGAGAATTTTTGGATTATGCTAAAGCAAATGATGCTAAGTTTGATAACATGCAACGTGAGATGATTAGCTTAAGATCCGAGTTGAAAAACGAGCTTAAAAACGAACTTGCTAATGAACTTAAAACTCATGCTAATAAAATGGAAGGAAATGTTCAACGTCTTCAACAAAATCAACAAAAGATGGAACAAGGACAACATGAGATTAAGCAAGAATTGTTAAAAGCGGATTTAAGGCAATCAAAATTTGAAGACCGAATGGCAAAAATGTTTGAAGCAATCATGTGTAAACCCTCTTCCTCGGGTGGTCTTCCTAGTGATACCATTACAAACCCGAAGGGAGAAATGAAGGTTATTACTACACGAAGTGGTAAAACTTTCAAGGAACCAATCTCTCGTCCAAGTACTTCTACGGAGAAGGAAATCGAGAAAGAGCCCGAGGTGATGGTCAAAAAGGAGCATATCACAATCCCACGAAGTACCGATCATACCACACCTACGGTTGAACCAATACCAATCATGGAACCCGAGATTCCAAGGCCGTTGCCTAATGTCCAACCCACACCACCCTTACCTTACCCTTCGAGACGAAACAAAGAGAAATTGCAAGAACGTAACAAAAAACAAATCGAGCTTTTTATAAAAATGTTTCAACAAGTGCATTTTGATGAGAGTTTATCCGACACGTTGTTATATATGCGTTGTTTCGCTTCCACTTTTAAAAGTATGATGAGCGATAAGGAAAAGCTTTCAAAGCTTGCTAATTGTTCTTCGGTTTATCTTAACCGCATACCGGAAAAAGTTGGTAACCCCGGAAAGTTTCTCATTCCTTGTGACATACAAGATATGAAAGAATGCCTCGCCTTGGCCGATCTTGGTGCGAGCATTAATTTGATGCCACTTTCCATTTGGAAATCGCTTTCGCTTCCGGCTCTTACTCCTTCGAACATGTCTATCGAGATGGCCGATCATTCTACGATTTTAGCATGTGGAGTAGCCGAAGATGTTTTTGTGAAAGTGGGAAAGTTCTACTATCCCGTTGATTTTATAGTAGTTGACATCCCCGCGGATCCTCAAGTTCCTCTAATTTTAGGCCGTCCATTTTTAGACACCTCGAGATCGCTTATCGACGTTCATGCAAGAACTATCACTTTGAGATTCAACGAAGAGGAACTTGTTATAAACGCTACTCAAAACTCAAAACCTTCTCATGTCTATGCAATCGCTACCATCAATCACATTGACTTAGTTGATGTGGTTTGCGATGAGTTTTCACAAGAAGTGTTAGGTTTTTCCGATAGCTCGTCAAGTGGCAATC
Source organism: Glebionis coronaria (assembly GCA_025667525.1). NCBI lineage: Eukaryota > Viridiplantae > Streptophyta > Magnoliopsida > Asterales > Asteraceae > Glebionis > Glebionis coronaria. Next base: position 326,285,590 of record CM046877.1, read on the forward strand.
CCACTATTTTGGATCCGATTCTTGCTAATTCTACACCAAATCTCACTCCATTCCAAGGAGGCGATTTTACTTCAAATGAAATCGAAAATGAAGATGAGGTGTTTATTAGTGATGATACTTCTATTCCACCATTTCTTCCGCCGATGGAAGTATTGAGTGTTGAGCAAAAGTCTTCAATCGAGGAACCACCTATCCTTGAATTGAAAGATCTTCCATCTCACATTGAATACGCATTCTTAGAAGGTGATGACAAGTTGCCAGTTATTATTGCAAGAGGTCTTGCTAATGATGAAAAAACCGAGCTCTTGAAAGTGCTTAAAGCTCATAAAGGGGCAATTGCGTGGAAAATTTATGACATTAAGGGTATTGACCCAAAATTTTGTACTCACAAGATTTTAATGGAGGAGGACTACAAACCCGCAATTCAAAGTCAAAGAAGGGTAAACCCCAAAATTCACGATGTCATAAAAAGAGAAGTTTTGAAACTCCTTGACGCGGGAATGATTTACCCTATCTCCGATAGCCCATGGGTGAGCCCAATCCATTGTGTCCCTAAAAATGGAGGAATGACCGTTGTGCCTAATGAAAACAACGAGTTAATTCCCACTCGTGTTGTGACCGGTTGGAGGGTGTGTATTGACTATCGAAAGTTAAATGACGCCACTCGTAAAGACCACTTTCCTTTGCCCTTCATGGATCAAATGTTGGAGCGACTCGCGGGAAATGAATTCTATTTCTTTTTAGATGGTTTTTCCGGTTACTTTCAAATCCCTATCGACCCTCGTGCTCAAGAGAAGACTACGTTTACGTGTCCTTATGGAACGTTTGCTTATCGTAGGATGCCTTTCGGACTTTTTAATGCACCGGGTACGTTTCAACGGTGTATGATGGCCATTTTTCACGATATGATCGAGAAGTCGATGGAAGTGTTTATGGATGACTTTTCGGTGTTTGGCAATTCGTTCACGTCGTGTTTATCTAATCTCGAGCAAATGTTAAAACGTTGTGAAGAAACCAATCTTGTGCTTAATTGGGAAAAATGTCATTTCATGTGTAAACAAGGAATCGTCTTAGGACATAAGGTCTCGAAAGCGGGGATTGAGGTCGATAAAGCTAAGGTAGACGTCATCGCCAAGTTACCTCATCCCAAAACCGTTAAGGGAGTTAGGAGTTTCCTAGTCCACGTGGGCTTTTATCGTCGTTTCATCAAAGACTTTTCGAAAATCTCTCGACCTATGACACACCTTCTCGAGAAGGATGCTCCTTTTAATTTCAATGAGGATTGTGTTAGAGCTTTCGAAACTCTTAAAAGGAAACTTACCGAAGCTCCCATTCTTGTTGCTCCTAATTGGGAATTACCCTTTGAAATTATGTGCGATGCAAGTGATTATGCTATAGGGGCCGTCTTAGGGCAACGCTATGAAAAGAATTTCCGTCCTATCCATTATGCTAGTAAGACGATGACCGAGGCTCAATAAGTACACCACAACGGAAAAGGAATTCCTTGCCGTGGTCTATGCTTTTGAGAAATTCTAACCTTATCTCGTCTTAACTAAAAGCATCATGTATACCGACCATTCGGCTATCAAGTATCTCTTAGCTAAGCAAAATGCTAAGCCGAGATTGCTTCGTTGGATGCTCCTCCTCCAAGAATTTGATGTCACCGTGCTTGACAAAAAAGGAGCCGAGAATCTAGCGGCCGATCATCTCTCTCATCTAGAAGATCCTCACAAAGATGTTTTCGAGAACAAGGAAATCACCGAAACATTTCCTCTTGAGACTCTCAGTGTAGTGAATTCTAAAGACACCACCCTATGGTTTGCCGACATTGCAAATTACCATGCGGGAAATTTCATAATCAAGGGTATGACGACACAACAAAAGCGAAATTTCTTTCGTGACGTCAAGTTCTATTTTTGGGACGACCCATATCTCTTTCGGGTTTGTGCGGATCAACTCGTTTGACGTTGTGTTTTTGGTGCCGAAGCTTCTAACATACTTAGAGCTTGTCACGAGGGACCCACGGGTGGTCACCACAGTGCTAATCTCACGGCTAAGAAAGTGTTCAATGCAGGCTTCTTTTGGCCTTCTATCTATCGTGATGCACACGCACTTGTGAAGTCGTGTGATTCGTGCCAACGTCAAGGAAAATCGTCTCAACGCGATGAAATGCCGCAAAACATAATTCAAGTGTGTGAGATTTTCGACATTTGGGGCATAGACTTTATGGGGCCGTTCCCATCGTCTCATGGTAACAAGTATATCCTCGTCGCGGTCGACTACCTTTCTCAGTGGGTGGAAGCTAAGGCTTTACCTACTAATGATGCTCGTGTGGTAGTGAAGTTTTTCAAGCAAATATTCTCTCGGTTCGGAACCCCTCGTGATATTATAAGCGATCGTGGAACCCATTTTTGTAATGACCAATTCGAGAAGGTCTTAAAGAAATATGGAGTTACTCATCGTCTTTCTACGGCTTATCACCCGCAAACGAGTGGGCAAGTCGAGGTTTCGAACCGAGCTTTGAAGAGGATTTTAGAAAGGTCGATTGGAGAAAACCGTGCTTCATGGTCCGACAAACTCGATGACACTTTATGGGCCTTTAGGACCGCTTATAAGACACCTATCGGTTGTACTCCTTATAAGTTAGTCTATGGGAATAATTGTCATTTGCCCATTGAATTGGAGCACAAGGCATATTGGGCCCTTAAGCATGCAAACTTTGACTTAAAGATCGCGGGAGATCACCAGAAAATACAATTGAATGAATTGGATGAACTAAGAGATAATGCTTATGAAAATTCATTGATTTTCAAAGAAAAGACTAAAAAGTTTCATGATGCAAAGATTAAAAACCGGGTTTTTAACGTTGGTGATCAAGTGTTACTTTTTAACTCTAGACTTAAGATATTTTCCAGGAAATTGAAATCTCGTTGGTCGGGTCCTTTCACCGTTACACAAGTGTTTCCTTATGGGACCATCGAGCTAGCTCAAGATGATGGTCCTAACTTCAAGGTGAATGGACATAGGCTTAAGCACTACTTTGGTGGGGAAATTCCTTCAATGGTTGACCTCGACCAAGTCACCTTCCCCAATGATAATTAGCATTGAGGGGATCGAGTCGAGCTCATGACTCGGTAATAAAAAACGAGGTGCCTCGTGGGGGAGATCCCATGCTTATCTTTTTATGCTTTCTAATAAACAATGAGAGGGGATTTGTGCCCTTCCAACTCGTTGTCTCGTGGTTGTTTGTGATTATGTTATCTAGATCATCATCATCATCTACGATTAAAGACTCTCGTGTTCGTTTACGTGAGCCTCCATCGTTTGCTTGAAGAAGTTTTTCACGAATCCATGAAATATCCTTTATTGTTCTAACAATTATCTTTTAGCATAACTCATAAACGGCTTTAGATATATTGTTGATCACCCTTTCCATGCTAAATCCTAAGCATTCGACTCTTCGTCTCTAGTATGGGGGTGCTCCTCCTTTAGACTCGAAACATTGAGGACAATGTTTACTTTTAGTATGGGGGGGGGGGGGGGGGGGTGAATAGATACTTGCTTTGCTACGCCCTCACGTTTTCCAACTTTCAATGTTTTGTTTTGTTTTGTTGCTAATAAGGCTAAAAACGGCCAAATTTTTAAAATTTTTCTTAGTTTTCATAAGTGTTTTTAAGACACGAATGTATATTTTCCGATGGGTAGAATAAGAGCCAATTTTTGACTTGATGGGCATTTGGAGCCCTTTACATTCCTTAACCCGCTCAATTCAAGTTTTTCTAGACTTTTATATAGGGAACTTTAAAACGCGAAAGTCTTAGCTCATTCGGGTTAAGAACAAGAACTTTTCGCATGTTCCTATAATTGATCCTAGAAAGTCACTTATCAAGGGAACTATAAAATGCATTCTCTAAAACTTGAAAAAGTCCAAGAAAGTGCAAGATCCTATAGGTGGCTTGAAAACCCAAAACTTTGATTTGATATAGTCTTAATGGAAGCTAATCCAAATTTGGCTTAATTTTGACTTGCATGCCTAAGTATTCCTCGAGTCTCTTTAATTAGAGGTCTTTAAATAGTGAAGAACGAGAGATGATAGAGTTAGACAAGTGATCATGCTAAACGTAGAACATGAAAATGTTCTTTCAAAAACTCATATGTTTTTAATTGTGGCTTTTTCTTCCCATAAGATCAATGCATTAGGAATAAAAATAATTGCAATAAGTAAGGTCGTACGATTTGAAAGGTTACTTAGCTTCTAGCACAAGATCGTTTAAAAGTTGCTCGGGGTTGAATAGAGTTCATAGCCAAGGCATAACTTATTTAAGCGGGACGCGAAGATTGGTGAAGATCCAAAAAAGCCCTAACAAGGGATGAGGAGCTCTATTTTGTTGCTAAAGATCCAAGATGATGTGAAGTATCATTATTCCTAAATCAATATGAAGGATCAAGACACACGACGAAAAGCAATTACTCCCTTAAAGATTATGGAGAAAGTCTATACAAAAAGACCCTTACAAGGTATGAGGATAAATATATCCAAGTCCAAAAAGGAGGCGGATCGTTGTATATCAAAGTCCAAAATAAAGATTGAAGAAAAATGATGAAGTCGTGGTCCAAATATGAAGAATCTCTCAAAAACGTCAAGTGAAGAAATTCCAAAATATGAAGAGAAGACCATAATTTCAAGAACGTCTTCCCAAGATTTGAAGTATGAAGTACATGCCAAATATCGCTCCAAGAAAGGTCTCAAATCGTGAAACGAGTTATGCCAAGATATGAACTTAAGGAGATACTCGAGAAGCCGTTTTAAAAGATTTTGTCCTTCGGCTAACTATCGATTAAATCGTGCTACTTTGCTTTCGGTCTAATAAATACTTAAATAAGTCAATATGAATCACTTGTGATCCATGACAAATAGTTAAAAAAATGCTAGTAACCCATTTCCTTTTATAATAACTAGGATTGCGGGGAGAAAAAGTATTACACAATTTGAACGTATGAGTAGTGTTAGCATTGTGACTTGTACCAACAATGATCTCGTTTTTGCACTTAGCATGGAATGTATGACAATCAAGGATGACGAAATTTACTCTATGAGACATTTACTTGTTTCTATTCATTGACCCTAAAAGTCACATTCGTGATAAAAATCATACATTATGTCTTTACACATCTTCGTAGTATTGTTGCAAGTCTTTTACTTTTCAATAAAGGTTAATAAAATTAAATTTTGGTGATGCTTAGATACTTTATTCTAGCATTGCGTGAGGCACGATAATGGCTTAGTATGGGGGAGTGATGAGATGGAATTTATACATGATCTCATCGTTCTTTTCGGGCTTTAAATGTATTACAATGTCATAAAAACCATATATATGCTTGTATTTGTTTACTTGTGTGTTTTAGGTATGGATATCGTGAAAAAGACAAAAGATCACAAGAAACAAGGAAAAACGGACACGAGAAACAAAGCCGTACAAAGAACCGGGCCCTAGTTCATGATTTATCCAAGATTAACCCTTGAAGACTTGAAGATTTACAAGATTGATCCTCAAAATATGAAGAATTGACACTTAAAACCCTTGTATATTCATAATTACAAGTTTGGCCCCTTAAGTTTGTCAAAATTACAAAATGGTCCTTCAACTTTGAAGAAATGGCAAGTTTAGTCCTTCAACAATTCTAAATTGCCAATTATGGTCCTTCATGAAGTCAAAGATCAAAGAAGACCCTTGAAGATCAAGAAAATTACACTTCTAGTCCTTTAAAAATGGATTGAATATCAAAAGGACTGAAGTTGTAAATAGCCTAAACTTATAAAAGCGCTAAAACCTTGTTTTGAAACTTTTTGTGGCCAATGTGTGAAATCAGAAACTTAGTTTACAAAGGAAAACGAGTTTACTTGAAAAATAAACTTGTTATTCATTGTTTTCCAAAGACTAAGGGCCAAAGGTGTACAACTGAAACTTTCAAACACAATTTGCGCCAAACACAATTACCACCCACTAATATCGGATCAAAACCTTTACTGTAGCACGTGATGGACCCAGATTTTACTTTTTACCAACAAAGGGTAAAATGAAATTGGTTGTTCCCCCGTGTGATTCACCTCACCTGAAACCCATCCCAACATTAAATCCCTCTTCTCTACTCACCAATGGACCCCACACTCAACCTCGTCCACCAATGAAAACACAACTTTCTCTCCAAGGAATCTGACGTGTCAAAATCAACAGCTTAGACTCATAGCTTAACTCCAAAGCTAAAATGAACGTCCCTAATGCATTTGGACAGCTTACAAACATCAAACGGCATCAAGCACTCAAGGGCAATTTTGAGATTTCACATCTAGGGTTTTCATGTATTTTCAGCATTCTAGAATAGTCCATTAGGCCTATATAAGGAGACCTCAACTTGTGAGAGTCCCTTGTTCCAGATTTTGGCTATTATCTTTGTAATTCCTTTTTAGTAAAATAAAATTTGAATTTCTTAAAGTTGTGAAATCTCTTTTGTGTTTTATAAAAGTTTGGTGTGAGAATAGCTGAAATCTAAGTTCCCTTTGATGTTATAGACCTTCCTTAATCTTGTGGTTAAGGCACGTCTATGTTTGTTAGGTTTTTAAAGGTTCAAAAACCTTGAAATCTTTGTTTCTGTTTTACCTATAATCTTGTACTAATCGTTAGCCAAAAGCCTAAAGCTCCTTCAAGCTTGTTGACACCAAGCCTGAGAAGAGATTTAAGCTATTGGGTGAGTTGTTTGTTCATTTATGTTGAAGAATCAAAAGCATCAAAACCTTATTCTACTTTGAACATCAGCAGGTTTTGATCTTCTTTGTGAAGAAGCTTGGTCTTGTTCTAGTTGTTGAACAAGGTCCAAGGAGCATTGCTGATCTCCTTTGGATGTAAAGGGAGATAGGTATGGCCTCTTGTTTAAGTTTCCCCTAAAAATTTCATGATACAACCTGATTTTGAATTTGGACTGTGATTTTGTGTTCTTGTGTTTGAGGTTGTGATTTTTGTGTTTGAATCTGTTAGTTCTCATCTAGGAAGTGTGTTTGAATCATAAAATCAGTAGGTTGTGCTTAGAAATCACAAGTTGCTTTGAAAAGTTGTGGATTAAGGTGTGTTTGGGATAACAACCTGTTTTGGATTTGTGTTGTTTTGAGTTGGTGCTTTGTGTTGGAACCTGTCTCATAAGTGTAAGTGGTCATTTATCTGCAAGCTTTGTGCATATAAACACCTAGAATGAACAATAGGCTCTAAAATCTTGAATACTTGTTGAAACTGGCTGAGGTTTGAAGGGCAACTAGTTCTAATCATAGACTAGGGTTAACAAGTGATAAATCCTAGTTAGTTACATCAGGGAAGTAGGATTGAAGTGTTGAAATTTGTTCTTTGGTCATTTATATCAGCAAAGTGTGCATTTGTTCTTGAAGTTCATATCAGCAAGTTGAATCTGCTTTGATCTTGTTTCATACTTTGATTCAGTGGTTGATTTAAGTTTGTTTGTGCTTAATAATAGTTTATATAGCTTGTGTATGCATCTGGTTGAATTTGGTGTGCTTATTCTTGCTCAAACTGCTTAAGTGTTAATAACAGCTTAATATCCAAGTCTGTGCTAGATCTGAGCATCTTTTGATTTTTCTGTGCTAATTGGTGATACTGTAGTGTGTTATTGTGCTTGATTGTGACTCCTTGTGAATTACTGATCACTTGGGTGCCCTTGTCTTCCAACAAAACATACAGAATCTCTCTAAAATCAAAGGTCAAATAGTCAAGGCAGTGGGAACCAGTTCCTACTGAAAGTTCCCCCTGCTAGTGTTAATTGGATATCAGCTTATTAATAAGCTATTCTAGCTTATCAAAACATGCAACAACTTCAAACTTGTTATAGGTGCTCCTTATTTGACCCATTTGTTCATTCTGGAGCATTTGAGGAGTTGACCTTTAGGTTTGACTAGAAAACCAACTCAGTTGACTTTTTTCATAAGTGCTTATTGCTTAATTCCAGCTTATTGGTTTTGCTTATTGGATTTTGGTTGATTGATTTTGCTTATTGAATTCATTTGTAACATTTTGCAAGTTGAATCAAGTCCTAAGGTGCCCTAGAACTCAAACCCGACTATTTTGTCTTTTAGTGGATTTGTACTTGGCTTATTTCTGGCTTATTGAGTGTGATTTTTCAAAATTTCTTTTTACAGATCTCTTTAGTATCCCAAAAGAAGGTTGTGTGTCAAATTAGAGCTTATGTCATTGGCTTATTGCTTAATGGGCTTATTGGACCAATAAGAATAAGCTGTGTGTTCATTAAGCTGTGATAAGCTCATTTTCAGCTTTTGGGCCTTCAGAGTTTTGTGTTTAGAATTGAATTTTGAGTCACATAGGGCTTTTCCAAGTCATTTGGGCTTATTTTGACTTTTTGGGCTAAAAAGCCCATTAAGGTTGACTGTTTTTGCTTTTGGCCCATTTGAGGGCCCATTAGGGGTATTTTGGTAATTTTAGTTTAATTTTCTGATTATTTAGGTTAAAATAAACTAGTTTGCAAGTTTTTAGTATTTTTTATAATTTTTAGATTTTTAATATTATTTTAATATTATTTTATTATTATCTTTCAAATTTCACTTTTTTATACTTTTTATATTTTTCTTAGCTTTAATACATTAAAATAGGATTTTTGCAATTCTTAGGTTAATTTTATCATCTTTAGATTAATTTTTATAATTATTTTAAGTTTTAATAGTTTTTAAATCATTTTAAATAGTTTTTCTTAGTCTAAAAATTTATTAAAAATAGGTTTTAGTCTTTTTAGGTCATTTTAGAGGTTTACCAATTGAAAAATCTTTCTTTGGGCTTTTTGATAATTAAATTGATTTTTAGGGCTTTAATTAGCATTTAAAAATTAATATTTAATTAATTAAAAGGTTTGAAAAAGTTATGATCATTGGTAAACTCTTAGATTATTTATTTTGATTTTTGGTAATTTTTTGGGAAATTTTAGAATTAATTTTTATTTTTATACTTTTTACGGTTTCACGTTTAAGTCGTAGTAGTAATTAATTTCACGTCTTCGTCATTCTCTTTTCTCATCCCCTTCTATCCAATATTAATCTCAAACCAATTACGAATTACTCACACACATATACCTCCTTGGGAAATGAACTTTCACCTTAGGGTCATTAGTGTTTGATTTTCCTAAATCATCACTTAATACTTACCGCTTTTACGCCCTTTTTCCTAAAAGGCCGTATTTTTCCTATAATCACTCCTCCGTTTCCCAAGTGGCTTCCCGCTCAGAATGATCCCTCCAAAGGATTTTAACGAATGGAATCGTCTTTCTCCTCATGACTCGTTCTTGGCGATCGAGAACTCTCTCGGGTTCTTCGATATATGATAGATCCTCTCGAATCTGCTCGAATGGATACGTAACCTTATGCAAGGGATGGTAGTTGTAACCTCTGAGTAAGGATACATGAAATACATCATGCACATGAGATAGTTGAGGAGGTAAAGTTAGACGATATGATACTTCACCGAAACGTTCAAGGATATCCAACGGTCCGATGAAACGAGGACTGAGCTTTCCCTTGAGTCCAAAACGCTTGACACCACGTGCTGGTGATACTTTAAGGAAAACATGGTCGCCAACATTAAACGCTAGATCTCTACGATGTTTATCAGCATAGCTCTTCTGTCGAGCACGAGCTTCTTGTAGTTTTGCCTTGACAATGGCAACCTTCTCATTAGTCACCTCTATCATTTCTGGTCCTTCAAGAATTCGTTCTCCAACTTGATCCCAACAGATTGGAGCATGACACTTCCTTCCATAAAGCATCTCAAATGGTGCACACTTAATACTTGCATGCCAACTATTGTTGTAGGCAAATTCTACCAAGCATATGTAGTCGTCCCAACTTTCTGACCATTCCAATGCACAAGCCCGCAACATGTCTTCTAGAGTATGAATAGTACGTTTCGATTGCCCATCGGTCTGAGGATGAAAGGCAGTGCTAAGCTTAAGTTTAGTGCCCCAAGCTTTCTACTTACCTTTCCCAAATTTTGACGTGAAACGAGGATCTCAGTCTAAAATGATGTCTGAAGGAGATCCATGTAGTCGTATGATATCCTTAAGGAATATATCTGCCAATTTGTTGACTCAGAAGTCCTTGCGAATTGGAAGAAAATGAGCTGACTAGGTTAATCGATCAACTATGACCCCTATAGCATCATGTTTACTCTGAATAAGTGGAAGTCCGATGACGAAATCCATGGAGATTTTTTCCCACTTCCATGCCGGAATTTCTAACGGTTGCAATAAACCACTAGCCCGCTGATGCTCGATCTTGACTTGCTGGCAAGTTAAACACTGTATACGAAGGTAGCAACATCCTGTTTCATGCCACTCTACCAAAAATGTTGTTTAATGCCATGATACATTTTAGTGGATCTAGGATGAATAGAGAATGGAGAGTTGTGAACTTCTGTCAATAAAGCTTCCCGGAGTTCCTGATTATCCGGAACACATAATTTAGTTCCTTTCCATACGATGCCTTCTTCGCCTACACGAAATTCTGTCTGCCGATCAAGATTTTGAATAATAGCCCAAATCTCACCATCATCTTTTTGAGCTGCCTTGATCCGAGAAATTAAGTCTGGCTCAACTCTCAGATTAGCCCAATATCCATGCTGTCCACATATTAGAAATTGAATGTCTAATCGCTCAAATTCCCGTATGATTTCTTCTTGTACTTTGATGCCATTATCATTCCCGACTTCCTGCTAAGAGCATCTGCCACTACATTCGCCTTGCCAGGGTGATACTAAAGTTTGATGTCATAATCCTTGAGTAGTTCCAACCATCTTATATGCTTCATGTTCAGTTCTCTCTGAGTGAAAATATACTTGATACTCTTTTGATCAGTGAAGATATCACATGATTCACCATAAAGGTAGTGTCTCCAGATTTTAAGTGTAAAGACTACTACTGCTAGCTCCAAGTCATGTGTAGGATAATTTTCCTCATAAGGCATTAGCTGACGTGATGCGTATGCAATCACTTTCCCATGTTGCATGAGTACACAGCCTAACCCTTTACCCGAAGCATCGTTGTAGATCTGAAATTCACCTGTACCAGATGTGAGAGTAAGAATAGGTGCATATACTAACCACTTCTTGAGTTCTTCAAAGCTCTTCTCCCGCTCATCAGTCCAAACGAGTTTCTCTCCTTTCCGCATCAACTTGGTCAAAGGTAAGGCTAGTCTTGAAAAATTATCCACGAATCTGCGATAATAACCAACTAAGCCTAGGAAACTACGAACCTCAGTAGCAGACGCCGGTCTTGGCCATTTAGTGATAGATTCAACCTTCGCAGGATCCATAGTAATCCCTTCTGCGGAGACAACGTGGCCTAAGAATGACACATTGGTTAACCAAAATTCACACTTAGAAAATTTGGCATACAACTGTTTCTGACGAAGAATCTGTAGCACAATATGTAGATGTTCTTCATGTTCTTCCTTGGATTTAGAGAAGATGAGGATTTCATCGATGAAGACGATAAGAAATTTGTCTAAGTACTCATAGAAGACGCGGTTCATAAGGTCCATGAAAACCGCAGGAGCATTAGTGAGTCCGAAAGGCATGACTACGAACTCATAATAGCCATATCTTGTGCGAAAAGCAGTCTTGAGAATATCCTGCTCTTTCACTCGCAACTGATGATAACCAGATCTTAAATCAATCTTGGAGAAATGCTTGTCTCCTTGTAGTTGGTCAAACAAATCATCGATACGTGGTAGTGGATAACAGTTTCTAATCGTGATCTTATTCAGCTCGCGGTAATCCATGCATAAACGCATGCTGCCATCTTTCTTCTTGACAAAAAGTACCGGTGCACCCCATGGTGATACACTCGCCCTGATGAAAACTCGCTCTAGTAATTCCTGCAGCTGATCTTTTAAATCCTTGAGCTCTATAGGAGCCATACGATAAGGAGCCTTATAGATTGGTTGAGCTCCTGGGATGAGCTCGATGTTAAACTCAACTTCACGAGTAGGTGGTATACCCGAAAGTTCTTCTGGGAATACATCGGGGAATTCTGAAACAACTGGTTGGTCTTGGATTGATGGAACTTTGGCAGTAATATCCTGAATTGAAGCTAAGAAGCCCTCGCAACCATGAGATAGTAATGCACGAGCTTCTAACATAGAGATTATTTGTACAGACTTTCCTGGTATAAAACCATTGTGAATGTACTCTGGTGCTTGAACATAGCCGAAGATAACCCGATAAGTATGACAATCGATAGTAGCATGATGCTTGGATAACCAATCCATGCCTAAGATGAGATCAAATTCGCACATATCCAAAGGAAGTGCGTCTACTGGGTGAATCTTGTCATCGAATTCTAGTGGAAGATCTCTATACACCTGGGTGATGCGTATAGAGTCTCGCATAGGCGTATATATACTTAAAATATTCTCTAGTGGCGTAGAGATTTTATTAATACTAGTGGAATACATAGGGGATATAACTGAATGAGTAGCACCAGTATCGAATAAAACGCAAGCAGCATGACCATTCATAAAGAGGATGCCAGTGATAGTACCTGAAGACTTATTGGCTTGGTCCCTTGTGGCAGTATAAACACGACCCGAATTTGGTGGCTTAGGAAGAGCAGCACTATAAGTACCGGCATTATCTCCCTTCTTGCAATCTTTCAACATGTGACCGGATTGTCCACACTTGAAGCAAACTCTGGCAGCCTTATGGCATGGTCCGAGATGTCTACGACTACAAGTCGTGCAGATGGGGTAGGTGTAACCTCCTGGAGGTACCCTCGCTACCTGAGAGCCTGTTTAAGAACATATGCGTGAGACATGATCATTTGGCATAAGCATTCCTGCACTGAAGTTTAAATGATAGTTTTACCAGATGAAGACGAGTTGTTGGACTGCTGACCCCTAGCATTTTGGTCGCGTCCACTTGCAGAGTTCCTATTTATGATGCTGACATGTTAGTATGTAAAACATACCGCAACTTAACATAGAAGAGTTTAAGAATTTAGGGACCTGTTGTTGTTGGACTGGCTGTTGTTATTACGGTAATTGTCATTACTGTTCTTCCTGTCAGATCCATAGCGGTCGTGAGATTGACGGTGCCCCTTGTTGGCATTCTGCTGAGTGGCCGGTTGGGACCGGTCTCCACCCTTCCGCCTGAAGATACAATTGGATAGGAAAAGGTATAAGTGAACATAAAGATTGAAATGAAATAATAACGCTTGATAATTGAAATTTATACCTTTCTCAGGACGATCTTGATCCTCGTAGTCATCACGCTCAAGTAGCATTTCCAAGCTACGTGCCGCATCATTTACTTGTGCCACATTAGCATATGTAGCACTAAGTAAACGAGCTGCTATAGAGGCGTGCAGAGCCCAACGAAAGTGCTTAGCTTGTTCTTCCGTAGTACCCACAGTAGTGCCTACGAATCCAGCCAACCTAAGAAAACTTTGCATGAACTCAGTGCTAGTCTCTCCAATTCTCTAACGAATGGAGTGATAGTCCCTCTTGAGTCCCTCCTGCTCAGATGTTAGAAAGAACTGCCTATAAAACAAAGTCTTGAATTGATCCCAAGTCAACGTAGCTAGCCAATCATCACCTCCATTTGCTAACTTGTATGCCCTCCACCAGTGCAAGGCATCACCTTCAAACTTATAGCAAGCCAATCTTGCCTTTTAGACACCATCGCATCCCATAGCATCAAAAATTTTCTTCATATGCGAAATCCAGTCTTCCGCATCAGATGAAGTGTCAACTTTGTCAAAAGATCTTGGGTTCTGCTTGTTAAACCTCTCAAGCCAAGTGTGTAGAGTAACTGGTAGAGGATTAAGAGGATTGTTGTTATTCGGGGCATTCTGGTATTCAACCCGAATTTTTGGTTCCTGATTTGGGGAAGCATGTCTTGCAGAGCTGCTTGGACAGCTGCTGCTAGATCTTGTTCGCGTGTCATGACCATCTGACAGTTTAAAAATGAAAACAATAAACTGATTAATCTGATTAGAACATATGCGTAAACATAATAAAATGATGCATGAAACAGTTTATGAAGGCATAGCCAAATGCAAATGACATGAAAACAACTTGACATAGCGAAGATGAACGCTTATGGGTTGGTTCATCAAAACGAAAAGCCGTGAGCTAATGTGAACGCCTATGGGTCGGTTCACCATGAAAAATGATTCGAATAAAAGCACATGGCACTAAATAAGGCCAGTCCTGTAGCAACCATTAATTAGTCAAAATTCCTGTGACAATGATATATGAAATGAATGCATGAAAATAATGATACATTAAATGAATGCATAAAAACAAACTGTTAGTTCTAGGAAGACGCTGATGACTACCCACTAGTCACAGGTCAATTTTAAGAGCCTACAGGTCGAAGCCTTGGCTCTGATACCATAATTGTAACACCCCATTTTGATAAATGGAATCTCACAGGATAATTATGGCGTATCATCAAAGCATGTAAGGTAAATGTCTAAAACATTAAATGACCATAAAGAATCTAGAAACAAACATCGGATCCAACATAAGCTCCACACATGAAATGCATAAGTAGAATGTAAAGGAAAAGAACTAAACAATGTCCAGCAAAGCAAAAGTATGTAAATGCATTAAAGAATGAAAGAAGACTGGCACCTCATTCCATGCACGTACTCTTTATTCCTAGCTTTGCTCTTTAGTACCAGCCGTTTGGGAACATGGAAAGAGAAACGGCTGATAAATACGCTCAGTGTGCGGATATATAACAGTGATATGGAACAACAAAAACATAAGTAAAGACTAAAATGGAAACGTAAGAATGAAAATGCAGCGGAATACTATAAGTCCTGAGAAGACTTGGTGACATGTAATAAACTGGTTTATTCTTAAAATATTAAGTTTGTATCATGAAAACTGTGTTTTAAATGCCCAAGAGTCCATATTGGTCATGAATATAACAACGTTATGAATACATAGAGGGGTGACCTCATCTTGCAATTAGAGGGGTTGCCTCTAATTATAATAGGCTGGGTAGGAGGGATCAACTCCTTGTGAAGGATGCAAGGCACACACCACATTCACCATGAAAATACTGTCTGAAACATGCAATCTAGGATGCACCCATTCGCCCCACATGATAATATTAATAAAGGCCAAACTTGTAAAGGGACACTGCGAGCAATCACTCTCCCGTAGAAGAGTCATAACACTGGCGCCTCCAATGCTATGGTTATGGTACCTCCATAACTAGGTGAAACTGACATGCATGTATATGGCTATGGCAATTAAAATAAACGTGACATTTCCTGACGTGTTTAAGACACATGACTACAAGGAAAACATATGGCATAGCTAATATGGTGATTTTAGCTCGTGCAAAGTTCGTTATTCTCGTATGGTTTAGACGTCTAATCGAATTGTGTATGTCGTTTTCGTTCTCGGTATCTTGACGAATTGATCACGGTTTAAGGGATGAATTATCGGTTTTGGTAACTAAAAGGAGAGGCTTGAGATTATCTATTTTAAACTAAGACAAATGATAAAAGTAAAGAAAATAAACACGTTTAAAACTTAATAAAAAGTAAACTTAAAGATAAAATAAGACAAGACACTATGAAATTAAACTTAGACAAAAATGGTGGGAAGGAAATACACTTCGAAAAATAAATAAGTAAAATAAACAAAGAACAGTAGTCAGATCGCAACACGGATCGCACCTCATATCGCAACCGACGACCGTGACAATCTATCGCAAGATTGGATCGTGGTCTGGATCGCAACAAGTGGATCGTGGTCTAGATCGCAAGATTGGATCGTACCCCACAGATCGTACTCAACGATCGTAACCAAGAAATCACAGTCAATGCGATCGTAACCAAGAGATCGCAGTCAATGCGATCATAACCAAGAAATCGTAACACTCGATCGTATCCAACCATCGCAGTTCGTGGATCGCAAGATAGATCGTGACGACCGATCGTGGTCCCTGATCGCAATCACAGATCACACCAAGGGATCGCAGTCTCGATCGTAACAGAACGATCGTGGCCTGGATCGCAACGGGTGATCGTGACTAACGATCGTGACCAAGTGATCGCAGTAATGGATCGCAAGTAGAAGCCCTAGGCTTATGCGATCACACTTACTCGACCAGAACAAACAAAACCCTTAGACATGTTACGATGGGGCACAATAAGCAAATAAGCCGAACCGAAAAAGTACTTTTCGAAATAAGCAATTACCAAACTTCACCAAATCAACAATTACACGAATTAGATAAGCACAAATTAAAAACTTTCAAAACACTAAATAAGCAAAATTTATAAAACAAACTTTAAAAAGATTAAACTTTGGAAAACACTTAAAAAGAAATAAGCTAAACAAGAAATAAGCTATAAGCCGCAATAATCTAAGATCTCGAATCGTTTAAAAACATTTAGGAGAACAAAAAGATAAACTTTTTAATCAAATAAGCATTAAGATTAAACAAGATGCAAACTTAATCCGATTCAAGATCAAAATCAAAAACAAGAAAGGTAGAATAAGATAGATTATGAAAACCTTGATTAAAAAGATAAAGATTCTAATGCAAGATTATAGTGAAAAGATTAAAACTTGAAAGAAAGAAAATAAAGATGAAGATTTTCCTAGTCAGAGAAAGTAAAATACTTTCTCTCTCTAAAAACTAGAAACTACTAAAAAAATGACTAACTCTAAAAATGAAGTTGTAGGGGAGTATTTATAGGAGAGGAGAGTTGGTAGGATGCTTCCTTCTTTCTTCCTTTTGTCTTCTCGGCTTTTTAAATAACTCTTCTTTCTCGACTTTGTCTCGGGATTAGTCGAATGATAAAATGAACTTGTCTTCTAATTTTCTTCTTTTAGTAGACTTGGTTCTTCGACTTCGCCAAACTTCCGTCTTTAGACTTTTTCTTCGATAAATCTTCAGAATAGGCCTTTGATTTCCGCTCTTCTTACACTTTTGATCTTTTGACTTAGTCTTTTGTCTTTTTCTTCGATAAAAGCCCGTGTTTTCTTCCTTTTTCATATTTTGGTCCTAAAACACAACAAAAACACAAACCACGCATAATTCTAACATTTACGATATTAAATACACGTTATGGTCTCGTTTTTAATTGTTTTAAGTGGTAGAAGGATGGGTGTTTTCACACCTATCAAATCCCCTACACTTGACCATTGCAATGACCTCATGCAATGCATTAGTTTCAAAGGAAGGTTTACATTCTCCATCATAATCAACCCACATTGGCCTTTATTAAATATTAGACACTAAGGAAACTTAAAAAGATAGAAAATTCACAAAATGCTAGAAGGAAGAAATTTGTAAAGAAATCTAAGACTTACATTAGGGCTTTGGTGTCATGAATGTTAATCATCCTCAAGTTTCACGTTCCCCACGCCAAGCTTAAAAAAGAGATCATTTTTACTACAAGTTAGCACAACTAATACTTACTCATGTGGTTCAATTAATCACTTAGACTCCCTTATTCCTATGGTGTATCTCTTATTATTTTACTTTTGTCTTGAATAATCACAAGGATGCATTTTTGACTTATTTCGATAGTTTATTAAGGCTGAAAATAAAGTAGGGCGATCTAATCCATAGTTAGCTAAAGGACAAAATCTTTTAAAACTGCTTCTCGAAACCTCATAAAGTTCATATCTTGGCATAACTCGTTTCACGATTTGAGACCTTTCTCGGACCGATATTTGGCATTTACTTCATACTTCGAATCTTGAGAAGACGATCTTGAAATTATGGTCTTCTCGTCATAATTAGAATTTCTTCACTTGAAGTTTTTGAGAGATACTTCAAACTTGGACCACTAATTCTTTATTTTTCTTCAATCTTTATTTGGGATTTTGATGTACAACGATCCACCTCCTTTTCGGACTTGGATCTATTTATCCTCATACCTTGTTAGGGTCTTTTCGGATAGACTTCTCCATGATCTTTATGGGAGTGATTGCTTTTCGTCGTGTGTCTTGATCCTTCATATTGATTTTGGAATAATGATTCTTCACATCATCTTGGATCTTTAGCAAAAAATGGAGCCCTCATGCCTTGTTAGGGCCTTTTTGGACTAGCCAATCTTCGCATCCCGTTTCAATAAGTTATGCCTTGGCTATAAACTCTAATTAATCCTGAGAAACTTTTAAACGATCTTGGGCTAGAAGCTAAGTAATTTTTCAAATTGTACGACCTTACTTATTGCATTTATTTATTCGCAAGGGATGGGAGAAAAAGCTCATAATTAACTCATATAAGTTAATGAAAGAATACCAAACTTATAACTAACTCTATCATCTCTCGTTCTCCACAATTTAAAATCTCAAGTAATGAGACTCGTGGATTCTTAGCCTAATAAACCAATTAAGGTCTACATGGTTAAGAATACTAGCTAGAGTAAACTTGGATAAGTAAACTTGGGTTGAGTCAAAATATTCACGACGGGCCTAATATATCAAAGATATCTAAACTCGCTAAAACCACTTTATTTAATAATTTATTTTGACTTTATTCTAGCAATGAAAATATATACATACGATGAAAGGAAATAACGATAGCAAAAGAAAATAATACTAGGCCAAAATAGATCAAAATTTTTAAAAATGTCGAAAAATCGATTTTCCGGTTAAAAAGAGGTCAAATTCGTGGAAAAGCCCACTTAACTTCGATAGAAGTCCCCCTACACTTGATATAAACATTTTTCTTAATGTTTAAGCATGTGGGAGTAAACTCCCCTACACTTAGGACATTGTGCACGTTGTTTAAATCTTGCTAAGGACTAGACAACTAAAGCGATTCCTATTTTAACATAGATATGATAAAATATTGAATCAAAAGAGTTTAGGATAGAACCGGGAAGACGGATACATGGAATCATGGGTCATCAAAAGTCAGTAAGAGTGTGTCTTTGAAAGCTTGAATCCCTGCACATCATAAGAAAGAAAATAACAAACACATACTAGGGCTCCCCCTACACTTATGATAGAAACATATAAAAAGGATAGATAATCGGGTTGCCTCCCGAGAAGCGCTTGTTTTTGTTAACCGAGTCACGAGCCGGAGTCGGTCCCGAATTAATTCAAAGGAAAGGTGGAGAGGGATGGAATCATCTCATGAGAGATGTCCTCTCCAAAGTACAACTTAACTCGTTGGCCATTCACCTTGAAATTAGGTCCATTAGGTTGAGCTAGCTCAATAGTACCATGTGGAAAAACTTAAGCAATGGTGAATGGGCCAGACCAACGAGATGTAAGCTTTCCCGAAAAGAATTTCAACCGAGAGTTAAAGAGTAAAACTTGATCTCCAACTTGGAACTCTAGGTTCTTAATCTTTGAGTCATGAATGAGCTTAGTTTTTTCCTTATAGATCAAAGAGTTTTCATAAGCTTCATTCCTAAGTTCATTAAGCTCATTGAGTTGGAATTTTCGAAGATCACCGGCTTTATTTAGATCAAAATTAGACCATTTTAATGCCCAATAAGCCTTATGTTCTAACTCAATGGGGAGGTGGCATGACTTTCCGTACACGAGACGATATGGAGTACAACCAATAGGTGTCTTATATGCGGTACGGAAAGCCCACAAAGCATCATCAAGTTTATCTGCCCATGAGGCACGATGCTCTCCCACAGTACGTTCCAAAATTCGTTTAAGTCCTCGGTTGGAGATCTCGGCTTGACCATTAGTTTGTGGATGATACGCGGTGGAAAGATGGTGATTGACACCATACTTAGCCATGACTCGTGAAAATTGATCATTGCAAAAATGAGTCCCGCGATCACTAATTATAGCACGAGGCACACCGAATCTAGCGAATAATTGTTTCAGAAAGTTCACAACCACCCTCGCATCGTTAGTGGGTAAAGCTTTTGCTTCAACCCATTTGGATACGTAGTCAACGGCTACGAGGATGTACTTGTTCCCTTTAGAAGATGGAAATGGCCACATAAAGTCGATGCCCCATACATCAAAGATTTCACATTCTTGTATGAAATTTTGAGGCATCTCATCTTTATGTGTGATCTTGCCTTGTCGTTGGTAAGCATCACAATGCTTAACCATTTCGTGTGCATCACGATAAATGGTTGGCCAATAGAATCCAGAGTCAAAAACTTTTTTCGCGGTGTAATTGGGACCAAAGTGACCACCGGTTGGTCCTTTATGACAAGCTTCCAAGATTTGTAAAGCTGCGGGTCCGTCAACACACCGACGAAAGATCAAATCAGGACATTGTTTGAAGAGATAAGGGTCGTCCCAATAGTAATTTTTCACATCCTTAAAGAATTTCTTCTTTTGTTGGGACGATAACCCTTCAATAAGAATTCCACCCGCTAAGTAGTTTGCAATGTTCGCAAACCACGGGGTCTCATCAAGATTTGAGTTAATAGACATCAAGGTCTCAAGGGGAAAAGATTCATTAATCTCTTGATTTGGAATTTCCCCTTGATAAGGATCCTCGAGTCTACTAAGATGATCTGCGGCTAGGTTTTCGGCTCCCTTTTTATCACGGATTTCAATTTTGAACTCTTGGAGGAGTAAAACCCAGTGAAGAAGTCTTGGTTTCGAATCTTGTTTTGTTAACAAGTACTTCAACGCGGAATGATCGGTGTACACGATGGTGGTGGAAAGGACAAGATAGGGGCGAAATTTCTCAAAAGCATATACAACGGATAAAAGCTCTTTCTCGGTTGTAGTATAATGCAATTGAGCCCCCGTCATTGTCTTGCTAGCGTAATGGATTGGTTGGAAATGTTTGTTAATTCTTTGTCCAAAAACTTCTCCAACATCAAAGTCGCTAGCATCACACATCAATTCAAAAGGTAATTCCCAATTAGGGGTAACCAAGACCGGTGCCTTAGTTAATTTATCCTTAAGAAGATTGAAAGATTCGATACACTCTTGAGAAAAGATAAAAGGAGTGTCTTTTTCTAAGAGGTGGGTAATCGGGCGCGCGATTTTAGAAAGTCTTTAATAAATCGGCGATAGAAGCCCGCATGACCAAGAAAACTTCGCACACCCTTCACGATTGAAGGAGGAGGTAGTTTAGCAATAACATCGACTTTAGCACGGTCGACTTCAAGACCGGCTTTGGAGATTTTGTGTCCAAGAACGATGCCTTCTTTTACCATGAAATGACATTTTTCCCAATGTAGAACAAGACGAGTGTCTTCGCACTGTTTGAGCATACGTTCTAAATTGGCAAGGCAAGAAGTGAAAGAGTCGCCAAAGACCGAGAAATCATCCTACTTCCATGGTTTGTTCAACCATGTCATGGAATATTGCCAACATACACCTTTGGAAAGTCCCGGGAGCATTGCATAAGCCAAAAGGCATTCTTTTGTAAGCAAATGTTCCGTAGGGACAAGTTAATGTGGTTTTCTCTTGATCTTTAGGATCGATGGGTATTTGAAAATAACCCGAGAAACCGTCTAAAAAGCAATAGTATTCGTTACCCGCAAGACGTTCTAGCATTTGATCCATAAAAGGAAGAGGAAAATGATCCTTTCTCGTAGCATCATTGAGTTTGCGATAGTCTATACAAAATATCCACCCCGTTACGAGACGTGTAGGAATTAACTCGTTGTTTTCATTGGGAAAAACGGTAATTCCGCCGTTTTTAGGCACATAATGGACCGGACTACCCACGGTGAATCTGAGATAGGGTAAATCATTCCCGCATCAAGAAGTTTGATAACTTCTTTTTTGATTACGTCATGAATTTTAGGATTAACCCTTCGTTGACTTTGAACCACGGGTTTGAAATCGTCCTCCATAAGAATTTTATGAGTGCAAAAGGTAGGATCAATTCCGCGGATATCGGAAATTTTCCATGCTATTGCTTGCTTATGCTTCTTGAGAACTTCGATGAGACGGATTTTCTCATCGGCTTTTAAGTCCTTGGAAATGATAACAGGAAGTTGATCATCACCCTATAAGAAAGCATATTCGAGATGAGGAGGTAAGTCCTTAAGCTCGAGAGTAGGAGGCTCCTCAATAGATGGTGTGACTAACGATGGATCATCATTAGTTACCTCTTTAGGAGAAGTAGGAGAGATATAATCTTCATTAAGAAGTTTCTCAAGGGTACGAATGTCTTCTTCCCAATCAGAGGGAGAATCATCAAATTTTAGATCAATAGTCCCTAGGCTTGCTTCGAAATCATCTAAAAGGAAATCACTTTCTCCAAAAGGAGTCAATGAAGGAGCAATAGAGGCAACGGTCTCAACATTGGGTAGAGAAGAAAGACTACTTTTACAAGCGTCATTGAAGTGTTCTTCACAAGCCTCATCAAGAACGTCAATGAAATTAACGCTCTCGTGATCATAAGGTTGCTTAGAAATTTTACCCATGTTGAAAACGATTTTATCGTCACCAACTCTCATGATTAATTCTCCCGCGGCTACATCAATAAGAGTGCGACCGGTCCTCAAGAATGGACGTCCAACAATTAATGGAACACGGGGATCCATCTCGTAGTCAACGACAACAAAATCCGCCGGGAAGGTGAATTTGTCGACACCAACGAAGACATCTTCAGCTATCCCCACCGGATAAGCAGCCGTATGGTTAGCTAATTCCAATGTCATACGTGTGGGGACTAGCTCGGGTAGAGATAATTGTTTCCAAACATTTAATGGCATTAAGTTGATACTAGCACCTAGATCGGCTAGGGCCATACAATTCTCTACCCCGGGGAAGTTGCAAGGAATGAGAAAGCGACCCGGATCACCAAGTTTGGTTGGTAATTTCCTTAAGAGAACCGCGGATCAATTCTCATTAAGTTGGGTTTGAGCTATATCTAGAAGTTTTTCCTTGTCACTTAGAAGATCCTTAAACATTTTTGCATATTTAGGCATGTGAGCGAGCGCCTCGGCAAAGGAGATGTTGAAATTAAATTGTTTAAACATTTTAAGAAAGTTTGAAACTTGAATATCATCCTTGTTCTTCAAATTATCTTTCCTCAACCTTGAAGGATAAGGTATGTCGGGTTGAGAAGAAGGCTTTGGAATAGATTGGTCACTCATATCCTTTGGTGGTGGAGGGGTGGGGTTGGAAGGTGAAGGAATTGGTGAAGGTTGTTCGTTATCCTCTGTCACAATCACCGGAGTAGGTGTAGGAATCTCGGGTTCCTTATAACCTTTTCCACTTCGGGTGGTGATTGCTTTCATCTCCCCTATTGGATTAGCAACGGTGTTACTCGGAAGAGAACCTGAAGCAGAGGGTTGATTACTTGGGAAGAAACTATCCATCATATCCCTTAAGTCATTCGTTTGATTGCTTAAGGAGGTTTACATGTCATTCCTAAGCTCGGATCAAAGATCATTCCCTTTTTTCGCCATGTCACCTTTCAAGTTAATAATCTGGCTTTGAAGATTCTTCACCAACGCGTCATTTGTCCGCATGTAAGTTTCGACCTCTTGAGTAAACACCGTAGGTTGGTTGGAAGGAGGAACTTGGTAAGCGGGTGGTTGATATGTGGGAGGTTGGTAAACTTGATTATTTCCTTGAGGTGGATATGGGTTTCTTTGGGTTTGATATTGAGTAGGAGCTCGAGGTTGGCTTTGCTTGTTTCTATTGAAGTTGTTTTGGTTTTGAGGAGGAAAACCGGGTGGTGAGAGAAAGTTGTTTGAACGATAACTTAGCAAAGTGCGGTCACCCTGAGGACGTGCTTGATAGCCTCCCATGGAAAAGTTACCGTTAGCCACATACACGTTTTCCGCATTGGAATAAGTAGAAGGACAATCAGTGTATGAATGAGGACCCCCGTAAGTCTCACAAGAAAGTGCTACAGCTTTAGCTTGTTGAAGTTGGTGAATAGCCATGAGTTGGATATTTTTGTTCATTACGGCTAGTTGGCGGGTGATTTCGGTCATCTCGGGGTTGGATGAAGTAGAAGAAACATTGACCCTCGTATTATTTCTTGAGGATGCGGATGAATCCTAATTTTTGTGAAGAGTGGTCATGTTCTCTATAAGCTCTCTACACTCCGCGGGTCTTCTTTTCATAAACGTACCACCGGCGGCGGCATTAATCGTGTCACGATCACGAAAAGTCAAACCGTTGTAGAAAGTATCAATTAAAGTGACGGGGAGCATGTTATGGTTTGGACAACGATCGATCAAAGCATTATAACGTTCCCAAGCATCGAAAATAGATTCGTCATGTTCTTGAGTAAAACCACTGATTTGGTTACGAAGGCTCGTTACCATGGATGGTGGAAAGTAGCGTGACAAAAATCGTTGAGTCATTTCGTCCCATGTATGAATTGAATTTTTAGGAAGACGATCAAACCATTTTTCGGCATGGTGGGATAAAGTGTGTGGAAAGAGGTGAAGGCGAAGAAAATCCATGGTAACACCGGGTAATTTCATGCTTTGAGTGACGGTTATGAATTTATAAAGGTGTTTGTTGGCATCATCATCCGGTAATCCGTGAAAAGGACATGCGTTTTGAACTTGTTGGATCATGTGATGCTTCAACGAAAATTCGGGAGCCGTGATTTGCATCGGCGCAATCGGTCCTCCACGCCCGTTCATTATCGGTTGACATAACTCCTCCGTCGTACAAAGGTCGGGTTGAGGTTGGTTATTATTCACACCGGGGTGCGGTGGATTGTTATTGTTATGCACACCGGCCATCTCTAAGTCTTCACAAGTCTCGGGCTCAAGATTAGACGAAGATCGAGTACGCATACACTAAAAAGAAAAAGAAACAAAATATTTTTGATTTTTTATCTTTTTTATATTTTTGGATTTTTTGAAAATTTTATATTTTTTAGGATTATTTTATTTTATTTTTTTTGAAATTTTTATGCGTTGAAAATAACATTCCCAAGAGAACGGATCCCAAACTCCAATTTTTCTTCACAAAACCGTTAATCTTTACGAAAAGAGCCGGCAGCGGCGCCCTTTAATATGGTGATTTTAGCTCGTGCAAAGTTCGTTATTCTCGTATGGTTTAGACGTCTAATCGAATTGTGTATGTCGTTTTCGTTCTCGGTATCTTGACGAATTGATCACGGTTTAAGGGTTGAATTATCGGTTTTGGTAACTAAAAGGGGAGGCTTGAGATTATATATTTTAAACTAAGACAAACGATAAATGTAAAGAAAATAAACACGTTTAAAACTTAATAAAAAGTAAACTTAAAGATAAAATAAGACAAGACACTATGAAACTAAACTTAGACAAAAATGGTGGGAAGGAAATACACTTCAAAAAATAAATAAGTAAAATAAACAAAGAACAGTAGTCAGATCGCAACACGGATCGCACCTCAGATCGCAACCCACGATCGTGAAAATCGATAGCCAGATTGGATCACGGTCTGGATCACAACAAGTGGATCGTGGTCTAGATCGCAAGATTGGATCGTACCCCATAGATCGTACTCAACGATCGTAACCAAGAAATCGCAGTCAATGCGATAGTAACCAAGAGATCGCAGTCAATGCGATCGTAACCAAGAAATCGTAACACTCGATCATATCCAACGATCACAATTCGTGGATCGCAAGATAGATCGTGACGACCGGTCGTGGTCCCTGATCGCAATCACGGATCGCACCAAGGGATCGCAGTCTCGATCATAACAGAACGATCGTGGCCTGGATCGCAACGGGTGATCGTGACTAACGATCGTGACCAAGTGATCGCAGTAATGGATCGCAAGTAGAAGCCCTAGGCTTATGCGATCACACTTACTCGATCGGAACAAACAAAACCCTTAGACATGTTACGATGGGGCACAATAAGCAAATAAACCGAACCGAAAAAGTACTTTTCGAAATAAGCAATTACCAAACTTCACCAAATCAACAACTACAAGAATTAGATAAGCACAAATTAAAAACTTTCAAACACTAAATAAGCAAAATTTATAAAACAAACTTTAAAAAGATTAAACTTTGGAAAACACTTAAAAGGAAATAAGCTAAAAAATAAATAAGCTATAAGCCGCAATAATCTAAGATCTCGAATCGTTTAAAAACATTTAGGAGAACAAAAAGATAAACTTTTTAATCAAATAAGCATTAAGATTAAACAAGATGCAAACTCAATCCGAATCAAGATCAAAATCAAAAACAAGAAAGGTAGAATAAGATAGATAATGAAAAGCTTGATTAAAAAGATAAAGATTCTAATACAAGATTAGAGTGAAAAGATTAAAACTTGAAAGAAAGAAAATAAAGATGAAGATTTTCATAGTGAGAGAAAGTAAAACACTTTCTCTCTCTAAAAACTAGAAACTACTAAAAAAAATGACTAACTCTAAAAATGAAGTTGTAGGGGAGTATTTATAGGAGAGGAGAGTTGGTAGGATGCTTCCTTATTTATTCCTTTTGTCTTCTCGGCTTTTTAAATAACTCGTCTTTCTCGACTTTGTCTCGGGATTAGTCGAATGATAAAATGAACTTGTCTTCTAATTTTCTTCTTTTAGTAGACATGGTTCTTCAACTTCGCCAAAATTCCGTCTTTAGACTTTTTCTTCGATAAATCTTCATAATAGGCCTTTGAGTTCCGTTCTTCTTGCACTTTTGATCTTTTGACTTCGTCTTTTGTCTTTTTCTTCGATAAAAGCCCGTGAAAGCCCGTGTATTCTTCCTTTTTCATATTTTGGTCCTAAAACACAATAAAAACACAAACCACGCATAATTCCGACATTTACGACATTAAATACACGTTATGGTCTCGGTTTTAATTGTTTTAAGTGGTAAAAGGATGGGTGTTTTCACACCTATCAATAGCAGATGGGAAAACCTAATCAAGCATGCAAAGGAAATTGTCCATACTAAAGGACGGAATATCTGTACCTTGTGCCCAGTAATGTGAACGAAGAGAACGCGGAGAATCCTACTCAAACCTCGCAAGTTCTACATAATAGGATAGACGTGTATAAGTTATCTGATTAACCTATACATAACTGATTATTAATTACTTGACGTTTCCTTAACTTGTTTTACTTGTTCTTGTATTGCCTTAAATGTTCTTACTTGTATTACTGATTCATGTTAAAACATGTATTTTGGTTAGTGTAATTCATGTTCTTATAAATTAATAAGCATGAAATATGTATAATTCATGATCATATAATAAAGTTTATTAAATAAATACTTTTAAGCTAAAAATGATAATTATTAATTAACAATAAAATATATGGTTTATTTGGGACTATAAATTAATAATAAGGTAAGCCTAAGCTAATAAAACTTTACCAAAACTTGATAATTACATAACCAAATTTAGTCTAGATATTAATTTAATTACGCAAACAAATACTTAGATCAATTCTGTTAATAAAATATAACCTAAGTTGCATAAATAATTTAATTATATCACGTAAACAATAATTAAATTAATCTTGACTATTTAACATAAGCTTATGTACCTGACCCTACCGAGACACCCAAGTCTCGGTCGCACTAAAACAAAACAAACTAGCTCAACTACTTAAACCAGTGTTGTCCCATATATCCCTTTTTAGTTCTGTCCAACATAATCCCTAGTTCTGTCCAATATCTTGTTAACACATTACTGTCCAATATCCTGAACAGCAATGCTGTCCAAGATACGTCCAGCCTAGTACTAGTTCCTGCTGTTTGTTATTAGCACCCAATGTTACCTAGTATTTTACCACCGCATGTATATAATTAACCACCGAGACCTAACAGGCCTCAGTTCCCACTGCTAATAAACCAAATGCCCCTGTTTGGGGGGTTGGGCTTGCGGCTGAGTGAACAAAAGCCACCCCGCTGGTGGTATTAAACCCCCACCGAGACCATAGAATGGTCTCGATTTACGTGTAGGCTAAAAAATAACAAACCTCACTCTTAAATCTTGATCAACCCACGTTTATAACATGTTAATAATCTGCTTACTGATTTTCTTGATCAATTAACATGATTAATTAAAGAAAAACAAAGATTAAAGATCAATTAATATGCGTTAGGGTTTATTAACGATCTAACACAAATCATACCTTGTTTCTTGGATTAAAAGAACGATTTTATTCCTTGGTTTTAGGGGAGAAGTCGACGGTAGCAACATCCCAAAAGAAAAAAATCGACTGATGAATCTTGTTTAATATTTTATTTGCTTTATGTTTTCTTGAAATATATAGTACTCCCTCCGTATTTTCCTCTAGTCGGTTTAGGTTTGTGCATGGGCCTTGGCCCACTTTCTTGCCCCATTCCAAACACCTAAACAAACAGCCCTTTATACTTTGTTTCTTTTTTTGTACATGTTAATATTACGCGTATTCGTGTTTTTAATTGTCGTGAATATTTATCTTTATCAATATATAGATTATACGTAAATATTAATTAGTAACTACGTACCGTATTTAATTAACATACTATATATACATAATCATATTCGTGGCTCGTGTAGTTTATTAATTATTTGTATAGTTTAATTTTCTACATGATTTCAAGTAATTAACGTACTAAGCTATATTTAAAGCGGGTTTTACAAAAACAATGGTTCATCTCATGCAAATAGAGTGAACAAGAACAATACCCGTGTATTGCACGGGTTAACGATCATTTATAAGTTTGGAATTGTCATAACATGTAAGTTATAAAAAAACTTAATAAGGTGAATGACACACTATTTTAGATAAGCATGATACGCTTAAATATTATTAATGTGTGGTATCATTCATAGAATATGTTGTTTGCTTGACAACGACCCTTTTGTCATTTTTTTTAGTTTGGTATAATGTAAAATTGGTTTGGTATGTTATAATTGCTATATTACATCATCAAAGTCAAATGTTGATACAAAAGTTGAATGATCCTTACTTGATCCGAATTAGGCTTAATTCGGATATGTGGGGCTCCGGCTCTTGCACCAAGTAAACTTCTTGTTGAGATCCTGCACACTAAAACAACACGCGTTAAGCTTACCGTGGGAATGCATCCCATGATTAGACTCCGGCGTGAGAGTAAGTAATCGGTTTAGGGTTAGTAATCGGGTGTAGAGTGAGAGTATGAAGAATGTGATACCTTTGTGGAACCCTTGGGGATTCCTTATATAGGCGGTACAACCCTAATAGGCTGGTACCGATGCTTCGGCCCAAAGCAAAGGATAAGTACCATAATTAGGTTTATTGATATCTTCTAATTATGGTTAGTGTATATACTCCACTTTAGGGTAAATCCCAATCCCAATTAGATTGTGATTCTGTCTAACCCTGTACCGGATGTGCCGGGCCGTGGGCCGCACATACCTATGCGGCTACTGTTCATTTGAAGCCCATAAGCTTAAAGAACATCAATCCAACCCATTCGTGATGGGTCGGATGCGGGTAGTACCCGTGGGCCGACTCCAAGACCCGGCTGGGGGACTATACGTCATCATGTCCCCCCAGTCTAGTTGTTACAGTCGTAGGCGTAATATCTAGACTAACAAATGCCCTATAGCTGTACTAAGAGGAGACATTAAGGAGTGTTAAATTGTGAATGGTATCCAGGCCACACGCAACGACTAGGACATAATAAACCCAACTATGTGTAATAAATGATATCAGGCCGCGCCTGACGTACGAAACCATATAAATGAAACATTGAATGCGAATAATGCTCCTAACACCGCTTTTGCAAATAAAGCCGCATTTCAAGGCTGTGGACCGGGACAATATTAATGTGTGCATTATTTATAGTCATGGCTCACAAGTTTGACTGCAAAAGTGCACCGCATGGGCCCACCCTCGAGATACTCAAAACTTTTCAAGTGGTGACCCGTGGGGTCCCTCTGATGGTTTAGTTATGTCAGGATCCCCACCCGTTAGATGGGCGTAGTGGATTACACGTGGCAATCATCCAGGGCACCTCGTAAATCGAGGAAACCCTATAAAAAGCTGATGTGTGTGACTGTGTACACACATAGTTAACAACTTCATCCACCATTGTTACACTTGCTGCCACTCCTCCATCCCTTCTCCTTATTTTCCACGGACCCCCTATACCAGGTTAGATAACCGCGCCTTTCTACTCATAGTTATAAATCATGGTAAAAGACAACCCCACCATCACGTCTGTACTCAACGTGATGTCTCCGGAGAAATATTTGGATTTCCTATCTAACTATTACATTCCTGAAAGCGTACACCCCACCTATTCGGGTGATGGTGAAGCTATTACAGACGCTCCGGCTGGGAAAATAGGCGTATACACACGTCTATTTGACTCGGCAAACTACCGTATTCCTCTCTGTAGGTTCCTTGTAGATATCCATACATACTATGATTTCATCTAACCCAACTCCACTGTATAGGAGCATGTAAGATTAACCAGATTAAGATCACATGTCACGCTTGTGTGGTAACCCCCACCGTCAGTTTATTTAGGGTTTTTTACGTCCTTCAAATGGTAAATGGATGGTTATCGTTAAAGAAACGATCCGTGACCGCCCTTATGTGTTATAGGAAAGCTCTAGACTCCCTCAAGAAGTGGTACGACCATTACTTTTTTGTAGACGCCAAAGTGTTCCCCGCAACGTTTGTTCTCAAAACCAAGGTGCGACATGACTATCCACCCCCCACCAATGACTATAGCAGCCGGGATGTTAAAATGTTAGACACCCATCGCACCAACTTTCATAAAGGCCTACCGGAGCAGTTCTTATGCTTAGTAGGAATTAGCCGTGTAACACCCCATTTTGGTAAATGGAATGTCACGCGTGATTATGGCGTGTCATCAAAGCATGCAAGGATAATGTATTAAAACATCACATGACCATATTCCCAAAGTAGAACTCATCACACACAAACATAAGTACTATAAATGAAAGGACTAAACAATGTCCATGGAAATGAGTATCAAAGTATAAGGAAATGCGTAAAGTAAAGAAAGGTTAGAAAGCTTCCAATCCATATGCACGTACGCTTAAAGTCTACGAGCGTCCTTGAGTACCTGCCGTTTGGGAACATGAAAGGAAAGCTGCTGAGCATAACGCGCAGTGCGCGGATATACAAGTAAAGCATGAATAATATAGCATACAAGCATGAAGCAGCGAAAAAGTCTAAGTACAGAATAACCTGACATGTTTTAATAAAATTGGTTTTATAGTTTGAAAAGCCTTATGTTTATCTTGTAAAAACTGTTTAACTGATTAACCATTTAGCCAATATAGGTCATGAAAAGTTCAACGTGCATGAATACTTAGAGGGGTGACCTCGTCATGCTATTAGAGGGGCTGCCTCTAAATAATATAAGTCTGGGTAGGAGGGATCAACTCCTTGTGAAGGATGCAAGGCACACACCACATTCACACTAAAATAATCTGCTGAAACATGTAACTAGGATGCACCCATACGCCCCACCTGATAATATAATAATATGGCCAAAATCTGAAAGGGACGCCACGAGCAATCACTCTGCCGTGAGGAAGTCATAACACTAGTGCCTCTAGTGTTATGGTTATGGTACCTCCATAACTAGGTGAAACTGGTCATGCACTTTAGGTATTCTAATTAAACATAAGCAATTCAAAAACATATAAAACATATACTGGGAAAATAGTTGACTGCATACAGGGAATCCTAATACGGAAAGAATGTCCATACTGAAAGGACGGGGAATCCGTACCTTAAGTCCAGTGAACGAAGAAGATGAATGGAAGAGAGTCCCACTTCGGTATCACTAATGCTACATAAATACATCCATGTATAAGTATCTGATTACTGAGTACGTAACTGATTATAAGTCATGTCTTAACTTGTTTTATGTGTTCATGTCATGTTTTACTGATTTAAGCTTGATACTATGTTTATCATGTATTCTATCTGTTTTGATTAAGTATTTCATGTATTTCTGTCTATTCTGATTAAGTATTTCATATATTTCATATATTATTATACTTGCTGTGTAATAATAAGTGACTTTCTAAAAATAGCAGGTTTCCTAAAATAGAAAGTTTCCAAAAATAGAAAGTTACCAAAAGTAGAAAGTTTCCGAAAATAGAAGTTTCCAAAAATAGAAAGTTTCTAAAAATAGAAAGTTTCCAAAAATAGAAAGTATCCAAAATTAGATTTACTGCTTAAAATAGATAAGTTTCTAAAAATAGAAAGTTTCCATAAATAGATTAGCTGCCTTAATTAATAAGTTTCTAAAAATAGAAAGTTTCCATAAATAGAATAAGCTGAATTATTAAGCTAATAATATAACTTAAGTGTTTTCTGATTAATATTCTAAGTCACGAGATTATAAAGTATAGTTTATTAATTATTTCATGTGAATTAAATAAACTATAGGTTAAAGTATTTAATTAAATATAACATGATTTTAATTAAATAAAGGTATAAATACTTAGGTTAAAACATGTATTATTAACTATTAATAATATAACCTAAGTCATGTAAATTAATTAATTATAAGTCATCATTTTAATAATTAATCAATTATATAGTCCAATTAAATGATAAATACTTAGGTTATAATTCATGTATTAATAATAAGGTAAATAACCTAAGTCATGAAATTAAATTAATCATGTCCATGCTTTTAATTAATTTAATTTAATCTTGAAAAAAAATATTAACATGTAACTATATTAATCTTGTAAAAATGATCATGACTCGAACCGTGTTTAAAACCAAACATGCGTGAACCGGACCTGTGACTAAAAACCCATGAACCGGACCCGTAACCATCACCATACCCCGACCAAGGTCGGGTTTCCCCTTGCTTTTGCTGCAACCGTGGGACTACCACCACCATACCGAGACCATATGGTCTCGGTGGTGTGAATTAAGCCAAGCCGAGACCCCCTAGGGGCTCTGTTAGGCGTCAGCTAGAAACAAAACACCCCTAAACCCATCCTTGATTTAACCCCATGATTATTAACATGTTTAAAATACTTGTTTTTAATTAGTTTAATTAAAAACATCATGATTTTATGTGATTATATAAATCAAAACATAAAAAGAAAAGGTTTAAAGGTTATACCAATCACCTAAAATGAAGAAAGATGAACACACAACGATCCTTGCAAATAATCAAAGATTAAAATCAACCCGAACACCCCTTTGGTGTTCTTAAATCCGACGGCCAAGGAGGAGAGGAAAAGAAAAAAACTAGGGTTTTAAGTATTTTGCTAACTTTTGTAAAATGAATGTTAACTTGGATTCACTATGAACACGGGTTCGATCCGGAGGTCGGGGAGGATAGAAGTGGTGTTTAGCCATTTTAGTGAGAGAAACAAGTAAGAATAAAAGTGTGTGTTTTATTCTAGAGAGAGAAAGGTAAGATAAGAAATGAAAAGCCTCACCCCTCTATGGAAGTATGGAGGGGTTTATATAGCACGGGACTTGGACTTTACATATGACAATATTAGTCCCTGCAAGTCCCGGCTATGAAACTAATGTAATTCCGTTAGTCGCACACATTTTAAGGCTAAAAATCTTCCCCCAATGTGGTGACATACGGAATTACTTACAATGTTCCTAACAAATGCAAATACAACAAAAATATGACAGTATTAAGTTTGCTTCCAATGCTGAGGATGACACCGTTGTCTTCAAGTCTTCTAGAAAAACTTATACCCCAGTTTGAATCCTCTTTGTCTTTGCTTGTTGAGGAACCATTGTATCATGTATAAACTGGATTAACTTCCCCCCAATTCATACCACATGTCTTGAAAAGCTTTCTTCATAGACTTCTTTTTGACGAAGCTTCTGAATTAGCTTCCCCCCAAACCAATATCCTTGTCTTGAGCAGAACCTGTAGCTTGAGCAATCTTCTATCTTTGACATTTAAAGTGCACAGCGGAATTTTGTAGAAGAAGAAGTAAACACCACCAAGTAACTGCTACCTTGACATTTTTGGTCTTCATGATTATGTGTTTGGGGGAACATGTAAGAAATCAGCAACAAATCTTCTCACGCTTGTAGAATACTTCCCCCTGGAAGTTGAACTAAGTACTCCAGAGTGGGAACTAAGTCTCCAAAGTACACGTTCTTCCCCCATGATGGTGACAAACTCTCGGAAGCATCATCTGACGTGTACGGTCAAAATCGTGAGATGTTCTTGTCGAAAGTATGATGGTGACGAACACTCAGAAGCATCATCTGACGTGTACGCTCAGAATCGCGAGATGTTCTTATCAGGAGTAAGAAGCTTAAGAACTCTCGGAAGCATCATCTGATGAGTACAATCAGAATCGTGAGATGTTCTTGTCAAGAGTATGGTGGGTAAGAACACTCGGGAGCATCATCTGACAAGTACAATCAGAATCGCGAGATGTTCGTGTCTGAAGTAGAAATCTTTTTTGACATTTTGTAGCTCAAGTTGCTCGTGAGAATTGTTTGCTGATCACATCTCTACTCTTGTACTCTCTGGCTAAACTTACCGACCTCGTATTCATTCGGCTATCTGTAGTGACCACTGGTGAAGTAAACCTGATATTCCAAACTTGAAACTGAAGTACAATCTCCCAAATTTGTTACTTACGCTTAGCACTTGTGTTGATTGACGAACGGTGCAGAGAAAAGTCTCTTAGTACCTTATACATAAAAGAAGAGAGAAGTATAAGATGTAGAACACCTCTTGAAAAACCCACAACTACAAATGAGTGTGACACTGAGCACTACAACGTAACTCCTTAAGTGATAGTTGTCCATGTCGTCGACCATCCACCCCTTGACAGTGGAAACTAGATAAATCAAGTCTCAATCATAAATGCTGAAGCGAATCATCAATCGATAGAGGGGGTGAAAAGGCTCGATGATGAATTGAGTAGACGCCTTCATGATATTCCACTTCACCTTCAAATAATAAATACCAAATCCACTTCGTAATCACTTGACATTACTTTTCCCGAATACTAGCCGTTTTGACAAATTTAGTGAATCTTAAAGGATCGTTTTGGTGTTTGTTTGTTTTTGTCGTGTTTGTTTTGTGTGTTGCTGAGTGTTGGTAACTAGAAATCCAAAGATGACTAAAGAATGAGGAGTCTTCAACGCCGTTTAGTTAACTTTACTTTGAAGCCCAAATCAGTCACATGCCCAACTGATTCGCGGATCGACCTCCGCGGTGAGGTCGTCGAAAATTTTTCCGAAAATATTAGGTTTAAAACCTAAAATTTTCTGTGTCGATTAATCACTTTCGATCGAAGCATACCAACTATCCGACATACCAATCATACATTTCCGTCTTCAAAATAAATTTCGACCATGAATTATTATCCATCAACTGACTTTCGGGATTTGACCAAGTGGCTCCATCAATATAATATCTAGACAACCTTTGCATTAAGCAACCAATATGAAAGGAAGCCCATCAAGAAATGCAATAGTCGGCCTGCTACTTTATATCATATAACCCGATCCATCAGTTTTGATATAAGTTAACATACACCTAATAATTAGGTCAGTTGTTAAAACTAAACTCATCGTTAGAAACCTCCGCCCCCATCTTCACATCTTAACTATCTTAAACATATCACTCAAACAGTAGATCTGCTTCCATCAAAGAACATTAGTCCCCATCTCTCCTAAACCAACAGACAAACTAAAATAAGATTAAGCAGGTCCATCATCCATCTTTCAATCCACAAAGCACATCCGGTGCATCAAGCTTTCCTCTTGGATAAATCAAACGCAGTCTAACATCTATAGATCCTTCATCTCATCAATAAAACTCATACAAAAACCCATATCCTTTTATCACAAGCCAAAATTAATCCAAAACCCATCACCTTTTGATAACAAGTCAACCACTAATCACGTCCATATGAATAATCAGAATCGACTCAAAGAAACGTTGGCTATAAGACCTGTGCATAGGGTCTCGAGTAGGTTTAGCTATGATTTTCTGATTGCATGTCATCGTTTATTATTTATCTCGAAACAAAGATTCGAATATAACAAGTTTGTTATAATTCATTCTTAGATTTTCGAATATTAAAAGGAGGTTAATCCTCACATTCGATCTGTGATGAGATTTGCTCCCGTGTTCCTAGATCTAAATAGATCACGACATGCTTGGCACAACAGAACTGAGATCTTTATTTATTTATTTTTTATTATTATTTTTTTTTTTCGAGTCAGATGAGATGGGATTTGAGACTGTTGATGTTTGTTAGATGTGG
Organism: Glebionis coronaria; assembly: GCA_025667525.1. Taxonomy (NCBI): domain Eukaryota; kingdom Viridiplantae; phylum Streptophyta; class Magnoliopsida; order Asterales; family Asteraceae; genus Glebionis; species Glebionis coronaria. The sequence goes on from CM046877.1 coordinate 326,321,749, forward strand.
AATGAGTCTGTTTTATATAATTACTTGATATGAACCCATCGTAATGTTTTCTGTCTAAGGTACCATCGCAATATTTTTTGAAAATCAGTGTCGCAATGTAAAGAATTACCATCGTAATAATTTGATGCATCCCATCGCAATGGTACCACCTTCCATCGGAATGTTTATCACATCCATCAGAATGTTTCAAAAAAAATTCATCAGCATGTTGCCTTAATATTCCATTGCGATAGGTCAAACCACCCATCGCAATGAAGGACAGTCGGACCCATCGGAATGTTTCAAAAACAAACCCCATCGGAATGTAGTTGAGATTCCCATCTGAATATGCATAATGTGCCATCGGAATACTTCCATCGTAAAGGGTTTTACAGCTGAAAAAATGGATCTGGTCCATTTTTGTTATATATGTCCTTTTCCCAAAAAAATGGATATGTTCAATGTTTTATGGGACAAAAGAAACAGATGAGCACAAATTGCTCAAAAGCAGTTAAAAAAAAACTACTAAAAATGTTAACAAAAAGTGAAAGTTGTTTGAAATAGTAAGAGTGGAATAAGAAATGAAACAGATATCTAGGTGATGTTTTGATGATGGGACGGACAAAATTGGATAAGACAACAGCAATAAGAAGCAACAATTCCAAACATTTCCAAGAAACGTGTGAATTGAGACAGAATGATAAACCCAAAAACACAAATCACGAATCGACTTTAAAGACGAACACAAACACGAATCAAAAACACGAAACACCCCCGGTTAGCTCTGATACCAAATGTTAACTTGGATTCACTATGAACACGGGTTCGATCCGGAGGTCGGGGAGGATAGAAGTGGTGTTTAGCCATTTTAGTGAGAGAAACAAGTAAGAATAAAAGTGTGTGTTTTATTCTAGAGAGAGAAAGGTAAGATAAGAAATGAAAAGCCTCACCCCTCCATGGAAGTATGGAGGGGTTTATATAGCACGGGACTTGGACTTTACATATGACAATATTAGTCCCTGCAAGTCCCGGCTATGAAACTAATGTAATTCCGTTAGTCGCACACATTTTAAGGCTAAAAATGAACATGTTTTCCCTTTAATTTTCATGTTTTGTAAAATTATGGGCTTGGCCCATTTCTCTTGGTGTAGCCGTGGGTATGGGGCCCACATGGGATAACCCGTACCTTTCTCGTGTCTTAAATAATAGTGTGTTCTCGTGTTCGTGTTTTACGTGTTTTAATTAGTGATCGTTCGTGACTTAATATATTTATTCGTGTTCGTGATAAATATATATACATACGTAATATTAGCTCGTGATTAATTTACGTTTATGATTTCATGTTCGTATGTTCGTGATTATAATTATTATGGAATAATTATCGTGTGTTAATACGTAATAAGTATTTATCGTGTTATAGTACGTACGTGATACTTATAATTCTTGTTCGTGAAACATAACCATGTTATAAAACGAAAGTTCTAATCATGTACGTACGATCTTAAGGGTAATGTTCATGGTAAAAGCATGCGGGTTTTACAACTCTTCCCCCCTAAAAAGAATAATTCGTCCCCGAATTATAGATAAAGTAAACTAGAAAAGAAGAACATACCCGAATTCAAAATATGAAATGAGGGTAAGAAGCCCATATAGACTCCTCTGTTTCCCAAGTGGCTTCCCACTCGGTATGATCCCTCCAAAGGATTTTGACGAATGGAATCGTCTTCCTTCTCATGACTCGTTCTTTTCTGTCAAGAACTCGTTCGGGTTCTTCTATAAAAGTGAGATCTTCACGAATATCTTCTAGTGGATACTGAACCATGTGAAGGGGATGATACTTGTATCCTCTGAGTAAGGAGACATGGAAAACATCGTGAACATGAGAAAGCTACGGAGGTAACGCCAATCGATAAGATAGTTCACCGACTCATTCGATGACATCAAACGGTCCGATGAATCGAGGACTGAGCTTCCCTTTGATTCCAAAACGTCTAACCTCACGTGCCGGCGAGACCTTAAGGAAAACGTGATCTCCTACGTTAAAGTGTACGTCCCTACGATGCTTGTCTGTGTAACTCTTCTGACGGGAACGTGCTTCTTGCAGTTTCTGCTTAGCTACTGCGACCTTATCGTTAGTCAGCTCTATCATTTCTGGTCCTTTAAGTGTTCGCTCACCAACCTGATCCCAGCAGATTGGGACACGACACTTCCTGCCATACAACATCTCAAAAGGAGCACACTTGATACTGGCGTGCCAACTGTTGTTGTATGCAAACTCTACTAAGCAAATGTAATCGTCCCAATCACCCGTCCATTCCAACGCGCATGACCTCAACATGTCTTCTAATGTCTGAATCGTTCTTTCTGACTGCCCGTCTGTTTGAGGATGAAAAGCCGTGCTAAGCTTAAGTTTTGTACCCCAAGCTTTCTGCAGACTTCTCCAGAATCGCGAAGTGAAACGAGGATCTCTGTCTGAGACGATGCTGGATGGGGTACCATGAAGTCTCATGATCTCCTTCTTGTACGTATCTACGAGTTTACTTACCGAATCTTCCTTGCGGATCGGTAAGAAGTGAGCTGATTTGGTAAGTCGATCAACAATAACCCAAATGGCATCGTGCTTCTTCCTTGTCGGCGGAAGACCGGTAACAAAATCCATGGTGATCTTGTCCCATTTCCACTCTGGAATGTCTAACGGTTGAAGGAGATCGCTAGATCGCTGATGCTCGATCTTAATCTGCTGGCAGGTAAGACATTTGGAGACGTAAGTAGCAACATCCTGTTTCATGCCACTCCACCAAAAGTACTGTTTGATGTCGTGGTACATCTTTGTCGAACCAGGATGGATAGAGAATGGGGAGCTATGAGCCTCAGCTAATAATGCCTCACGGAGTTCTTGATCATCAGGAACACAAAATCTCGTTCCCTGCCATAAGATACCATTTGCGTCTAATCAAAATTCTGTCTGCTTCTCCAAATTCGGAATTATCGCCCAGATTTCTCCATCATCTTTCTGAGCTTCCTTGATCTTAGAGAGTAACTCGGGTTCCACTCTAAGATTAAGCCAGTAACCATGCTGCCCACGTACCATGATCTCTATGTCTAGTCGTTCCAAATCCCTTATGATATGCTCCTTGATTTTAATGCCGTTGATCATGCCCGACTTCCTGCTAAGAGCATCTGCCACTACATTCGCCATGCCAGGATGATACTGTAGATTAATATCATAATCCTTCAGCAGCTCTAACCATCTCCTCTGTCTCATGTTCAACTCACGCTGAGTGAAGATATACTTCAAGCTCTTGTGCTCCGTGAAAATGTCGCATGATTCTCCATATAAGTAGTGCCTCCATATTTTCAATGCAAACACGACCGCTGCAAGTTCCAAGTCATGCGTAGGGTAATTCTCCTCATAAGGCTTAAGCTACCGTGAAGTGTATGCGATCACTTTCCCATGTTTCATGAGAACACTGCCAAGTCCCTTCCCTGATGCATCACTGTAGATCTGAAATCCACCTGTACCAGATGGGAGAGTAAGAATAGGTGCAGATACTAGCTTCTGCTTTAGGTCTTCAAAGCTCTTCTCTCTTTGTTCGGTCCAGACAAATTTCTCCCCTTTCCGCATCAGTTTGGTCAACGGTAGTGCTAAGCGGGAAAAGTTCTCGACGAATCTACGGTAATAACCAGCTAAGCCTAGAAAGCTGCGGACTTCAGTTGCTGATGTAGGTCTTGGCCACTTGGTAATAGCCTCAACCTTTGCTGGGTCCATCGTGATTCCTTCTGCTGATATTATGTGACCTAGGAATGCCACCTTGTCCAACCAGAACTCACACTTGGAAAATTTTGCATACAGCTGCTTCTGTCGAAGAATCTATAGTACTGTACGGAGATGGTCTTCGTGTTCCTCCTTGGACTTAGAGAATATCAAGATGTCATCAATGAAGACAATGACGAACTTGTCCAAAAATTCATGGAAACTTCTGTTCATCAAATCCATGAACACTGCTGGAGCATTGGTTAGGCCAAATAGCATGACTACAAACTCGTAGTGGCCATATCGTGTATGGAAAGCAGTCTTGGCGATGTCCTGCTCCTTGACCCGTAGTTGATGATAACCTGACCTTAGATCGATCTTTGAGAAGTGCTTGGCTCCTTGGAGTTGGTCAAACAAATCGTCTATACGTGGTAGTAGATACCTATTCCTGATGGTAATCTTGTTTAGCACGCGATAGTCTATCCAAAGGCGCATACTGCCGTCCTTCTTCTTAACGAATAAAACCGGTGTGCCCCATGGAGATGCGCTCGGTCGGATAAAGCCTCGTTCCAGAAGTTCTTGTAGTTGCTCCTTTAGCTCTTTCAGCTCTATGGGAGCCATGCGATATGGAGCCTTGGAAATAGGCTCAGCTCCTGGGATGAGCTCGATATTGAATTCTACTTCACGTGCAGGTGGTATGCCCGGAAGCTCTTCTGGAAATACATCCTGGAATTCTGACACTATCGGCTGATTCTGAATTGATGGAGATTCAGCATCTATGTCGTGAATAGTGGCTAGATAACCCTGACAACCATGTGAAAGTAATGCACATACTTGAAGGGTTGATATGATTTGTACAGACCTTCCGGGTATGAACCCGTTGTGAATGTACTCCGGTGCATGAACATCACCGAAAATGACTCGGTATGAATGACAGTCTATAGTAGCATGATGCTTGGATAGCCAATCCATGCCTAAAATCATGTCAAAATCACTCATGTCCAGCGGAAGTGCGTCAACAGGACGAATCTTGTCGTCAAACTATAGGGGAAGGCTCTTGTACATATGGGTTATGCGTACAGAGTCTCTTAATGGTGTGGAAATACTGAGTATATTTTCTAATGGCATGGGAAGTATCCTAATATTCTTGGCGTGAGTAGTGGAAATAACCGAGTGAGTAGCACTCGTATCAAACAGTACACATGCAGCTTGACCATACATGTACAAGATTCCAGTAATGGTACCTGTAGACTTGTTGGCCTGATCGCGAGATGTCGTGTAAACGCGTCCACTAGTAGGATGCGGCTTGGTATAAGCACGTCCCGATGTACACTCCATTTCGCCCTTGCGGAAATCCTTCATGCGATGGCCTGGAAGGCCACACTTGAAGCACGCGTCGCTGTCGTGGCGACATGGTCCAGGGTGTCTATGATGTCAAGTAGAGCAAAGAGGATGAGTGAATCCTCCAGCAGGTGTCCTGGCTGGCTGAGAGCCTAATAAGAATAACATACACGAGACATGGTAAAGCGTACAAGGACAAAGTAGATAAATCATAAGATGAATACCCGTGATAGCTGAACGGCTGGCTGCGAACCCCTGTGGTTCTCGTCCCTTCCTTTACCATGGTTCCTGGTACGAGATGTTAAAGTGTTAGAAGTAAGCATTATAACATGTAATCGTAAGAAATGCTTAATTATAAGGACCTGCTGCTGTTGGAGTGTCCAGCATTGCCACGGTAATTATCATTACCGCCTCGCCTGTCCGTAGCAGAACGGTCGTGAGTCTGACCGTTTCCCTTGGGCTGAGTAGGCTGATGCTGAGTAGCCGGCTGAGACCGGTCCCCAGTCTTCTGTCTGGAAGACATAGTTTAAAGAGATGAAATATTGACATATACTGAAGGAATACGTTTTGATTACCATTGAATACAAATATTTACCTCTTATCGGGTCTTTCTGCTTCCCCGAACTCATCTCTTTCCTGCAACATCTCTAGCTTTCGTGCTGCATCGGCCACTTGTGCTACCGTAGTGAACGTAGCACACACCAAGTTGTTTGCGACCGATGTACGAAGAGCCCACCTCAAGTGGTGTGCTTGCTCTTCAGGAGTACCTGCTGCAGCACCGAGGAAACCAGCCAAGCGAAGAAAGCGTTGCATGAACTCGTTGCTATTCTCCCCGGCTCGCTGTCGGATTCCGTGGTACTCTCTCTTTAGCTTTTCTTGTTCAGCCTTGGGAAAGAACTGACCCATGACCAAATCTCTGAACTGAGCCCATGTCAGACCAGCCACCCAATTATCACCTCCCTCTGACTGCTTCAGCGCCATCTACCATGATAGTACATCACCTTCGAATCTGTAGCAAGCCAATCTCAACTTGAAGAGGGGTCACAACCCATAGCATCGAAGATTTTCTCAATATGTGCAAACCAGTTTTCAGCATCATTGGGGCTATCTGTTCTCTCAAAAGCTCGAGGGCGGAGCTTATTGAATCTCTCCAGCCATGTTGCTAAAGTTGCTGGAGGAGGAGGAGGAGGTATAGGGGCTTGCTGCTGGTTGTTGGCAGCCTGAACTTCAGCCCTGATTTTGTTTCTTAGCTGAGGAAGCAAAGCCTGCATTGCAGCCTGGATTGCTGCATTCAGTTGTTCCTGCTCGCGTGTGAGAACCATCTGACAATATAAAAAAATGCAATATAAAACCTTGTTAGAACATGATATCTATAATCATGAATTTTTTTTATGAAATATTCATGAAAAAAATTTTATGCGTGAAAACAGTGCATGAATGCATGATGCAGTTTGTAAAACTTTCATGTGCGAAGGTAAATGCCTATGGTCAGTTTACCAAAAACAAAATAACAGGGCGCGGGGACGCCTATGGGTCGGTCCCAAAGTTAAATATTTCGATAAAAGCACATGCGACTAATATGGTCAGTCCTGTACCAACCATTACTAGTCAAAATTCCTGTAACAAATGACATATATATATATGAAAAGTATGCATGCATGAAACAAACTGTCAGTTCTAGGAAGACCATGGTGATTACCCACTAATCACAGGTCATGTTTTGAGAGCCTACAGGTCGAAGACTTGGCTCTGATACCATAATTGTAACACCCCATTTTGGTAAATGGAATGTCACGCGTGATTATGACGTGTCATCAAAGCATGCAAGGATAATGTATTAAAACATCACATGACCATAAAGGGAAATACCGGAATCAAACATCGGTATCCCAAAGTAGAACTTATCACACACAAACATAAGTACTATAAATGAAAGGACTAAACAATGTCCATGGAAATGAGTATCAAAGTATAAGGAAATGCATAAAGTAAAGAAAGGCTAGAAAGCTTCCAATCCATATGCACGTACGCTTAAAGTCTACGAGCGTCCTTGAGTACCTGCCGTTTGGGAACATGAAAGGAAAATGGCTGAGCATAACGCTCAATGCACGGATATACAAGTAAAGCATGAATAATATAGCATACAAGGATGAAGCAGCGGAAAATTCTAAGTACAGAATAACCTGACATGTTTTAATAAAACTGGTTTTGTAGTTTGAAAAGCCTTATGTTTATCTTGTAAAAAGTGTTTAAGTGATTAACCATTTAGCCAATATAGGTCATGAAAAGGTCAACGTGCATGAATACTTAGAGGGGTGACCTCGTCATGCTATTAGAGGGGCTGCCTCTAAATAATATAAGTCTGGGTAGGGGGGATCAACTCCTTGTGAAGGATGCAAGGCACACACCACATTCACACTGAAATAATCTGCTGAAACATGTAACTAGGATGCACCCATACGCCCTACCTAATAATATAATAATATGGCCAAAAGCTGAAAGGGACGCCATGAGCAATCACTCCGCCCTAGGAAAGTCATAACACTGGTGTCTCCAGTGTTATGGTTATGGTACCTCCATAACTAGGTGAAACTGGTCATGCATGTATATGGCTTTAGGTATTCTAATTAAACATAAGCAATTCAAAAAATATAAAACATATACTGGGAAAACAGTTGGCTGCATACGGGGAATCCTAATACGGAAAGCGTGTCCATACTGAAAGGACGGGGAATCCGTACCATAAGTCCAGTGAACGAAGAAGATGAACGGAAGAGAGTCCTACTTCGGTATCACTAATGCTACATAAATACATCCGTGTATAAGTATCTGATTACTGAGTACGTAACTGATTAAAAGTCATGTCTTAACTTGTTTTATGTGTACATGTCATGTTTTACTGATTTAAGCTTGATACTATGTTTATCATGTATTCTATCTGTTTTGATTAAGTATTTCATGTATTTCTGTCTATTCTGATTAAGTATTTCATATATTTCATGTATTATTATACTTGCTGTGTAATAATAAGTGACTTTCTAAAAATAGCAGGTTTCCTAAGATAGAAAGTTTCCAAAAATAGAAAGTTACCAAAAATAGAAAGTTTCCAAAAATAGAAGTTTCCAAAAATAGAAAGTTTCCAAAAATAGAAAGTTTCCAAAAATAGAAAGTTTCCAAAATTAGATTTACTGCTTAAAATAGATAAGTCTCTAAAAATAGAAAGTTTCCATAAATAGATTAGCTGCCTTAATTAATAAGTTTCTAAAAATAGAATGTTTCCATAAATAGAATAAGCTAGATTATTAAACTAATAATATAACTTAAGTGTTTTCTGATTAATTTTCTAAGTCATGAGATTATAAAGTATAGTTTATTAATTATTTCATGTGAATTAAATAAACTATAGGTTAAAGTATTTAATTAAATATAACATGATTTTAATTAAATAAAGGTATAAATACTTAGGTTAAAACATGTATTATTAACTATTAATAATATAACCTAAGTCATGTAAATTAATTAATTATAAGTCATCGTTTTAATAATTAATTAATTATATAGTCCAATTAAATGATAAATACTTAGGTTATAATTCATGTATTAATAATAAGGTAAATAACCTAAGTCATGAAATTAAATTAATCATGTCCACGCTTTTAATTAATTTAATTTAATCTTGAAAAAAAATATTAACATGTAACTATATTAATCTTGTAAAAATGATCATGACTCGAACCGTGTTTAAAACCAAACATGCGTGAACCGGACTAGTGACTAAAAACCCATGAACCGGACCCGTAACCATCACCATACCCTGACCAAGGTCGGGTTTCCCTTGCTTTTGCTGCTGCCGTGGGAATACCACCACCATACCGAGACCATATGGTCTCGGTGGTGTGAATTAAGCCAAGCCGAGACCCCCTAGGGGCTCGGTTAGGCGTCGGCTAGAAACAAAACACCCCTAAACCCATCCTTGATTTAACCCCATGATTATTAACATGTTTAAAATACTTGTTTTTAATTAGTTTAATTAAAAACATCATGATTTTATGTGATTATATAAATCAAAACATAAAAAGAAAAGGGTTAAAGGTTATACCAATCACGTGAAATGAAGAAAGATGAACACACAACGATCCTTGAAATTAATCAAAGATCAAAATCAACCAGAACTTGGTGTTTAATAAGTGTGTAAACACTTATCCTTTTGCCACTAAAATCAAGGAAAAACAAGACCTAATCATGTGTTTAACATCGTAAAAGTTGGAATTACGCGTGGTTTTGTGTTTTTGTGTTAAATAGGTACAAAAGATCAAAAAGAAAGAAAACACGGGATTTCACGGTCAAATATTGAAGAAAAGTCCAAAAAGAGACGAAGACAAAGTCAAAAGATCAAAAGTGTGCCGAAGATCACGAAACCCGACAGAATCGATACGATTTGAAGAAAAGACTAAAATGCCAAAGATCAAGTCGTTTTATTCGGGGATTTAATTTTTACGAAGATTTCGGGCTTAGTGGGTCCCACATTTGCTTAACGGGCCCACAAGCCCATTTAAGAAAATGGTTACAATAAACGGATCATGAAGCCCATTATGCAAAAGAAAAGATACTAGAAAAAGTATTTGGGCCAAAGCCCATTTGGATTAATGTTGTTGGACGGTTACAATTTTCAAGTGAAAGGATTTATTCACTTTTACTAACCGGTCAAACACCCATTTCTAGTCAACTCCCCACAAACGAATTTCTCACAACTCTCAACCTCACCACATGTTTTTTTAATAAAACAAATTTATTATTTACCCCATTCCCCATTTCACATTTCGATAATAACAATGAGATTCACCCTCTCTCACCTTTCTCTCCTATTCACACAGCCATTTACCCCAAAACCCTAATCTACCAATACACAAAAATTACCCAAGAATTATTGGGGGTTTAATTAAAAACGTGTGATTCATACGAGTTTGGATTAAATCCCCACAAGATTCGGGGGTAAACACTTCTGGTGGTCCTCCCTCCTCTCCGACGTGGCCAACCCTTGCTTTTGATTGGTGGGAACACTTCACCCATACTCAAATCACCCAATAAAAATCCTCCACCTCAGCCTAAACAAACACAACAAACACACCCCTATCCAGCTTGGCAATCCGTGGCACTAGGGTGATTTTTAGCCGTTGATCAAGTGAAGAAAGAGAGAAGAGAAGAAAGAAGTGACAGGATCAAAGAACGTGAGCACCAAGGGAGATTAGGGTTTTCCTATAAATCCCTCCCAAAAAACATGTAATCAATATAGTCTATTTTTCTTTATTTTACTGTTTTTTTATTAATTTAGGAGTAGATTAAATTAGTTTTAATTTTATTTTTTCATGCAAATTAGATGATAGGAAATTGTAATTTTTTAATTTCAAGTATTTGTAATTTCTTTATTATTAATGAAAAGTTGTCTTTAAATTAATTTCGTCTCAATTTATTTTCTGCCAAGTTTAATCTTCTTCTTTAATCCGTTTTTTTATTATTGTTCGTGTTATTATTAATATAAAAATATATATATAATAAAAGAAAGTGGAAAGATAATTTCCCCCACTGGGAAATTATTAAAGTTACTGTTCGAATAGTTATTTGGTTCGGGATAGAATTTTTGGTTCGAAGAAGCTGGGTTGGATTCGAGATGATGTTAAACGGTGGTGTTAGATTCGATTCATAAGGGGGTTCAGCACCACCCTTCGTCACAACGGATTCGACAAAAGGTGCTTATTCTCTTTTTAATTTTCTAGTTTTAGTTTAAGTTTTAGTTTCTTTGATTTATTTGCTTACTGTTGATTTGGCTTAAATATTGGTTTTGATTTTGTTGGATTGGTTTAATGTTATTGGATTTGTTCAGCTTTAGATTCGGTTTAAATTTGCTTTTGGTTTATTTGGTTAATGTTTAATCTGCTTGTGTTATATCTGCGTTTGGATCTGCTTATCTAGTTTCTGTTTGGGCTTTAGCTTATTTGGATCTGCTTAGTTAGTTTTATCTGCTTATTGTCTTTGTTTTTGATTCAGATAGTTTTAATCTGCTTGTGTTATTTTAGAATTGGTGTTGTTTGATTCTGCCTTATATGTGTTTAATCTGCTTATTAGTCTATCAGCCTTTTAGATTTGCTTGTTTGGTTTGGTTTTGATATTAAGTTAGCTTATTTGCTTTTCTAATTTTCTGCTTATTTTATACCTGCTTATTTAGGCTTATTTTTCTATCTGATTATTTGCTGTTATGCTTATTAGTTTTTTTGTTCTAGCTTATTTGATTTGTCTGTCTTTGCTGATTTTTGATTACCTGTTATACCACAGATACAATTTATCTGTTGGTCCAAAATATTAGTTCCAAAAAATATTAGCATAGATTTCATCTGTCAGGGGACTCGAACCCCTGACCTCACGCTCACCAGACTAACACCATAACCAATTTATCTAGACATCTTTTTGTGTATAATTTGCATTAATGAATTAATATAGGTTAAATTTAGAGTGCCAGTTTTAGTTAATTAGTTTAATTCAAGTCTTTAGTTTTGATTTAATTAAAAGTTTTATATTAATTTTCTTTAATTCAGTTTTTATAAAAATATAAAAAGATAAAAAAATATATTTTATTTACTTTTATAAATTTTAAATTAGTTTTCATTTTATTTTTATTTAAAAATAGTTTTATTGTTTTAAATTAGTTTAAATTACTTTTCAAAATTTTGTTCAATTAAGTTTTAAATATAGTTTTAAGTAGTTTTAATTTAGTCTTTATATAAGTTTAATTAATTTTGTTTAAGTTTTAAAAATAGTTTTTATTTAAATTAGTTTAAAATAGATTTCTCATTCGTTAATTAATTAATTTTTAATTAAATAGTTTTAGTTTAAAATACCATAAATACGTTTTACCAAGAACAAATAAGTCTTACGTTAACCAGATATCAATTCGAGTGAGTCGAGGAAAAACGAACATTCATTGCTTTAATTATATTAAAATGGCGCCGCTGCCGCTTCGCTCGTTACGATTGACGATATTTCGTGAGACGTTTTGGATTTTGGGATCCGTTCGCTTTTGAACGTTACTTTTTTGTTACAAAAAAAATCAAAAACATAAAAAAATCAAAAAAATAAAAATATAAAAAAATTAAAAAATCACAAAAGCAAATTCTTTCCTAAGATTTGCACCAAAAAAAAATTAAAAAATCAAAAAGTAATACTTTTCCTAAAGTATTACACCAAAAATATTACGTATTTCGATTTTTTCGGCACTACCGTGGATAATCGTCCGATTTGGGAAATATTGCAAGAAGAACGTTATAAGATTATGTCCGAGGAGTGTACGACTTGTGGTGGACCTCATGCTTATTTTAATTGTGATAAAACTTATGAGGAGGTTTATAATAATGAGGAAATTATGTGTTATGATACTAGTACTTATTTTGGCTCCCCTAGTTTTCCTACAACTAGTGACCCACCACATTATGATCAACGGTTTCATGGGGAATTTCAAAATCAAGGGTTTTCAAATAATGAAGGTTTTCCAAATGACGACAATTTTCAAAACTTTAATGAAATGGACATGCACAACCCTCAAATGGACTTGGTTCTACAAAAATTGACCGAACATGAGAAAATCATGGAAGCAATGCAAGAATCTACTAGACAAATGCAAGAGTCCACCGATAGGAAATTCATGCTCATTTTAGAAACCTATCAAGCTCAATTTGATATTGAGCCGTCTTTGAGAGTTGATAGTGAGGCTAACACCACTACTAGTAGTGATGTTCCCACTGTGGATCCTTCCATCTCTCCGCCAATAAAGGAGAGACAAGGCCCGGAGATTATCATGAGTTTTACTCACCCTCCGGTGTTGACACCCACGGACACAATTAGCTCTCCGCTTTCCTCACCTATTGAGGAAATTCCCGAGATTATACTTGAGCCTCCATTACCTATTGATGACCCCATTTATTTTATGACTCCTTCACCTACTCCTTCAAATGACTTTATGCTTTCTTCAAATCCTCTTAACGAGACATGTTTTGATAAACCAATTTTTGAGGAGTGTGAAGAACTTTATAATGAGCGCATAGAAGAAGAACCCTTAATTTGTCCTACACCTAAGGAGTTTGTAGATAGGGATGAGTTATCTTGTGATTCCGACTACATTCTTAATTATTCCTCGATTTCGGATGAGGATGATTCTCATATTTTACCAAAACCGACTTTTGAAAACCATGATACTAATGATTTATCGGATTCTTTACTCCTGAGTGATGACTTTTATACCCTGAGTATTGAGAAATTCCATCACGAGGATGCTTTTTATGATCCCGTGTTATTAGATTTCTCGCATGAGCTTAATTGTGATCATGGTATTGATGAGAAGGCAAATGGAGTTTTAAAACTTGATATTGATATTGATTTTGAAAACTCAGATTTTGATAAATTCACATTTGCCTCTTCGCCAATTACTTTTGATTCTACCATTGATTCTCTTCCATATATCACTTTTAGTGATGATGATGGTTTTCTCATTCCCGAGATCGATGAGTTTCTTAATATTGATACTCCCGTGGATGATAATTTCACATATGTTGAGAGGACCGTTTTACCTTTTATGACTTATCCTACTGCCTCTCATTTATTATGTTCCTCCGGGACTGAGGATAAGATTTTTGATCCCGGTATTACATTCGAGGCTTCCCCATGGACCATTTTTCGGGGTCGAGTCTGGCTCGTGACTCGGTTAACAAAAACAAGCGCTTCTCGGGAGGCAACCCGATGATCTATTTTTATCTATTTTCTACAATAAGTGTAGGGGGGAGCCATGTAGGTTGTTTGTTTTGTGTGTTGTGATTGTGTAGGGACATGAGCTTTAATGATCCACTTTTGGTACTTTTGACGCGACCCGTGTTCCCGTGTTTCCCGTGTACCCGGTTCCTTCGATAAGTTTTTTCTATTGTGATTCAATCTTGTATATAAATAAAACAAATAAATGTAATCACTTTAGTTGTCCCTTCCTTAGCTTGATTTTAAACAACGTACTCAATGTCCTAAGTGTAGGGGAGTTTATTCTCCCACATGCTTAAACATTAAGGACAATGTTTATATTAAGTGTAGGGGGGATTTCTATCGAAATTTTAGTGGGCTTTTCCATGAATTTGACCCCATTTAACCGGAAAATTTAAAATTTTTTCAACGTTTTTCAAATTTTTGATCTATTTTGGCCTAGTAGTATTTTCTTTTATTTTCTTTCCTTTTGTCATCGCATCTTATTTATATTTTCCATTTCAAGAATAAATTCAATAATAAATAAACGAATAAAATGGTTTTAACAAGTTTAGATATCTTTGATATATTAGGCCCGTCGTGAATATTTTGACTCAGCCTGAGTATACTTATCCATGTTTACTCTAGCTAGTATCCTTAACCATATGGACCTTAATTGGTTTATTAGGCTAAGCATCCACGAGTCTCATTCCTTGAGATTTTAAATTGTGGAGAACGAGAGATGATAGAGTTGATAATAAGTTTAAGGGTTAATTTTTGCTTATATGAGTTTTTGTGGCTCTTTCTTCCCGCTTGTATATTTAAATGCTTAATAAATGAGGATTTTTGCGGTGTCGATTCGATATCTTAACTCTTAGCCAAATCTTTATTCTCCTTGTAATTAAAGCATGAACACATTGAGGGTGCCAACGTTGTGGACTTCCGACTAAGGTGGCTCTTAACCACTAAGTAGGAGGTATTCAGACCATGGGACCATGGAATTTGGCCTACTATATATATCATAAATAAAGAAAGAATAAGATTAAAACATGACCTCAAGGAGCGTTAGGGTGCGGGGCATGTAGCACGAACCTTGTCATTAGAGCCTTAGGGTGTATGGCATGGTAAGTGTTGAATAAAAATTGATCAAAAATCAATTCCCTCGTTTATCGTTCAAGGAGCCTTAGGGTGTGGACAATAGACGGGGAGCATTTTTACATCTTAAAGAGCCTAAGGGTATATGATGTGAACTTGCTAAACTCCACATAAAGTCTACATGACTTTGGAGGAATAATTAATAAGTAGTACTATTGGCCAAATTTTGGGTCCGAGAATTTATTCCCCAAATCGTGTTAAATCATCCTTGATGTGAGCTTACTTTAGTAACAACGTTTTTGAGGACGAGGTTAGGTTTTGAGTGTCGGGTTTGCACCGTTTGGCCTTCATTTTTGGAATAATAATTATCAAATAAGTCAAATGAGCCAACGGGTGAATGACTATCAATAAAATCTAGAGATACAAAGTAGGAATCAGAGAAAGAGTATTACATAATTGTCTTATATAAGTGGTTTTAACTTGAGGACTTATAGTAAACAATGATCTCGTTTTTAAGCTTAGTATGGGGAACGTGAAACTTGAGGGTGATTTATATTCATGACACCAAAGGCCTAATTCAAGTCTTAGATGTCTTTACAAGTTTCTTCCATCAAATAATTTTCAAGTTAATAAATTGTTATAACTTTTGTTTCCTTTCAAGTTTTTATCTTTCCATCGTAATAATAATAGTATATCTTAATAAGGCCAAGATGGGTCAATTACGAGAAAAATGTAACTTATGCTTTAAAACTATGCATTGCATGGGGTCATTGCAATGGTCAAGTGTAGGGGATTTAATAAGTGTGTAAACACTTATCCTTTTGCCACTAAAATCAAGGAAAAACAAGACCTAATCATGTGTTTAAAATCGTAAAAGTCGGAATTATGCGTGGTTTTGTGTTTTTATGTTAAATAGGTACAAAAGATCAAAAAGAAAGAAAACACGGGATTTCACGGTCAAATATTGAAGAAAAGTCCAAAAAGAGACGAAGACAAAGTCAAAAGATCAAAAGTGTGCCGAAGATCACGAAACCCGACAGAATCGATACGATTTGAAGAAAAGACAAAAATGCCAAAGATCAAGTCGTTTTATTCGGGGATTTAATTTTTACGAAGATTTTGGGCTTAGTGGGTCCCACATTTGCTTAACGGGCCCACAAGCCCATTTAAGAAAATGGTTACAATAAACGGATCATGAAGCCCATTATACAAAAGAAAAGATACTAGAAAAAGTATTTGGGCCAAAGCCCATTTGGATTAATGTTGTTGGACGGTTACAATTTTCAAGTGAAAGGATTTATTCACTTTTACTAACCGGTCAAACACCCATTTCCAGTCAACTCCCCACAAACGATTTTCTCACAACTCTCAACCTCACCACACGTTTTCTTTAATAAAACAAATTTATTATTTACCCCATTCCCCATTTCACATTTCGATAATAACAATGAGATTCACCCTCTCTCACCTTTCTCTCCCATTCACACAACCATTTACCCCAAAACCCTAATCTACCAATACACAAAAATTACCCAAGAATTATTGGGGGTTTTATTAAAAACGTGTGATTCACACGAGTTTGGATTAAATCCCCACAAGATTCGGGGGTAAACACTTCTGGTGGTCCTCCCTCCTCTCCGACGTGGCCAACCCTTGCTTTTGATTGGTGGGAACACTTCACCCATACTAAAATCACCCAATAAAAATCCTCCACCTCAGCCTAAACAAACACAACAAACACACCCCTATCCAGCTTGGCAATCCGTGGCACAAGGGTGATTTTTAGCCGTTGATCAAGTGAATAAAGAGAGAAGAGAAGAAAGAAGGGACAGGATCAAAGAACGTGAGCACCAAGGGAGATTAGGGTTTTCCTATAAATCCCTCCCAAAAACTTGTAATCAATATAGTCCATTTTTCTTTTTTTTGCTGTTTTTTTAATTAATGTAGGAGTAGATTAAATTAGTTTTAATTTTATTTTTTCAAGCAAATTAGATGATAGGTAAATTGTAATTTTTTAATTTCAAGTATTTGTAATTTCTTTATTATTAATGAAAGTTGTCTTTAAATTAATTTCGTCTCAATTTATTTTCTGCCAAGTTTAATCTTCTTCTTTAATCCGTTTTTTTATTACTGTTCGTATTATTATTAATATAAAAAAAATAAAATATATAATAAAAGAAAGTGGAAAGATAATTTCCCCCACTGGGAAATTATTAAAGTTACTGTTCGAATAGTTATTTGGTTCGGGATAGAATTTTTGGTTCGAAGAAGCTGGGTTGGATTCGAGATGATGTTAAACGGTGGTGTTAGATTCGATTCATAAGGGGGTTCAGCACCACCCTTTGTCACAACGGATTCGACAAAAGGTGCTTATTCTCTTTTTAATTTTCTAGTTTTAGTTTAAGTTTTAGTTTCTTTGATTTATCTGCTTACTGTTGATTTGGCTTAAATATTTGTTTTGATTTTGTTTGATTTGTTTAATGTTATTGGATTTGTTCAGCTTTAGATTCGGTTTAGATTTGCTTTTGGTTTATTTGGTTAATGTTTAATCTGCTTGTGTTATATCTGCGTTTGGATCTGCTTATCTAGTTTCTGTTTGGGTTTTAGCTTATTTGGATCTGCTTAGTTAGTTTTATCTGCTTATTGTCTTTGTTTTTGATTCGGATAGTTTTAATCTGCTTGTGTTATTTTAGAATTGATGTTGTTTGATTCTACCTTATATGTGTTTAATCTGCTTATTAGTCTATCAGCCTTTTAGATTTGCTTGTTTGGTTTGGTTTTGGTATTAAGTTAGCTTATTTGCTTTTCTAATTTTCTGCTTATTTTATACCTGCTTATTTAGGCTTATTTTTCTATCTGATTATTTGCTGTTATGCTTATTAGTTTTTTTTGTTCTAGCTTATTTGATTTGTCTGTCTTTGCTGATTTTTGATTAACTGTTATACCACAGATACAATTTATCTGTTGGTCCAAAATATTAGTTCCAAAAAATATTAGCATAGATTTCCTCTATCAGGGGACTCGAACCCCTGACCTCACGCTCACCAGACTAACACCATAACCAATTGATCTAGACATCTTTTTGTGTATAACTTTGCATTAATTAATTAATATAGGTTAAATTTAGAGTGCCAGTTTTAGTTAATTAGTTTAATTCAAGTCTTTAGTTTTGATTTAATTAAAATTTTTATATTAATTTTTTTAATTCAGTTTTTATAAAAAAATAAAAAGATAAAAAATATATTTTATTTACTTTTATAAATTTTAAATTAGTTTTCATTTTAGTTTTATTTAAAAATAGTTTTATTGTTTTAAATTAGTTTAAATTACTCTTCAAAATTTTGTTCAATTAAGTTTTAAATATAGTTTTAAGTAGTTTTAATTTAGTCTTTATATAAGTTTAATTAATTTTGTTTAAGTTTTAAAAATAGTTTTTATTTAAATTAGTTTAAAATAGATTTCTCATTTGTTAATTAATTAATTTTTAATTAAATAGTTTTAGTTTAAAATACCATAAATACGTTTACCAAGAACAAATAAGTCTTACGTTAACCGGATATCAATTCGAGTGAGTCGAGGAAAAACGAACATTCATTGCTTTAATTGGACTAGTGTTCTTAAATCCGGCGGCCAAGGAGGAGAGGAAAAGAAAAAAACTAGGGTTTTAATTATTTTGCTAACTTTTGTAAAATGAACATGTTTTCCCTTTAATTTTCATGTTTAGTAAAATTATGGGCTTGGCCCATTTCTCTTGGTGTAGCCGCGGGTATGGGGCCCACATGGGGTAACCCGTACCTTTCTCGTGTCTAAAATAATAGTGTGTTCTCGTGTTCGTGTTTTACGTGTTTTAATTAGTGATCGTTCGTGACTTAATATATTTATTCGTGTCCGTGATAAATATATATACATACGTAATATTAGCTCGTGATTAATTTACATTCATGATTTCATGTTCGTATGTTCGTGATTATAATTATTATGAAATAATTATCGTGTGTTAATACGTAATAAGTATTTATCGTGTTATAGTACTTACGTGATACTTGTAATTCTTGTTCGTGAAACGTAACCATGTTATAAAAGGAAAGTTCTAATCATGTACGTACGATCTTAAGGGTAATAATCATGGTAAAAGCATGCGGGTTTTACAAGCCGTAACTACTTTGGTAGGGAGGACCGATATCCGTGCTTTCTGACTGAACGTAGATAGGGTGGGTGTTTTCCTAACATATGTTTGTTGGTATAATTTATGCTTTCAATCAAACTAACGCACATGTATGCGTATGTTCCCAGAGATGATGCTGTTTGGGCTACTACGCCAGGGAGACCCGAACAAGGTCGCGTAAGGATCCCGACCACTACGTGAGGGCGAGCCCCCTCTACTTGTCGCGACTGCCGGCATGACCCTCCCCCTTGAAGAAACACCAGAGCCGCAGTCTGGTGAACAGGAACCATTGACAGAGAAGTCGCTATTGGACTTCACCAATGAAGATGGTGGTGGGATGCTATTAGAGAATGCCACCAACATCCAAGGTGAAAAACAGGATGAAAACATGGAGCAGCCAACTGATCCATCCATCAACCGTCTGTTTGATGATGATGATGAAGAGGAAGTGGCGCAGGAGACCGGAACCTTCAGGCAGCCAAAACCCACTTCCCAGAAGCGCAAACCCTCAAAGAGGGTTATGAAAGAAGTAGAGATGGAGGCGGGGGCCTTCAATGCGCCTCGCAAGAGGCTAAGGGAAGATCACCCCCAATACCAAGAAGGGAGCAGCACCACCCTGTCACAAGACAACCCCATGCTCCCCCCTGCCGGAACTGAGGAGCAGGTAGATACCAACGTGTAGCAGGCGACGCCGGTGAGTGCCGTATCTCCCACCATCACGGAACCGAAAATAGCTGCGATGTAAGTATCCCTTAATATTCCGTTATATCTGTTGTGTATGAACCTTCCAAAAAACTTACAAGTGCTGGATAAATAACAAGGCGAATCCTACGACCGTGGCGCATGAGAGGGAAGTTGATAGGGAGCCTTCCCCTATGATAGCCAACCTTCCACCATCTCCTCCTCCCACTCATGTAGAAGAGCCCCAGCCCGAAGGCCCGGACTCCCGCCTTCGCCCGGCATGGAACCTGTCCCAGCTGACAAGGCTAGAGGCGAAGTCAGAGTGTAAGGAATTTTTAGACCACTTAACTCCTCCCACCCTGGCGCAAGATCTGGACGAACTCATCCACTTGGTCCTCCTTGAGCAGTTTAATGTAGCAACAACACACTAGGTGACAATTAGTGGGGCCATAAGGCGTCGGTTTGAGGAGGCCTTGGCATATGTACGCCGTGCCGATAGGAAGATAGCTCGCAGGGAGGAGCTTGTGGAGAAGCATGAGTAGACAATTACCTCCATGCAGGCGGATTTGGTCGTGACTGAGGCCACAATAAAAGAACAAACAAGCCACGCCAATACCCGTGAGGAGCGTATTGCTGAGCTGGAGGCTCTTCTCGAGGCATCAAACGACAAGGTACGTATCCTTACATAGTTACGTTAATTTATGTGTGTAAAATCACTATTGTCTTCTCATCCAATATTAACCTTAATCTCCTTCGCAGGTAGCCATAGCTAAGGCCGCTAAGAAGATCACAGCTGACCAAGCATCCGCCCTCGCAAAGGAACTAGAAAAGGCCGATGTCAGCTAAAGGCGAAGAGGCGTTGAAGGAAGAGTTCAGCAAGGAGCGGGCTGAAATGGAGAAGTAAATGGCCGAGGCACTGAGCAAGGTGGAGCACGAACTAAGCGTGCTGACCATAGATTGTGCTGAAGTGTTGTGCCCCCACTTCTTACGGCCATTGCCGGTCGTAGGTGGATGGTGGGCCAAGGAACACGGCTGGCAATGATGAGAGTGATGGAGGCGCCGCAGTTCGTTAAGTCTTTTGCGGATGTCGTGTCAGATGGCATTGACCGTGGCAGACATGAAGGATTGACTAAGGCTGCCGAGTTAATAAGGAAAAATCAAGATATCACCAGGCATGCCTACTACAACCCTAGAGCTGAAGCAAAGATGACTGCATCCATGGTCGCCTTAGGAGACATGGAGTACCCTTTCTTGCCTGACCTCGAAGCTATGAAGGACGCCACCAACGAGGAGATCCTGGAGAAGCTTCGCCCAGACACAGTGCTTGAAATTGACGCGGATCCTCATGTTCATACTGTACCGGACCCCAGCCAGCTCACCCTTACAATTTATGATGCAAACTTAAAGGTCGTGAAGAGTGAGAAGACATTAACGGAGGCGTTGGAGGCCAACCTCGCCAGGGCGCGTAGCGGAAAGGAGGCCCGTGGTGAGGTACTTCTTGCATTGATAGCCGAAGGTAAGAAAGAAGTAGGGGAGTTCGTACCTTCTGTGTAGTTTGTCATTAGTGAACACTTGTACTACTCTTTTTTATTCGTTCGTGGATGTCCACGGCTTTAATTTGTAACTCTATGTTTAAACATTTAGAATATTAATGAAGACATATGTCTGTGGCGATCACGACAACTTTTGTTTGTATATTTGAAACTTGTATTTATTCTTAGATATCATGTATCTGTTTGCATGACGTGTCACGGTTGTTTAAGAATAAAACTAAGTCTATAATTTACTAGACGTGCACAGTGTGTCTTTGCCATGTCTGGCCCTTCATGAGGACGATATGTAAAAATTATCACAACGTCTTGTGAATAAGGTGTCTACTAAGGACTCGTAGTCCGCGTCACTAGGGTTGCATCCCTCTTATGCGGCAAGTTGAATTATTAGGTTCACTTAATCCTCTTACTCCACCTGGAAGAGAATAGTACATGTACGGCTGAATGAATGCATATGAATGAGAAATAAGACTTAAGAATGTAAAAATAATCCTAAGTAGACACAGAAGACACAATTTGTAGAAGAACAAGCTGTGGAGCTAGCTAGGCACCACGACGTTTTATTATTACGGTTACAATTTTTTGACAAAATGATAAAATCCTAAGGCAAATGGAAACTAGAAAACATAAAGACAAAAAACACATGGATCTTTATTGAAGCTGCATGCAGCGAAGTGTCCATGCGGAGGCCGGAGCCTTTTAGAGATAGCACCTTTTGAGCTTGCAAATGTTCCATGTACGGACCAAGTCGCGGCCTTCAATGTCACGTAACTTGTACATGCCTAGCCCCAAAGCTTCCATGACTTCATACGGTCCTTCCCACTTTGGTCCGAGATTTCCTGTGTTATCCACACGACTTGCTTCGTTAGCACGATAGACATAGTCTCCCGGCCAGAAGGAAACACCCTTGACTTTGGAGTTGTAGTAAGCTTTTACCATGGCTTTAGATTTAGCTTTATTGATGGATGCTATCTACCTTTTCTCCTCTAGCGAGTCTAAATTGACCCAAGTCCCTCATCGTTCGTGACGACATTAACCTCCGCCGTGCGGATTGTTGGCATGCCAATCTCTGTTGGAATGACTGCCTCAGTTCCACAGGCTAACGCAAATGGAATGTTGGCATTAGCCATTTTGAAAATTGTTCTATGTGCCCATAAGATATGTAGTAGTTCGTCCACCCACTTGTAGAATGGCCATGGAGACATGACGGGTGTCAGCTCCTGGCGCGGTACTGGCCTATGAACCTGGCAATCATTGCATTTAAGAATCATATCTTGTGATACCCTGAAACCGAGGTCATTATTATCCCCTAATTTACGTATATTTTTAAAATTCTTTGAAATTTTTTTGGTCATATATTTGACGGTTTAAGTTGAAACTAATGATGGAGGTGTGCCCATAAGATATGTAGTAGTTCGTCCACCCACTTGTAGAATGGCCATGGAGACATGACGGGTGTCAGCTCCTGGCGCGGTACTGGCCTATGAACCTGGCAATCATTGCATTTAAGAATCATATCTTGTGATACCCTGAAACCGAGGTCATTATTATCCCCTAATTTACGTATATTTTTAAAATTCTTTGAAATTTTTTTGGTCATATATTTGACGGTTTAAGTTGAAACTAATGATGGAGGTATTAATTTTAACGTTTGACAATTTAAAAAGAACCAATGACGACTATGATACCGACGGATGCCCAAAATTTATCTTTTAGTGTCGATTTATCAATATTAGATTTTTTTCAAAGTTTTTATTTTAATTGCATGTTAAGTCCAGTCGGAACCGTTTTTATTCTATTTTGTGTGCGTTTGAACCTTTTAAAAGTATTTTGAGGTAGCCGGGACGAACCCCGACTCCCGAAAAAATTTAAAACCGACAAGTGGGTTATAATCCTGCTCTTTAAATACTTGTTTTGTTAAAAGGCCATAATATAGCAAAAATTGTAAGTTGGTCCCTCCTAACTTACAAAAGGGACTAAACAAAACACACACAACATTACACATTTCAAAAACTTCATCTCTCTTCTCTCCTTCTCTCTTACCGCCGACCACCACATACCACACCACTACCACCATTATTTTTTTTAGTTTTTGAAGAAACTAAGCATAAACCAGACTTTCTTTCATCACTGTAAGTCTTTTAATCCATTTAAAACAAACATGCAAGGCTTTGATTCTTAAAAAATGTTTTGATTTTTAAAAAGGGGGTTTTTCTAATTAAATTATGTGCATGTTTTAATTAGGTGTTTGTGATGATAATTGATAAACAAAACAAGTTGGAAAACATTTTTTTTGGTGTTTTTGATCACCAAAACCCACGGCCAAAAGGGGGGGTTTGGTTTGATCTTGGTGTTTGATGATTTTTGTTGTTTGGTTATGTTTAAAAACATGTTTACATCATTTTTAATTATGTTGGTTTGATTGCATGTGATTTTTATGAAAGGGGTTTTTATGTAGATGATTCATACAAGTGATTTAGGATATTGTAAATGTGTTAGGATAGTTTAATGATGATATTCAGGCTAAATGAATTGACGGAATGGATTGAAAATAGGTAAAAATATGATTTTTAAAGTGTCATTTTTAAACAGATTGTTTAAGGTTGTTTTCATGGTTTTAAATATATGTCGAGGTTCATGTTATAGAATGTAGTTGTAGAGATTCTTTTTACCTTCGTTTTGGTATAAGATAGAGCTTTTAACTCTAAATGAGTCAAAAGTTATGTAAGTTTGAATTTTCGTGTACCGGGAGATGAAAGTCGACATAATCCGAAATTGTGTTCGATTTTGGGTCAAATCTCGGGGACTATAAGTAGAGTTTCAATAATGGTTGAGGGCTGTTCTTTAGCACAAAACCTGGAGTTATGAGTCTATTTTCAAACTTAGGAATTGGTTTTACAAATGGAATGGGCTAAGTGAGTCAAAATGGTTTGATGACGAATAGGTGCAAATCTGCCCGGATTTTCAAGGTTGGAAATGTATTGGGCATCGTGAATTAAAAGTAATACTCCCTCTGTCCAATATTAAATGTCCACTTTGAATATTTTTAGTCTTTATTTCCCAAGTTTGACCATAAATATTTTTATATGCATTATATAATATTTTATGTAAATTATATGAATCGACTGTGTTTTAAATGCACATTTCATTGATATAATTTTCATCAAATAGTATATAACATAAAAATCGTTATTTTTGGTCAAAGTTAAAAATATAAGACTTAAAAAGTCAAGTATGGACATTTAATATGGGACGGAGGGAGTATCTTTTTATGAAAATTTTTATGAGCTTTTTACATGATGTAAGTGAAGTCTACAACGAGTTTTGTGAAAATTCGAGATGTTTAATGATAGGTGTGTAAACACCCATCCTTTTACCACTTAATTCGGGCTAAAACGAGACCAAAACACGTATTTAATATCATTTGTTTGAATTATGCGTGGTTTTTGTGTTTATTGTATTTTCAGAGCCAACCGGATGAATACTGAAGAAAACATGGGATTGCACGGGTTTTACTGAAGAAAAAGACTCAAGATAAAGTCTATTGTCCAAGAGATGCAAAAGATTTGAAGTCACTGGGCCTATTCGAAGATTTATCGAAGAAAAGGACCAAAGATGGAAGATTTATATAAGTCGAAGAAACTCAAGTCTATTAAACGAAGAAATTAAAAGACGAGTTGAATTTAATCGACGACAAATCCCGAATCAGAATCAAAAACGGAAACTTTTCTGAAAAGACGAAAAGACAAGAAGAACGGAAGAAAGCCCACTCACCAACCAAAAGACAAGGCTATAAATAGCCCTCCCCTCACACATTTAGACTAGTTTTTTTAGTTTTTCGTCTTCTCCCCCATTTTTTTCTCTGTTCCGTTTCATCACCATCACCATTAGGGTGATTGGTGATTTTCATCTTTAATTTTCTCATCTTGTAATTTTAATCTTTGATTTATCTTGGCAAAACATCAATCATTCAATACAAAGTTCTTATTTAATCTTTCCATTTTATCTTGTTCATCATCATCTTTACCTTCAAGTTTTTAAGTTTTTATTTTCTTGATTTGATCTTCAAAAGTTGTTGGGATTTGTGTTTTTATTGATGGGATTAGTAGTTTATGATTAGTAAATGCTTTGGGATTGATTTATTTTAGTTTTTGGTGAAAAACTTGGTGAATTTTGGATTAAAAATAGTCTCCGTGTTCTTCGTTTTCTGCTACTGTTCTGGGTTTCCAGAAGTTCCGAATCAAGCTTAAGTTCCGAATCAAGACACTTCATTCGGAAGTCTAAAACTTCCGAACCAACCACCTTCATTCGGAAGTCTCAAAACTTCCGAATCAACAACCTTCATTCGGAAAGTTTCGAACCAACCAGTAAGTTCCGGATCAAGTCAATACTTCCGAACCGAACCTTCATTCGGAAGGTTCCGAACCAAGCAAGACTTCCGAACCAAACCTTCATTCGGAAAGTTCCGAACCAAGCCAGTAAGTTCCGAATGAGAAAGTTCCGGATGAATCATTAAGTTCCGACCAAGCACAAGTTCCGAATGAAGAATGAACAGTAACTTCCGAATCAGTTATCTTTGGGTATTTTAAAGTTTTACTGTTTCTTAACTATTTCTTTACTGTTTCCTTGATTTAATTTTAATTTTCTTTTAAGCTTAATTCTAATTTAAATTCAAGTTTAAATTCTAGTTTTTATTACTCATCATTAAATTAATTATCTTTGATTTAAATTTTCATTTCCATTTTTAATTAGATTAGAAAACCAAACCCTTTTTAGTAACCAAGAACAATCATTCCACTTAAGACCTAGATCAATTCGAGAGGATATCGAGAACTTTAATCTGAACCCGATACAAAATCAGTGTATCAAATGGCGCCGCTGCCGGCTCTTCTCGTTAAGATCAAAAGTTTTTTGTGAGAACTTGGATTTTGGGATCCGTTCCCCGTGAACGTTACTTTTTCAAAGAAAATATTCAAAAACAACTAAAAAATATAAAATATTCAAAAATCCTAAAAAGTAAAAAACATAAAAACCAAAAATATTTTTGATTTGTTTTTCTTTGTTCGTTCTTTTGCAGGTGTATGCGCACTCGATCCACGTCTTATCAAGAGCCCGAGCCTCTCGATAACTTAGACATGGCTGGTGTACAAAACAACAATAACATACCACCTCCGAACAACAATAATAACAACAACAATCCGCCTTTCAACAACATGAACAATAACAACAACAATGAGCACCTTCCGGATAATCGCCCAATGATTGAATTGCTGCAAGCTCATGTCGATGGCAATACGGATCCAATTGTTATACCACCAATTGCCGCCAACAATTTCGAGCTAAAGTCAGGCTTTATCCAGATGGTCTCAGCTCAACCATTCTTGGGACGAACCATTGATGACCCACACGACCATATCAAGAGATTTCTACAACTCACCAACACGGTCAAGTTCAATGGAGTTCCACAAGAAGTTATAAGGTTACAACTTTTTCCCTTTTCTTTAGAGGGACAAGCCCGGCATTGGCTTGCTAAGGAACCGCCACAGAGTATTCTCTCGTGGACGGATTTGGAAACAAAGTTTATCAACTACTTTTTTCCACCCTCTCGTACTACCGCTTTGCGGAATGAGATTATAAACTTTGAACAAAAGTACGATGAGTCATTCAGTGAATCTTGGGATCGCTTTAAAGATCTTTTAAGAAAATGCCCACAACATGGTTTTACCAAAGTACATCAAATCAATACTTTTTACAATGGTTTAAGCATGAGTGACCAAGATTCACTGAACAGTGCCTCGGGGGGTAATCTATTGGCTAAGACTTCCAATGCTGCTTGGGATATCATTGAGAACAAATCTCGTGTGCAAACCAAGAGTGTTAGGACCAATGTTGCTAGTGCTAGCACTAATGACAGCGACAAGCGACCTGACAAAATCACCACGCTTCTTGAATCGCTTGTCACCACACCGTCAGCAACAACAACAGCAACAACGCCAAAAACGCACAAGTGAACGCTGTCAGCCAACCTTGTGAGATATGCGGTGGTCCCCACTCTTACACAACTTGTACCGCCACCCAAGATTACCTTGTTGAGAATGTGAATGCGGCATATGGCACCTACCAACAACCTGCTTATCAAGCTAGACCTCAAGGTGACCGTAACTTGCTTAGCTATCGATCCAAAAACTACCTTTCACCACCTGGTTTTCCTCCAACCAACCCAAACCAACAACAAAACCTTAACCGCCCTCCTCAACAACAACAACAACCTCGACAACCATACATCCCACCTCACAAGCAGCAACAACCACCTCAACGTAACAATCAAGTCTACCAACAACCTGCTTACCAACCACCTGCATACAATGCTCCTTCCAACCAAACCACCACTGCTTTACACCAAGAGGTCGCAACCTACATGAGAACCAATGATGTGATAGTGGGAAATCTCCAAGAGGAAGTGCGCAATTTGAAGGTAGACTTGGTCAAGCAAGGAAATGATTTGAGAGCCGATATGAGAAATACGTTGGATAGCCAAACCAATGATCTGAGGAACATGATGGCTAGTTTCTTCCAAGGTAGTCAACCCTCTTCTTCGGGTACTCTTCCGAGTAACACCGTTGCGAACCCAAGAGGGGAGATGAAAGCAATCACTACTCGAAGTGGTAAAGGTACCAAGGAACCCGAGCTTCCTATACCTCCGCCGGTGGTTGTGACTAAGGAGAACGAGTCGCCTGCTCCTATTCCTCATCCTTCTCCTTCCCCAATTTCTCCACCTCTTCATTCTACCCCTCCTCCACCCGTGGTTGTGAGTGATCCTACTCCCCTAAAGCCTTCCTCTTCTTCCAATATACCTTATCCTTCAAGGTTGAGGAAAGAGAAGCAAAAGAGCAAGGATGATATTCAAGTTTCAAACTTCCTAAAAATGTTCAAAAAACTGAATTTCAATATCTCCTTCGCTGAGGCTCTCGCTCACATGCCCAAGTACGCCAAAATGTTTAAAGATCTTCTGAGCGATAAGGAAAAGCTCCTCGATCTCGCCAACACCCAACTTAATGAGAACTGCTCTGCAGTACTCTTAAGGAAATTGCCAATCAAGCTTGGTGATCCGGGTCGTTTTCTTATCCCTTGCAATTTCCCGGGAGTAGAGAATTGCATGGCCCTAGCCAATCTAGGTGCCAGCATTAATCTCATGCCTCTAAGTGTTTGGAAGCAATTATCTCTCCCAGAGCTAGTCCCCACCAAAATGACTTTGGAATTAGCTAACCGTACGGTTGCTTATCCAGTGGGGATAGCCGAAGACGTCATTGTAGGAGTCGACAAATTCACCTTCCCTGCTGATTTTGTTGTCATCGACTACGAGATGGACCCCCGTGTGCCACTCATTGTTGGTCGTCCATTCTTGAGGACCGGTCGCACTCTCATTGATGTTGAAGCCGGTGAGCTTATCATGAGAGTGGGTGACGATAAAGTAGTCTTCAACATGGGAAAGCTTTCTAAACAGCCTTATTCTTACGAGAGTGTTAATTGTATTGACGTTCTTGATGAGGCTTGTGAAGAACACTTCAAGGATGCTTGTAAAAATATTCCCACCTCTCTTCCCCATGTTGAGACCGTTTCCTCTATCGACTCATCACTATCTCTATTTGGAGAAAGTGATTTCCTTTGGAAAGATTTGGAAGCCACCTTGGAAGATGTGAAGCAAGACAATGACGATTCTACTGCCACTTGGGATGACGATCTCAGTTTCATTGCAAACCTCCTCAGAGAAGACAATCCTTCCCCTCCATCTCCCACTGTTATTGCTATCGAGACTCCGACTTTGAATACGCCTCCCGTCGACAATCCTCCGGATTTGGAACTTAAGGAGTTGCCAACCCATCTTGAGTATGCATTCCTCGAAGAAGAGAAGAAGTCGCCAGTCATCATTGCTAAGGATTTGAAGGATGAAGAGAAAGCCCGACTTGTCGCTGTATTGAAAGATCATAAGAAGGCTATTGCTTGGAAGATTTCGGATATTCGTGGAATTGATCCTCACTTCTGCACACACAAAATTCTCATAGAGGACGACTTCAAGCCCACTATTCAAAGCCAACGAAGGGTGAATCCAAAAATACATGAAGTCATCAAAACAGAGGTTATCAAACTTCTTGATGCGGGTATGATTTACCCTATTTCGGATTCACCATGGGTTAGTCCAATCCATTGTGTGCCCAAGAAGGGCGGAATAACCGTTGTTCCCAATGAACACAACGAGTTGATTCCCACTCGTCTCGTTACTGGGTGGAGAGTTTGTATAGACTACCGCAAACTCAATGATGCCACGAGAAAGGATCATTTCCCTCTACCTTTCATGGACCAAATGCTTGAACGATTAGCCGGTAATGAATATTACTGCTTTCTTGATGGTTTCTCGGGTTATTTCCAAATACCCATCGATCCCTAAGATCAAGAGAAGACTACATTCACTTGTCCCTATGGCACTTTCGCTTACAAAAGAATGCCTTTTGGCTTATGTAATGCGCCCGGGACTTTCCAAAGGTGCATGTTAGCTATCTTCCATGACATGGTTGAACAAACCATGGAAGTCTTCATGGATGATTTCTCGGTCTTCGGGGATTCCTTCTCTGCTTGCCTTGCCAATTTAGAACGTATGCTAAAGCGGTGCGAAGACACTCGCCTTGTTTTAAATTGGGAAAAATGCCATTTTATGGTAAAAGAAGGCGTCGTGCTTGGACATAAGATCTCGAAAGCCGGTCTTGAAGTTGACCGTGCTAAAGTCGATGTTATCGCAAAGTTGCCTCCACCTTCAACCGTGAAGGGTGTGAGAAGTTTTCTGGGTCATACGGGCTTCTACCGTCGATTTATCAAAGATTTTTCTCAAATCGCTCGCCCGATGACCCACCTCTTGGAAAAAGATACTCCTTTTATCTTCTCCAAAGAGTGTCTTGAAGCCTTCAACTCGCTTAAGGATAAGCTAACTAAGGCACCCGTCTTGGTTACCCCTAATTGGGAGCTTCCCTTTGAGTTGATGTGCGATGCTAGCGATTTTGCTATTGGAGCGGTTCTTGGACAAAGAGTGAACAAACACTTCCAACCGATCCATTACGCTAGCAAGACAATGACTGGGGCACAATTGCATTATACGACAACCGAAAAAGAGCTTTTAGCTGTTGTCTATGCTTTTGAAAAATTCCGCCCCTATCTTGTCCTTTCTACCACCATTGTGTACACCGATCATTCCGCGCTGAAGTACTTGTTGACAAAGCAAGATTCCAAACCAAGAATTCTTCGCTGGGTTTTGCTGCTCCAGGAATTTAAAATCGAAATTCGCGATAAAAAAGGAGCAGAAAACTTAGCCGCGGACCATCTTAGCAGACTTGAGGATCCTTACCAAGGGGATCATCCGACCAAAGAAATCAATGATTCTTTTCCCTTGGAGACCTTAATGTCTGTAAACTCGAAGCCGAATGAAACCCCGTGGTTTGCGGACTTTGCAAACTACTTGGCGGGTGGAATTATCAAGGAAGGGTTGACGTCCCAGCAAAAGAAGAAGTTCTTTACCGACATCAAGACTTACTTTTGGGACGACCCTTACCTATTCAAACAATGTGCTGACCTGATTATTCGCCGATGTGTTGATGGACCGGCAGCGTCTGAAATCCTTAATGCTTGCCACAAAGGACCCACCGGTGGTCACTTTGGTCCCAACTACACCGCTAAAAAGTGTTTGATTCCGGATTTTATTGGCCCTCCATATACCGTGACGCGCACGATATGGTCAAACGATGTGATGTTTGCCAAAAGCAAGGCAAAATCACACATAAAGACGAGATGCCTCAGAATTTCATTCAAGAGTGTGAAATTTTTGATGTTTGGGGTATCGACTTTATGGGGCCATTCCCTTCGTCTAAAGGAAACAAATACATCCTTGTAGCCGTTGACTACGTTTCGAAGTGGGTTGAAGCCAAAGCTTTGCCTACTAATGACGCAAGGGTGGTTTGTAACTTTTTGAAGGCTCTATTCGCTAGATTCGGTGTGCCTCGCGCCATTATTAGTGATCGTGGGACTCATTTCTGCAATGACCAATTTGCTCGAGTCATGGCTAAGTACGGTGTAAATCATCGTCTTTCCACAGCCTACCACCCACAAACTAATGGCCAGGCTGAAATATCCAACCGAGGGCTGAAGCGAATTCTTGAAAGGACCGTGGGAGAGCATCGTGCCTCATGGGCTGATAAACTTGATGATGCTTTGTGGGCTTTCCGTACTGCTTACAAGACCCCGATCGGCTGTACGCCTTATCGTCTTGTGTACGGGAAAGCGTGCCACCTCCCCATTGAGTTGGAGCACAAGGCTTATTGGGCCTTGAAGTGGGCTAATTTTGATATAAACAAAGCCGGTGACCTACGCAAGATCCAACTCAATGAGCTGAATGAACTCCGTAATGAGGCTTATGAAAATTCTTTGATCTATAAGGAAAGAACTAAGCTCATTCACGACTCTAAGATCAAAAACCGAGAGTTCCATGTTGGAGACAAAGTCTTACTTTTTAACTCTCGGTTGAAAATCTTTTCGGGCAAGCTCAAATCTCGTTGGTCCGGCCCATTCACCATTGCCCAAATTTTTCCATATGGTACTCTCGAGCTCGCTCAACCTGATGGACCTAATTTTAAGGTGAATGGCCAACGAGTGAAGTTGTACTTTGGTGAGGACACCTCTAAGGAGGTGATTCCATCCCTCACCACGTTCCCCATGAACTAATTTTGGGTCGAGTCAGGCTCGTGACTCGGTTATCAAAAACAAGCGCTCCTCGGGAGGCAGCCCGAGTATCTATCCTTTCATGTTTTAATCCCCTAAGTGTAGGGGGGACTTCTATATGTGTTTGTCTTTGTGTGGTGTGATTACAGGGATAAGTGCACTCTTGGAATCTTTGAGGAACCGTGCTCCGGTGTTATCCAAAAATCCGGTTCTATCTCTCAACTATCGTGATTCAATTTTCTTCATACTCACATTTGAAATTGATCACGTTAGTCGTCTCTTCCTTAACTTGAGTTAACCAACGTGCACAATGTCATAAGTGTAGGGGAAATTTTTCCCACATGCTTAAACATTGAGGACAATGTTTATCTTAAGTGTAGGGGGGACTTCTATTGAAGTTTTAAGTGGACTTTTCCATGAAAATGCCTTCATTTAACCGGAAAATCATATTTTTCAACATTTTTCAAATTTTTTATTAACTTTGGCCATTTAGTTGTAATTTTTAAATTTTTATCGTTGCTTTCATATGTATATATCCCGCAATAAAGTCAAAAATATTAATAAAGTGGTGTAGCTAGTTTAGAAGTCTTTGACATATTAGGCCCGTTGCGTTTATTTTGACTCAACCCGAATAGACTTATCCAAGTTTATTCTAGCTAGTATCCTTAACCATGTAGACCTTAATTGGTTTATTAGGCTAAGTATCCACGAGTCTCATTACTTGAGATTTTAAATTGTAGAGGACGAGAAATGATAGAGTCAATTATAAGTCGGTATTCTTGCGCAAGCTCACTTGGTGTAATTATTTGCCTATTCTCCCATCACTTGCTAATAATTTATCTGCAATAAGTAAGGTCGTACGATTTGAAAAGTTACTTAGCTTCTAGCCCAAGATCGTTTAAAAGTTGCTCGGTAATGATAAGAGTTCATAGCCAAGGCATAACTTATGAAGCGGGGCGCGAAGATTGGCGAGTCCGAAAAGGCCCTAACAAGGCATGAGGATTCAATTTTATTGCTGAAGATCCAAAGCGATGTGAAAAGCATTATTCCTAAAATCAATATGAAGGATCAAGACTCACGACGAAAAGCAATCAACTCCCATAAAGATCATGGAGAAGTCTATCCGTAAAGACCCTAACAAGGTATGAGGATAAATAGATCCAAGTCCGAAAAGGAGGCGGATCGTTGTATCTCAAAATCCCAATTAGAGATTGAAGAAATAATCATGAAGTCGTGGTCAACAAAGTTGGAGTACCCCTCAAAAGTCTCCAAGTGAAGAAACTCTATTATGATGAGAAGACCATTATCTCAAGAACGTCTCTCGAAGATATGAAGTATGAAGTACATGCCAAATATCGGCCCGAGAAAGGTCTCAAATCGTGAACCAAGTTATGCCAAGATATGAACTTTTGATATCCCGAGAAGCAGTTTTAAGAGATTTTATCCTTTAGCTAACTATTGATCAAATCGTCCTACTTTGCTTTCAGCCCTAATAAACTATCGAAATAAGTCCAAAAATGCATCTTCATGATCATTCTAAGACAAAAATAAAATACAAGAGATACACCTAGGAATAAGGGAGTTTAAGCATTTAATTAAGCCAAGTGTGTAAGTGTTTGAATTGCTAACTTATAATAACAATGATCTCGTTTTTAAGCTTAGTTTGGGGAACGTGAAACTTGAGGGTGATAAATCTTCGCAGCACCAAAGCCCTAATGTAAGTCATCGATTTCTTTGCAAGTTATTTCCATATAGCTATTTTCAAGTGAAAATGGTTTTCTATCCTTTTGTTTCCTTCAAAGTCTTAATTCCCTTTAGTACTTTAATTTTTGTTTAGTAGTATTTTAAATAAGGCCAAGGTTGATTAATTATGAGAAAAGTGTAAACTTGCTTTATCACTAAGCATTGCATGAGGGCATGACAATGGTTAAGTGTAGGGGATTTGATAGGTGTGTAAACACCCATCCTTTTACCACTTAATTCGGGCTAAAACGAGACCAAAACACGTATTTAATATCATTTGTTTGGAATTATGTGTGGTTTTTGTGTTTATTGTATTTTCAGAGCCAACCGGATGAATACTGAAGAAAACATGGGATTGCACGGGTTTTACTGAAGAAAAAGACTCAAGATAAAGTCTATTGTCCAAGAGATGCAAAAGATTTGAAGTCACTGGGCCTATTCGAAGATTTATCGAAGAAAAGGACCAAAGATGGAAGATTTATATAAGTCGAAGAAACTCAAGTCTATTAAACGAAGAAATTAAAAGACGAGTTGAATTTAATCGACGACAAATCCCGAATCAGAATCAAAAACGGAAACTTTTCTGAAAAGACGAAAAGACAAGAAGAACGGAAGAAAGCCCACTCACCAACCAAAAGACAAGGCTATAAATAGCCCTCCCCTTACACATTTAGACTAGTTTTTTTAGTTTTTCTTTTTCTCCCCCATTTTTTTCTCTGTTCCGTTTCATCACCATCACCATTAGGGTGATTGGTGATTTTCATCTTTAATTTTCTCATCTTGTAATTTTAATCTTTGATTTATCTTGTCAAAACATCAATCATTCAATACAAAGTTCTTATTTAATCTTTCCATTTTATCTTGTTCATCATCATCTTTACCTTCAAGTTTTTAAGTTTTTATTTTCTTGATTTGATCTTCAAAAGTTGTTGGGATTTGTGTTTTTATTGATGGGATTAGTAGTTTATGATTAGTAAATGCTTTGTGATTGATTTATTTTAGTTTTTGGTGAAAAACTTGGTGAATTTTGGATTAAAAATAGTCTCCGTGTTCTTCGTTTTCTGCTACTGTTCTGGGTTTCCAGAAGTTCCGAATCAAGCTTAAGTTCTGAATCAAGACACTTCATTCGGAAGTCTAAAACTTCCGAACCAACCACCTTCATTCGGAAGTCTCAAAACTTCCGAATCAACAACCTTCATTCGGAAAGTTCCGAACCAACCAGTAAGTTCCGGATCAAGTCAATACTTCCGAACCGAACCTTCATTCGGAAGGTTCCGAACCAAGCAAGACTTCCGAACCAAACCTTCATTCGGAAAGTTCCGAACCAAGCCAGTAAGTTCCGAATGAGAAAGTTCCGGATGAATCATTAAGTTCCGGACCAAGCACAAGTTCCGAATGAAGAATGAACAGTAACTTCCGAATCAGTTATCTTTGGGTATTTTAAAGTTTTACTGTTTATTAACTATTTCTTTACTGTTTCCTTGATTTAATTTTAATTTTCTTTTAAGCTTAATTCTAATTTAAATTCAAGTTTAAATTCTAGTTTTTATTACTCATCATTAAATTAATTATCTTTGATTTAAATTTTCATTTCCATTTTTAATTAGATTAGAAAACCAAACCCTTTTTAGTAACCAAGAACAATCATTCCACTTAAGACCTAGATCAATTCGAGAGGATATCGAGAACTTTAATCTGAACCCGATACAAAATCATTGTATCATTTAAGCATGGGAATTCAGTCCGTACATTTGGTATGTACCGACAGAATTGTAAATAGAGTAAAAGTTTCAATAACGTATAACAATGAACGTGTCTAGTAATTATCACTTGTTTGAGTTTTTAGCGTGAGTTTATATGAACTTTGAGCGTTCTTAATTATGTACATACAATACTTGAAAGTACTTGAAGGTTTTGATTCATTACGCGTTTGTTTGTTAGGTGTTGTACTTGATTTCCCGGGGCGTCCTCATCGTCGGTGATTGTTTTCGTCTACGTCTTTGCTAATACTACCACTACTACTTAAGGTGAGTCTATAGCCTCGCTTTCTACTGTATTTAAATGATTTTACCCGCGAGGGGGATACATGCTATTTAAATGAAAAGGGACATAAGTCGTGAATGATTATTGGACCCGAATGATGTTTTGAATTATGTTAAGTAGCTAGTTGCCAAAGACCCTATATTCATGAACTGTTAACTATTGTTTGATCCTTGTGTGGATTGGAAATATCCGCTTGAACAATTGATAGTACTATTGGGTTGACGACCCTATGCTAGACGAGAGCTAGTACGTTGAGTACCCTCTGCGTATGGATAACTTGTGTTGAGAAAGAGGTATAATTGGCAACAAATACCTAAGAGGGGCAATGACTTTATTTAAATCACACCGGCATTTGGCGCGGGTGATTAGTTTATGGGGTCGGTGTCATGAGCTTAAACATAATTAAATAGCTTATGCTATAATGAGTAATACCCAATAATAGTTTGTAATGATCTGCATACTATTGAATAATCGTGAATGATTTTGATACTTATGTTCAACTGTGATTTTGTAAAACCTATAGTTCTTGCTCAACATTATTTGTTGACGATTTTAAGCATGTGTTTTAGGTAAACAAGGATGATGGTGGTGGAGCATGCTAAGGATGTTGTTGTGTCTTGTGGGCGGTCTAACTTGTTTTCCTCCCTTTTTGATCAAACACAATTTATATATCATTGTGTCTTGTAAAAACAATTTGGTTGGTTTTTATGGGTTGAGATTTGTGAGGACCTAACGCTACTCTGTTTTAACTTTTAGGGTTTGGAAACAATTTAGACAATGATGTTGTTGTAATTTAACATGGTTTAAATTTATTTATGATTTAAACGTCTCTTTCGAGTCATTTATTATGGCTTGTGTGTAATGATTCTTTGAATATCACCCAATTATGATATTCCGCTGCGCAAGGTAAATTAGGGGTGTTAGAGATTGGTATCAGAGCCATAAGTTATAGAGAACTAGGTCGTTTTTGAAGAAGTCCTAAACTATAATTTTTGGTGTCGTAAACGTTTTCGTTCCCAAAGCACACGACTATCCCGCATGGCTCCGGTAAGATTCCTTTTAGCATTGTTTTATTATTAGATGTATCCCTTTGAAACTGAAATAAATTATCGAGTAATTATTAAGTAAACACTATGGTGTTATATGGAGGTATTGTGAATGTACGCGGAGTACTTGACATCGTAATTTTTGCATTGCATTTGCATGGCTATCATTTTGTTACATATTGGCATACGTACTACATTTGCATTGCATGTGCATGCATGTATATAATTTTGGGATAATGACCTTATGTACCCTCGAACTTTCTGTATTTTGTAGAAATGGCCGAAGTACCACCGAACGGTAATGGAGACGAGTACGTTGTGGGAGTTGAGGGAGGACCTAATGCCCCAAACCCGCAAGGCGAAAATGGATGGGTTGAACCAGACGAGGTTGAAAAGAATTAGAATGATAGCGATGAGGAACCGGAAGAGGATCCCATGTAAGATGAAACTCCTGCGAATACGTTTGTACAGACTGAGCAACGACATGTTCGTTTTCGTTCCACTACACCCACATGTGATGCTTATCTGAGGGGTTTGCCAGAAGTTGCTTGATGAGACTGCTTTTATACATAGTCTCATCGTTCTTTTAGGGCTTTAAATGTATAAAACATCTATATGCTTGTATTTTCTCATTGTGTATTTTAGGTACGGATATTGAGAAAACAACAAAAGATCACAAGAATCATACAAAAACGAACACGAGAAACGAAGCCGCACAATGAACCATGCCCTAATGAAAATTTCCCAAGAAAAACCCTTGAAGATTTGAAGTTTATGCAAGAAGGGTCCTCCAATATTGATGAATTGACACTTTAAACCCTTGTATCTTCATAATTACAAGTTTGGTCCTTAAAGTTTGTCAAAATTACCAAAAGGGCCCTCCACTTTGAAGAATTGGCAAATTTAGTCCCTCAACAAAGCTAAATTGTCAACCATTATCCTCCTCAAAGTCAAAAATATCATGAAGTCCTTCAAAGAACAAGAAAAGACAAGTTTGGTCCTTGAAATATGTCAATTTTCAAAAAGGACCCTTAACTTTCAACTTTTGGCAAGAATGGTCCCTCAAAAATGAAGACTTGGCAATTTTAGTCCTCCAAATTGCCAATCATACAAGTCAA
Organism: Glebionis coronaria; assembly: GCA_025667525.1. NCBI lineage: Eukaryota > Viridiplantae > Streptophyta > Magnoliopsida > Asterales > Asteraceae > Glebionis > Glebionis coronaria. Next base: position 326,359,797 of record CM046877.1, read on the forward strand.
AACCATAATCCTTGAAGAAAATACCAAATCAACCCTTCAAGAATCATGAATTGGTAAGAAATACCCCTGAAAATACTTTGGAAAAGTATTTGGGGCAAAAGTGTGAAATTGAAAACTTCATTAACAAAGCAAATCAGGTTTTGGGGGTTTAAACTGGAAATGGAAAGAACTGAAAAGATGGAGTGTTTAATATGGCCGACACTCATTCTAACCTAGACCAACCATCTCCTTACACGTGTCCCACTCAACCTTTTCAACCAATGGGAGCCCTCCCTGCTTCCACCTCACCAATCCACTCACCCTAATATTAAACTAATCCAACTGATTAGTTAATTACGCGCCTAACACCATGTTTAAAAACCAAAACAGATCAAACTCATGTTCTTGGCGTTCATAATCAAAATTAGGCATTCACTTAATACTTGATATTAACCCTTAATTCCTTCCAGATTTAAGATTAAGCTGAGACTAAACACATCCCCAACCTTAAACCCTATGCCACATCATCACATGAGTCACATGATAAACCTTCTTCACACGGTTTTGGGAAAAATCCAAAAGTGGCCAGAAAATCTACAACCCATATTCCAGCTTACTCCTTAAGCATGTTTTGGACCCTTGGATGAGATTCAAACCTGCCAGCAACAACAAAACGCCAATTCTCAGTCTCATGATTCAAGAAAATGCCAAAACCTTCAAAGGGCATTTTGGGACTTCTACTGCTTTAGGGTTCACATTTTTAGGGTTTATAGTCACTCCTTGTAGCCTATATAAGGCATAGCACTTAGTTAGTTTCAGTTTGCTCTTGATTTTTCCTAGTTCACAAACCTGTAAATCCTCTTTTCAGTTTAATGAAATTGTGTTTGAGTTTGATGAAGAAAGACCAAGTGCCACTTTTAATTCCTGCTTGTTATTGATATATGTTTAATATTCTTGAATCATAAAACCTATTTTCAAAAGGAGAGTGCAAAAGTTTGCATTTTTCCATTTTCTTGATATTTTGCTAAGACTTGTTCAATCTTGGAATTCTTGGGCTAAAGTGGTCTATACACCCTGATAAGAAGCTTATCAAGGTGTTGTGAGCTTATAGCTTGGGGATAATCAAGTGTGGGATAACAAGGTTGCATTAATCAAGGTTTTTCATTTTTATGCATTTTTTACATTTTGGAAAATTTTTGTGCATTAACCTTGTTAAATGTTATCAGCTTGATATTGGAAGCTTGTGTCTTGTTGGGCTAGACACAAAAGCACAAAAATCTGTGTGTGTGGATGTACATTCATGAGGTTTGAACACTTAATATCAATATTTGTCAAAAATTGGATTTTTAGGGATATTTGAGTACTGCTTGTGTTCTTGTTGTTCTTGTGGCTTGAATTTGCTTGATACTGCATGCTAATGTTGTTTGAATGCTAGATTTAGCTTTGGATAAACTGAATCACACATTTACTTTGTTAATTTCTGGATTAAAAAAGTTAAAAGGGTGTTTGGGATTATCTGTTTGTGTTGATTAAGTGTTATTGTGTTATTGGAAGTTTGTGTTTTGTGCCTGTATCTGTCAAATACTTAGTTGAGTACTAAAACCTACAAGTTTTTGCCTTTGAAACATAAGAATCTTGATTGTGCTATAAAAAGTTGGATTTTGCCTGTTTTGACCTAAGATCTTGGGAACACATAGCTTGTATGCATGCTTAGGGATAACAAGTGATTAAAGCTGCTTAATATAACCTGTTAAGAAGATTTGAGTGTTTGAAATTGGACTTGTGGTCAAGTACATCAGCTAAGTGTTCAACCTGCAAGTGTTTGTTCATCAATGAGTTTTAATTACTTGAATCTTGTTCAAAACTTGAATCCAGTGCATGAAACCTGTTAATCTATGTTCATTTGAGTTAGATATAGCTTGTGTATGCATTTGGTGAAGTTTGGTTAGCTTATTCTTGCTAAAACAACTTTTTGGTGAAATCTGTTATACTTGTTCATATCTGGGCTACGTCTGGTGATAAATTGATTAAACTGTATCACTTGGGTGATTGTGATTGTGATTTTTTGATTGTTCTTGACTCCTTGTGATTAACTGATCACTTGGGTGCCTTTGCTTCTATTGAATCCACAAAAAACTCATTAAAGACAAAAGGTCAAACAAGTCAAGCAGTGGGAAAAGTTCCCACTGAAATTGGATAAAAGTTACCCCTGCTAGTGTTAATTTTCAAACAGTTTATCAATAAGCTATATTGGCTTATCTAGACTTGCAACAACTTTGCTTTTGTAATCAGTCTTACTCATTTGACCCATTTAGATAATCTGGAGCTTATTAGACTTTGACTTTGACTTTTGACTAGAAAACAAACTTAGTTGACTTTTAACAAAGTGCTTATTGGTTTATTCCAGCTTATTGAGTGGTTATTTTTGAAATAATTTTGGTTCATAAGCTTAGTTAAGCTATTTGTGACTTATTGCAATTTGAATCAGCTCTTGAAATAGCCTAGAACTCGAAAACGACTATTTTGTCGTTTTGTGAAGATAGCTTATTGCTTATTCAGGCTTATTTCTTGGACTTTTTTCAAGTTTCTTTTTAAAAATAGCTTAATTAGGTCACAAGAAGGAAGTGTGTTTAATTTGAGCTTATGGCATCAACTTATAGCTTAATGGGCCAAAAAGCCCATTAAGAATAAGCTGTGGTGAAATAAGCTAGCTTAAAGGCATTTTCAGCTTTTGGGCCTTTGGAAAATTGTGTTCAGAATCAAATTTTAGGTCAAGTAGGAGCTTTTGGGCCTTATTGGACAACATTTTCTTATTGGACCCAATTCTAAGCCCAATAAGGGTCTGTTTGGACTTTTGGCCCATTTGAGGCCCAATAGAGGTTTTTTTGTAATTTCAAGTTCATTTCTGTGTTACTTAGGTTAAAGTAAGCTAGTTTGCAACTTTTTAGAATTTTTTAGGAATTTTGGTTTTTTATTAATATTTTATTATTATTTTATTATTAAAAATTAAATTTTAGATTTTTCAAGTTTTTATATTTTTCCTAGGTTCTAGACATCAAATTAGGAATTTTACAACTTTCCAAATATTTTTAGCACCTTTTGATTATTTTCTAGAATTAATTTAAGTTTTAATAGTTTTTAAGTGTTTAAAAATAGTTTTTAGTGTTTTAAAAATTTAGAAAAATACTTTTTAGCTTAATTAGGTTATTTTAGAGGTTTACAAACTTTAAAACCTTGATTTGGACTTTTATTAGCTAATTTTGATTTTTAGGGCTTTAATTAGCATTTAAAAATTAATAATTAATTAAATAAAAGGTTTTAGCAAGTTTTGATTTTTTTTAAACCCTTAGAATATTTTAGTGGATTTTTAGTAATTTTTTGGGAATTTTTAGAATAAATTTTTAATTTTGCCCTTTTTCACGATTTTACGTCTTTTACGTCTTAGTATAATTTTTCCATATTCGTCTTCATTTTTCTTTTCTTCTTTGGTAATATTAATCACAAACCATTAATCCAAGTCATTACACACATAACACACTAGCCTCCTTGAGAACGAACTCGTATCTTACTTTAGGGTCATTGACTTGTGGTTTTCCTAAATGACGTGTTTAATACTTACCCTATTTTACCTTCCTTTTCCTAAAGGGGTAAAAATATACAACTATCATTTTGGCGCCGCTGCCGGGGAGGCGTGTTGTGTTTTGAATTGGACAATTGTTGTTTTTTATATTAGCCATAATAACTATTTGTATTAGTAGCACTCTACTAATACGTATTATCGATTTTCGTTTTTTGTGTGAATATTATTAATATATTGTATACGTATCACAAAAAACTAACAAGTACTCCAAAAGTGTGAAAACACAACCTTGATTGGGAGGTCATTACTCAATCATTGTATTCGAATCTCAAACAAGAAATCAAAGGCAAAAATAGATAAATACTTTCGTGAAGCTCGATTTTGAAAAATACAAACTATAAGGTGGGTATATGGCTGTTGTATTTCACGACCTAAGGAAAAAGGCTCTTAAGTGCTTCGCGCCGCCTCGTTTCCCCGCTTGCTTGTGAGTATTTTGAGATTGAAAGCTAATCGAGGGTTTTGCCGCCCAGAGTATTATTAAGTATCATATATATTTTCTTGGTTTCAATTGATTAAACCCTCTTGAACATTTTGGTGTTCCACCAACGTTCTAAAGTCATCGAAGGCGTTCACTTCACGTGATCGTTTTCATTCCTTGAGGCTCCTTTAATCACGAGATTTGATTTGAGGAGAGATTTGTAGATTTTGGTCTACGTAATACATCACAAAAATCCAAAAAAATATAAAAACAATCAAAAACCAAAAAAATAAAAAAAGTAAAAACACCCAAAAGAATCTTCTTTGCTCATCCCCACGTTGTACGTGACATTTATGCAAACTCGTAACCAAGCAAAACGTGCACGTAAACGTCAAAACCGTAAGGAAACAACACCAACGTTTTCTAGCGAAGACTCTCCCATTGACGAACCCATCTTAGAACAAGTAGTCACCATGGCTAATCGTACTATGATGGAGTTACTTCAAGCACCCACCGAGGGTTATGGAGAGGCCATTGTGATTCCCGCAATCCTTGCGGAGAATTTCGAGGTCAAGACGGGTTTGTTGTCCATGATCCAAGCCAACAAGTTTCGTGGTGACGAAAAGGACAATCCCCACAACCACATCCGCCAATTCAATCGTCTTACCGCCACTTGCAAGTTTAAGGACGTTTCAAACGACTCGATTAAAATGATGCTTTTTCCGTATCCTTAGCGGGGCCCGCTAAAATTTGGTTAGAGAAAGAGCCACCCAATTCTATATTGACGTGGAAGGATCATGTTTCAAAGTTTGTAAACCAATTTTTCCCGCCCTCTAAGACTACACATTTACAAAACGAGATTTCAAAATTTTCACAAGAATTTAATTAGAGTTTTTCAACGGCTTGGAATCGTTTTAAAGACATACATGAGTGTCCTCATCACAGTTTTTCGGACTTGCATCAAATTGACACGTTTTACAATGGACTAAATGATCATGAACGTGACTATCTTAATGCCGCCGCGAGTGGTTTTTTTGTGTAAAACAGTTGAGGAAGCATTGACGATAATTGAGAATAGGTCTAAGGTTTATAGTCCTCGTAACACATCGAGTGTTGCCAAGGCATCATTTACACCACCATCCTCATCTTCGTCTCGTACCATTGATGCTATGCAAATAGAGGCCAATTTGGAAAACAACATTTTTGATAAGCTTAAGGGTTTGTTAGTTGAGTTTAAGGTTGGTGAGCAACCCGCTCCCACTACGATTAAAGCGGTTGAGGTTTCGTGCATGTATTGTGGTGGAGGTCATGATTTTTCCGAGTGCATTACCAACGGTGGTAACAATTCGAGTGCCTACGCGGCCACGGGAACTTATAACCAAAACGGTCAAGTTACCCGCACTAATCAATTGACTCCACCGGGTTTTTCACCAAATCAAAATGCTAATAACAACTATCGCAACAATCAAGTAGGCTATCAAAGGAACAATTACAAGGGTAACAACTTTGGGAACCAAGGGGCTAACAATCAAGTTCAAAACAAGGATTCTCAAAACAACAACAAAAGTTTGCAAAACTTAAAAGATCTTCCAAATGAATTTGTTGAATATGCTAATGGGAATGATGCTAGGTTTGATAATATTCAAACAGAGATAATTAACTTGAGATCCGAGTTTAAGATTGACTTGAAAAAGTAGTTAAAAACCGAGCTTGCTAATGAACTTAAGATTCACACCAACAAGATGGAAATTAGTGTCACTAGGCTACAACAAAACCAACAAAAGATGGAACAAGGTCAACATGAGATAAAACAAGAAATGCTTAAGGCCGATAAGAGGCAATCTATGTTTGAGGATAAAATTTCATCCATGTTTGGAGCTATAATGTGCAAGCCGTCTTCGAGTGGTTTACCTAGTAACACCGTGTCGAATCCTAAGGGAGAGATGAAAGTTATTACTACACGTAGTGGTAAAACTCTCAAAGAGCCGATTCCTCAACCAATTGCTCCTACGGAGGAGCCAATTGAGGAAGAACCCGAGGTTGTGGTTCAAAAGGAGCATATCTCAATCCCATGAAGTACCGCTCATACCACACCTACGGTTGACCCTTTACCATCAATGGAACCCGAGATTCCAAAGGCTATGCCTATGCCCCACCCAACACCACCCTCTTCCATTGAATACTCAAAGTCTTTACCAACACCTCCTTTGCCTTACCCTTCGAGACTTCGAAAGGAAAAGATGCAAGAACGAAGCCATTACCAATTTGAGCTCTTTATCAAAATGTTTCGTGACTTGCACTTTAACATAAGTTTCGCCGACGCACTAATCATGATTCCTAGGTTTGCCGCCAACTTTAAGAATATGTTGAACGACAAGGAGAATTTGCAAAAATTGTCTAGTTGTTCATCGGTTTATCTTAACCGCATACCTCAAAAAGTCGGTGACCCCGGTAAATTTTTGATTCCATGTGCTATTCAAGATATAGAAGAATGCTATGCCTTGGCCGATCTTGGTGCTAGCATTAATTTAATGCCTCTTGCAATCTTCAAGATGCTAAATCTTCCTAATCTTACTCCTTCACAAATGTCTATCAAAATGGCCGATCATTCTATAATTCCCGCATGTGGGGTGGCGAAGACGTTTTTGTGAAAGTGGGAAAGTTCTACTATCCCGTAGACTTTATCGTCACTGATATTCCCACGGATCCTCAAGTTCCTCTCATATTAGGACGTTCTTTCTTAGACACATCGAAAGCGATTATCGACGTCCATGCTCGAAAAATCACTTTGCGATTCAACGATGAGGAACTTGTTATAAACGCAACACAAAACTCTATAATTTCTCATGTTTATTCCATCGCTTCCATGAATGACATTAACATTGACATGATTGATGTCGTTTGTGAGGAATATGCACAAGAAATCTTAGGTTTTGTTGACGAAGCTAGTTGTGGCAATCCCACAATGCTTGATCCAATCATTGATAATTCGACACCTTCTTTCACTCCATTTGAGGGAGGTGGTTTTACGTTGGAGGAATATGATGATCCACGTACGTGTAACGAAGACCTCGATGACGATGAGGACTTCTCGATTATTAAAGATTTTCTAAATGATTTTCCATTTCCTCCACCGGTGGAGGTAATGTCCATTGAGCCTACATCTTCAATCGAGGAACCACCAATCCTCGAATTGAAAGATCTTCCTCCACACCTTGAATACGTATTCTTGGAGGAAAATGATAAGTTGCCGGTTGTTATTGCAAAGGATCTCTCCAATGACGAAAAAACCGCACTTATCGAGGTTCTAAAAACTCACAAGGGGGCAATTGCGTGAAATTTATCCGACATTAAGGGGATCGATCCCATGTTTTGTACACACAAAATCTTAATGGAGGAGGACTACAAGCCCGCAATTCAATGCCAACGTAGGGTAAACCCAAAAATTCACGACGTCATCAAAAAGGAAGTTCTTAAACTACTAGACGCGGGAATGATTTACCCTGTATCCGATAGCCCTTGGGTGAGTCCCATTCATTGTGTCCCTAAAAAGGGAGGAATGACCGTTGTGCCAAATGATGACAACGAGTTAATCCCCACTAGACCCGTGACCGGTTGGAGGGTGTGCATTGACTATCGGAAGTTAAATGATGCCACTCGAAAAGACCACTTTCCCTTGCCCTTCAGGGATCAAATGTTGGAGCGTCTTACGGGAAATGACTTCTATTGTTTCTTAGATGGTTTTTCCGGTTACATCCAAATCCCCATCGATCCTCGTGATCAAGAAAAAACTACGTTTACGTGTCCATATGGAACGTTTGCCTATCGTAGAATGCCATTCGGACTTTGCAATACACCGGGAACTTTCCAACGGTGCATGATGGCTATTTTTCATGACATGATCGGGAAGACGATGGAAGTCTTCATGGATGACTTTTCCGTGTTTGGTAATTCGTTCACTTCGTGCTTAGGAAACCTTGAGAGGATGGTACGACGTTGTGAGGAGACCAACTTAGTGCTTAATTGGGAGAAATGTCATTTTATGGTTAGAGAGGGATTGTCTTAGGGCACAAAGTTTCTAAAGCGGGGATTGAGGTAGACAAAGCTAAGATAGACGTCATCGCCAAATTACCTCATCCCAAAACCGTTAAGGGAGTTAGGAGTTTCCTAGGCCACGTGGGCTTTTATCGTCGCTTCATCAATGATTTTTCAAAGATCTCTCGACCTATTACACATCTTCTTGAAAAATATGCTCCTTTCGTTTTTAGCGAAGATTGTGTACGAGCCTTTGAAATCCTTAAGAGGAAACTTACCGAAGCTCCTGTTCTTGTTGCCCCAAATTGGGACCTTCCCTTTGAGCTCATGTGTGATGCTAGTGATTATGCTATTGGTGCCGTTTTGGGGCAACATCATGAAAAACACTTCTTGCCTATCCACTATGCTAGCAAGACGATGACCGAGGCTCAACTTAAGTATACCACAACCGAAAAGGAATTCCTTGCCGTGGTTTATGCATTTGAGAAATTTCGACCTTATCTCGTCTTGACTAAAAGCATAGTGTATACGGACCACTCGGCTATAAAGTATCTCATGGCTAAACAAGATGCAAAGCCGAGATTACTTCGTTGGATGCTCCTCCTACAAGAACTTGATGTCACCATTCTTGACAAAAAAGGAGCCGAGAATCTAGCGGCCGATCATCTTTCTCGTCTGGAAGATCCTCACCAAAGTGTTTTGGAGAACAAGGAAATTAATGAATCATTCCCTCTCGAAGCACTTGGTGTAGTGAATTCTAAGCTTGATTTTTCTACCCCATGATTTGCGGACATCGTAAATTACCATGCGGGCAACTTCATCATTAAGGGTATGACGACACAAAAAAACGAAAATTTATTCGCGACGTCAAGTTCTACTATTGGGACGACCCTTATCTATTTCGGACATGTGCGGATCAAATCATTCGACGTTATGTGTTTGGCACCGAAGCTTAGAACATCCTTAGAGCTTGTCACGAGGCACCCACGGGTGGTCACCATGGTGCTAATCTCACGGCTAAGAAGGTTTTTGATGCCGGCTTCTTTTGGCCAACTATTTACCGAGACGCGCACGAACTTATCAAGTCGTGTGATGCATGCCAACGTCATGGAAAGTCCTCACAAAATGATGAAATGCCTCAAAATATAATCCAAGTTTGTGAGATCTTTGACGTATGGGGCATTGATTTTATGGGGCAGTTCCCATCGTCTCGTGGTAATAAGTACATTCTTGTGGCCGTTGACTACCTATCTAAGTGGGTTGAAGCTAAGGCTTTGCCCACGAACGATGCTCGTGTGGTAGTCAAGTTTTTGAAGCAACTATTCTCTCGGTTTGGAACCCCTCGTGCTATCATAAGCGATCGTGGAACCCATTTTTGCAATGACCAATTTGAAAGGGTTCTTAAGAAATATGGGGTTACACATCGTCTTTCTACGGCTTACCACCCCCAAACAAGTGGGCAAGTCGAGGTCTCAAACCGATCTTTGAAAAGGATCTTGGAAAGATCCATTGGTGAAAAACGACAATCATGGTCGGATAAGTTAGATGATACTTTATGGGCCTTTTGCACCGCTTACAAGACACCCATTGGGTGCACTCCGTATAAGCTTGTGTATGGGAAAAATTTCCATCTACCAATTGAGCTCGAACACAAAGCTTATTGGGCCCTAAAGCACGCTAACTTCGATTTAAGGACCACGGGGGATAATAGGAAAATACAATTAAATGAATTGGATGAACTTCGTGATATTGCTTATGAAAATTCATTGATTTACAAAGAAAATACTAAAAAGTTTCACGATTCTAAAATTAAAAACCGGGTTTTTAACATTGGATATCAAGTGTTGCTTTTTAACTCTCGTTTAAAGATATTTTCCGGAAAATTGAAATCCCGTTGGTCCGGTCCATTCACCGTCTCACAAGTTTATCCTTATGGGACCATCGAGCTAGCTCAAGATGATGGTCCTAACTTCAAGGTGAATGGACATAGGTTGAAGCACTACTTTGGTGGGGGAGTCCCTTCTTTGGACGACCTCGACCAAGTCACCTTCCCCAATGATAAGTAGTATTGAGGGGATCGAGTCGAGCTCATGACTCGGTAATCAAAAAAGAGGTACCTCGTGGGGAGATCCCATGTCTATCCATGTACATATTATTTCTTTCTAATGTAGTAACGTGAGGGGATTTGTGCCCTTCCAACCTTTGCTCCGTGGTTGTTTGTGACTTGTGGCTATTAGGTCATCATCATCTTCACGATTCAAGCCTCTCGTGTTTGTTTTACGTGAGCCTTGATCGTTTGCTTTGAAGACATTCTCAATATCCACATGATGTATCCTATGATGTTCTAACCTTAGGTTTTTAGCACACTTCATAAACGGCTATAATTTTAATGGTTCCACCTTTTCCATGCTAGACTAAGCATTCGACTACGTCTCTAGTATGGGGGTTTCCAACCCCTAGACTCGAAACATTGAGGACAATGTTTAACTTTAGTATGGGGGGGGGGGGGTGAATAGATACTTGCCTTGCTTACGCCCTCTTGCATTCCAAAATTTTGTTTTTGTCTCTCTTTTTGTTGCAAAATAAGGCTAAAAATGGCCAAATTTTAAAATTTTCTCATGTTTTTATAAGTGTTCAGTGACACGAACGTAGATTCTTCGATGGCGAGAATAAGAGTACTTTTTGACTCGACCGTGCGTGTAGAGCACTTAGCTTCGATTCCTTAACTTTTTAGGCTAAGTCTCTTAAATGAGGACGAGAAATGATATCGTTAATTATAAGTTACTATGCTAAACGTAGAGTACTCGTATTCTTTCAAAAACTCATGTGTCCTAATTAATTGATTATTCTCCGTTCGCTTGTATATAAATTTTTGCTAATAAGTATTAACTTAGCGGTTTAGTCTTAATTGTTGGTTTCTAGCTTTTTCTAGTAGCTTCCATGTAATTAAATTGGGAAAACATTTGAGAATCTCCAGCGTCACGGTTTTGAAGTATTGGCAACCTGAATAATCGAAAGCTTCTACCAAATAACAAGATTTCAAGTGCTCACCTAAATCAAGCAAACAATTTGAAGCTCACAAGGCCGAAAAATTTATGCAAAAATTGAAGTGAATCAAGCCTTAATCTTTGAAGCTTTAAAGATCCAAAATTCGCTTTTAGCGTGAGGATATACGTCTTTGGCCATAATAAACACCTTGTGACAAGGTTAAATAAAAGGCAAGGCAAGACCGATCCCAAAAGGTGAAGGTAAACCTATGATAATAAGGCCCATCCGGTAGGGGGCATACAAAAGTCTTGGTAATAAGTCTCATGTTCAAAACCGTTCTAAAACCGTGTTTATCGATTCTCACTTGTTAACTTAATTTTTTGACATCGTTGTCTATTAGGGGAGGCTATTAATTCGATGATTTTGATTACACCGTTTCGTTTCTATTTTTGGACCTTAATCTCTATCATCGCATAAGTCAAACAATGTATATTCACGATCATTCAAAGACAAAATAAAATATAAGAGATACAACTTAGGAATAATGGGAGTCTAAGTACGCGATTAGAACATATGAGTAGTGTTAGCATTACTAACTTATAATGACAATGATCTTGTTACACGCTTAGCATGGAATTGGATGAAAATCGAGGACGATGAATTTATCTCTATGAGGTACTCACATGTTCTAATTCTATGAACCTAAACGTCCCATTTTGCGATGAAAATTATACATTATGTTTAAAACACAAAGTAGTATTAGAATAGCTAGTTTAACTTTGAATAAAAGTGCATAAAATTGAATTTTGGAGTTGCGTAGATACTTTATTCTAGCATTGCGTGGGGGACAATGGTTTAGTATGGGGGAGTGATGAGACTGCTTTTATACATAGTCTCATCGTTCTTTTTGGGCTTTAAATGTACAAAACATCATCAGATAAACCATATATATGCTTGTATTTGCTCATTGTGTATTTTAGGTACGGATATTGAGAAAACAACAAAAGATCACAAGAATCTTACAAAAACGAACACGGGAAACGAAGCCGCACAATGAACCAAGCCCTAATGAAACTTTCCCAAGAAAAACCCTTAAGATTTGAAGTTTATGCAAGAAGGGTCCTCCAATATTGATGAATTGACACTTTAAACCCTTGTATCTTCATAATTACATGTTTGGTCCTTAAAGTTTGTCAAAATTACCAAAAGGGCCCTCCACTTCGAAGAATTGGCAAATTTAGTCACTCAAAAAAGCTAAGTTGTCAACCATTATCCTCCTCAAAGTCAAAAATATCATGAAGTCCTTCAAAGAACAAGAAAAGACAAGTTTGGTCCTTGAAATATGTCAATTTGCAAAAAGGACCCTTAACTTTCAACTTTTAGCAAGAATGGTCCCTCAAAAATGAAGACTTGGCAATTTCATTCCTCCAAAATGCCAATCATACAAGTTAAAACCATAATCCTTGAAGAAAATACCAAATCATCCCTTCAAGAATCATGAATTGGCAAGAAATACCCCTGAAAATACTTTGGAAAAGTATTTGGGGCAAAAGTGTGAAATTGAAAACTTCATTAACAAAGCAAATCAGGTTTTGGGGGTTTAAACAGGAAATGGAAAGAATTGAAAAGATGGAGGGTTTAATATGGCCGACAATCATTGTAACCTAGACCAACCCTCTCCTAACACGTGTCCCACTCAACCATTTCAACCAATGGGAGCCCTCCCTGCTTCCACCTCACCAATCCACTCACCCTAATATTAAACTAATCCAAGTGATTAGTTAATTACGTGCCTAACACCATGTTTAAAAACCAAAACAGATCAAACTCACGTTCTTGGCGTTCATAATCTAAATTGGGCATTCACTTAATACTTGATGTTAACCCTTAATTCCTTCTAGATTTAAGAGTAAGGTGAGACTAAACACATCCCCAACCTTAAACCCTATGCCACATCATCACATGAGTCACATGATAAACCTTCTTCACACGGTTTTGGGTAAAAAAAGCCAAAAGTGGCCAAAGAATCTACAACCCATATTCCAGCTTACTCCTTAAGCATGTTTTGGACCCTTGGATGAGATTCAAACCTGCCAGCAACAACAAAACACCAATTCTCAGTCACATGATTCAAGAAAATGCCAAAACCTTCAAAGGGAATTTTGGGACTTCTACTGCTTTAGGGTTCATGTTTTTTGGGTTTATAGTCACTCTTTGTAGCCTATATAAGGCATAACACTTAGTTAGTTTCAGTTTGCTCTTGATTTTTCCTAGTTCACAAACCTGTAAATCCTCTTTTCAGTTTAATGAAATTGTGTTTGAGTTTGATGAAGAAAGACCAAGTGCCACTTTTAATTCCTGCTTGTTATTGATATATGTTTGATATTCTTGAATCTTAAAACCTGTTTTCAAAAGGAGAGTGCAAAAGTTTGCATTTTTCCATTTTCTTGATATTTTGCTAAAACTTGTTTCAATCTTGGAATTCTTGGGCTAAAAGTGGTCTATACAACCTGATAAGAAGCTTATCAAGGTGTTGTGAGCTTATAGATTGGGGATAATCAAGTGTGGGATAACAAGGTTGCATTAATCAAGGTTTTTCATTTTTCTGTATTTTTTACATTTTGAAAAATTTTTGTGCCTTAACCTTGTTAAATCTTAGCAGCTTGATATTGGAAGCTTGTGTCTTGTTGGGCTAGACACAAAAGCACAAAAATCCGTGAGTGTGGATGTACATTCATGAGGTTTGAACGCTTAATCTCAAAATCTGTCAAAATTGGATTTTTAGGGATATTTGAGTACTGCTTGTGTTCTTGTTGTTCTTGTGGCTTGAATTTGCTTGATACTGCATGCTAATGTTGTTTGAATGCTAGATTGAGCTTTGGATAAACTGAATCACACATTTACTTTGTTAATTTTTGGATTAAAAAAGTTAAAGGGGTGTTTGGGATTATCTGTTTGTGTTGATTAAGTGTTATTGTGTTATTGGAAGTTTGTGTTTTGTGCCTGTATCTGTCAAATACTTAGTTGAGTACTAAAACCTGCAAGTTTTTGCCTTTGAAACATAAGAATCTTGATTGTGCTATAAAAAGTTGGATTTTGCCTGTTTTGACCTAAGATCTTGGGAACATATAGTTTGTATGCATGCTTAGGGATAACAAGTGATTAAACCTGCTTAATATAACCTGTTAAGAAGATTTGAGTGTTTGAAATTGGACTTATGGTCAAGTACATCAGCTAAGTGTTCAACCTGCAAGTGTTTGTTCATCAGTGAGTTTTAATTGCTTGAATCTTGTTCAAAACTTGAATCCAGTGCATGAAACCTGTTAATCTATGTTCATTTGAGTTAGATATAGCTTGTGTATGCATTTGGTGAAGTTTGGTTAGCTTATTCTTGCTAAAACAGCTTTTTGGTGAAATCTGCTATACTTGTTCATATCTGGGCTAGGTCTGGTGATAAATTGATTAAACTATATCACTTGGTTGATTGTGAATGTGATTTTTAGATTGTTCTTGACTCATTGTGATTAACTGATCACTTGGGTGCCTTTGCTTCCATTGAATCCACAAAAAACTCACTAAAGACAAAAGGTCAAACAAGTCAAGTAGTGGGAAAAGTTCCCACTGAAATTGGATAAAAGTTACCCCTGCTAGTGTTAATTTTCAAACAGCTTATCAATAAGCTATATTGGCTTATCTAGACTTGCAACAACTTTGCTTTTGTAATCAGTCTTACTCATTTGACCCATTTAGATAATCTGGAGCTTATTAGACTTTGACTTTGACTTTTGACTAGAAAACGAACTTAGTTGACTTTTAACAAAGTGCTTATTGGCTTATTCTAGCTTATTGAGTGGTTATTTTTGAAAGATTTTTGGTTCATAAGCTTAGTTAAGCTATTTGTGACTTATTGCAATTTAAATCAGCTCTTGAAATAGCCTAGAACTCGAAACCGACTATTTTGTCGTTTTGTGAAGATAGCTTATTGCTTATTCAGGCTTATTTCTTGGACTTTTTTCAAATTCTTTTTGCAAATATCTTAATTAGGTCAAAAGAAGGACGTGTGTTTAATTTGTGCTTATGGCATCAACTTATAGCTTAATGGGCCAAAAAGCCCATTAAGAATAAGCTATGGTGATATAAGCCAGCTTAAAGGCATTTTCAGCTTTTGGGCCTTTGGAAAATTGTATTCAGAATCAAATTTTAGGTCAAGTAGGAGCTTTTGGGCCTTATTGGACAACATTTTCTTATTGGGCCCAATTCTAAGCCCAATAAGGGTCTGTTTGGACTTTTGGCCCATTTGAAGGCCTAATAGGGGTATCTTTGTAATTTCAAGTTCATTTAGGTGTTATTTAGGTTAAAATAAGCTAGTTTGCAACTTTTTAGAATTTTTTAGGAATTTTGGATTTTTATTAATATTTTATTAATATTTTATTATTAAAAAGTAAATTTTAGATTTTTCAAGTTTTTATATTTTTCCTAGAATCTAGACATCAAATTAGGAATTTTACAACTTTCCAAATATTTTTAGCACCTTTTGATTATTTTCTAGAATTAATTTAAGTTTTATTAGTTTTTAAGTGTTTAAAAATAGTTTTTAGTGTTTTAAAAATTTAGAAAAATACTTTTTAGCTTAATTAGGTTATTTTAGAGGTTTACAAACTTTAAAACCTTGATTTGGACTTTTTACTAGTTAATTTTGATTTTTAGGGCTTTAATTAGCATTTAAAAATTAATAATTAATTAAATAAAAGGTTTTAGCAAGTTTTGATTTTTTGTAAACCCTTAGAATATTTTAGTGGATTTTTATTAATTTTTTGGGAATATTTAGAATAAAATTTTATTTTTGCCCTTTTTCACGATTTTACGTCTTTTACGTCTTAGTATAATTTTTCCATATCCGTCTTCATTTTTCTTTTCTTCTTTGGTAATATTAATCACAAACCATTAATCCAAGTCATTACACACATAACACACTAGCCTCCTTGAGAACGAACTCGTATCTTACTTTAGGGTCATTGACTTATGGTTTTCCTAAATCACGTGTTTAATACTTACCCTATTTTACCTTCCTTTTCCTAAAGGGGTAAAAATATACAACTATCATTGCTCGTGATAGTAGTGATGATGATCAAGTTGATTCTAGTGCTGCGGTTAATGTGCTTTCTCTCCACGAGATCATTGCAAGGGTTAACTGCCCTGGACCGAGAATTTATAGTAACACGGAGCATTTCATGAAGAAGTTTGATCGACTAATGTACGAGAGGTATGTGGTTGAGACCAGGGTGATTAAGAGGTTTCAGAAGAATGAGAAAGCTTTTCAGAAGTTTTATTCTGGTGTGTTGAGAGCTAACACTACTAGGGACCGTGAAAGGGTAGAGATGGGAAATTAGAAAATGATTGTGGAGAATCTTTGTGCTGAGTTCGAAGGAATCAAGGGGGATTGTACAAAGTATGATCGTCTTCGATGTTGGGAGGCTCGTGTAAGACCTTTCTTGATGAATGCATCGAAGTTTCGCAGTGACCCAAAGTATGCGGATATGCATTTCATGATCGAACCACCAGAAGTTGGCGAGTTCTATACTTTTGAGGATAAGTTGTATTTGGTTCATCGTATGGTTCCATCAGGTGAAGGCTCTACTTCGAAGGGAAAAAGGAAGGTGGATGAAGGAACTTCTTCGAAAGGCAAGGAAAAGATGGAGGATAGTGATGAAGAGCCCGAAGAAGAGGACGACGATGACGAGGACGAGCGGCCATCAAAGATATCATGTGGATCACCACGTGATTAGTTACTTGTATTTCATTTCTATTTCCTCGTTGTAATTGAACTATTTCAGACTTCTGTATTATGGTATTATGATGAAACTTGATGACTTTAAGTTTTATTCGGTGAATGATTGTAGTGGCAAGCCTTGTCACAATTTTGTTGATATCAATGCAATCGATATTTACCTCTCATGATCTATGATGTGTCTTTACTAGCTCTTTTGTGATTTGGTTGATGAATATTTGTAGCATTTGTTGATTGTGTTTGTTGTATCTATATTATGTCTTGAAAAAGAAATTCTTCTTAATCTCGATGTGTATACTTACTTTGTTTTCTTTCCCTGTTATTGCAGTGAGGTGTAAGGAAAGAATCTAAGAAGGCATTGTTCTGTTATCACTAAACCATTGTGTGACTAACTGTTAATCATGCTTTTAAAGTTGACAACTGCTCGTGTGAACACTATGATTCAAGAGGCGATTGCTAATGCTCTTGAGGCGGATCATCCTGCTAGAGCACCAGGCCAAGGTGGAAATGCTGGAGGACCACAAGTCCCAAGGGAATGTTCTTATGCCAGTTTTATGAAGTGCGGACCTACGCAGTTTTGTGGGACTGAAGGAGCTTTAGAACTTCGTCGTTGGGTGGAGAAGATTGAAAGTGTGTTTGCGATCAGTGGGTACTCCGAGGCTAATAAAATGAAGTTCGCGACCGCTACTTTTCTTGATGACGCTTTGAGTTGGTGGAACAACCAAGTGGCTACTGTTGGGCTTGTAGTGGCCAATGGGAGGACTTGGACTGCTACAAAGGAACTTTTGACCAAGAAGTTTTGTCCTGAAGAGGAATTGAGTCAGTTAGAAGATGAACTGAGGCATCTAGTGTTGAAGAACAATGACATCACCGCTTATACAAGGAGGTTTAATGAGTTGAGCTTGTTGTGCCCCGATACTTTTGCGGATGACCGCAAGAAAATGAAGCAATACATCAAAGGATTGTCAAGAATCATAAAGGGTGAGACTACTTCGTCAAAGCCGAGATCTTTTGATGAAGCTGTCCAAATGGCTCATGCTTTAATGGATGTGAAGGTGCAAGATAAGAAAGATAGTGTGACTGAAGGTAATAAGAGGAAATGGGAGTCTGCCCAAACGAGTCAATCACAAGGTCAGAATCGTGGGGGTTATCACAATAACACCCAAAGGACTAACCGAAATCAACAGTTTAACCAAAAGAGGAATGATGGAATGAGAGCTGCCACAGTGCCTAGAGGAAACAAGGTCAATCCAAATGTGACCGTTGTAATTTGTATCACGCATGGAATTGCCCTCCTGTGTGTAACAAGTGTGGAAAGGCAGGGCATAAAGCTGTGGAATGTCGAGCAAGATGCGTGGCGATGGGTGCAAGTGCCACGAGAGTTATGGTATGTTTTGGATGTGGTGAGAAGGGACACAAACAAAGAAATTACCCTAAGGCTAGTAATCGAAAAGGAGGAAACGCTGCTGCTCCGGCTTATGCTGTAGGAAACATGGAAAAGCCTCAAGGTCCGAACGTGGAGACCGGTACGTTCTTACTTAATATTCTTTATGCTAGTGTATTGTTTGTTCTGGTTCAGATAGGAGTTTTGTAGATATACAATTCAGTCGCCTTATCGATAAAGAACCAATAGAGTTAGCAACTAAGTATAATGTGGGATCAGCCGATGGAAAGATTTTTAGCACTAATTCTATACTAAAAAGGTGTTCCTTGAAATTAGGGAATTACGTGTTTGATATTGATTTGATGCCTATAGAGTTAGGATCATTTGATGTAATTACTGGGATGGATTGGTTAGACGCTCCCCATGACGCCTATGTTGTTTGTGAAGAAGAAGGACAGATCATTCAGAATGTGTATCGATTATAGAGAGCTTAACAAATAAGTTAATACACCGATAACTTATTTGATCTTTGCAATTGATCGGAGTCAAGTGTCTACTCGAATATCGACTTGAGATCGGGTTATCACCAACTGCGAGTTAGAGAGGAAGATATTCCTATAACTGCTTTCCGTACCCGGTATAGGCATTTTGAGTTTCAAGTGATGCCGTTTGGTCTGACGACTGTGCCAACTGTGTTCATGGATTTGATGAACCGTGTGTGCAAGTTGTATTTTGATAAGTTCGTCATTGTGTTTATTGATGATATCCTTATTTATTCCAAGAGCAAGGAAGAACATGAGAAGCAATTGAGAACAATTCTGGAATTATTGAAGAAAGAGGAGCTGTACACAGAATTCTCTAAGTGTGAATTTTGGTTGGAATCTGTGCAATTTCTTGGTTTAGCTGGTTATTATCGGAGACTCATCGAAGGATTTTCGTTGATCGCGAAGCCATTGACGAAGCTTACTAAGAAAGAATCGGGTTATAAGTAGGAAATCACTTAGTAATTTAACCGAATGATAAGTGATTTGGCTGTGAGTGATTATGACTACAAGATTCGCTACCATCCTGGAAAGGTGAATGTAGTAGCTGATGCACTTAGTAGGAAGGAAAGAGAAAAGCCTCTTAGAGTTAGAGCTTTTGTGATGACGGAGAGAGTGGATTTGACTGGAATGATTTTGAAGGCTCGAGCGAATGGGTTGATGAGGAAGAATGTCAAGGAAGAGAATCTGGGAAGAATGATGAATCCACCTTTTGTGGTGAAGTTAGATGGACTGAGGTATTTCGAGAATCGAATTTGGTTACCGTTATGTGTACCTGAGAAAGGAGTGCCTGGAGTGCGAGATTTGGTTATGAATGAATCTCATAAAACGAAGTATTCGATGCATCCTGGATCGGATATGATGTATCACGACATGAAGAAAGTGTACTGGTGGCCGAGTATGAAGGCGGACATTGCTCGATACGTTATTAAGTGCTTGACTTGTGCGAAAGTTAAGGCTGAACATAAGAGACCGTATGGATTATTGGTGCAACCAGAGATTCCAGAATGGAAGTGGGAGAAGATCTCTATGAATTTCGAGACGGGTTTACTAATAACTCCTAGTGGTCATGTTATGATATGGGAAATCGTGGATAGATTGACGAAATCTGCTCACTTTTTGCATACGAAGAAGACTGATGGAATGGAGAAGCCCACTAGTGTGTATGTGAAGGAGATCGTCTGTAGACAGGGAGTACCTGTCGATTATTTCGGATCATGAAAGTAGGTTTACTTCTGAGTTTTGGAGATCTCTTCAGCGTGCGTTGAGCACTGAATTGAGTTTGAGTACAGCCTGTCATCCCGAGACTGATGGCCAGATCTAAAGGACTATTCGGACATTGGAAGATATGCTCCGATCATGTGTTATTGTATTTGATGGAAACTGAGAACATCATTTTCCTTTAGTGGAGTTTTCGTATAACAACAGTTATCATGTAAGTATTAAGGCAGCGTCGTTGAAGCTTTGTATGGACGGAATGTAGATAGCCAGTATGTTGGAGTGAAGTAGGAGAGGTCAATTGAAGTGGACCAGAACCTATGTGGGAATGTGAGGACTTCTTTAGGGAAAAGTATCCTCATTTTTTCTAGTGGTACGAAATGTGAGTATAAGAAGAGGTGAACGCCGGGACGTCGTTCCTTTAAGGAGGGGAGGATGTGATACCCTGAAACCGAGGTCATTATTATTCCCTAATTTACGTATATTTTTGAAATTTTTAGAAATTTTGTTGGTCATATATTTGACGGTTTAAGTTGAAACTAATGGTGGAGGTCTTAATTTTAACGTTTGACGATTTAAGAAGAACCGATGACGAATACAATACCTACGGGTGCCCAAAACTTATCTTTTAGTGTCGATTTATCGATATTGGATTTTTTTCGAAGTTTTTATTTTAATTGCGTGTTAAGTCGAGTCGGAACCGTTTTTATTCCATTTTGTGTGCGTTTGAACCTTTTAAAAGTATATTGAGGTAGCCGAGACGAACCCCAACTCTCGCAAAAATTTAAAACCGACAAGTGGGTTATATTCCCGCTCTTTAAATAATTGTTTTGTTAAAAGGACAGAATATAGCAAAAATTGTAAGTTGATCCCTCCTAACTTACAAAAGGGACTAAACAAAACACACACAACATTACGCATTTCAAAAACTTCATCTCTCTTCTTTCCTTCTCTTTTTACCGCCGACCACCACACACCACACCACCACCATCATTATTTTTTTTAGTTTTTGAAGAAACTAAGCATAAACCATCCTTTCTTTCATCATTGTAAGTCTTTTAATCCATTAAAAACAAACATGCAAGGCTATGATTCTTACAAAAATTTATGATTTTGAAAAGGGGGTTTTGATCATTAAACCATGTGCATGTTTTAATTAGGTGCTTGTGATGTTAATTGATAAACAAAACAAGTTGGAAAACATTTTTCTTGGTGTTTTTGATCACCAAAACCCACGGCCAAAAGGGGGGTTTGGTTTGATCTTGGTGTTTGATGATTTTTGATGTTTGGTTATGTTTAATAACATGTTTACATCATTTTTAATTATGTTGGTTTGATTGCATGTGATTTTTATGAAAGGGGTTTTTATGAAGATGATTCATACAAGTGATTTAGGATATTGTAAATGTGTTTGGATAGTTTAATGACGATATTAGGGCTATATGAATTGACAGAATGGACTGAAAATAGGTAGAAATATGATTTTTAAAGTGTCGTTTTTAAACAATTGTCTAAGGTTGTTTTCGTGGTTTTAAGTTTATGTCCAAGTTTTTGTTATAGAATGTAGTTGTAGAGATTCTTTTTACCTTCGTTTTGGTATAAGATAGAGCTTTTAACTCCAAACGAGTCAATAGTTATGTAAGTTTGAATTTTCGTGTACCAGGAGATAAAAGTCGACATAATCTGAAATTGTGTTCGATTTTGGGTCAAATCTCGGGGACTATTAGTAGAATTTCAAAAATGGTTGAGGGCTGTTCTTTAGCACAAAACCTGGAGTTATGAGTCTTTTTTCAAACTTAGGATTGGTTTGATGACGAAAAGGTGCAAATCTGCCCGGATTTTCAAGGTTGGAAATGTGTTGGGCAACGTGACTTAAAAGTAATATCTTTTTATGAAAATTTTTATAAACTTTTTACATGATGTAAGTCAAGTCTACATCGAGTTTTGTGAAAACTCGAGATGTTTAAGCATGGGAATTCAGTCCGTACATTTGGTATGTACCGGCAGAATTGTAAATAGAGTAAAAGTTTCAATAACGTATAACAATGAACGTGTCTAGTAATTATCATTTGTTTGAGTTTTTGGCGTGAGTTTTTATGAACTTTGAGTGTTCTTAATTATGTACATACAGTACTTTAATGTACTTGAAGGTTTTGATTCATTACGCGTTTTTTTGTTAGGTGTTGTACTTCATTTCCCGGGGTGTCCTCATCGTCGGTGAGTGTTTTCGTCTACGTCTTTGCTAATACTACCACTACTACTTAAGGTGAGTCTATAGCCTCGCTTTCTACTGTATTTTAAATGATTCTTACCCGCGAGGGGGATACATGCTATTTAAATGAAAAGGAACATAAGTCGTGAATGATTATTGGACCCGAATGATGTTTTGAATTATGTTAAGTAGCTAGTTGCCAAAGACCCTAAATTCATGAATCGTTAACTATTGTTTGATCCTTGTGTGGATTGAAAATAGTCTCTTGAACAATTGATAGTACTATTGGGTTGACGACCCTATCCTAGACGAGAGCTAGTACGTTGAGTACCCTCTGCGTATGGATAACTTGTGTTGAGAAAGAGGTATAATTGGCAACAAATACCTAAGAGGGGCAATGAATTTATTTAAATCACGCCGGCATTTGGCGCGGGTGATTAGTTTATGGGGTCGGTGTCATGAGCTTAAACATAATTAGATAACTTATGCTATAGTGAATAATACCCAGTAATAGTTTGTAATGATCTAAATACTATTGAATAATCGTGAATGATTTTTATACTTATGTTCAACTGTGATTTTGTAAAACCTATATTTCTCGCTCAACATTATTTGTTGACAATTTTAAGCATGTGTTTCAGGTAATCAAGGATGACGGTGGCAGAGCATGCTAAGGATGTTATTGTGGATTGTGGGCGGTCTAACTTGTTTTCCTCCCTTTTTGATCAAACACAATTTATATATCATTGTGTCTTCTAAAAACAATTTGGTTGGTTTTTATTGGTTGAGATTTGTGGGGACCTAACGCTACTCTCTTTTAACTTTTGGGGTTTGGAAACAATTTAGGCAATGATGTTGTTGTAATTTAACCTGGTTTAAATTTATATATGATTTAAACGTCTCTTTCAAGTCGTTCATTATGGCTTGTGTGTAATGATTCTATGACTAGCACCCAATTGTGATATTCCGCTGCGCAAGGTAAATTGGGGATGTTAGATATCTCGCGCGTCTCGGTGCATAGTCGGCCAATAGTATCCTGTGCGTAGAGCCCGTGCTAATACTTATCTTGGACTAGCGTGCATGCTGCACGAACCCTCATGGATTTTGCTAACCACATAGCTAGCTTTGCGTGGACCAACACACCGCGGCCATGGCTGTAAGAATGAGCGTTTACGGAGTTTAAAATGTTGCGACTTCCTTTTAATGCAACGTGCCTCTATCTCATCCTCAGGAAGTGTTTCGTTTGTAAAATAGTTTACAATCGGGGTAATCCACGTAGGTCCCTCCTCGTCAACTATTGCGACAACCTCCTCTCCTAAGATAGACTTATCTTTGAGTATTTCCACCAACACTTGTTTAGTTAAATGGGCGAAGCTTGTAGACGCGATCTTGCTAAGGGCGTCCGACTTTTTATTCTCACCTCTTGGTACCTGCTTGATAGAGAACTTGCCAAAACCAGCGATAAGTGAATTGACTTTCTCTAAATACTGGATCATGTTCTTCTCCTTGGCTTCGTACTCTCCTAGGATGTGATTCGCGACAAGCCGCGAGTCCACGTAAGCTTCAAGGTTGCGCACTCCCATTCTAGCGGCGATTTTTAAACCCGCATCAATGCTTCGTATTCTGCCTCATTATTCGTAGCTCTGAATTCAAAATGTAAGACATAAGTGAATTCCATGCCTTCCGGATTTGTGAGTATGAGACCTGCTCCAGACCCATCCGTGCAAGAAGATCCATTGGGGAACAAAATCCATGGTTCTACTGAACTTTGTTCCTTTGGTACCATTGGCTGGTCCTCATTGGGTTTCTCGATTATGAAATCTACCAAGATTTGCCCCTTGACGGCTGTCCTTGGTCTATAGGAGATGTTGTGTTCCCCGAGTAAGACGCTCCACTTCTATAGTCTCCCTACTACGTCTGGTTTAGAGAAAACTTGTTTTATAGGCTGGTCCATGACAACCATAATTAGGTGCGCCTGGAAGTATCGACGTGACCTTTTTGCGGCGTACACCAACGATAAGACCAATTTCTCCATTGGTGAATAATTCAGCTCTGGTCCTTGCAGCGCCCTGGTTATAAAGTAAACAGGAGTCTGAACTGAATCCCGATCAGTCATAAAGAGCTTACTGCTCCGTACGTGGCGGATAAGTACGTGATTAGCTCTTCCTTAGGTCGTGGGGCGACCAGCATGGGAAGAGCCGCGAGATGCTGCTTGAGCTATCCGAACACCTCCTCTGATTCCCTCTCGGAGGACTTTGACAAGAACCGATTAAGCCCGGACAACTTCCCTACTTTGTCCTGTATCTCCTGACTGCGTTCTGGCGCCTGACCGTGCTTCTTTTGTTTAACAGGGAGATACCCTGGGCGAATATTGAGCCTGTGTCCGGCCACCAAGCGTGGCACATCTGCCATATGCTTTGGTTCCCGTACGAGTATATCAAGGTTTGCTTCACAAAGAGAGCATATGGCTTTCCTTCCTTTATCGGAGATGGTTCCCCCGATCGCAAGTCCTTGTTCCGGATAGTCTGGGTGGGTAGCCGCTTTCCAATTAGAAGGTAGTGATCCGTCCTTTATGGGAGTTGTTCGGATTGGTGTTGCCACGGTGTGACACTCTGATGCCAACACGACTGAATTGTAGATGGTAACAACTCCCCCTTCCACCGGGAATTTTATCATGCCGTGTGCCGTGGATGGGACTGCTCGTATGGCTAGGATTCCTGGTCTTCCAATAATACCATTGTACGGAGAGTGTGAACGTATCACCATAAAGTTCACCCATGATGTAGTGGAATGCTGTTTATCTCCAACGGTTACTAACAAATGCAATTGTCCTATTTGCCAAATAGTACCCCACTGAAGCCAATGAGCGGCGACGTGGCCGGTATTAATTGGCTTTTAATTTCTGGTGGTAGTTTCATGAAGTAGTGTTCATAGAGTACTTCCACCTATGATCCACCATCCACGTACATCCTACGGACATTGTGAGTTCCAATGCTCACCTCAATCGTTAGAGGTGTGTCCGCCATGTTGCTCGTCGTGATTGGAGAAAATGAGATTTCCTTGCTGTACGAAAATTTTTGTTCAGTGCTTCCATGATTGAGCCATGTATATGGTCGTAGACTTTTACTTTTGGGGATCCTTTTTGTCATTCTTTTTGTTGTCCTTCCCATCCTTCCAATCCTTAACTAGGTGTTTGAATTTGCCTAATTTGATCAGTGACTCGATGTGCTTCTTGAGCTAAATGCACTCTTCCGTGCCGTGGCCCTTGTCATTATGGAATTCGCAGAAGCGATTTCCTTGGCGAAGATCCATCGGGGTAGTCATTGGAGTAGGTCTTGGGAATCTTGCTCCTTCCGTAAGTAAGATGTCTCGGTAAGTCATCCTTAAAGGGGTGAACTTGTTGTCCGCCCGTCCTCCTTTTGCCTGGATCTTGTAATCCGATCTCCTCCCGCTGCCGTAACTGCTTTGTTCCCCCGACTGCCTCCGGGGTTGATCATTTGATATATAACCATGGTTTCCCTTTGAGGGGTAAGCTGCGGAAAAAGCAGTCTCTCATTCCACAAAGTTCCTAACCCTTTCCATGAGTTCATCAAACTTCTCCGGACGTTTATCGTTAAGGCGCCTGATCAACTCCTTATCTGTAATGGCGTGCATATAGTCACAGATCTTAAGGAGTTCCAGGCATGCTTTTGT
The DNA here is from genome assembly GCA_025667525.1 of Glebionis coronaria. Taxonomy (NCBI): domain Eukaryota; kingdom Viridiplantae; phylum Streptophyta; class Magnoliopsida; order Asterales; family Asteraceae; genus Glebionis; species Glebionis coronaria. The sequence continues at coordinate 326,385,694 of CM046877.1, forward strand.
GCGCATGCACTCGTCGTTAAAACATTCCGTGAAGTCTTCTGTAGATTCTCTAGGCCTCTGTTTTACCGTTGCCAGTGAGACCGGATATCTATTATACTTCTTACGCTGAGTATAATTATTTTTAAACGCTGTGCGTAATTCATCGAAGTTGTTGATGCTTTAGGGAGGATGTTTTTCGAACAAGTCGCGGGCATTGCCAATTAAGGTTGAGTTGAACATCATGCACCATATGGGCATCGGCCATCGTTCAATTTTAGCATGTGTGTCGAACACTTTTAGGTGGTCATCCGGGTCGCCGGATCCATCATAGGTCTTAACCGTCATCGGCATGCGACGCTTCTTTTCCTCAGAGTAGTCTCGTATGCGAAGAGTAAATGCGTCCCCCCTCTCGCTACACCATGGGAGAGAAAGGTCTTCATCCTCCTCCGCGTGATAATAAGGCTCCTCATAACTTCCTTCATCATCCGACGGCCTGGGAGGAGAATTCCTCGGTCGGTGACGTTTTGGAGGGTGATCGTTCGAATCTGATCCTGAAGAGTCGTGACGAGGTGGTCGCGACCCACCTTTCGATTGACTCTGATAACCGCTTTTGTGGGAAGGTGTAGGAGCTTTCTTCCCACCAGACTCCATTCTACACCACGCACTAGTGCGGCGACTATCAGGGGGAGTTTCGAATGCTGCGCGTTCTACAGATCCGTCAGAGTTGTCCTCTTCGATTTGAGCTTCTTGCAATTCTTGCATTATTCGATCTCCTATCCGTTCGAACACATTCCGTGGTCGAGGTGGTTCCTCAGGTGGAGGTTGTTCCTAAGCTCGGGGCTTCCTCTGCCTTTTTTGAGTCTTGTCAGAGGTATCACGCCCGACGTTGCCCAAGTTGAGTCTAGATTGGAGATTCCTTCGTAGGTTCATCCTTTCCGTGATGGCCGGGATGATTCTGTCGAGATTCTGAGTAAGTACGCCCTCAAGGTCTTCATCATCAAGTGAGTCGACCTCGAGCTCCGGCTCGATCGTCGGCTGCTTTTGCCCCTCTTTATGGGGGGCCTTAGGTGCTGTTCTCGGATCGGGGTTATTCATCATGAGTGTTGGTGGTGGGGTGTTGTTGATCGTGCTCGTCCTACCGGGAGATTGGAACGGTGTGTTCCGGTTGTTTGATCCCCTGGATTGTCCGTCCCAGAATAAATGTCCACTTTGACTTTTCTTGGTCTTCTTTATTCAATTTTGACCATAAATATTGTTGGAAATACGTATTTCCCGTTAGAAGACTCTGTCACTCCAACAATATAGTTACGAGCTCATAGTTAGGCTATTTGTAATACATTAAACAAACTCGACCCATGAGCATTTTCATGTGCCGGTGGCCCAAGTCCATTTATTGACTTGGCTATATAAACCCCCTCCTTTGATGGAGAGGGTGTTGGTTGGTTCATTTTCTTAATATAATTTCATACATTTTCTCTCACTTTCTCTCTCTAAAACCATCAACCAATCTCTGGATCTAGATCACCAATTTTCTACAATTGATATCAAGAGCCATGGGATAAAATCATAGTCTTGTGTTTGTTGATTTTAGTTTTTCATGGATTTTAAGCAATAAAATCTCACGATCCAAAATTTTCTTTGTGTTTTTCGCCTTTAAATCTTTTTATAAGTCATCTACATAGTTGTGGTAGAGATCTGGGTTTTTTCTTTTGGCTTAAAACACAAAAATCTTTCTTGTTTGGTTTGATTTGTGGTTAAAATCAACTTACAAAAGTACAAATCTTGATTAATTTTTTACGTCGAAAAAATTTAAAAAGTTTGCATTTTTATCGTTCTTTAGAAGCTACAATACTTGGATGTACAACCCGATCGGTTAGATTCAATCAAAAAGTTGGTTTCTTTGAAGTTGCAAAATCTTCGAATTTTTCGGGGTCACAATAGAGGTTTGAACCGGAATTGTGCTTTGTGAACCGGGATTGTGTCAATTTGGTGAACCGAGATTGTGTCGGGCCGGGATTGTGTCAATTTGGTGAACCGAGATTGTGTCAGACCGGGATTGTGTCAATTTGGTGAACTAGGATTGTGTCAGACCGGGATCGTGTCAATTTGGTGAATCGAGATTGTGTCGAACCGCGAAAGTGTCAAGTTGTGAACCAGGAAAGTGTCAATTTAGGGAACCAAAGAAGTGACACAATTGGAATCGGGATTGTGTCGAACCGGGAAAGTGTCAAGTTGGGAACCATAAAAGTTTCAATTTGGGGAACTGGAGAAGTGCCACAATTGGTGTTAGCCCTATATTTTATATAGTCGAACAAGAATGTAATAGGTCATCTTAGTCGTTAAAGGTCTTCTATTGTAATAGGTTAGTCGGGTTAACCGGGATTGGACTTTAATCTAATATTGTCTAAGTTAGGGGCTCTAAGCCCAAGTCAAGCCAAGCCCGGCCTAAGGAAACAAGCCCTTGAGCCCACCAAGCTCATTAGTATATAAACCCTCTTCCATGTGTGGAAGAGGGTGTTGGTTACCATTTACTTTCTCTCTCTAGTTAATGTTTTAACCTTCCATTCTCTCTTGTTTCTCTCTCTACTTTCTTCTATTTCTCTCTCTAAATATATTGTGTTATGGATTAAAGTGGGATTAACATTTGGTATCAAGAGCCTATAGTAGATAGGTGATTGAAGTTCGTGTGGTTTGTTTTATAAAAATTCGTGGGTTCTTAAGCTTCCTCAAGCTTGAATCTTCAAAAATATTTGCGTTTTGTGGTGTTAGTTAGTAGACAAATCAAGCACATGGCCGTGGTAGTGATTTGGGTTACTCGGTTTGGTCAAAAACGCAAATTTTTTGGGTGTTTGGCTTCATTTTTGGCTTCAAGTTTCGAATATCAAGTACATCCGAGATCCACAATTTTAGGATAATTTCGTAATATCTATTCATATTGCAGAATTGAATATCTATTCATATTGCGGAATTGAATATATATTCATATTGCGGAATTGAATATATATTCATATAGCGGAATTGAATATATATTCATATTGCGGAATTGAATATATATTCATATTGCGGAATTGAATATCAATTCATATTGCGGTATTGAATAATTCCAACATTGCGGAATCATTCAACATTGCGAAATCTTAGCCAGCATTTTTGATCGAAGCACTTTTAGACTTAGCCAATATCTAGACTAGTTTCGGAACATCGTTTCCAAAAAAAATATTTTTTTTTGGCGGGAAAACCATAGTAAAATTTATTTTCTTTCTAGACCATTGTTAGGCCATTTAAGCTTCAATTTCAAATTTGGCGAAGCGAAAAATGTTTCGACCCAAAATTCAAATTTTCGGACCAAAATTCAAATTTTTAGGCCCAAATTAAAATTTTTTAGGTTTTATTTTTCGTCAAAATTTTCTCTTTTCAAATTTTTTCCCTACTAGTTATTGGCTATTTGGAACTCGATTTCAAAATTTGGCGATTCCAAAATTTTCGGTCTACCGTTATATCGGATTACCAATCTTTAACACCCCCAATTTACCTTGCGCATCGAAATATCACAATTGGGTGCTAGTCAAAGAATCATCACACACAAGCCATATTGAAGGACTCAAAAGAGACGTTTAAAGCATAAGTAAAATTTAAACAAAATTAAATTACAACAACAACATTGTGTAATTGTTTCCAAATCCCAAAAGTTGTAAATAGAGTAGCGTTAGGTCCCCATAAATCTCAACCCCTTAAAACCAATCAAGTTGTTTTACAAGACATCATGAAACATAAATTGTCTTTAGTAAAAAGGGAGGAAAACAAGTTAGACCGCCCACAAGCCACAACAACATCCATAGCATGCTCCGCCACAATCATCCTCGATTACCTGAAACACATGCTTAAAATCGTCAACAAATAGTGTTGAGCGAGATCTATAGGTTTACAAAATCACAATTGAACATAAGTATACAAATCATTCACGATTATTCAATAGTATGTTGATCATTACAATCTATTATTTGGGTATTACTCCTTATAGCATAAGCTATTTAACTATGTTTAAGCTCATGACACCGACCCCATAAACTAATCATCCGCGCCAAATGCCGGCCTGATTTAAATAAAGTCATTGCCCCTCTTAGGTATTCGTTGCTAATTATACCTTTTTCTCAACACAAGTTATCCATACGCAGAGGGTACTCAACGTACTAGCTCTCGTCTAGGATAGGGTCGTCAACCCAATAGTATTATCTATTGTTCAAGCGGATATTTCCAATCCACACAAGGATCAAACAATATTTAACGGCTCATGAATTTAGGTTCTTTTAGCAACTAGGTACTTAACATAATTCAAGGCATCTTTCGGGTCCAATAATCATTCACGACTTGTGTTCCTTTTCATTTAAATAACATGTATCCCCCTCGCGGGTAAAAATCATATAAAAAAAGTAGAAAGCGAGGCTATAGACTCACCTTAAGTAGTAGTGGTATTACTAGCAAAGACGTAGACGAAAAAATCACCGACGATGAGGATGCCCCGGGAAATCAAATACAACACCTAACAAACAAACGCGAAATGAATCAACACCTTCAAGTACCATTAAGTACTGTATGTATATAATTAAGAACACTTAATGTTCATATAAACTCACACCAAAAATTCAAACAAGTGATATTTACTAGACACGTTCATTTTTATACGTTATTAAGACTATTACTCCAAATACAATTCTACCGGTACATACCTAATGTACGGACTGAATTACCATACTTAAACATCACGAAATTTTATGAAACTCGCTGTAGACTTCACTTACATCATGTAAAAAGCTCACAAAAATTTTCATAAAAAGATTTTACTTTTAAGTCACGCTGCCCAACACATTTCCAACCTTGAAAATCCGGGCAGATTTGTACACTTACGTCATAAAACCATTTTGACTCAGTTAACCAATTCCATTTGTAAATTCAATTCCTAAGTTTGAAAATAGACTCATAACAACAGGTTTTGAGCTAAAGAACAACCCTCAACCATTTTTAAAACTCTAATTATAGTCCACGAGATTTGACCTAATATCGAACACAAATTCGGATTGCGTCGATACTCGCCTGCCGGTACACGAAATTTCAAACTTACATAACTTTTGACTCGTTTGGAGTTAAAAGCTCTATCTTATACCAAAACGAAGGTAGAAAGAAGCTCTACATCTACAATCTATAATTAAAACATGGACCTAAATTTAAAACCACGAAAACAACTTTAACATTCTATTCTAAAGTGACACTTTAAAAATCATACCTACACTTCTTTTCAATCCATTCCATCTACTCCTATGCCCCTAATATCATCACTAAATCATTATAAAAAAAACATAACATCCTAAATCACTTGTATAGTCAACCTTCATCAAAAAACCATTTCATAAACAAACCCTTACACATGTTTAAATAATTTTTAAAGCTTGAAAACATCACCAATAACATAACCCCATTAACAAAATAAATCAAACATCAAAAACAAAACAAACACCCCTTTGGCCATGTGGTTTAATAAAAAAACAAAATAAATTAATTAATTAAGCTTGTTTAATCAATATCCCATGTTTATAATCATTAGATTTAACCATGCATTCAAGAAAACTTAATCAAAACCCACTTGATTTTGAAAAATAATTTTTGTAAAAATCAAAGCCTTGCATGTTTGTTTTTAGTGGATTAAAAGACTTACAATGATGAAAGAAAGGATGGTTTATGCTTAGTTTCTTCAAAAATAAGAAAAAAATCAATGGTGGAGTGGTGGTGGTGGTGTAGCCATCGGCTAGAGAGAGAGAGGGTGAAAATTTTGAAAGTAAGAATGATGTTTGTGTTTTCCTTGGTTCCTTTTGTAAGTTTTGAGGGACTAAAGTTGCCATGTTAGCTATATTTTGGCCTTATGATAAAACAATGATTTAAAGAGCGGAATATAACCTACTAGTCGGTTTTGAATTTTTGCGGGAGTCGGGGTTCGTCCCGGCTACCTCAAAATACTTTTAAATGGTTCAAACACACACAAAATGGAATAAAAATGGTTCCGACTCGACTTAACACACAAATAAAATAAAAACTTCGTAAAACTCAAATATCGATAAATCGATACTAAAAGATAAATTTTGGGCATCTGTCGGTATCGTAGTCCTTATCGTTTCTTCTTAAATCTTCAAACGCTAAAATCACGACCCTCCACATTGGTTCAACTTAAACCGTCAAACATATGAACAACAAAGTTTCTTAAAAATTTCAAAAAGATACGTAAATTAGGGATAAATAGTGACCTCGGTGTCTGGGTATCACACAAGAATTTATTGTCGGACTGAGAAAAATCGGAATTTTCGGAATTTCAACCACAACCAAATCACAACACATCTACTAAGATCCGTAATCCATACACATCATATCCTCTTCGAGACATCTGTTCAATGGACATCTTCGCGGATTCAACAACAACAACGTCCATGACTGAGATGAATAAAGAGGAGATGCATAATCCAAAGGTTCAGACAAATACTAAGACTCCAATCAGTAAACCTTCTAACAAGGATTCTACAACCCAAACCGTTCATGCAATCAAATACAAGATGACGAAAGCAAAAGAAAGATGCATGGAACACTTAAAGTTGCTTCAGTCATACCTTCAGGTTCTTTCAAGATAAGACCTAAAAGGAACTCGTCTTGAAATTGGATTCAAACGGGTATTCGTTCTACTATTTGGTCAAGATGTTGAGACATTCACTAGAACGATGCTACTTAATGTGGACCATCTGCAAAAAGAACTTGACATAGATGATTTTCACGAGATTCTATCCCTGGAGATCCTTTTAGCTCTCAACAATCAGTTCCAGCAATTCATTGACTCAAGTGGCTTATCCAACAACGATCGAGAGTTCGCAAGTACATACTTTACCAAATATACTCTCGTAGATCTTCAAGCGTTCAAAGAGACACTTCTTCAACATATGAGTCATATAAAGAAGTCAATTGCTGAAAGAACACACCATCAAAGGCAATTTGAACGAAGGGTGAATCAAAGACTGATGCAGACGAAAGATAACAACGTCAATAAGGGTCAAGCATTGGATGCTTGTTCGGTTGATACAGAAAGCAGCAAGGCAGAATCAGAAACTTATCATACAAGCACAAACTCAGGGAATGATACAGAAGCCGCTGTTACAGCTATCGGACCCAAATATGACAATGAGCCAATGGCTGAGGTACAGTTAAATACTGATTCTAAGATTCACGAGCTCGAAACTCTGTTAGCTCAATCGACAAAAGATTTTGAGGATGCCAAACTCGAATTTTCAAAGAAAAATGACAAATTTGAAGCTTATATTCAAAAACTTGAAAAAGCAAATGTTGTTCTTGAACAAAAACTGGATCGTAAGATTCAAGATTTTAATGCAGGAAAAGAACATTTTGTGAAACAAATTAATTTGTTAGAATCCAAGTTGGCTTCTCAAAATCAAAGTCCTCCGCCTGCTTCATTAAGTGAAATATCTGTGCAACCTATCGACACTGTAGATAGTAATGACGCGAATGTTGATAAGACATATTTGACAATATGAACATCAAATTAGAACAACGTGTCGGTAAATTACTTCTACAAAATGATCAATTAAAAGCTCAGCTTCAGGAAAAGGTTTTTGCACTTACAGCTATGAAAAACGAATTAGGGAAGTTAAAAGGAAATAGTGTGGATACTAAGTTTGCCAAACAGTCTGTCTTGGGGAAACCTCCTTTTCAACCAATCAAACCACACTCAGTTGCTAGACAACCGAATGCGTTTAAGTCAGAACGACCTAAAATGTCGAACCCAAGGTTTGCCTCCCAAGGTGACACGTGTAGAAATTTGCCAAAACCAGTCACTCAACAATCTCGACCCTCCTTAAGACAAACTACATCTACAAAACCCGATCACATGATTTCATCTAGCAACTCTAGAACTAGTTCCAAGCACATGCCTAGGCGTAGTTCAAATGACACCTGTAACACCCCCCAAATATTCATACTTTAGTTCAGCGAAAGAGTCGTTGGTGTTACGGGATAGCCCATTACTCAAATCATAGACAACGCTTAAAAATCGCGTCGTTTAATAATAAAGCATTTTCCATTCATAAATATCAAATTACATAGGTCCCAAGTCATAGTATTTCATACAATTTTACAAAATTTGAATGGAAATTGTTATTTAAGTGCGGGCCTTACTTTCTTGTCGTCTTCCCGAGAATTACCTTCAAGTACCTGAGATAAAACATGTTAAAAGAAAAGGTCAGCGAAAACGCCGAGTGAATTCATAGAGTTTAATAAAAACCATTAATATATCACCAATATATTTACCGAAAACATTTTTGTTTAATTCTTTGTTGTAAATCATAATAAAAGCTTTTGCCTTCAAAACCATTATACAAACCATTGTCGTAAAAACATCATACAAACTGTTTTATAACGTTGTGTAGGGTTTAATAAATACTGTTATATAAAAACAGTTATGTAAACCAAAACTCAAATATAATACCAGTAATAAGACCCCATATTGCTAGTCAGGCAATATATTGTAACTCAGTATTTTATTATCGGATTATTATAAGCCGCATGACATTGTTACCTTTCTTTAACATATATCGGGTAGCTAGCCCGTAATTCCTTTGCCCATCTAAAACAGCGTGTCGTCACAATAATCACGCTTATATCAATCTTCTCATACATAAATTCGCTTACCAATCACTGTGGCACAACGGGGATCAACCGTCAAGGCGCGAACTGGGGTGATCTTCCCCAAATAGTACTATTATATGCATAAGCGTCTACCAATCCTGGTAGTTCACAATTCATGGTAATGGGACTTTTAGTGACATAACCTAACTAATAATAATCCATTTCATTTCATTCATCGAGTCATATAATCATTCGGGTCCATATCAATAAGCAAACAATCGGGACAACTAGTGTCATATTTTATTAAAAATTAGCATGTTATCTCCCTCGCGGGTTTATAAAACATTTAATAAAACATTTAAAAGAGTGCGAGGCTATGAACTCACGTTGATTGGGAAAGGCGGTTATCGGCGATTTGGATGTATGGTACGTGCTTCAATCACGGAAACCTAGACAAATAATACTCGTCTTAGACTCTTGTCCAATGACTTTATAAAAACAATGGCTATGTATATATGATGATATCATAAGTATGATGATGATCAAGTGGGATTTTATATCTTCATACACATTATAGTGTTATGTGTTAGTCAAATTTTTGACTAGTTACACTAGTTTCAATCCAATTTCATATTAAGGCCCAATAAGCCTATTAAAAGCCCAATACATTATATTAGTCCATTTATACTTTTAATATCAGGTCTTTACTCATATGTTGGGCCCAAGTGGGTTAAGCCCAATGAGTAAGTCCTTTAGAGTTTAGCCAAATTTGTTGGGTTAATATTCCAATAAGACTACTTTGGCCCGTTAATGTCATATGTTATAAAGCTCGGGTTTTTATCGGTTTTTACTTGTCAAATGTACTTATACATCAGTATATGAGTTATAAAAAGTTTACATTAGACGGGTCCGACCGTCTAAGTTTTATTTGACGAAAACGTTAATCTTTCGGTTTTAGCCGAAAAGACGTAAAACTTATGTGTATAGTTTTATAACTTATAAAACATATCAACTTATAATTTTTATAACATGTCACATTTAAGTATCATAGTATATAACTTATTTATAAATATTATTAGTAGTTAGTGGGTTTTTATTTATATATATTTTATAATAACATTATTTGAGTGCTTATATTATATACTTTTTATTTTTATAAATCTGATTATTAGTATTCAGTCCACTAAAATGGCCATATCTAGAATTCTACAAGGAGATAGAACCCCAAATTTTTATAGCATAAACTACATGATATGTGTCCCAATTAACTCGCTTATAGCTACTGATGAATCAGCTTCTAAGTATTTTAAATAATTCGTCCAAAACAGTCTATACAGATTTGTACTTCAATAATGTTTTGATCATATCTCACTCATTTTATAGATTCCATTGAGTGGCAAAATCTTACATATGTAAAAGTCACATACCTTACTGTATATTAAATTATCCAAGTCATTTTAACAAGTTATCATATGGTTCTTTACTGTTTTACACAGTCTACAATTTTAGACATGATTTTAACATCTTTTCATGTAGCTTTTAATCTTTTTAATCAAATCTATCAATCACCAAATCCCCACATAATATTTTGATCATCATTAATCATCATATACATATACATAAATGAAGAAAATATAAGATTACATATTCAAAATAACAAGATGATATGAAGAGATTGATCCCTATACCTATCAAGATCATGGAAAGATGGAATTTTGATGAACAAGGCTTGGTTCCTTGTTACCAAATCTTCAACTTTAGCAAGACAACTTCTTGGATCCTTCAAATGGATGAACACCTCCATGAAATCAGCCCTTGAACCTCATGAAAACTCCTTTTCATAGGTTAAGATCACCTCCAATCTGCATGTCTTCAAAAGGCTTTCATCATATGCAACATATACATAAGATTTGTGGTTGAATTTTTTATCAAACGGGTGTTTATGGATGAAGATGGGACGAAAATGGGGAGGGGATAGAGAGAATTTTGGGTGGTTTGCATGTTGAACTATGAGCGAAAATAGTTTATGTTGCTAGTTTTAAGTTGTTAGTGGTTTTGGTCAATATGAGAGGATAAGTGTCCTATAAGCTAATGTTAGCTTGCCACCAAAGAGTGGTGTGGCTAGTTTGGCTGCCACTTGTTCTGGGGGTGGGCAAGTGTAAACTTGTCTCATCCCCATTAATTTACGGGTACTCCTTGATTCTAGTTTTCTTGATTTGTTTGCCCTCGGGTCGTTTTACGAAAAACATTTTTATAAATTATGAATTAACGGCACAAAACGAATCTAATAAAAATTGTCTCATCAAAAACGGAGTTCAAAAACGTAAATACGTAAACCTAGGGTTTCCGGTTTAATCGTAAAAGACGCTAAATTATGCACGTAAGTCCTAATCTCTTCTCGTAAATTTGTGAGTTTATGAACCAACACAAATTTAAATTCCCAAAATAATATTCACGGATAAATTTTTATTTTCTGAAATGTCGGACTGTCACCAAAAACGGTGTATGTAAACGTAAGCACGAAACGTAGAGTCCTCCGGTTTAGACGTAGTCGATGCTACTTTAAGATGTAAACCCAAATTTCTTCCTAAAATGAGTGAGTTCATAATATAAAATTAAAATAACGATTTTTAAATAATATTTAAGAATAAATTATCGACCATAAATTGACGGATTGTCACAACACCGGTCATAAAAACTATCTAGAGGGTGCTAAGATAAAGACACAAGCAAGAGATAGGACCAAACCACAACCTAGGAGCACTAATCACACACCTAGTAATTCTATACCCTTCTATGATGTGCCCAACTCAGCCTACCCTAGAAATACAAGAGCCTTCTCAGATGCTAAGCACTTTGTTTGCAAGAAATGTAACAAATGTGTCTTTTATGCCATTCATGATGATTGTATCACTAAAGTCCTGAACAAGATGAACCAAACAGCTAGAGCACCTCTAAGACGGAACCCTAAAGGAAATAGGTTTTCTCAAATTAAGTGTTCCGATGTGCATGAGAAAACTGTGTCTTCTAGACCTTGTCTTAGGTGGATACCAACGGGTAGAACCTTTAAAACAATTTGTCTTAGGTGGGTTCCTACTGGAAAGATATTTCCCTCAAGCTTGAAAAAGGTTCAAGGTGTACCATGGTTCTCACAAAGATATCACTAACCCACATGCAAGCATACAAACTACTAATGAAAGTGTAGGTACCGACGTCACGGTTCAACGGGAACACAAAGGACCAATATTTGTAACCCGTTCAACAAAAGACACTCTTAGAGTTTGGTTGCTGAAGAAGCAGATATCAGAGAAATACGTGTCTCAAGGGTTTCACAAGTAAGCCTCACAATGACTCATAGTCAAATTACAGGCTGTAACTCGCTCCTCAACGACAAGGAAGTTTATCTCTTCAACGATAACTTACCCTCAAAACGAGAAATTCATATTTCTCGGTCACGAGCTTCTCTTAAAACTATTCAAAAGTTTTAAGCTCGTGTACACAGCTTATAGTGAAATTACAGACTGTAACCCGCGCTCACAAGACAGGAAAGTTCATCCCGATGATGACTTATCTTCGAAACGAGAAATTAAATTTTCTCGGGCATGAGTTATTTGTAAAAACATTCAACGTTTTTTAAGCTCATGTACAAAGACTTACAGTCACATGTCAGACTGTAACTCGTACTTCAAACACATGAAAGTTCATCCCGAGTATGACTTATCCTCAAAACGAGAAATTCGATTTTCTCGGACACAAGCTTTTAATAAAACTATTCGAAAGTTTTAAGCATGTGTATATGACTTCTAAGCGTATCATAACTTAGGACTCGGACCTCAACTAAGGAAAGTTTATCTCGGACGATAACTTATCCTTCTCAACGAGAAATTAATATTTCTCGATCATGAGCTTCCATAAAAACATTCGAAGTTTTTAAGTTCATGAAAAACGACTTCTAAGTAAATGTCAACTTAGAACTCGGACTTCACCTTAAGGAAAGTTTATCACGGATGATAACTTATCCTTCAAAACAGGAAATTAATTTCTCTCGGTCATGAGCTAGTCACGAAACATTCAAAGTTTTGAGCTCATGTAACTCGGAATTTATTTTAAAACCGTCGAACAAAATTTTCAAGAATTTCTCAAAAGGTTTTTCTAAATCTTTCAAAATTGTGTGTTCAACACTCCCCTCCTCATAAAGTGGTTTTTATATCTCAAAAATTTCATATGTTATTTTGATCAATTTTTGAGGGGGAGCGTTTTAAAATCAAGCCTTTAATGTTGTTGGGTACATCTCAGATACTGCCATACTTTATGTATCCAACACATTCCAAAAATGATATTAAATATGTCATATGTTATATATTATATCGGATTAGGCATCTCATCTCCATACCTACACATATTTTGTGGTGTCGTTCTTCCAAAATATTGTCAAATTTTGTTTCATGACACACATATATTGTTGAGGGGGAGCAACCCGACTAAAAAAGTTCCATGATTCATGCGTGCACACATGTTTCTCTCCCAATCAGTTTACAGAAACAGTCACATTTTAATAAATTGGTATCTCTAATATTATGTTTTTTTATATTAGAGATAGGGGGAGAAAATGTGATTAAAATGTAATATATCGCAACATGTGATCTTAAAGACTAAAGTGCAACTCTTCCCTTCACATGTTAAACTATTTTGAATATCGATGCATGTGTATAGGGGGAGTATTTCAGAAATGTAAAACTTTCAAAGTGTTAAAAGTTTTAATTTTTATCAAGCACTTTGAATGGTTTTCAATGGTTTTATGGTAAGTTTTGATTTTTATCAAGCACTTTGAATGGGTTTTAATGGGTTTATGGTTACGATCTATACCCAAAACAACCAACTATCCACGATGGAACGATGGAGTCAAAAGGTGGTTTAGGATAGAAAACTAAGTCCTATGATCCAACCAGAACCGGAGGGATCTACCCAAGGACATTCCATAAGGACATTCCATAGCTGGAAATAGTTGTCCTTAGGAAAGATGGAGTTGAATGAAGCTAAATGCGGACTAATTACTTAAGCTAGTACTGGAACAATCACAACAAGGTGCTAGTGATGACGTATTGGTAAGCATTGAAGGAGTTGAATATTCTATGCAACTTAGGCAGAAACCAGGTTAACACATCTTTTGAAGACAAGTGTCATGGACCCAGTGATGTGATGCACAACCCTTCCCCAACCATTCGAGTTTCTCCTAAAAGAAACTTGTCTCATATTCACGGAGATCAATACGTATCCATTGACTTTCTCACTCCGAGTTGGTTAATATTGAAAAGGAGACAGTCTGCTACAGCCTCCGATTACCAAAATGCAATTATAGAGTCTAGAGCCAAAAGAGATCAATCTATCATTTCATTAGGACACAATCGAGTCCTACGCAGTATCCTTGTGATATTTCCAGAACATCTGAGTGATACGATTCACAATGAAGATGGAAATCCTGCTTGAGCCAACATCAAACAAGCTCATGGTAGGTAACTTGTACGATTCTACACGAATCAAACTTGTGAGAACTGGAAAGCAACTAAGTTTGGATTCTTAATTGACTCAAACTTGATTCCAGGTTTATTCACAAAGTTCGTGTGATCTTGCCAGAACATTCAGAGTGACACTCTTTAGTGTTCACAGTGACGAATGAAAATCCTTCCAGTGTCAACCTCAAACAGCACTGCGGTAGGTAACTCGTAAGATTCTTTATGAATCAAGCTTGTGAAAATCTAGAAAGCAACAATGGTGCGATTCTTATAGAATCAAACTTGTTCCCGGATTTATGAATTGACGACTCTAATCAGACGTATAATTTATCCTTATGATTCACTCTTTACGTTCACAGTCTGCTTTGAGACGGTCGAGTAAAGAGAACTGGCTACTACCGCCGAGAAACCCTGTTAAGGAGTTTCTTAATTGAATCTACCCGATCACATGTACGGTATCTAATACCGTCTAACGGTCTTCACCGACCGGAGGTAAAACGCTACCGAGTTAGGATGAAATGTTCAAAGCCATTTTATCCGTGTCTATATATGTTGATGCATATCAAGATGGTGGCGTAGCTGTGTACTAACCGAAGTCGTCTTCACATATTCATACTAAAAGTTAGTCTTCCGCAACTCTAATGGACATTTGAAGGACTAACTACGACTATGTTAGCCTTTCGACATCAACAAAGTATGAACATGATGATTCAGAAGTCACAAGAGCACAAGATGGTGATAATCAAGATACTTAAGAATGTAATAGATCATCTTAGTCACAAGGAACACAATATGAAGAACTCAAGCACTCAAAGTCAAATGGAAAAGGCTCAAGACAAAGATCACAAAGCATAAAGGAACGAAGCCATTACAAACAAGATCAAGACCAAGATACAAGACCAAAGAAGGAAGATCACCTGCACTAGAATGTATTCACTCAATCATCTTATGTATTTAAAGATGACCGATACATTGGGGGACATTGTTAGCCCTATGTTTTATATAGTCGAACAATAATGTAATAGGTCATCTTAGTCTTTAAAGGTCTTGTATTGTAATAGGTTAGTCAGGTTAACCGGGGTTGGACTTTAAGCTAATATTGTCTAAGTTAGGGGCTATATGCCCAAGTGTAAGCCAAGCCCGGCCCAAGAAACAAGCCCATGAGCCCACCAAGCTCATGGGTATATAAACCCTCTTCCGTGTGTGGAAGAGGGTGTTGGTCCATTGTAACTTTCCCTCTCTAGTTTACATAAACCTTCCACCATCTCACTACTTTCTATCTCTAATTTCTCTCTATTTCTTTCATATATCTTGTGTTATGGATTAAGTAGGATTAACAATTGGAACCTAGTTTGTGTCTTGAACCGGAGAAGTGGTCATCTGGAACCGGGATTGTGTACAACCGGGATTGTGTACAACCGGGATTGTGCCTAAAACAACCGGGATTGTGACAATTTAGTGAACTTAAATTGTGTCACTTTGCCACTACCAGACTAGAACTTCCACTGTTAGTTTTATTTTTCCACTGCCAAGCTTCTTTAGCCACTACCAGTTTCAATTTACAACTGCTTTACTTGCCACTGCCAAGGTTTTGGAATTTTGAAAAGTTAAGTTATAATCCGACTCAAGGCAAACTTAGAGGATATTTATTGAATTTTCAACATCATCCAACAAGAACTTAGGAATATTTACGGTTTAGTCGGTGGTTTGTAAAATCCCGCGAATTTATTTTTTCGGTTTCTCCACGATTAGTAAACCTCCGTATTGTTTCTTCAACGACAAACCCAACAACTTTATTTCATTGCTCGATCACACGGTAATCTTTTGACATAGTGATTTAAGATGAATCCTCATTCATCAATGCCGACAATGCTGCCGCTTTCAGACTTACCGATCATATCGGGTACCGATATCATCTTCGTATGCTTATCAAAGAGCTATTTGAGTCATGGCAGATTCGAATGAAGTTATATATTTTGGGCAGACCTAATGGGAGACTTATGCTCAAGTCAATAGAAAAAGGATCACTTGATTGGGGCACCATTGAGGAGGATGGTGTAACTCGACCAAGAGAATTATTTGATTTGTCTCCAGAAAATCAAGCTATCGCTGAAATTGAAACTAAGGCTACCAATACTATTTTTCAAGCTCTTCCACCAGATATTCATAGGTTAGTGAGTCATCATGAGAAATCGAAGGAATTATGGGAACAACTTGGTGTATTGTTACAAGGTACTTCGCTCACCAAACAAGAACATGAGTGTCAACTATATGACCTATTTGATAGGTTTACATATACCCCAGGGGAAACACTTCATGATTTTTATTGGAGATTTGCTACATTGCTTAATGAATTAAATATCCACAACATGACGATCGCCCAATTTCAAATCAACACCAAGTTCTTGAATACTTTACCAATAGAATGGAGCCGTTATGTCACTGATGTCAAGTTGGTAAGGGACTTGCACACTACTAACATGTATCAATTTTATGCATTTTCGCAACAACACGAGAAGCATGTGACACTTTCTCGTATGTCACAGTCACCTTATAATGATCCATTGGTGCTAGATGCAAATCAACAAATGTTTTCCTACAACAATTCTCCTTACACAACTGGGCAACAATCATATCAAAAGTCCTTGTATCAAACTCCAAGCTACCCACATTATTCTATTCTACCCCAACCAGCCAGTTCTCATCAACGATATCAGCTTCAAGCAGCACCATCACATAGAGATTCACATCCATCAACTCATGTTCATCAACCATACATAATAAGTTGTTATTGTTAGCTTATGAGCTTAGTAACATGAGCTCGTCCATTCAAAAATAAGCCACAAGTTATAAGTAAAATGGGCGAGCGAAATAAGGTTAATCTAACCACCGCCTAAAAATTGGTGTTAATTTTTTTTTCTAAAACATTCCTTTGATCTATTATAGTACCTATACTACCCATGCTTCAACCAGAACCTGACTGTTGCATATATTCTATAAGCTAACATAGCACACATCAGCGGGTTGGTTGCTGCTGGTGTTATGCCATCTCCTTTTGAATATGCTGCTGTTGTAACAATAACGACACACAAGCCACTACGTGGATCACGTGGATCCATGATCTTTTTCAGGTTGGGGCTACAAGTGATCAATAAAAATGGCGAATAAGTGAGTTCCTGTATTTATAAGACAAATATAAATTTTATTATTGAATCTCTGTTTAGGCTGTTTAGATTATATATATATTATTTATGATGTAGAACATCGAGAAATGCTTTTTGCAGCTACATATGGCCAATAAGGATCTAGCTCGCTTTTACACTTCCATTATATAGCACCTTCTTTCTGGGCCTGTAAAGGGGGTGAAGCAAGACTAAAGGGTGCAAAACTTTGTAATCTTAAACACCCCTGATATATTTATGGGCATCTTTACATTGCAGGAAAAGCTAAACTAAGTTATGATGGAGAAAAAGAGTGAATGTAGATCAGGCATGGAAATCACAAATATACTTCAAGTAAGTGACGAGTATGATTAATATTTGCATTTCTGAAGTTAATTCTTGAGTTGTATAACTATCACTTTTCATACCAACAGAAGAAGGGTGCAATCGTCAACGTGTAACTTAGAACAAAAAGAAGGCTGATAATGATTTCTACAAAAAAATTGTATGTTGCATCATTTTTTCATATTTTAATTTGAATTAGATATGACTGTGATTATTTCAAAGTCGTAATTGACATGTTTATTCAAGATACATGCTGAAACTTCGTTCAGTATATTGGTCAGGAGACTTGATCATGTTTGCAGCCATGGCTGGTTCAATCTCCCTTTTATCCGTTTCGATATTTGCACATATTTTATATTGTCGAGTCAATGAAGAGTTGACACACATTTGAGTATTTTATTAGATGGAAAGGAGGGAGGAAGAGTTGGGCGTATCTAATAACTAAGCTTAATTCTGGATATTTGCAAGTTCAAATTTTTAGCGAGTTGGGTACACTATGCATCAATATACACAACCAAACACCCTGTAAATCTAACAACCAAACAACCCTATAATTGCAATAACCAGATATACCTTACACCTATCGGTGACCACAAAGCTAACAATGATATAGGTAACCATCGTTACTTTAACGCAACCAAACACCCTATACTACCTACACCAGCATGAGTCAACAAACATACTGTTTCAATCTCATTGGTGCTGATGTATTCCTATCTTTACGTAAAATTAATCATATTGCACCTCTTCTTGAACTTCCAACAACTAAATCTGCTGGAAAAGTACCCCTTTTGTTGATGATTTTTCTTGGTTTGTTACTTAAGTATGCTAATGGACATGAATGGTAAATATTTGTCTCCTATTTGAGCTAATGGGGCCACTTAACCCATATCATGAGTCCTACATGACACACTCACTCGACAAATCATTTACCCTTGGCGTGGGAAGTTCAGTAGCACTTAATTTAACTCTACATGATGGAAAATGAGCACGGCTTGTACGGACCAGACAACATGCTTGCATAAAGAAAAAGGTATGCTCAAAGAAATTTCCAAAAGATTACATATAAACAACATATATAAATGAGGACGAGTATGCTATACCGAGTAATCACATACTATCAATAATTTCATTATTGGTATTTTATACATATTTTGTTGGATGTGTTATATCATATATGTCTATGACTCAATCATGGTTATACAATGTCTCTGTCAAGGATGAGCCGAAATTCAGCCAGTTGACATTCCTGGAATTGAGAATGTAAGTTTTACATTTAAATCTATTATTACCCTTTCATCACATTTTAAAGAGTTAAATAGCGCTTCTTCTCTATTATGGTTGTTGGTTGATGTTAAATAAATAACACACGGTCACAAGTTATTATCATCGATCATATTATCTTTTTTTATCCCTTTATATGCTTATTATAGACTATATATATGCATGTATAAATAAACAACCTATCTTTAAGCGGTCAATTTGTTTAGATAAGCAAATCCAACCGCACCCTTAACTATTCTTATCGATTATTATAATTGTTAATGCAAAGTAATGCCTAAAAACATTATTAGTGTTAACTAATCTTTCTTAGTTTTGATCATGACAAATTAAAAAGACATTTATCGTCAAATACAATCATAAGACGAATTATCTAACAAACACTATCATCAAGGTAATAATCATTCAAGTATTGAACTAAACATATCTTAATCATGATTAGTGATCATAAAAGTGATTAGACCTAAACTTACATTTTGTCAAATGTGACAAAAGATTTTTTTAATAAACTTTCTTTTTAAGAAAATGTTTTATTAAAATGGAAAATGTTAATTTGAATATGGCATATTCCAAATGCCATAGGAGTATCCTTTGAAGGTAAAAACTTACCTCAAATATTACTTCCCCACTAAAATACAAAAGGGAGCGGAGTTCTATGACCACGAATCCTTAAATACCTATGCGGTCCCTTAGTGATAAGGCACCGCAGGAACAATTAAGGAACCACGCTCAGGGAGCCGTTGGCTTTTGTATTCTATAAATAGTGGATCAAATCTACATTTTCTACAACCCTTTTTGGACACTCTTTCTGCCATCTTTCTCTTTTCTAATTCCTAATCATTTGTAAATGATCACTTAATGTGTTAAGTATGTTTACTTATGATTATCCCCTTGATATCCTAATTTACCTTGTCCAAAGAGAAGATCACTCACACACTTGTGATGTGATTAAAGATAAAA
Source organism: Glebionis coronaria (assembly GCA_025667525.1). NCBI lineage: Eukaryota > Viridiplantae > Streptophyta > Magnoliopsida > Asterales > Asteraceae > Glebionis > Glebionis coronaria. Next base: position 326,405,606 of record CM046877.1, read on the forward strand.
CCTTGATGAAGATCAACCTCTCCTAAAGATCCAGTCATGTTTATCATTTATTTTATTTGAGTCTTGTATAGATCCAATGTATTTGTGAATACTTGGATTAGTTGTGTTAATCCATTGTATTTGTGAATACTTGGATTAAATCTTGTGTAAATCAATTGTATATGTGTATGCTTGGATTTGTGTTCTGTAGATCCAAGTTACATGTGTATACTTGGATATGTGTTTTATTGAGTTGTAGTAGTTGTGTCTTGTAAGTTCTCACTAAACTACAAAGTGATGTTGTTGTGTCTTGTGAGTTCTCACTAAACTATAAAGTGATGTGGTTGTGTCTTGTGAGTTCTCACTTAGCTTCAAAGTGAAGAGTCGTAAAGATTGGTTCTACCTTTCGATTAGAACTCTACATCTAGCCTTGTATCGGAAAATGGTGAAGTAGGCAACGTTGTGAAGATTGGTTCTACCTTTCGATTAGAACTCGACATCTAGGTTTGTGTCGTTAAATAGTGAAGTAGGCAACGTTGTGAAGATTGGTTCTATCTTTCGATTAGAACTCGACATCTAGCCTTGTGTCGTAAAATAGTGAAGTGGGCGACGTTGTGTAGATTGGTACTAGCTAAGATTAGGTCTCGACATTTAGCTTAGTGTCGGAAAATAATGTAAGCGACGTTGTTAGGTTTTCTCCGCCAAGAAGGGAGATTGTGGATATAGTGGAAATCTCGAGTAAGGTGTACTCGAGGAGTGGAGTAGGAACAAAGATAGAGATTCGTTGCCGAACCACTATAAATCTTGGCATCTTCGTATTAGGTTGTTCCTTTCCTTACTCTTTACTTACTTTCATTATTATTTCACACACCATTATCATTTGTCATTGTTAATGCATTATAAATGAACCTAATCATTATGCAACTAGCTTTCAAGTAAAATATAGTTTTGAGACAAACGTAATTAAAAGAAATTTTAATTAGGACATAAACCGAAGAGAAACAATTCAACCCCCCCCCTTTCTAGTTTCTATAATTGGTATAAGAGCGATGGTTACTCAAGATCTTTGAAGTATATTGTACTTTAAAACTTGGATCGATCCATTGTCTCCTCAAATTAGAAGGTTTTGTTGTACTAAAGTTTCTCTTTGGTTAAAACTATTTTTCATTGAAAATAGGCCTTTTAATTGGTAATATTGTATCTCATCTACATTAGTAGCTGATGAGACTGCTTTTATACATAGTCTCATCGTCCAAAACGGGCTTAAAATGGTTAAAATATCATAAAAAGTACAAAATATATGCTTGTATTTGTTCAATGTGTATTTGAGGTACGGATATCAAGAAAATGATAAAAGATCACAAGAATCAATAAAAAACGAACACGGGAAACGAAGCCGCACAATGAACCGGGCCCTAGAGTTGATTTTCCAAGAAAAGTCCTTGAAGAATTGAAGATTGTCCAAGAAGGGTCCTTCATTATTGATGAATTGACACTTTATACCCTTGTTTATTCATAATTACAAGTTTGGTCCCTAAAGTTTGTCAAATTTACAAAAAGGACCCTCAACTTTGAAGAATTGGCAAGAATGGTCCCTCAAATTTGAAGACTTGTCACTTTTATTCCTCCTTTAAGACAAAGATACAAGTGAAGACCTTGAAGATTGAAGACATGCCAAAAAACAGCCCTTCAAATATCAACAAATTACAAAACAAGTCCTTTGATAAACTTTTGAAAAGTTTTTGTGGCAAAAACATAAAAAGAAAAACTTGGTTATCAAAGAAATGAGGTGTGAAAGCTGTTTAAACTACTTATGACAAAAACATAGGAGTCCAGGGGTATTTTCTGTCAAACACACAAACTTAAACTGTGACAATCTGACATTTTTAGGTAGTAAATTTATTCTCGTATATTATTTTTATATTTTATTTTTGTGTTGGTTCATGAACTCACATATTTACGGGAAGAAATTAGGGCTTACGTGCATAATTTAACGTCTTTTACGATTAAACCAGAAACCCTAGGTTTACGTATTTACGCTTTTGTGCTCCATTTTTGATGAGACAATTTTTATTAGAATCGTTTTGTGCCGTAGTTTCATAAATTTCAAAAACGTTTTTTATAAATCGACCCGAGGGCACATAAATCGAGGAAACTAGAATCGAGGAGTACCCGTTAAATAGTGGAGATGAGACAAGTATTACACTTGTCCCACCCCCACTATGGGCGGATTCAACAAGGGTGTAACACCCTTTGGTGTCAAATTTTTAGCTAAACATAAGACACTTGTCTCATGAATGCTTAAGATACATAAACCTCAAATCTTTATACACATCTCATAACTTGCATGTAACTAGAAAGTTTTCACCCAAAACTCTCTCTTTTCTCCCCTTTTAGCCGTCCATCACCACCACCATAACACCATTTTCATCAAATTTCAACCTACAACTTAATCTATATTCAATCTATGATGAAAACCACTTAAAAGGAGGAGGTTTTGAGGTGATTTCCACTTGTAAAAGGACGTTTTCATGGATTCTTTGGGCTGATTTCTCAAGAGGAGTTCATATAATTAAAGATCACTAGAAGTTGTCTTAAAAAGTTAAATATTTGGGTACATAGATCAAGCTTGTTCATCCAAAATCTCATCATTTTCATCATTTGGTTGGTACAAAGATTGTTTTCTTTCTATCATCCTATTGTTTTTGTAAATATACTTGTCTATTTACTTCCAAATTTATATGTATGATAGTGATGAATGATGATAAAAGTGTTGTATGGGTATTTTGTGTCATTAGAACAAGTTAATGAGGCTAAATCTACAAGTAAAAGATGATAAAAACATCACTAAATTAGTAGGCTGTGTAAAACAGTAGGGTTCAACATTTTTAGTTGATCAAATGGATTAGATGAATTGATATAAGGATGGATAAATGATTTTTACACAAGTGGTGATTTGGCCACACAATGGAATGTTAAAAATGAGCAAGATATGGCCAAAACACTTTTGATGTACTAATCTGGCTGGTCTGTTTTGGACGAATTAAAACTTATACTTAGAGGCTGTTTGAGAATGATCCATAGAATAGTAAATTGTAGAGCATATCATATAGTTTCTACAGTTAAATTATGGGGTTCTAACTCATTATAGAACTCAAGATATGACAAAAATGGTGAACATGACTTTTTACATCAGATTTCACTATAAGTTATTTAATATTGAAAGACCACTTGAGGTAAAATAATATATAATAAGTATGTAAAAGTAAATAAATGATAATAACTACTATAAATATGTTTATATACTATAATAAATAAATAACACATTTAATAAAAATAAAACTCAAATGGTTTTCTAACTACAAACTATATATATAACTTTTACGTCTTTTCGGCTAAAAATGAAAGGATGACGTTTTCGCCAAATAAAACTTAGATGGTCGGACCCATCTAATGTAACATTTTTATAGAACATCTACTGATATATACACACAATTAACAAGTAAAAATCGACAAACCCGAGCTTTGTAACATATGGACCCGTAATGGACAAAATTAGCCTTGTTGGACCACTAGGCCCAACTAGTTTGGTTTAGCACTATTGGACTTGCTCATGGGCTCAACCCCATTGGGCCCAATATATGAGTATAGGCCTGGTCCTAACTAGATAAATGGACTAATATAATGTATTGGACTCTTAATGGGCCTATTGGGCCTTAACATATAAACGGGCTAAAATTATTGTAAATGGACTAAGTTAACTAAATGCTTAACAACTAATAATGTTGTATAAGGTGATAAAATACCACTTGATCATCATGTTTATGACATCATTACATATACATAACAACTTTTATAAAATTATTTGACATAATATAAGATGGAGTATTATTTGTTTAGGTTTCCCGTGATCGAGTCACGTGCCGTACGCTCTAGTTGCCGATAACCCGCCTTTCCCAACCAACGTGAGTTCATAGCCTCGCACTCTTTTAAATGTTTTATGAAATGTTTTATAAACCCGCGAGGGAGATAACATGCTAGTTTTAATAAAGATAGAACACAAGTGTTCCCGATTGTATGCTTATTGATATGGACCCGATTGATTTGATGACCCAATAAATGATTGAAATGGATTATTGTTAGTTAGGTTATGTCACTATAAGTCCCATTAGCATGAATTGTGAACTACCGGGAGTTGGTAGACGCTTATGCATATAATAGTACTATTTGGGGAAGATCACCCCATTTCGCGTCTTGACGGCTGATCCCCGTTGTGTCACATTGATTGGCAAGCGAATTTTTGTATGAGAGTGGTATATTTAGCGTGATTTTTGTGATGACACGCTGATTTAAATGGGCAAATATTTGTCGGGTTCGCGACCCGTTGTATATTATAGAAAGGTAACAATGTCATGCGACTTATAATAATCCGATAATAATACCTATAATGGTAATACTGAGGCTGCGGTCTCAGGGACGGTGTAAGATATATGATTTGAATTATAATATATTGCCTGACTAGCAATATGGGGTCTTAATACTGATATTATGCTTGTGTTCTGCTTTCTATAACTGTTTTATATAAAGGTTTTTACTAAACTCTATGAATTCACTCGACATTCGCTGATTTATTTTTTGCATGTTTTAGCTCAGGTGCTTGATGGTAACTTGGACGGAGATCGACTTTGATGGCCCACTTAATAATAATATTCAAACGAAAGATGTTTTGTAAACTTAATGACTCTGAAACTGGGGACCTTGTGTAAACCTTAAACTTTTATTCGAATGAATGTATGTTTGGCTTTGTGCAACCCTTTTTATGCGTTGTCTATGATTTGAGTTATCGTGCTAACCCGTAACACTCAATTGACACTTCCGCTGATCCGATACGAAAATTGAGAGTGTTACATAAACCACCACTTACAAAGTGCCACATCACCCTGACCTGCCACCTCACCAATCACCAAACCCATAACCCGACCTGCCCAATTTTAATACCCGTCCCTTTTGACTTGCCAGCTCAGAACCCACCAACTCAACTTTAATAAAATAATTAGTTTTAAACTAAATATTTTATTACCATTTAGGCGCCTAACACATCCTTATTTCCTAAATCAGATTGAAACATCGTGTTTATCCCACTCAAACCCTAAAATTTCTAAAACCTTTAATCTTAGGAATTATATTAATTCCTCTTCTAGATCTTAAATTTATCATCACTTATTCCTCTTCCCACGCATAAATCGAACCCCACATATCTCAGCAATCCCCACCTGGGGTTCCCCTGCCCCACAAGTCACAAGAAACCAAAGTATGGCAGGGATTTGAACGATGAGGATCTCATGGCGTGTTGACCACATTTATTTGATGGATAGGATGCGTTTGTATAGCTGGGTAACTTCACCAAATCACATGGCATGGCATAAATCACCTTGGACCAAATTTGAAATCAGCATATTCGGATTGGGATCCGGATCCTCAAAGGGCTTAATGGGAAGTTCAGCATTAGGGTTTCTAAAATTCTAGAACCATCTGTGTAATCCTATAAAAGGCACTAGGGTTTTAGTTTAGTTTTTTTCTTGTCTCAGTTTTTTTTTAAATCTCTTGTAATATCTTTGGATGATATATGAAAGTTTTGTTTGAAAAATATACTGAGTACCATTTGTCTTCTTTAATTTACTGTTTTAAGTTACTGTTGGAAGGTTACTGAAAGGGTTGTATGTTCAAAGTTCATTCTACACGTTTTTTTAGTTCATGATAAGTTGGTTTGGAAATTTTTCACATAATCTGGTTGATAAGAGTCTATGGTTCGAATTCATGTTCAACAATTCATCAAGTTACAGTTTGGTTTAAAAGGTTTTGAAAGGAAAGTTAAAGGAAGAAAAGTTTTCAAGATAATCTGTCATCTTAAATCTTTATATAAACTGCTGTTACTGTTCACGTTTGATGTTTGTAAACTCAGGTACAATGGAAGCTTGTACTCATGTGAGTACATAAGCTCAAACAAATACGGGGGTATGGATTGTATGTCCCTGAGGTTTGAAAAGTATTTCCTTTTTTCTGTCTTTACTTTAATGATTATTGTGTACGAGTTCTTGGTGAATCTACTTGAGTTCATTGTTTGTTGGTCATGATATATAATATCTAAGTATGCATGCTACCTAATTGACACTTGTGGTTAAGATCTTTCAATTTTTATTTGAAATCTTGTTTATCATTTTTTAAGGGGTGTTTGGTTTAGTTGATTTAGACCTGTGCTTACATACAAGTGATATTTGAATAGACCAAACATGCTCATCTAGTGTGTATACTGGCCCTTGAGTAGTGGGTAAGAGTAGTTTACATTTTTAAGAGTATTGAGTTACCAAGTATTGCATAAAACAACTAAATACACTAAATCTGCTAAACTAGGTTGTTTTAGTACTTAAGTCTTTGAAAAAGTTGATAAATCAGTGGTTCATAGGATTAGTCAAGAGTCAGTTTAAGTGCTTTGTGATTTGGGTGGTCTAGGCTAAAAAGACTGGCTATAGAAAATCGATTCAGGGTCAAACATGTCAGCAACTGGCACCCATTGCATGCAATATTAAACCAGCAGACAGTTCTAGGGTTGGTTGATTAAATTCTTGGCTTAAGATCTTGTTATCAGTTAAAATCTAGGTCTAAATAGAATTATAAGCTTTTGGTATAAGGATTATTGGATTTATGTGGCTTAAAATCACCCTAGGAGTTCACTGTTAAAGCCCTTAAGACCACCAGACTTGCCATTTGGATATCAGGGTCTTGAATCTGCCTTGTTTGTGTGCATTTGTGGTTTGATCTGCTTGTATTATTTTTATTCTTGACTCCCACAAGTCCACTGAATTGTGGGGTGCCCTCTTTGTCCAAAGTAAACAACAAACAAACTTTTAAAAATCACAAGTCCCCTTTCTGTGAACAGCAGTGGGAACCCCTTTTCCCACTGATAGAGTATTACTAGCCACTGCTAGCATACAAACAAAACTAAAACCATCTGTCACTTTCAGTTCTTAATATTTTTGTCTTTAGTGCCTTTAAACCCTAGTTTTTCAGATTTTAAATTTTTCTCATAATCTTTGAATTACTTTAGTAATTTTAGAAAAAGAAATTTTAATTATCTGATTAGTTTACTATTATTTGCATTGTTTTGAATTTAAATTAGATTTTTAATATTCTGTTTTTGTCATTTAGTGCAAAAAATTCTTGGATTTCTGTTTTTCCAATTTTCATAATTTCAGAATATTATTTTAAGATTTTTAGTTAAAAAGGTTCACTGTTCATTGTTTTTATTATTTTTTAGAATTAATTTGAGTTTAATTAGATTTTTAATTAATCTGTTTTATCTTTTAGTGGTAAAAATAACTTTTTCAAATTTTTTCATTTTTCTACTGTTTAGTATCATAAAATAGGATTTTTAGAAAAGGTAAATTAATTTTAGCATTATGTTATTATTTTTAATCATTATTTTAATTTAAAAAGTGTTTTTAGTCATTTAAATATAGAAAAATAGTTTAAAAATAATAAGAAAAGTACTTTTTAGTTTTTATATAATATAAGTAAGATTCTCATTTGATAAAATCATATTTTGGGTTTATTTATAATTTTATTGAATATTAAGGCTTTAAATAGCATTTAAAATTTAATATTAAATTGGAAATAAGTTTTAAAATACTTTTGTCAAATTTTTATCCTTATTTATATTATTTTAGATTTGTTTTTTATTTTTAATAAATTTTTAGATTAATTTTTAAATTTCGTCACGTTTTACGGTTTTTCGTTTACGTCATTCGTCGTAGTTTAATTTAGAATCGTAACCGCCACCATTTTCTCTTTTCTTTCTTCATAATATCAATCACAAATATTTAATCAAGTCTTAACACTTAACACACTAGCCTCCTTGAGAACGAACTCACAACAAGGGTCATTTGTGCACCGGTTTCCTAAACCGTCGTACTTACCATATTTACCTTGTTTTCCTAAACGAGTGTGAAATTACAACTATCATTTTTGGAGCCGCTGCCGGGGAGGCGTGTTGTGTTTTGATTTGAACAAATTTTTTTTTTCATATTATCCATAATAAATATTTGTGTGATTAGCACTCTAATCATACATATTCTCTGTTTTCGTTTTTTGTGAATATTATTAATATATTGTATACGTATCACAATAAATTCACAAGTACTCCAAAAGTGTGAAAACACAACCTGATTTGGGCTTTCATCACTCAATCATTGTATTCGAATCTCAAACAAAGAAAAAAGGCAAAATAGATAAATACTTTCGTGAAGCTTGATTTTGATAAACACAAACTATAAGGTGGGTATAAGGCGGTTGTATTTCACGACCTAAGGGAAAAAGGCTCTTAAGTGCTTCACGCCGCCACGTTTCTCCTGCTTTCTTGTGCGAGTTTTGAGAAAAAGGGCTAATCGAGGGTTTTCCACCCAAAGTATTATTACGTATCTATATGTTTTCTTGGTTTCAAAAGATTAAACCCTCTTGAACGTTTTGGTGTTCCACCAACGTTCTAACGTCATCGAAGGCATTCACTTCACGTGATCGTTTTCATTCCTTGAGGCTCCTTTAATCGATAGATTTGATTTAAGGAGATATTTTTAGACTTGTGTCTACGTAATACATCACAAAAATCCAAAAAAGTAAAAACAATAAAAAACAACAAAAAAATTGAAAAACGTAAAAACACCCAAAATAATCTTCTTTGCTCACCTCATGTTGTACGTTACGTTTATGCAAACTCGCTCCAAAGAAAAACGTTCACGAAAACGTCGAAACAAAAAGGAAAAACACCAACGTTTTCTAGTGAAGACTCTCCTATTGACGAACCCATTATAGAACAAGAAGTCACCATGGCTAATCGTACTATGTTGGAGTTGCTTCAAGCACCCACCGAGGGTTATGGAGAAGCGATTGTGATTCTCGCTATCCTTGCGGAGAATTTCGAGGTTAAGACGGGTTTATTGTCCATGATCCAAGCAAACAAGTTTCGTGGTGACGAAAAGGACAACCCTCATAACCACATTCGCCAATTCAATCGTCTTACGACCACTTGTAAATTTAAGGACGTATCGAACGACTCGATCAAGATGATGATTTTTCCGTATTCCTTAGCGGCGCCCGCTAAAATTTGGTTAGAGAAAGAGCCACCCAATTCTATATTGACGTGGAAGGATCTCGTTTCGAAGTTCGTGAACCAAATTTTCCCGCCTTCTAAGACTACGCACTTGAAAAACGAGATTTCAAAATTTTCACAAGAATTTAACGAGAGTTTTTCAACGGCTTGGAATCGGTTTAAGGAAATTTTACATGAGTGTCCTCATCACGGTTTTTCTGACTTGCATCAAATCGATACGTTTTACAATGGTTTGAACGATCATGAGCGTGATTATCTTAATGCCGCCGCGGGTGGTAATTTCTGGTGTAAAACGGTCGAAGACGCATTGACAATAATGGAGAATAGGTCTAAGGTCTATAGTCCTCGTAGAACACCGAGTGTTAACAAGGCTTCGTCTACACCTTCATCGTCACGTACCATTGATGCTTGCCAAATCGAGGCAAATTTGGAGAACAAAATCTTTGATAAGCTTAAGGGATTGTTGATATAGTTTAAGGTTGGTGAACAACCCGCTCCCGCTACGGTTAAAGCAGTTGAGGTTACTTGTGTTTATTGTGGTGGAGGTCATGATTTCTCCGAGTGCATTACCGCCGGTGGAAACACTTCGAGTGCCTACGCGGCCACGGGAACTTATAACCAAAACGGTCAAGTTACCCGCACTAATCAATTGACTCCACCGGGTTTTTCACCAAACCAAAATGCTAATAACTATCGAAACAATCAAGGTGGTTACCAAAGGAACAACTATAAGGTTAATGGGAATCAAGGGACTAGTAACCAAGTGCAAAATCAAAGTCAAAATCGTGATCTTCAAAATCAAAATCAAGGGCTTTCAAATGCATTTTCAAAAGACATTCCAGCGGAAATTTTGAACTATTTTAAGGCTAATGACGATAGGTACACAAACATGGCAAATGATGTTAGTAACCTAAGGACTAAGTTCGAAACTCAAAGTAACAAATTGGAAGGGAATGTGGTTAGGCTCCAACAAAATCAACAAAAAATGGAACAAGGTCAACATAAGATTGAACAAACCTTACTTAAGTTGGAGAAAAATGCAAAAGCCGAGAAAGAGCAAGATAGGGAGGAACGTAAAAAGACAGAAAATAGACTTTTAGATGCTATCATTATGAGTAGAGCCTCGTCTTCGGGTGGTCTTACTAGTAACACCGTTTCAAACCCGAAGGGAGAGATGAAAGCGATTACCACTCATAGTGGTAAGACCTTTAAGGAGCCAATTCCTCAACCAGTTACTCCTACGGAGGATCCAATTGAGGGAGAACCCGAGGTTGTGGTTGAAAAGGAGCACATTAAAATCCCACGAAGTACCGCTCAAACCACACCTACGGTCGACCCTTTACCCATATTGGAACCCGAGATTCCAAAGGCTATGCCTACGTCCCACCCAACACCACCCTCTTCCTTTGAACCATCATCGTCTTCACCAACACCGCCTTTGACTTACCCTTCGAGACTTCGAAAGGAAAAATTTCAAGAACGAGACAACTACCAATTTGAACTTTTCATCAAAATGTTTCGTGAGTTGCATTTTAACATAAGTTTCGCCGACGCTTTAATCATGATGCCTTCATTTGCCCTAACTTTAAGAGTATGTTAAAGAACAAGGATAAATTGCAAAAATTGTCTAGTTGTTCATCGGTTTATCTTAATCGCCTACCTCAAAAAGTCGGTGATCCCGGTAAATTTTTATTTCCGTGCGGTATTCAAGATATGGAAGAATGCTATGCCTTGGCCGATCTTGGTGCTAGCATTAATTTGATACCTCTTTCGATCTTTAACTCACTCAATCTTCCTAATCTTACTCTAACAAAGATGTCTATCGAAATGGCCGATCATTCTACGATTCCCGCATGTGGGACGACCGAAGACTTTTTGTGAAAGTGGGGAAGTTCTATTATCCGGTAGACTTTATCGTTTCCGATATTCCCACGGATCCTCAAGTTCCTCTCATTTTAGGTCGTTCGTTTTTAGATACGTCGCAAGCGATTATCGACGTTCATGCTCGAAAAATCACTTTACGTTTCAACGACGAGGAACTTGTTATAAACGCAACTCAAAACTCGATACTTTCTCATGTTTATTCTATCGCGACTTTAAACCATGTAGATATGATCGATGTCGTTTGCGAAGAATATTCACAAGAAATTTTAGGGTTTGTCGATGAAGCAAATTGTGGCAATCCCACGATGCTCGATCTTATTCTTGATAATTCGACACCTTTGTTCACTCCATTCGAAGGAGGTGGTTTTACGTTGGAATTTAATGTTACTCGTACTTGTGACGAAGACCTCGATGACGATGAGGACTTATCGATTATCAAGGATTTTCTTAACGATTTCCCATTTCCTCCGCCGGTGGAGGTTATGAGTATCGAACCCACATCTTCAATCGAGGAACCACCAACCCTCGAATTTAAAGGTCTTCCTCCTCACCTCGAATACGTATTCTTGGAAGGAGACGATAAGTTGCCGGTTATTATTGCGAAGGACCTTTACGATGATGAAAAAACCACACTTATCAAAGTCTTGAAAGCTCACAAAGGGGCAATTGCGTGGAAACTCTCCGACATTAAGGGAATCTATCCCAAATTTTGTACGCACAAAATCATAATGGAGGAAGACTACAAGCCCGCAATCCAATGTCAAAGAAGGGTAAACCCCAAAATTCACGAAGTCATCAAAAAGGAAGTTGTAAAACTACTAGACGCGAGAATGATTTACCCTATCTCCGATAGCCCTTGGATGAGTCCCATTCATTGTGTCCTTAAAAAGGGATGAATGACCGTTATGCCAAACGATGACAACAAGTTAATTCCCACTAGACTCGTAACTGGTTGGAGGGTGTGCATCGACTATCGTATGTTGAATGACGCCACTCGTAAAGACCACTTTCCCTTTCTCTTCATGGACCAAATGTTGGACCATCTTGCGGGAAATGACTTCTAGTGTTTTTAGATGGTTTTCCGGTTACTTCCAGATCCCCATCGATCCTCGTGATCATAAAAAAACTATGTTTATGTATCCTTATGGAACGTTTGCCTATCGTAGAATGCCATTCGGACTTTGCAATGCAACAGGAATGTTTCAACGGTGTATGATGGCTATTTTTCATGATATGATCGAGAAGATGATGGAAGTCTTTATGGATGACTTTTCCGTGTTTGGTAGTTCGTTCACGTCGTGCTTAGGAAATTTGGATAGAATGTTGAAACGTTGTGAGGAAACCAACCTTGTGCTTAAGTGGGAAAAATGTCATTTTATGGTTAAAAAAGGAATCGTCTTAGGGCACAAGGTTTCGAAAGCGGGGATTGATGTAGACAAAGCTAAGATAGACGTCATCGCCAAATTACCTCATCCTAAAACCATCAAGGGAGTTAGGAGTTTCCTAGGCCACGCGGGTTTTTATCGTCGATTCATAAAGGAATTTTCAAAGATATCTCGACCTGTTACACATCTTCTCGAAAAAGATGCTCCTTTCGTTTTTAACGAAGATTGTGTACGAGACTTTGAAATCCTTAAATGGAAACTTACCGAAGCTCCCCTTCTTGTTGCTCCTAATTGGAACCTCCCATTTGAGCTCATGTGTGACGCTAGTGATTACGCTATAGGGGCCGTTTTGGGGCAACGTCATGAAAAACACTTCTTGCCTATTCACTGTGCTAGCAAGACGATGACTGAGGCTCAACTTAAGTATACCACGACGGAAAAGGAATTCCTTGCCGTGTTGTATGCATTTGAGAAATTCCGACCTTACCTCGTCTTGACCAAAAGCATAGTGTATACGGACCATTCGGCAATCAAGTACCTCTTGGCTAAACAAGATGCTAAGCCAAGGTTGCTTCGTTGGATTCTCCTCCTACAACAATTTGATGTCAAAATCCTTGACAAAAAAGGAGCTGAGAATCTAGCGGCCGATCATCTCTCTCGATTAGAAGATCCTGACCAAAGTGTTTACGAGAACAAGGAAATCACCGAAACTTTTACTCTCGAGACGCTTGGTGTAGTGAATTCTACGAAAGATTCGTCCACCCCATGGTTTGCGGACATCTCAAATTACCAAGCGGGAAATTTCATCATTAAGGGTATGACGACACAACAAAAGCGAAAATTCTTTCGTGACATCAAGTTCTACTTTTGGGACGAACCTTATCTATTTCGGACTTGTGCGGATCAAATCATTCGACGTTGTGTTTTTGGCACCGAAGCTTCTAATATCCTTAGAACTTGTTACGAGGGACCCACGGGTGGTCACCATGGTGCTAATCTCACGGCTAAGAAAGTTTTTGATGCAGGCTTCTTTTGACCTACTATTTACCGAGACGCGCGCGCACTTATCAAGTCGTGTGACGCATGCCAACGTCAAGGAAAGTCATCACAAAAGGATGAAATGCCTCAAAATATCATCTAAGTGTGTGAGATCTTTGACGTATGGGGCATTGATTTTTTGGGGCCGTTCCCATCATCTCGTGGAAACAAATATATCCTTGTGGTCGTTAACTACCTATCCAAGTGTGTTGAAGCTAAGGCTTTGCCCACGAATGATGCTCGTTTGGTAGTCAAGTTTTTGAAGCAACTATTCTCTTGGTTTGAAACCCTTCGTGCTATCATAAGCGATCGTGGAACCCATTTTTTTAACGATCAATTTGAAAAGGTTTTAAAGAAATATGGGGTTACACATCGTCTTTCTACGGCTTATCACCCACAAACGAGTGGGAAAGTCGAGGTTTCAAACCGAGCATTGAAAAGGATCTTGGAAAGATCGATAAGAGAGAACCGACAATCTTGGTCGGATAAGTTAGAAGATGCTTTATGGGCCTTTTGTACCGCCTATAAGACACCTATTGGGTGTACTCCGTATAAGCTTGTGTATGGGAAGAATTGTCACTTTCCAATTGAACTCGAACACAAAGCTTATTGCGCCCTAAAGCATGCTAACTCTGATTTGAAGACCGCGGGGGATCACCGGAAAATACAATTGAATGAATTAGATGAACTGAGGGATAATGCTTATGAAAATTCTTTGATTTATAATGAAAAAAAGTTTCATGATTCAAAAATTAAAAACCGGGGTTTTAACGTTGGGATCAAGTGTTACTTTTTAACTCTCGTTTGAAAATATTTTCCGGAAAATTGAAATCCCGATGGTCGGGTCCGTTCACCGTCACACAATTTTTTCCTTATGGGACCATCGAGCTAGATCAAAAGGATGGTCCTAACTTCAAGGTGAATGGACATAGGCTCAAGCACTACTTTGGTGGGGAAGTCCCTTCTTTGGACAACCTCGACCAAGTCACCTTCCCCAATGATAACTAGTATTGAGGGGATCGAGTCGAGCTCATGACTCGGTAATAAAAAACGAGGTGCCTCGTGGGGGAGATCCCATGTTTATCCATGTACATATTATCGCTTTCTAATGTAGCTAATGTGAGGGGATTTGTGCCCTTCCAACCTTTGTTCCGTGGTTGTTTGTGAATTGTGGTTATTAGATCATCACCATCTTCACGATTCAAGCCTCTCGTGTTTGTTTTAGGAGAGCCTTGATCGTTTGCTTTGAAGAATTTATCGATATCCACATGATGTATACTTCGTTGTTCTAAACTTAGGGTTTTAGCACACTTCATAAACGGCTGTTAATTTAATGGTTCCACCCTTTCCATGCTAGATTAAGCATTCGACTACGTCTCTAGTATGGGGGTATCCTACCCTTAGACTAGAAACATTGAGGAAAATGTTTAACTTTAGTATGGGGGGGGGGGGGGGGGTGAATAGATACTCGACCTTGCTAAACCTTCACACTTTCCAACTTTCATGTTTTTGTTTCTCGTTTTGTTGCAAAATAAGGCTAAAAATGGCCAAATTTAAAATTTTTCTCATGTTTTTATAAGTGTTTAGTGACACGAATGTAGATTTTCCGATGGCGAGAATAAGAGTACTTTTTGAATCGACCGTGCGTGTTGAGCACTTAGCTTTGATTCCTTAACTTTTTAGGCTAAGTCTCTTAAATGAGGACGAGAGATGATAGCGTTAATTATAAGTTAGTATGCTAAACGTAGAAGTCGCTCTTCTTTCAAAAACTCATGTGTCCTAATTGTTTGCTTATTCTACCTTCGCTTGTATATAAAATTTTCTAATAAGTATTAACTTAGCGGTTTGGTCTTAATTGTTGGTTTCTAGCTTTTTCTAGTAGCTTCCGTGTAATTAAATTGGGAAAACATTTGAGAATCGCCAGCGTCACGGTTTTGAAGTATTGGCAACCCGAATAATCAAAAGCTTCATCCAATAATAATATTTCAAGTGCTCACCTAAATCAAACAAAAATTCGAAGATCACAAGGCCGAAAAATCTATGCAAAATTGAAAGTGACTAAGCCTTAATCTTTGAAGCTTTAAAGATCCAAAATTCGCTTTTAGCGTGAGGATATACGTCTTTGGCCATAATAAACACCTCATGGCGAGGTTAAATAGAAGGCAAGGCAAGACCGATCGCAAAAGGTGAAGGTAAACCTATGATAATAAGGCCCATCCGGTAGGGGGCGTACAAAAGTCTTGGTAATAAGTCTCATGTTCAAAACCATTATAAAACCGTGTTTATCGAATCTCACTTGTTAACTTAATTTTTTGACATCGTTGTCTATTAGGGGAGGTTATTAATTCGATGGTTTTGATTACACCGTTTCGTTTCTATTTTTGGACCTAAATATCTATCATCGCATAAGTCAACAATGTATCATCATGATCATTCAAGACAAAAATAAAATATAAGAGATACCACTTAGGAAAATGGGAGTCTAAGTACGTGATTAGAGCATATGAGTAGTGTTAGCATTACTAACTTATAATGACAATGATCTCGTTACACGCTTAGTATAGAATAGGGTGAAAATCGAGGACGACGAATTTACCTTTTTGAGGCACTCAGATGTTCTATTTCTATGAACCTAAACGTCCCATTTTGCGATGAAATCATACATTATGTCTATAACAAATATTAATAGTAGTGTATTAAGTTTACCTTTGTATAAAAGTGCATAAAAATGAATTTTGGAGGTGCTATGATACTTTATTCTAGCATTGCGTGAGGGCACGACAATGGTTTAGTATGGGGGAGTGATGAGACTGCTTTTATACATAGTCTCATCGTCCAAAACGGGCTTAAAATGGTTAAAATATCATAAAAAGTGCCAAATATATGCTTGTGTTTGTTCAATGTGTATTTTAGGTACGGTATCGAGAAAATGACAAAAGAACACAAGAATCCATCAAAAACGAACACGAGAAAGAAAGCCGCACAATGAACCGGGCCCTAGAGTTGATTTTACAAGAAAAGTCCTTGAAGAATTAAAGATTTTCCAAGAAGGGTCCTTCATTATTGATGAATTGACACTTTATACCCTTGTTTATTCATAATTACAAGTTTGGTCCCTAGAGTTTGTCAAATTTACAAAAAGGACCCTCAGCTTTGAAGAATTGGCAAGAATGGTCCCTCAAATTTGAAGACTTGTCACTTTTAGTCCTCCATGAAGACAAGGATACAAGTGAAGACCTTGAAGATTGAAGACATGCTTAAAACAGCACTTCAAATATCAACAAATTACAAAACAAGTCCTTTGATAAACTTTTGAAAAGTTTTTGTGGCAAAAACATATAAAGGAAAACTTGGTTATCAAAGAAATGAGGTGTGAAAGCTGTTTAAACTACTTATGACAAAAACATAGGAGTCCAGGGGTATTTTCTGTCAAACACACAAACTTAAACCACCACTCACAAGGTGCCACATCACCCTGACCCGCCACCTCACCAATCACCAAACCCATAACCCGACCTGCCCAATTTCAATACCCGCCCCTTTTGACTTGCCAGCTCAGAACCCACAAACTTAACTTTAATAAAATAATTAGTTTTAAACTAAATAATTTATTACCATTTAGGCGCCTAACACATCCTTATTTCCTAAATCAGATTGAAACATCATGTTTATCCCACTCAAACCCTAAAATTTCTAAAACCTTTAATATTAGGAATTATATTAATTCCTCTTCCAGATCTTAAATTTACCATCACTTAATCCTTTACCCACCAATAAATCGAACCCCACACATCTCAGAAATCCCACATGGGGTTCCCCTGCCCCACAAGTCACAAGAAACCAAAGTATGACAGGGATTTGAACGATGATGATCTCATGGTGTGTTGACCACATTTATTTGATGGATAGGATGTGTTTGTACAGCTGGTTAACTTCACCAAATCACATGGCATGGCAGAAATCACCTTGGACCAAATTTGAAATCAGCATATTCAGATTGGGATCCGAATCTTCAAAGGGCTTAATGGTAAGTTCAGCGTTAGGGTTGCTAAAATTCTAGAACCATCTGTGTAAGCCTATAAAAGGCACTAGGGTTTTAGTTTAGTTTTTTTGTTCTATCAGTTTTTTTTAAAATATCTCGTAATATCTTTGGATGATATATGAAAGTTTTGTTTGAAGAATATACTGAGTATCATTTGTCTTCTTTAATTTACTGTTGGAAGGTTATGGAAAGGATTGTATGTTCAAAGTTCATTCTACACGTTTTTTTAGTTCATGTTAAGTTGGTTTGGAAATTTTTCACATAATCTGGTTGGTAAGAGTCTTTGGTTCGAATTCATGTTCAACAATTCATCAAGTTACAGTTTGGTTTAAAAGGTTTTGAAAGGAAAGTTAAAGGAAGAAAAGTTTTCAAGATAATCTGTCATCTTAAATCTTTATATAAACTATTGTTACTGTTCACATTTGATGTTTGTAAACACATGTACAATGGAAGCTTGTACTCATGCGAGTACATAAGCTCAAACAAATACGGGGGTATGGATTGTATGTCCCTGAGGTTTGAAAAGTCTTTCCTTTTTCTGTCTTTACTTTCATGATTACTGTGCATGAGTTCTTGGTGAATCTACTTGTGTTCATTGTTTGTTGGTCATGAGATATAATATCTGAGTATGCATGCTACCTAATTGACACTTGTGGTTAAAATCTTTCAGTTTTTATTTGAAATCTTGTTTATCATTTTTTAAGGGGTGTTAGGTTTAGTTGATTTAGACATGTGCTTACACACAAGTGAGATTTGAATAGACCAAACATGCTCATCTAGTGTGTATACTGGCCCTTGAGTAGTGGGTAAGAGTAGTTTACATTTTTAAGAGTATTGAGTTACCAAGTTTTGCATAAAACAGCTAAATACACTAAATCTGCTAAACTAGGTTGTTTTAGTACTTAAGTGTTTGAAAAAGTTTACAAATCAGTGGTTCATAGGATTAGTCAAGAGTCACTTTAAGTGATTTGTGATTTGGGTAGTCTAGGCTAAAAGATTGGCTATATAAAATCGATTCGGGGTCAAACACGTCAGCAACTGGCACCCACTACATGCAATATTAAACCAACAGATAGTTCTAGGGCTGGTTGATTAAATTCTTGGCTTAAGATCTTGTTATCAGTTAAAATCTAGCTCTAAATAGGATTATAAGCTTTTGGTATAAGGATTATTGGATTTATGTGGCTTAAAATCACCCTAGGAGTTCATTGTTAAAGCTCTTAAGGCCACCAGACCTGCCATTTGGATATCAGGGTCTTGAATCTCACATGTTTGTGTACATTTGTGGATTGATCTGCTTGTATTAATTTTATTCTTGACTCCCACAAGTTCACTGACTTGTGGGGTGCCCTCTTTGTCCAAAGTAAACAGCAAACAAGCTTCAAACAAATCACAAGTCCACTTTCTGTGAACAGCAGTGGGAACCCCTGTTCCCACTGATAGAGTATGACTAGCCACTGCTAGCATACAAACAAAAGTAAAACCACTTGTCACTTTTAGTTCTTAAGATTTTTGTCTTTAGTGCCTTTAAACCCTAGTTTTTCAGATTTTAAATTTTTCTCATAATCTTTGAATTACATTAGTAATTTTAGAAAAAGAAATTATAATTATCTGATTAGTTTACTATTATTTGCATTATTTTGAATTTAAATTAGATTTTTAATATTCTATTTTTGTCATTTAGTGCCAAAAAGTCTTGGATTTATGTTTTTCTAATTTTCATTATTTCAGAATATTATTTTAGAATTAATATGAGTTTAATTAGATTTTTAATTAATCTGTTTTGTCTTTTACTGTTAAAAATAACTTTGCAAACTTTTTCATTTTTCTACTTTTTAGTATCATAAAATAGGATTTTTAGAAAAGTTAAATTAATTTTAGCATTATTTTATTATTTTTAATCATTATTTTAATTTAAAAAGTGTTTTTAGTCATTTAAAATTAGAAAATAGTTTCAAAAAAATCAAGAAAAGTACTTTTTAGTTTTTATATAATATAAGTAAGATTCTCATTTGATAAAATCATATTTTGGGTTTATTTTTAATTTTATTGAATATTAAGGCTTTAATTAGCATTTAAAATTGAATATTAAATTGGAAATAAGTTTTAAAATATTTTTGTCAAATTTTATCTTTATTTATATTATTTTAGATTTGTTTTTTATTTTTAATAAATTTTTAGATTAATTTTTAAATTTCGTCACGTTTTACGGTTTTTCGTTTATGTCATTCGTCGTAGTTTAATTTAGAATCGTAACCGTCACCATTTTCTCTTTTCTTTCTTCATAATATCAATCAAAAATATTTAATCAAGTCTTAACACTTAACACACTATCCTCCTTGAGAACGAACTCACAACAAGGGTCATTTGTGCACGGTTTTCCTAAACCGTCGTACTTAACCTATTTACCTCGTTTTCCAAAACGAGTGTGAAATTACAATTATCAGTAGCATTTATACATTTTAGATTTGTTCTTGAAATGTGTCTACTAGGTTGTATCTTGTTATGTGTAGGTACTCATGAATATTAATCACTTGAGTGATTGTTAATTGAGTTACTTACACTTGTAGCAGACTTATCTTCTTTGGTTCTCAACATCATTAAATGATGATACCAAGATAGATGAGAATGATACTAGTCTTTGTAGACTCAGTAGTCATTTTAGTCATTATTGGGCTTCGCATTGGCTCCTTGAAGTCTTGGAATGCTCTTTGCGGCTAAGGTACGTTTTCGTCATTTCACACGCCCTATTGATCATGCTTTTGATCATTACTTGACTATATGCTCGCTGTTGATCCCAAACTTAGATCGATTAGCTTTGTGTATACGAGATTAGATCAAGTAATACACGTAGAGAAACCTTTGTATATGCTTTATGAATCTAAGTGTTATGCGGAATTTAACACTTAAACAAGAACACACAATGATATAAACAAACTTTCACTTTGATTATCAATATCAAACTTGCTTACAATGAAAGATGTTTACGAACGAAAACTTATATAAAACTTATATTAAACATTAACCTAAAGGCCTTCTTTTATAGACATAAGAAGCCTTGTACAATAATCTACGTATCAACTATTCTAGGTAAAGATAAATATAGAAAATACATTGTTGTTCTTATCTTTACTAGAAGTATTCTAGAATATAATACACGCGTAGAATAATCTTCCATCAGTGCTTGTCTTCAATGTGTCAACGCTTGACTTTAACTTGTCAACGCTTGAGCTGTCAGCGCTTTTTTTGTTCTTGTCAACGCTTGAGTTGTTCTTGTCAGCGCTCAAGTGATCTGGCCTTAATTTATTCCCAACAATCCTGCCCTAAACTTGATATCCACTCTTATGATCAAGTTTCTGAATAAGCATTAAGGACTAGGAGGAGTCTTACAAACCTTCTCATATTGGTAATGAATAAATCTGATCAAATCTTTTGCCACGTCACTTGAATAATCTATTTCCAGCTGAGTGTCCTTCATATTTTCCAAAATAGCCTTGGATATGAAATACTGAGCATCCACAAGTAGATACTCAACAAACTTTGTAGAACTCAAATGGTATACACCAGCAGCTGAATATAACCTCCATTGAAGACCACTGAGGTCATCTTCAAGATCCTTCCATATTGCAGGATCCTCATCTTTTGGTCCACACATTCTTTTGAATGTGGTCCAAAGTTTTATTCCATTAGCTGAAGTTGGTGCTTCAGCCTCATACTTGGTCTCCAGCAACCTCCAAAGGTCCACCAAGTCTTCTCTATCACAACTTGCAAACAAAGATATGAGAGTGGTAAAAGTGTGTACCTCCTTGCCAAATCTTCCAATCTTCCAGAACCCACATTCATCTTCTTCATAGCTCACAATTGGGTTCCTGGAATCTAATGGTAACACTTTCACCATATCTGAAGCTTCTAATGGGGAGAGCTTGAGGCTCTTTCTTATAACTGCTTCACTTGGATATAGTGGATCCATATCTTTTGGAAACTCAAATTTAATTCCCTTCTTCACTGGCCTGGGAACCATCATAGCTTTCTTGATTTCCATTTCTTCTACAAGTTCCTCCTTTCTTTCATCTGAAAGAAGTCTGAGAGTGTTTGCTTCTTGCACTCTCACCCAAATGGGATAAGCCCTGTTTTCCAACTCATCAAATGTCAAAGCCTTCAACTTCTGATATGTCCATCCAACTCCATGACATCTGAGCAACATAAAGTAGAGCTCCCTTCTATCCCTTTTTAACTCTGAGAGAATATTGCTTGCCTTGTGTTTCAAAATTACCTTACAATCCTTCTGAACTCTAAGAAGAAGCTCCAAAACCAATATTTGATCTGAAATGGTCAAGTCTGGATTATCCATGCATCTTTCTTCCCAAGCATTGTACATTTGAACCACCTCTGGCATGTCAAAGTCAACCTGCAATTTCAATTCTCTCAACTTTTCCCTAGCAAACTCATCACCATACTCAAGCCGTTCTGGTTCTATTATCATCACACTTGAGTCTGAGCTAGCTCCATCACTTTCTTCTTCTGAAGTCACAACAAATGGTGACTTTTCCTTTTCATCTTGTTCCATGATTTGTGCAGCTAATCTTCTATCAAATTCAACTTGGGCTGCATCCTTTGGAACAATCTCTTCTACCATTTTACCCTTACCCTTATCTGATGGTGCAATGGTTGGTAAGGTAGATGGTAATACCTGAGTAGAAACCTCCTTGATCATAGATGATGACTAGGATACATCACCTTCATGTGAAGGTCTGTCAACGCCCAAATTTGTTCTATCAGCGCCCAAAATACTTCTATCAGCGTCCAAATTTTCCTTGTCAACGCTCAAATATCTTCCCTCAGCGCCTTGTGTAACCTCTCTCAACATAGCTGTAAATGATAAATTTAAGTTGGTGGGATAGACTAAGGACGTATCAAAACCTGTTTGTTTCTTCAAAGTTGTAAGGGCTTCAGCAACATCCATTGATTGACCATCCTGGCTGCCCTTATCACTCAGATTTATTTGATCTTCCTCCCCTTTGGAAGACTCCTCCATACCCCTTCTAGCACGATGACTTTCCAAAACAACAATCCTCTCCCTCAATTGCTTGAGTTCAAGGCCTTGTGAGCTGACTACTTGTAATAAGTCTGCATTTTGCTTTTTCAAGCTAATGCAGACTGCCATCAATTCCATAAGAGTCATTGGTTCCAGTCTGCCCTCTTCTAAAATGAGTATTTGACCTCCCAAGTCAGATTCATTGGGCATGGATGAGGACTTAATGATGGTGGGACTGCCTTGGCCAGCTTCTAAGCCAGAACCAATAGTCCCAGCCTCATCCAGGTCACCAGCCACACTTGTGGTGGTGGTTCTCTCTGCTACATGGCTAGGACCACCAGAGGAGAACACTCTAGTAGTCCTTTGGCGTTTCATCAACCTATATTCAGGGGGTGTGGAAGATGGTGTGGAAGAATGGGTAGATGTGGGTTGGTTAAGGGGTGTTTGGGATGGTGAAGGTTGTGTGTCAGCGTTGGAAATAGGCACATCAACGCCAACATTAAGAGTGTCAGCGTTGAAGGATTCAGAGTCAATTTGCATTTGTTCAGGTGAAGGTAAAGGTTTAGGAATTGGTTCAAGTTGTGGTTGAGGGTCAATTTGAGGTTGGGGGTCTGGTTGGGGTTGTGCTGCTGCAATAACAGCAAGCATGGCTTGGGTTAAAGGTAGGTCTCTATGGGGTGGTGAATCCATCTTCATAAAAATAGCTTTCTTTTGCTCAGGGATCTTATAAAAATCATTGTGATCCCTGGAGCAGTAACCTTGATCATCAAAAACCATTTGCAGAAAACGGGGATAAGCTAAAGTCATTTTTGTCCCCTTGTTTTTACACATCCCCTCAAAAATCATTTTAGAATAGTTATATTTTTGCCCTGTTGCAATGCACACAATAGCACTGGAAATGGATCTATTGATCTCATTGTGTGCAGTACATTTGAGACTCAAACATTGAAGGAGGACATGTATGAGGTACTTCCAGGCTGGGGGAAATTCCTGCTTATGATACTTATTAAGAGTACCTTCATCAGGAAAAGGATATCCCAAAGCCCTAAGCCCTTGTTCTATTTCATTTATGGGAAGGGTGGCTATACCATCAGCATCATCAAGATGTAAGGCTTGGCGTACCAAAGCCTCAGTAACCACCCAAGATCTCCCATGAACAATAGAAGTCAATGTGGTCACTCCATTAACTGTTGAGGAACTAATAGTGTTCCAAAACTGCTTAATGTGTGTGACTGGAATGAGTGGTGCATGAGAAATAGCATACCTTAATGGGGATGCGTTCAAATACGCCACCATTTGTGTGTATTGGGGAAACAGAGCATCATCAGCTTCAAGATAAGCAATCATGTTGTGTTGTGATCTGAACCCTAATTCCAATTCTGTTGGTTTAAACTTTGGTGCCATTGAAGAAAGCTGTTAATTTTAAGTGAAGAAGATGAAGTTGATAAGAGAAAATTGTTAGACAAGAATTATAGATACCCTGTTTAAAATAGGAGCCAAATTTATAGGAGAAAAAGAATGCATGTGATTGGCCCAAAAATAGGCAAAGATTTTCAAAAATCAATCATGAAAATATTGAAAAAGTTATAAGTTATCTCATGCATTAAATGAAAGTAACAACTCCTAAAATTACGGCTTGAAAATATGTCAAAAAGTAACAACTGGGTAGGTCCCATTGAGTGTCAACGGTCAAAAATAACCTATCAACGCCCAACGGCTATAATCTTGTCAACGTTTGCCTAAAGCCATGTCAGCGTCCAATTTGGTCACAACAACGCTTGAAAATTCTTGTCAGCGTCCAAAAATAAAAATATTTTAAAAAGTGAAAAATGACCTTAACAAGTAATTTATCCTAGAGAAAATAACCAAAAGCTGATAATTATTATAGGGCGGCAAGCACTGTCCAGTTATGCACACTTGCATAAGCAAGATAGACATAACAGTCCTCTAGTGTCCCTTGCTAACCAAAACTCTTAACAACCAAGTTACCTTATAAAATCCTTGTTACTCCCAAGCAAAACCCATATCAAAATCATTCCCAAGTCTCCCAACAGACCACAACCAATTCTAGGCCAAAAATGTCTTGGCAGCATGCACAGTATATCAACTTTGCATGCTACAGTGCCTCATGATTTAGTAAAACTAACTCATACTCACCTGTGGACACAATCTAGAATTGTGATAAGAGTATCATATGGATACCCAAATATCCTAAAGGTTCCTAAAACCTCCCCTTAAACTATGATACAAAAAGTTTGTTAAAAGCATGCATGAACATAAAAAAAATTTATGTCAAGATAGGAATGAAACATTCCAACCATCATCCATAAATAAAAACTTGTCCAAATGCTTCTCCATTGATCCATAAGCAACTCTGTATCCAATGGTATACTGCTAACACCATCTGCACATTTAGATTGAAAACCACAAAACTAACATTGTTGCTGACAACGCCCCGATAACACATGACAGCGTTGAGGGAAGCTTTGTCAGCGTTAGACAATTATATTGCTGACAACGTTACAAAAACACTTATCAGTGTTCAAGTAACCTTTGTCAGTGTTAGAAAAAGATAGTGGAAAAACTAAATCATCAATAAGACCAATAATAATAATGCATCATCCTGTACATACTTTTACAAAAAGAATCCAAAACACATATTATGTGAGATTAACCATTCCAATACTTGTTACCAAGTATTGAAATCTCCCAGCATCAAAAGGTTTAGTTAATAAATCTGACACATTTTCCTCAATGTCAACCCTATCTGGTTGTATTAAACCTTTCTCAAAGCAATCTCTTATAAAATGGTGTCTAATTTCTATGTGTTTAGTTTTAGAATGATGTACAGGATTCTTAATGATGCATAAAGTACTATTATTGTCAACAAATATCTTAGTATGCATGAAATTATACCCATAGTCCAACAGCTGGTTCTGAATCCACAACACTTGGCCACAACATGCAGCTGCAGCCACATACTCTGCTTCAGTTGTAGAATTAGCCACCACTGTTTGTTTCTTGCATTGCCAAGATATTAACCTGCTCCCAAGAAACTGACATCCACCAGTTGTGGATTTCCTATCAAACTTATCACCTCCATAATCACTATCTGAATATGCAATCAGCTCCAATGGTGAATCCTTTGGGTACCACAAACCAAGACTAGGATAGCATCTTAGGTACCTAAAGATCCTCTTCACAGCATAAAGGTGACATTCTTTGGGAGTCACTTGATGGCGTGCACAAGCACACACAGCAAACATAATGTCAGGTCTGGAAGCAGTAAGATACATCAAGGATCCAATCATGGATCTATAATGCCTGACATCAACATCTTTCCCATCTCCAATCTTTCCCCAAGGGTGTTCTCTATCCATAGGAGTAGTAGCCCTCTTTTCATGTGGAGAAAAGCCAAACTTCTTCAAGATCTCAGCAACATATTTGTCCTGGGAGATGAAGATACCATCCTCTTTCTGCTGAACTTGTAAACCAAGAAAGAAGTTCATCTCCCCCATAGCACTCATCTTGAATTTGTCTGTCATAAGCTTGGAGAAATCCTCACTCATCTTTGGATCAGTAGACCTAAAAATGATATCATCAACATAGACCTGCACAAGCAACACATCCTTGCCTTTCTTCTTTGTAAATAGTGTCTGATCTATGGTGCCCCTCTTGAATCCATTGTCCACCAAATAGGTAGACAAAGTACCATACCATGCTCTAGGGGCTTGATGAAGGCCATACATAGCCTTTTTGACTCTATACACTTTATCTGGATGCTCTGGATCCTCAAAACCAGGAGGTTGCATCACATAAACTTCCTCAACAATAGTTCCATAGAGGAAGGCACTCTTGACATCCATTTGATAGACTGTGAAGCCCATGCAGGAGGCATAGGCTAGAAAAATCCTAATAGCTTCAATCCTTGCAACTGGTGCAAAGACCTCCTCATAGTCTATCCCCTCCTCTTGTGTATAACCTTGAGCCACTAACCTTGCCTTGTTTCTGACCACAATACCTCTTTCATCTCTTTTGTTCCTGAGAACCCATCTTGTCCCTATAGGTCTGACATATCTAGGACAATCAACCAGCTCCCAAACATCCTGAATTGCAAATTGGTGAAGCTCATCCTGCATTGCTTCCACCCAACTTGGTTCTTTGAGAGCATCAAATATTTTCTTGGGTTCTTCTTATGACAGAAAACATGCAAACAAACATGCTTGCACAAGAGGGGTATCAACCTTCTTGTGTATATTGGCAATAAACCCACCAAGACCTTGATGAGATCTTCTAGTCTGAACTGGAGTCATAATATCACCAATGATCTGGGAAGGGGGGTGATTCTTCATTGTAGAAGTGAGAACTCCTCCTTCAAAAAGTCTGGTGTCCTCAACCTCATGCTCCAAGTTGCCAATATCTTCTTCTTCAGACTCTCTTACATCAACATGAGGATGAACCTCTTCATATAAATTGGAAGGTTCACCTTGTTCAAAATTTGAAGAGAAAAGATGGGCAGAATTGTTGTCAACGCCTGAACCTTGTTTGTCAGCGCTTGGGCTAACAACGCTTGAACTGTTGTTGTCAACGTCTGAGCCATCAACGTCTGAATTGGTCTTGTCAGCGCTAGATTTTCCTTTGTCAGCGCCTGAAGATCCATGCATGTTTGTATCAGGTGGTACTTGGAAACCACCATTATCTTGTCCAGCAGCAGCAGCAGCAGCAAAAGCATCTCTCCAAATGGGAATTGTGACATATTCTAATATAGGAGATGCCTTTTCTGCTTGTGATCCAACCCTCTCATTAACCTGTGTACCTGAAACATTAACAACTTGTTCCTCCACAACATTTGAAGTTACCTTCACAATGTCTGGATTAGTGACAGGCATATAATTTAAAGTTCTAGATAAGGGTTCCAAATGAAATAACCAATTAGGACCACTTTCAGGATCACTGGGTTTATTCTCTAAAAACCTAACATGTACTCTTTCAACTATACGTTTGTCCTCTTTAAGATAAACCCTATAACCCTTGCTCTGCACTGAATACCCCATGAAGTAACCCTCATCACCTTTTGAACTAAATTTCCCTAAGGCATCACTAGTATCCAACACTACTACATGAAAACCAAAAGGTCTGAGAAAACCAATATTAGGTTTTCTACCCCAAAGTAACTCATAAGGTGTTTTGTTCTGAATTTTGTTAACTAATGCTCTATTTTGCACATACCAAGCTGTATTAATAGCCTCAGCCCAAAAGGCTATTGGAAAGTGAGCATCAGCCAACATTGTATAGGCTGCTTCAATTAGGGTTCTATTTTTCCTCTCAGCAACCCCATTTTGTTGTGGGGTTCTAGCAATACTAAATTGCCTAGTAATTCCTTTCCTGGCAGAGAAATCATCTAGCTTCTTGTTCCTAAATTCTCCACCATTATCACTCCTAAGCATTTTAACCTCATTGCCAGACCTTTTCTCAATCTGAGTGATAAAATCAATAAGAACATCAGCTGTGTCACTCTTCATAGCTAGAAAGAATGTCCAAGTAAACCTAGAAAAGTCATCTGTGATAACAAAGCAATATGACTTACCATTCAAACTTTCTATATTTGTTGGACCAAAGAGGTCCATGTGAAGCATATGAAGAGGTCTGGAACTAGTATGCACCTGTTTGGACTTGAATGAGACCTTGTGCTGCTTGCCTTTAAGACATGCAACACAAGATTGGTCATTGTGGAAGGCCTTCTCAGGCAAACCATCAACTAAACCAAGCCTCACAAGTCTATTTATATTTTTAAAGTTTATGTGCCTTAGTCTCCTGTGCCACAAATTACTCTCATCTACTGAGGCCTTAGCATAAAAACAAGACATATTGGTATTCATTTTAATCCCATTTAAATTCACATTATATATGTCCTTATGCCTAGGTGTTCTATACTCAATATATTTCTCATCAGGGATCTTAAAATCCTTGCTTAACACCAAACACTTAGTATCAGTAAAAAGAACTTTATTTTTGTTATCACAAACTTGTGATACACTAAACAGGTTGTAATCAAGTTCTTTTACCAGGAAGACGTTCTCAAAACGCAGATTATTGGTGAGAAGGGTTCCGTTGCCTGTGATAGTTCCATATCCACCTCCAAAGTATACCTTATCACCATCTTTAATAGGGGTGAAATTCGTCAGATAGTCTTCCTTCCCTGTCATGTGCCTTGAGCATCCACTATCCCAATATCCATAATCATTGATCTGTCTTTGAATGCCCTGCACATAAAGAAAACAAATTAGTTTTCTTTGGGAACCCAAGTCTCAAAAGACTTGGATTCATCTAGTTGTTCAATAAGAACAGACTTAGTTCTCACAACAACCCCATTCTCATCCTTTTTAGGATGAAATACCCAGTTAACCCCAATAGGTTTTGTAATGATCTTTGAAATGTAATTAAATCTATTGCAAGTCATTGAAATCCCATTATCATTAGGGTTTTGATCTTTCTTGGGTCTCCATGTTACGCTTGAAGAAGCTTTAGACCCTTTACCTTGTGGCTGCAAATATTTAGGTCTGGTCACATTTCTGTCAGCGTTAGAATTTGTCCTGTCAACGCTGAAATTACCCTTGTCAGCGTTGAACCTAGGGTTTGCTACAGAAACCCATTGCCTATTTAACCAGGTGTTGGTCTTTTGAAAAGGTCTTTGTCCATGAGTGTTAGACCTTCTAGAAAAGAATGGGGCAGGTCTAATCACTTGTGGACTTTGCTGCACACAAGGTTTGGGTCTGACAACGTTTGACTTCCTAACAACGTTGACTTTGTTCCTGTCAGCGCTGAAATTATTCCTGTCAGCGCTGGCTTTGGGAGCGTTGACACACTTGTATGCCAAGTGTGAAAAGCTACCACAAGTGTAACAAGCTTTTCTAGACACAACCTTAGGTCTAGAAGAGTAGAAGCCTGTTCCATGATTGCTAACTTGACTCTTCGGTGACCTAGTATTCCTATACATCTCTGCATATTTAATGCTAGGTCTTCTAACAGTGTTTGAGCCTAGGTCAACAACTTTACCAGTGATTGGGTTAGTAACCTTAATGGGTGTAGACTCATTAGGACTTTCACATAGCAAGCCACCCTTGACAAATAAAGTAGGGTTAGCCTTCTTCCACTCATTTAGGTCAGTCAATTTTTGTTGATACTCTTCCACTGGAGTGACAACTCTTGGTGGAGGAATGAATTCCTCCTCTTGGAGCTTTGGCAAACCAGTCCAAGATAAGTCCCTTTGTTGGACACCATAGAAGTCACCAGCTGGTGGTGGAACCAAAGAGTAATCATTCATCCCAATCCCAGTCATGTCCTTAGGATCCCTTTGTTTAGCTACACAGTCTCCTAGGGTTTGGGTGGCTCTATCAAATCTTTGAATTTTGAGGCCAACATTATCTTTATTCTTAATGGCCTCATCTAACTTAGCCTGTAATTCACCATTAACCCTTTCCATGATGTTTCTAATATCCATACTACCCTCTAACTCATGTTTTAAGATATTGATCTTATCTTTTAAATCAAATTCCATTTTCTTGTATTCAGAAACGGTTTTCTCAGTTTCAGTAAGAGCTAGTTGGTAATTAGACAATTTACACCTTTCAGTACTCATATCATCTTTTAGTTTTAACACCTCTTTGTTAAGTCTTTCAGTGTTTAACCTACAACCTTTGCTACAAAAAGCATCATCATATACCTCATTATCAGATGAAGAGGAGGAATGTGCCATGAGAGCATATTCAACATGCTCTTCTTCTTCAATATCAGCAACCAAAGCTTTATCCTCTTCAGCATTCTTAGCCAGATAGCTCCAATCCCATCCTGTACCATCAATTACTTGAACTGCAACCATGGCTTTGGAATCCTGAGCTTTAACAACCTGACTTGAGGGTTTACCAGCATCAGATCTTCTAGGAGATCTGCATTCCCTCATGAAGTGCCCCATACGATGGCAGTTGTAGCATTCAACTTTGGATTTGTCAAATCCAGCTGTGTCTTTAGCATTGAAGGTCATTTTCTTCTTGAACCTTCTGTTCCACCTATTTGCTCTTATACTAGCAAGAGCCATGTTCCACTTGATGTCCATCTCTTCCAGGTGCTCATCACTTATCTGCTCAAGGTCCTCATATGTAATTACTAAACCATTGGGCAAAGAAGCAATGTAGGCACAAACAGTATCCAAATCCAAACCAGCAGGTTTAACTCTTGGGGAGTCATTCTTGAATGTGTCAGCGTCTGAAAAGGAGACGTTGACAGGACTTGTTCCAGCGCTGACATATGATGATCCAGTAACTGGATGCATATAAGAGTCCTTCTGATTGAATTGACCTTCACTATGAGAGAAGAAGGCCATGTTGCTGGTGGTAGATTTGCTTCCATGCTCTAAGAGAGTTTCATCTTCCAACAGTCTTAGTTTGTTGTAGATGTCATCAAACGAGGAGCTCTTGTAAGTATTATTGGCAAGAATAGATCTTGCCTCAATCTTCCATGCCTCACCAAGACTTTTAAGAAAGGTAGCATTGATGTCAACATCACCAACTTGTGTCCCCATGAAGGACAACTTGCTAGTAATGTCAAGCAATCTGCTTCTCACACTACTCAGTTTCTCATTGGGTTGAGCTTTGAAGACAGCATAATCATGCAGAAGTTGCTTTTTCTTTTCCTCCTTAGTGTCTGCATTGCCACCATATGCAACTTCAAGAGCTTCCCAAAGCTCCTTAGCAGATTCATAGCCTCTATATTTATGCTGGTTTTCTTGTCCCAAGGAGACTTTCAGAATATTTAGGGCTTTCATGTCAACCCTTTTCTTTGCAATGTCATCAGCAGCCACAACTCTACCATCTCTAGGTTTTTCTTTCTTATCTGCTTCAGAACATCCAGCAACAGCTGATATTTGAGAGATGGCATCAAGAATCTTTTGATCCTTATTGAATGTGTTTCCATATTCAATAATCTCCCAGAGTGTGTAGTCATAGATCCCCATATATTGTTCAAAGTTGAACTTCCATAAGTCAAAGTTGGTTGCATCAAGCATGGGAATCTTGATGTTTGGTAAGGCTGAGGAGGAGGAGGTTATTGCTTCAGACATGATGTTGTTAGGGTTTCTGAGAAAATTAGGGTTTTGGTGTTTTTAGGGTTCTGGTGTTCTTAAAGATCAAAAGTTCCTCAACAAGCTCCGATACCACTTGTTGATCCCAAACTTAGATCGATTATCTTTGTGTATACGAGATTAGATCAAGTAATACACGTAGAGAAACCTTTGTATATGCTTTATGAATCTAAGTGTTATGCGGAATTTAACACTTAAACAAGAACACACAATGATATAAACAAACTTTCACTTTGATTATCAATATCAAACTTGCTTACAATGAAAGATGTTTACGAACGAAAACTTATATAAAACTTATATTAAACATTAACCTAAAGGCCTTCTTTTATAGACATAAGAAGCCTTGTACAATAATCTACGTATCAACTATTCTAGGTAAAGATGAATATAGAAAATACATTGTTGTTCTTATCTTTACTAGAAGTATTCTAGAATATAATACACGCGTAGAATATATCTTCCATCAGTGCTTGTCTTCAATGTGTCAACGCTTGACTTTAACTTGTCAACGCTTGAGCTGTCAGCGCTTGTTTTGTTCTTGTCAACGCTTGATTTGTTCTTGTCAGCGCTCAAGTGATCGGGCCTTAATTTATTCCCAACACTCGCTCTGGGTATCCTTGCCTTGACAATTTTTTGTGGTATGTGATTCTTTTCTTATACTATCTCAAACCTTCATTGCTTTGATACTTGCCTCACTTAGGAGATGTAGTGTGAGTTACTAGTAGCGTAAAGTATCAAGCATGATTTTCATGGTTTGCACCCATACGGTTAGTAGGCCCTTCATCATGTGTAATATGTGTAATTGAGCTCATCTCTAGAATGATTGATTAATCCCTTGAGGTACCAAACTACTCCATAAGTTGTAGTTAGAATATTACACATTTGGTATTAAAATATTCCAAGGATGTTTTTATTGTAAATCCTAGCAATAATAATTGTCCGATCACGTGGGAGAGAAAGTGAATCTATACTTTTCTCATTACTTGAAATAGCATTAAGACTACTTTTGAAAATGATCTAAAGTATTTCTATAAAATTACTTAATATAGTTCATTACCAAAGCCGTTTAGACTTTCGTCAGAAAGGCACGTCTTCAACCACTATAAATGACACAAGCTCTTCGTTTCTATCAGTTGAAGATTGTTACTTGTCTCTTGAGCATTAACCTTGGTCTTGATTCACTCCCCTTGGTTTCTTTCTTCTTTGCTACGAGTAGTTGTTTTTTCATTTCGGTCACATTCGGTCTTTTTGGTCTCGATTTAACTCGTAATCTTTCATTAAGGCATTATTACCTAGTATTGAAGTGGTCCAATGACTTCCAAAAGGCTTAAGATATATTTTAAGTATTTTAGAAAACTTGGTTTTGAAAAATTCTTTGTGTTTCTTTGTTAAAAAGCCGCCACTGTGCGCGGATCCTTTATTGTCACGGTGCTAACCCAGGGTGCCATATCGATAAAGCACCGCGGCCCCACTAGGTGACTAAAGTAATTAGTTTTTAATTAAAAACACTATTTCAAACAAACCCTCCCTTTCTTCTCCATAGAGGCGACGAGTTCCCTTCATTCCACCATTGTTGAACCTTCAAAAACACCAAATCACTCAAGATTAATTGATTCCAAGTTGTGGGTTTCACTCATCCCTCTTCCAACATCAATTATCTGTAAGTAATTTCATTAAATTTCAATTAATTTGTTCTAGGGTTCTTATTTTCATAATTGGGGATTTTTAAAATTAATATTGAATTAGAACCTTGCTAGGAATGTGGGTTGACATAGTTATTTTACTATGATTCCTTAGGTTCGAATTCATTGAGATTTCACTAAAACCCACTTGTAGAACAATCCGAATTTTGACTAAATATTTTTGGTTGAATGATGGAATTGATAGAAACCCATGAACAAATTGATAATTGCATTGTTAATGCTTACTGATAGTAGTATGAATACGTCTTTTAGGAAAAAGAACGTAAAAGCGGTAAGTATTAAACAAATGACTTAGGAAAATCAATTGTTAATGACCCAATGTAAGTTCGTTCACCAAGAAGGACTAATGTGTGTGTTTAGTTTGATTGACTTTGAGATTAATATTGATGAGAAAATGGAAAAAGAAAAATGATGACGGATATGAATAAAATTAAACTACGACGAATGACGTATACGTAAAACCGTAAAAAGTGACAAAATTAAAAATTACTCTAAAAATTCCCAAAACATTCCTAAAAATATAACTAAGGGTTACAAATGATCAAAACTTTTTCAAACCTTTTATTTAATTAATTATTTAATTTTTAAATGCTAATGTAAGCCCTAAAAATAAAATAAATTAATAAAAAGTCCAAATTCATATTTTTCACTTTGTAAACCTCAAAAATATTTTAATTAAACTAAAAAGTATTTTTACAGAATTTAAAACCTATTAAAACTATTAAAAATTAATTAAAACTAAAAATTAAATATTAAAATAATAAAAATTCAAAATTTATAAAAAATTCTAAAAACTTGTAAACTAACTTATTTTAACTTAATAAAACCAGAAATGAAAGTGAAGTTACCAAAATAACCCTAGTGGGCCTCCAAATGGGCCAAAATAGTAAAGAATCCACTAAATGGGCTTTTTAGGCCCAATAAGAAAAATGTTCACCAAACTTCCAGATTAGCTTAAAATTCAATTTTAAACACAAAAATCTAAAGGCCCAAAAGCTGAAAATGAGCTTATCACAGCTTATGAATCAACAGCTTATTCTTAATGGGCTTTTTGGCCCAATAGGCCAAAAGCTAATGCCATAAGCTGAAATTTTACACACGTCCTTCTTTTGAGCTTATAAAGCAGTTTGTAAGAAGAAATTTTGAAAAAGATCGGGAACTAAGCCTGAAATAAGCCAAATCTCTCTACGTAAAAATAGTCGTTTTCGAGTTCTAGACCATTTCAAGAGCTGATTCAAGTTGCAAAAGGTTTAAAATGACCAAATTAAGACAAATCAACAAAAAGTTTTCCAATAAGCACACCCTATAAGCTGGAATCAAGAATAAGTTGTTTTGAAAAAGATAAGTCAATTCGTTTTCTAGTCAAACTTCAAAACCAAAAGCTACAAGCTACCAGATAAGCTAATTAGGTGAAAATAATAAGATCTATCACAAAATAAAAGTTGTTGTACAATGAAATAAGCTACAAATGCTTATCAATAAGTTGTTGACCAAATTACGCTATCAGCGGGAAGTGTCAGTGGGAAAGGAGTTCCCATTGATGATTCAATGATTGGTGATTTTAGTGAGTTTTACTTGGAGATTTTGGACAATAAGGGCTCCCCTACAACTAGTGAGTTGTAGGGAGTCACAATCAAGCAAGAAATCACAATTCCACACAGCCAAATGATATAGTTAATATAAACAATGCACATACATGAGAATAAGCAAGGTCTGGTGAATTAAGCAGTTGTTTAAGCTAGTTTAAGCCAATAAAAATCCACCAAAAGCATACAACATCAACAACAGACTTAATCAAGCACAATTAAACTAATTTCAGGCAATGATTTACACTTTGGGACTAGTATTAAACCTAAATGGTGTTTGCTGATGCACTTGGTAAACAGAAAAAACCCTTTGCTGATGTACTTGACCAAAAATCGAATTTCAAAGCCACAAATTGTTGGAAATACGTTTTTACGTATTTTTGAAGGATCGGTCGCTCCAACGATATATTAATGTAATGGGCTCGTGATCTAGTTAGTAAACGTATAACCCGTTAATCCCACATGTAGGGTGGGCTATATAACCCTTCCTAGCATGTTAGGAAGAGTAAGTTTTTCATTATTCATCAATCTAAGAATTCACTTTCTCTCTCTACCTATCCCTTCTCTCCTTTCCCTCTCTACACCCTCATCTCCTTCTCATCTATTCTTATTATTATTAAACAATCCATCCAACTAATCCATCCAATCAATCAGGTAGAATAGGCCAAGGTTTTCGTAGACCTACAATTGGTATCAAGACCTAAGGTTAGATTGTTTATTCTTGTTTTTATTTTGATTGATTTTGGTGGGTTTTGATTTAATTAAGCTTAAATCTTGAAAAGTTTGTGTTTTTATGCTTTAAATTGATAGTCAAATCTTTGGATTTACTTATTTTATATAAATCACAATTTTTTTATATTCAAATCTTGAAAAATTTTGGGTTTGCAAATCTTACGGGTTTATTTTTTTTAGTATAAATCACAAAAAAAGTTTGGTGTTTTTGGGTGATTTTTGGATTATAGATTGTTTTGTTTTGGGTTGAATCTAAGATAACAGTCTTTTTTGTCTTTTTGCATTTATCCGAAAAAAATGCCAAAGTCGTAGAGTTGAATGATATGAAATAAATATGCATCAAAAGTAGGAGGTCCCTTTCAAATTGGAGTATAGTATTGCATAATTAGGTATTATTCTAATGCTAATGAAATTACTTGATCCTTTCTCCCATTGGGTTTTGGATTTTATTTCACATCTTCTTGCACGTCCTATATAAAATATCCAATTGCCCATCTGTCAACATTCAGGGCCCAATATACTTAATTTGGACGATCCCCCATTGTTTCATCACTCTCCCCCATTTTATTGGTCGTCTTTATCCGAAAAGTCTCTTTTTTTTGTTCACTTATTCGCATTGCGGTGTTTTCCCGAACGGTTGTTTTACCGAACAAGCAAGTTTTACCGAACAAACTTGTTTTCCAGAACAAACAATTCTTACCGAACAAGCAATATTTTCTCGAACAAGCATATTTTCCGAACGAAGGATTTTACCGAACGAGCACTTTTTTACCGAACGAACGACTTTTACCGAGCGAAGGATTTTTTCTCGAACGAAGTGTTATTCCGAACCAACTCCTTTTCCCGAACGAATACAAAATCCCGAGTCAAGGAATTTCATTCCCGAACCAACCTTTTTCCAGAACAAGCATTTTTACCGAACAAAGGTTTTTCCCGAGTGAATGTGTTTTACCGAACCAATTTATTATCTCGACCAACAACACACTCGATTCAAACAAAACGGTCCTTTCACAAGACTCGAACACTCGACTCAACCTCAGACCAAAACACCTTCGAACGAATACTCCTTTAAGACTCTCGACTAGACCAACACAACTCTTGTTTCTCGACTAACACAAAACTCAGCCTCACAATCAGTCATCTCACGACCCGATACTTGACACATAAATCTGACCACACACTCTCGACTCAACCACAAACACATCAGCCTAGACTCGACCCTCACTCACAAAACCCTCGACTCGAAAAACCAGACTCAATATCTCAATAATCTACCTGACCAGACACTCACTCAGACTCGAAATCAACACACAAAACACACGACAACCATACAAATAAAGATCTCTGTCAAAACCATCATCGATCTAAAATCAAAGAAAAATACATAAAACCTACCCGAGACCTCAA
Organism: Glebionis coronaria; assembly: GCA_025667525.1. Classification (NCBI taxonomy): domain Eukaryota; kingdom Viridiplantae; phylum Streptophyta; class Magnoliopsida; order Asterales; family Asteraceae; genus Glebionis; species Glebionis coronaria. The sequence continues at coordinate 326,442,699 of CM046877.1, forward strand.
TAGAGAGATGTTGAAGATTCGTCCTTGAGTTAATTTGTATTTGCAACATTTGAGGTAAAAGATAAGATCACAGTGGGAGGTGTAAGTTTCTTTAGAGGTGTAAGTTTGGTTTTTGTATCTGGTTTGGGATCTTGTTTTGGTATCCGTTGGAGTTGTTTTTGTATCATATTAAGTGGCTGGTCAAGAAAAGTGACGGAGGATTTGTAATTGAGTGATGATAAGTATTTTGAGAGTTTGATTACAATCTAAGATTGAGAGTTCTATTGATCAGATTGAGTTTGGGAACATCGAAAGTGATAAAGAGGCGGAAAAACATATGTGTTGAGAGAAAGAGAAACGGAGGTGAGTATTTGGGGGAGACGAGATTTGGTTTTGAGAAGAGAGAGATATAGGAGCAGACAAATTTGGGGCGGATTTAACAAGAAATGGTGGTATATATTATTTAACTCTCTTTGATACGCCACGTCCTTGTTAGCTAACCCACGTGTCTTCCACATTATTTAACTCTCTTTCATACCTTTGGGATATACGTTTTGGAATTGGAATTTGATTTGTAACCAAATATCTTGTAAGGAATTTATTTTTTGTTTTTTTATTATGAGCCAACAAGATAGTCGATTTTATCTACACTTTGGTGCACATGTTTGGAGTTGCTTATTGGTTTTATATTAGGTTTCACGTGATTGATAACTCGTTGTTATTGGACCGGGTTGTGGCATTTATTCTTCTTGGGTCAAGCTAGTTACTTTTATATTGGACCGGGTTCCGAAACTATTAGATTGCGCCACTGTTAACTCTATCCAAAGTTAGTATATTTGATTTTGTTATCAAGTTGGTTGACAGGCCAAGCACTATATGAACCAAAGGCATTTATGTGGTAGTGGGTTAAACGGATATCAAGTGGTTACTCGTTTAGTTTATTAGTATCGGGTTTGTTTTATCAAAGTTTGAGCCGACAAGAAATTCTTCAGACGAGAAAAGAGATATATCATCAAATGAGGATTTTTAAGAGTTATTTACGGATCTTTCGTTTCTTCACGAATTGTTAAATTCCGAAAACAACGACAATCATTTTTCATCAAATTTTCAATGGAGTCGTTGAATTTGACACTTCAAGAGGGAGACTTGCATCGAATGCAAGACAAAGTTAGAGAAAGTGACATCACTTCATTTCAAATGCTTCAGTATCATCTAGTTACTCTCTCACGGCTTCAAGGAGGGAGCGAATTTTTGACACTCTTTGGTCAAGATCGTTACATATTTATCGACTCAATATTCCTCACTTTGAACCAACTCGCCGAGCAACTCCACAATGAAAACTTTAATCACTCTGCATCGGCACTTGCATATAAGGCTCTTGTGACACAACTCACGCCTTTCCTCCAATTCAATATCGTCAAGCTTGAAAGTTTAGTGATTTGCCAATCATTTCTTCGAGATACACATACCGAGCTTCGAGTTTTCCAGGATACAATATTGAAACTCATGACATCGGTCTCGTCTTCGATTTATGAAAGATCTCGACTTCAGCAAGCGTATGATAATGGAGTGCAAAAATCTTCGATGCAAGAGGAAAATGGTCATACGATTGACGCATTATAGGCTAAAGATTGCAATAACATGGAATCAACAGTTAAGCATGACATCAGCAACGCGTCAGGGAATGTTACAGCCATCTCTTATGACGGAGAACCTACAAATATGGTACAATGTAATGTTGTATATGGTGTCTATGCTGATGAACTAACGCATCTTGAGCATTCCAAACTTAATTATGACAAACATAGGATGGAAAAGGGTGATAGTTTTACCACTTTAGATTCATCCGATGAGCGTCATAATGGGGGAGAGATTGTTCAGAATGCTATAGTACATCATGATAACTGCTTTATAACTGCTTCGTTAACTGATTCCGATTCCAAGATTAAAGAGCTCGAAACAATCGTAGCTCAGCAATCAAAAGATCTTGAGGATGCCAAACTTGAATTTTCGAAGAAAACGGATAAATTTGAAAAGTATTTTGAAAAACTTGAAAATTCAAACGTTGTTCTTGAGTGAAAATTGGATCAAAAAGTTTTAGATTCTAAAGCTGAAAAGGATCATCTTTTGAAACAAATTCAGTTACTAGAGTCTAAATTGGCATCCCAAGATAGATTGCTTAAAGAGAATGAGACTCTAAAGGCTCAAGTTCAGGAAAAGGTTTTTGCTATAGCTGCGTTGAAAAACGAATTAAGGAAAAATAGAGGAACTAGTGTGGACACTAATCTTGAAAAACCATCAATCTTGGGGAAACCGCCTACAAATCAGTTTGTCAGACAACCGTCCGTCAGACAACCTACTGCATTTAGATCCGAGCGGACCACAATTCTCGAGACCGCGGTTTGCCTCCCAAGTTGATTTAGTTCATCTTTCTAGACCAGTCACTCCAGCAACTAGGCCCAATGTGACCAAAATAGCTTTAGCAAGACCTAATCACATGATTGCCTCTAGTTTTTCTAAAAATACCAAGACCACGTCTAGAACTAGTTCAAATGACGTTTGCCATAAATCTGGTCTAAGGGAAGCTAAGTAAAAGACACATGTAAGAGATAGCAATGTCAAACCTAGTCAAATGCCTTCTAGATTATCCAACACTGCTAACCCTAGCATGTCATCTCCTAGGAGCATTGATCAATCGTCTAGGAATTACTCGGACATTAAATATGCTACTTGTAAAACATGTAGAAAATGTGTCTTTACGGCAAATCATGACTCTTGTGTCAAGAAATTACTTAATGAGATGAACTCCCGTGCTAGACTTAAAACCCAGCGGGTTGCTAAAATCAAACCCATTGGTAAAGTTTGGCGCCCCACTGGTAGAACTTTCACTCTTGTAGGAAACGAGTGCCCATTAACTAGGATAGTCTCTGATTCTACTAAGACTATTAGGGAGGAAATTGATAAAGATGATACATCACTTAAGCCTACACTTAAGGTTTTCTATAAAAGGAAACGTTTGCCAGCTAAGATAAGTGAATCATCTACTCAGGTCGCCTCGGACACAAGTAAAGCCAACTGTGAACCCCCACGTGCTTCAAAAATTGATATCGCTAACCCATGTCAAAGCATGCAAATTCCTAATGAGAATGCAGGTACCAAAGTTAATGTTCCAAAAGAACGAAGCGGTCCAATCGTTGTATACCGTTCAACTAAGGACACTCTTAGAGTTTGGTTGTTGAAGAAGTAGATATCGGAGAAACAATTGTGTGAGGGGATTCATGGTTAAGCTTACCAACTGGCTCATAGACAAATCACAGTCTGTGACCCGTTCTTTAGAGAAAGGGAAGTTTATCTCGCAACGATAACTTACCCTCAAAACGAGAAATTAAATTTTCTCGGACACGAGCTTACGTTAAAACTATTCAAAGGTTTTAAGCTCGTGTATAAGGCTCATCGTTAAATGTCAGACGGTGACCCGATCTTCAAATAAAGGTAAGTTTATCGCCGATGATAAACTTATCCTCGTTAACGAGAAATTGATTTTTCTCGGACACGAGCTATCCTTTAAAATTATTCAACGGTTTTAAGCTCGTGTATAAGGCTCATCGTTAAATGTCAGACGGTGACCCGATCTTCAAATAAAGGAAAGTTTATCGCCGATGATAAACTTATCCTCATTAACGAGAAATTAATTTTTCTCAGACACGAGCTATCATTTAAAACTATTCAAAGGTTTTAAGCTCGTGTATATGGCTCATAGGCAAATCACAGTCTGTGACCCGTTCATCAAAGAAAGGAAAGTTTGTCGCCGATGATAAACTTATCCTCATTAACGAGAAATTAAATTTTCTCGGACACGAGCTTACATTAAAAACTATTCAAAGGTTTTAAGCTCGTGTATGAGGCTTATAGATAAATCACAATCTGTAACCCGTGCTTCAAAGAAAGGAAAGTTTATCGCCGATGATAAACTTATCCTAACGACGAGAAATTAAGTTTTCTCGGGCATGAGCTTATATTAAAAACATTCGAACTTTTTAAGCTCATGCACAATGGCTTACAGTCGGATCACAGTCTGTAACCCGTTCTTCAAAGAAAGGGAAGTTTATCTCGCAACGATAACTTACCCTCAAAATGAGAAATTGATTTTTCTCGGACACGAGCTATCATTTAAAATTATTCAACGGTTTTAAGCTCGTGTATAAGGCTCATCGTTAAATGTCACACGGTGACCCGGTCTTCAAATAAAATAAAGTTTATCGCCGATGATAAACTTATCCTCATTAGCGAGAAATTGATTTTTCTCGAACACGAGCTTCCGTTAAAACTATTCCAAGGTTTTAAGCTCGTGTATAAGGACTTATAGTCACATCACAGACTGTAACTCAAACATCAAATAAAGGAAAGTTTATCATTAATGATAACTTATCCTCATAACGAGAAATTCAATTTTCTCGGTCATGAGCTTGTCTTAAAACATTCGAAGTTTTAAGCTCAGAAAGGAAAGTGTATCTTTTAAATAAGAGAACTTTTCCTCATAACGAGAGATTAACCTTTCTCGGTCATGAGCTTTCCGTTAAAACAGTCAAAGTTTTCAAGCTCATGAAAACGACTTCTAAGTACATGTCAACTTAGGATTCGTTCTTCAGCTAAAAGGAAATTTTATCGCCGATGGTAACTTATCCTTAACAACGGGAAGTTTACGACTTCTCGGACTTGAGCTCGTTTAGTAAGATATTCAAATTCTTAAGCTTAAGTAATTGGTTTTCAAAACTTTGAACACAATTTTTCAAGATTTTTTCAAAAGGTTTTTTCTAAATCTTTCAAAATTGCGTGTTCAAATATGTTTTGATAAAAAGAGCATGTCTTCTGGAATCGATAATATTTACGATCCTAGAAATGTCGTTCAATAATGACACGGGATTGTAAATAAAGTTCGAGCAGAAGTTTAAATGATTTAAAACATGCTCAAAAAAGCTTGCTATTATTTCAGATAGTAACCCGCTTTTCACATTCAAGTCAAGAATTTCACCGGAAAGTTTTGACTCAACAACGGGAATAAATTTTCTCAGATTGTTTTTTATAAAGTCATCATCTCCAAAAACCGTAGCAATTTAAATTTGATATCTATATACTCGACGATGCGACTACTCAAACGACGACTACAACTCTTTAAGTAGAACACGTGTCAACAATTGAAGGGGAGCAATTGTCAAGCGTTCAGACTCTTCGATGCCAAAAGTGCCATTGTTCACAAGTTGGTGTCAAGAAAACGATATCAATTGTCCATGTGGTGTAAAGGAGAAGATAATTTCAGAAGTTACGAGGAAGACCAACGTTCGCAGACAAGAACCACGTGATCTTATCACATGATGTTCTAATCATTTCAGGTCCTAACTCGTACATATTAATCTTTTGAATACATTATCATATATGATCTTTGCACGTGATAAATACCTTACACTTGTGTTTAAAAGGTATTAATTTACGTTTCAAGTACACTAATGTAGAGATTTTGCTAGTTGAAAAAAGTTCGTTTTCTCGGTGTCTAATCGAATTGATTTCCGGTTCAAAGTGCGACTCAATTGTTCTTGGTGGAAATGAAAATGGTTTGGTTATCTATTACTAAGTAAAATGAAAATGTAAATTGCGATAAGTAAAAGGAATGCAAAAGGAATGCGAAAGGAATGTAAAAGGAATGCTGAAAGGAATGCGAAAAGGAATGCTGATAGGAATGCTGATAGGAATGCTGATAGGAATGCTGATAGGAATGCTGATAGGAATGCTAATAGGAATGCTGATAGGAATGCTGATAGGAATGCTGATAGGAATGCTAATAGGAATGCTGATAGGAATGCTAATAGGAATGCTGATAGGAATGCTGATAGGAATGCTGATAGGAATGTAAAAGGAATGTTGATAGGAATGCTGATAGGAATGCTGATAGGAATGCTAATAGGAATGCTGATAGGAATGTAAAACCCTTTTCCAATCAAGATGATTGGAATGTTAAAAAGAAAGTCCAAATCGGAATAATCATAAAAGGGGCAAATCGGAATACTCAAAACCCTTTTCCGATTGGGTGATCGGAAAGAGGGTGTGCTGGTTGGAATGACTGATCGGAAAGATGCAATCGGAAAGGGGTTTTCCCTTTCCGATTTGTGTGGGATCCGAAAAGCAAAAGTAATAAGCTATGGAAAATAAGCTCAAACCAAAAACTTGAACGAATCAATAATTAAGCGAACAAAATAAGCATGAATAACAACTTTTCCAAACTTAAAATAAACAAACTTTTAGATCAAACCATAAAAAGATGAACTTTTTAAGCACGAAAACATTAATGAACAACACGGATCATATGTAATTCGCACCAAAAGTAAACTAGAATCAAGAAAGGAAGATGAGAGATTAAATAAGAAAAGTAAAGAATCAAGAACAATAAATAAAAACTTACTTGAAAATTAAATGATTAGAAGTGCATAACAATTAATTAAAGTGCAAGAAATAACAAGTATGAAAATGGTGGAAGTGGTGGTTTGTCAAACCACCCAACAACATGAAAATGAAATGGGATCAAACTATATATAGGGGTGATTAGGGAGGAGCTTAGGAAGCTTCCTCCCTCTTTCCTCTTTTCCTTAATTGGACACTTATGTCCTTTTCTTCTCAATCTTTTGTTAATCTTGGACTTAATGACTTTGTCTCGGGATTTCTTTGAACTAGTCTCGACATTTCTTTATAAATAAGACTTGAGTTCTTCGGCTTTTAGTAAACTTCCGTCTTTTGATTTATTCTTCGATAAATCTTCAGAATTGGTCTTGGACTTCCGTTCTTTTTCCACTCTTGATCTTTCGACTTCATCTTTCGTCTTTTTCTTCGATAAAAGCCCTTGAATGCCGTGTTTTCTCCACTTTTCACTTTTTCGTCCTAAATCACAACAAAAACACAAACCACGCATAATTCCGACATAAATGACATAAAATACACGTTTTGGCTCGGTTATTATTGTAATTAAGTGGTAAAAAGGATGGGTGTTTTCACACCTATAAAATCCCCTACACTTAACCATTGCAATGCATTAGTTACAAATCACGTTTTACATTTTCCATCATAATCAACCTACCTTGGCCTTTATTAAACAACTAAGGAAAATCAAAAAGATAGAAAATAACAAGATGCAACAAGGAAGAAACTTGTAAAGAAATCTAAGACTTACATTAGGGCTTGTGTGTCATGAATGTTCATCACCCTCAAGTTTCACGTTCCCCATGCCAAGCTTAAAAACAAGATCATTGTTAGTACAAGTTAGCATAACAAACATTTACTCATGTGGTTCAATTAATCACTTAAACTCCCTTATTCCTACGAGTATCTCTTATATTTTATTGATGTCTTGAATGATCAAGAGGATGCATTGGGGACTTATTTCGATAATTTATTTAGGCTGAAAGCAAAGTAGGACGATTTGATCAATAGTTAGCTAAAGGACAAAATCTCTTAAAACTGCTTCTCGGGATATCAAAAAGTTCATATCTTGGCATAACTTGGTTCACAATTTGAGACCTTTCTCGGGCCGATATTTGGCATGTACTTCATACTTCATATCTTCGAGAGACGTTTTTGAGATAATGGTCTTCTCTTCGTTATAGAGTTTCTTCACTTGGAGACTTTGAGGGGTACTCCAGCTTTGTTGACCACGACTTCATGATTATTTCTTCAATCTCTAATTGGGATTTTGAGATACAACGATCCGCCTCCTTTTCGGACTTGGATCTGTTTATCCTCATACCTTGTTAGGGTCTTTTCGGATAGACTTCTCCATGATCTTTATGGGAGTTGATTGCTTTTCGTCGTGAGTCTTGATCCTTCATATTGATTTTGGGAATAATGCTTTTCACATCACTTTGGATCTTCAGCAATAAAATTGAATCCTCATGCCTTGTTAGGGCCTTTTCGGACTCGCCAATCTTCGCGCCCCGCTTCATAAGTTATGCCTTGGCTTTGAACTCTTATCATTGCCGAGCAACTTTTAAACGATCTTGGGCTAGAAGCTAAGTAACTTTTCAAATCGTACGACCTTACTTATTGCATTTATTTACTTACAAGCGAGGGGAGAAAAGGATCATAATTAACTCACATAAGTTAATGAAAGAATACCAAACTTGTAACCAACTCTATCATTTCTCGTTCTCCACAATTTAAAATCTCAAGGAATGAGACTCGTGGATGCTTAGCCCAATAAACCAATTAAGGTCTACACGGTTAAGGATACTAGCTAGAGTGAACTTGGATAAGTAAACTCGGGTTGAGTCAAAAAATTCACAACGGGCCTAATATATCTAAGATAACTAAACTTGTTAAAACCATTTTATTAAAATAAGAGAAAAATAGCAAAAATAAAGGGAACTACAACTAGGCCAAAATAGATTAAAAATTTTGAAAAATGTCGAAAAATCGATTTTCCGGTTAAAATGAGGACAAATACAAGGAAAAGGCCACTTAACTTCGATAGAAGTCCCCCTACACTTAATATAAACATTGTCCTTAATGTTTAAGCATATGGGAGTAAACTCCCCTACACTTAGGACATTGTGCACTTTGTTTAAATCTTGCTAAGGAAGAGACAACTAAAGAGATTCCTATTTTAATATTGAGAAATATAAAATAGTGAATCGAAAAGAGTTTAGGATAGAACCGGGAAGAAGGGAACACGAAATCATGGTTCGTCAAAAGTTATCAAGAGTGTGTTTTTGAAGCTCTAATCCCTGCACATGATAAGAAAGAAAGCAAGAAATACCACGGGGCTCCCCCTACACTTATGGTGAAAATAGATAGATAATTGGGTTGCCTCCCAAAAAGCGCTTGTTTTTGTTAACCGAGTCACGAGCCTGACTCGTCCCCGAATTAAATGGTCCATGGGGAGGCCTCGAATGTGATACTGGGATCAAAGACCTTGTCCTCGTTCCCGGTTGACATCAACAAAGGAGAGGCGGGGGGATAAGTCTTGAATGGGAGAAAGGTTCGTTCAACATACGAGAAGTATGTGAAATCAAGATCCACGGGAGGTGGGGTGGGTAAAGTAAGCACATTGTCATCCCCCAAAGACAATGGATGCAGACCAATTGGCAAAGCCGTGAGGGTATCAATTATAGAATTGTCATTGTCACCTCCCGGGTCAAAGCACTCATCCTCATTTCCCGGTGTGAAACGAGGAGAGTAAAAGTGATACATCACCCGCTTGGGTGTGCACGTTGTAGGATGAGGTGGCAATATAATATGAGAAGTATGAGAACAATTACCTTCCACCTGCGTCCCTTTTTCAGTAGATTCACGTCTTTCCACCTCTGGGATAGAAGGAGGTATGGCTAACAAAGTATGCTCATTAATAGCAAGAGAAGCAGCGCTATCAATGTCCTGAATCCCTTCGTCAAAGAACGGATTCACCTCACTAGATATGTAGGCGTCATCAAAATCAAATAAAGGGTTCGAATAAATCTTGAAAGTTTCATGTAGAACGTCTTCATCGGATAGTGACTCGTCATCACTAGAAGTAAAATCATCATCTTGATCGAAAAGAGGATTAGAGAAAGCCAAAGAATCATCTCCTAAAGTGTTGGTGGAAGGAACATCATCATTAAGAGCGACCTCATCCGTAAGCTCCTCAAAAGTTAGCACATCACAAACCTCATCAAAGAATTTATCAAGACCGAAATCACTAATCTCACTCGAAGTATCACAATCCTTAGAGGCGTTGGGGAAATTAAAAGAGGGAAGTACAATTGCACTAGGACATTGAGCAAATAGATCATACCAAGAAATAGTATTCTCATCGTCATCATCATCATAATGGTATTGACGCACAAGAGGAGGGGTAGAATCACTAAGATTAGAAACTTGCTCTTGTTGTTGTCGCTTCTCCTCGTCCCTAACTTCTTTAAGCAGAACAACGGCTTCTTGAAGTTGCAAAACAATGGAGTGTATTTATTCATTCAAAGTAGTGAGTTGTTAAATTCTCTGAGAGGATTGATGATTGAGGTTGTGATGTGGGGGCTCAAAGTGTTGAAAACCTGAATTATAGCAAGGTTGTGGCTCATAGTTGTTCATCGGTTGAGAAGAATTAGAAAACGGGTTTGGTTCATAATAATCCATAGGTGAAGAAAACTGAGGACCCGGATTTTGCTCATAATAATTCATTGGTTGACAATAATAGGTATCGTGAGGGCCCCCACAGTTGTTGCAAAACGGGTATGGAGAAAAATCAGGTGCGTCTTGTGGATAGCTATTATCATTGTCATAATTGTACCTCGGTTCTTGCCCGTATCCATACGGGTATTGAACCGGGCACGAAACATGCCAATGAGAATCGCTTCCTCAATAGATGCACGGGGGAACAGGAGGAGGTGGGTTCAAAAAGGACGAATTAATCGAGTTGCACAAAGGACAAAATCCGAATAGGAATTGCGTATTGTCGATATCGTTACCGCACCGCTCACATGTACACCTTTGACAAGAGTTGTTCCCGGATAATTGTTTCCCACACCGGACGCAATGGACATAAAAATCCATAAAGAAAGATAGATAAGCAAGAAGAATATTTTTGGTGCAAAACTTTGAAAAAGAAATGCTTTTTATGATTTTTCAAATGTTTTTGGATTTTTGAAAATGTTTGGACAGAAAAATAACGTTCACAAGTGAACGGGTCCCAAATGCCAACGCGTCTCTCACAAAAAACCTTTAATCCTCACGAAAAGAGCCGGCAGCGGTGCCATTTTAATGTAGAGATTTTGCTAGTTGAAAAAAGTTCATTTTCTCGGTGTCTAATCGAATTGATTTCCGGTTCAAAGTACGACTCAATTGTTCTTGGTGGAAATGAAAATGGTTTGGTTATCTATTATTAAGTAAAATGAAAATGTAAATTACGATAAGTAAAAGGAATGCAAAAGGAATGTGAAAGGAATGTAAAAGGAATGCTGAAAGGAATGCTAAAAGGAATGCTGATAGGAATGCTGATAGGAATGCTGATAGGAATGCTGATAGGAATGCTAATAGGAATGCTGATAGGAATGCTGATAGGAATGCTAATAGGAATGCTGATAGGAATGCTGATAGGAATGCTGATAGGAATGTAAAAGGAATGTTGATAGGAATGCTGATAGGAATGCTGATAGGAATGCTAATAGGAATGCTGATAGGAATGTAAAACCCTTTTCCAATCAAGATGATTGGAATGTTAAAAAGAAAGTCTAAATCGGAATAATCATAAAAGGGGCAAATCGGAATACTCAAAACCCTTTTCCGATTGGGTGATCGGAAAGAGGGTGTGCTGGTTGGAATGACTGATCGGAAAGATGCAATCGGGAAGGGGTTTTCCCTTTTCCGATTTATGTGGGATCCGAAAAGCAAAAGTAATAAGCTATGGAAAATAAGCTCAAACCAAAAACTTGAACGAATCAATAATTAAGCGAACAAAATAAGCATGAATAACAACTTTTCCAAACTTAAAATAAACAAACTTTTAGATCAAACCATAAAAAGATGAACTTTTTAAGCACGAAAACATTAATGAACAACACGGATCATATGTAATTCGCACCAAAAGTAAACTAGAATCAAGAAAGGAAGATGAGAGATTAAATAAGAAAAGTAAAGAATCAAGAACAATAAATAGAAACTTACTTGAAAATTAAATGATTAGAAGTGCATAACAATTAATTAAAGTGCAAGAAATAACAAGTATGAAAATGGTGGAAGTGGTGGTTTGTCAAACCACCCAACAACATGAAAATGAAATGGGATCAAACTATATATAGGGGTGATTAGGGAGGAGCTTAGGAAGCTTCCTCCCTCTTTCCTCTTTTCCTTAATTGCATACTTAAGTCCTTTTCTTCTCAATCTTTTGTTAATCTTGGACTTAATGACTTTGTCTCGAGATTTCTTTGAACTCGTCTCGACATTTCTTCATAAATAAGACTTGAGTTCTTCGGCTTTTAGTAAACTTCCGTCTTTTGACTTATTCTTTGATAAATCTTCAGAATTGGTCTTGGACTTCCGTTCTTTTTCCACTCTTGATCTTTCGACTTCATCTTTCGTCTTTTTCTTCCATAAAAGCCCTTGAATGTCGTGTTTTCTCCACTTTTCACTTTTTCGTCCTAAATCACAACAAAAACACAAACCACGCATAATTACGACATAAATGACATAAAATACACGTTTTGGCTCGGTTATTATTGTAATTAAGTGGTAAAAAGGATGGGTGTTTTCACACCTATCATACACCCTCATTAATTTGAGGGGGAGCTTGTGTCAATCATGGAGATAATTGGATTTGCATTTTTCTTCCTAAATTTTCTTAAAATCTCATTAAACCAACTGATATTAAAAACATCGATTGGGTTAATATTTTTAATATGGGGGAGAAAATGTGATTTAATATGAGATCAATTAATTCAATGGTTTGACTTAATGTGCTGGCTCATCCCGACATGTGCGAAACGTTTTCGAATATCGTGGCATATGTTAAGGGGGAGCAAAATGGATTTGGATATCAAAATGGATTTCATGGTGACATACACTTACCCAAAACATCTCTATTCACGACGGTGAATATTGTGGTGACATAAGGATGGTAGGATAGGTTAAATTCCAATGATTCTTCTAGAACCGGAGGAATCTTCCCAAGGACATTCCGTAGTTAGAATTAGTAGTCCTTAGGAAAGATGGAGAAAGATTGTGAACGTAGCTGAATGCCGACCAAGTACTTAAGTTAGCATTGGAACAATCACAACAAGGTGCTAGTTATGACGTATTGGTAAGCATTGAAGGGGTTGAAGAATGAAAAAGAATTGTAAAGATAAAGGGTGTAAAGAAAGTAGCCCTCCTTACAACTTAGGCAGAAACCAGGTCAATTCATATGCTATTGAGATCGTTTTTAATGATGCTCAATATTGAAGATAGACATCATGGACCCAGTGATGCAATGCACAACCCATCCCAGCTAACTCAGATATCTCTCAAAAGATATTTGTTTTAATCACACGGAGACAACACATTATCTATTGATTTATTCACTGCGAATAAATTGGTTTTGAAATGGTGGCACTCTTCTCCAGCCTTCGATCAATAAAATCCAAAATGCACGATCGAGTCTAAAGCCATTTGAGATCATCAAATATCTCATTAGGACACACTTTCATAATTACTTGCTTTTTCACACACTGTGAAAAGTAAGAAAGATCTTAAGAGTCCTACGCAAAATCTTCATGATATTGCTTGAACATCCGAGTAATACGAAAGTATTTACAATGAAGATGGAAATCCTTCTTGAGCGAACATCAAAAAGCTCATGGTAGGTAACTTGTGCGATTCTTTATGAATCAAACTTGTGATAACTGGAAAGCAACAGTTTTTTAATTCTTAATTGAATTTAAACACGTTCCAGGCCTCTACGCAATATCTTAGTGATCTTGCCAGAACACTTAGAGTGATACCTTAGTGTTCATAGTGATGAGTGGAAATCCTTCTAGTGTTAACCTCAAACAGCACTTGGCAGGTAACTTGCAAGATTCTATACGAATCAAGCTTGTGACAACTAGAAAGCAACGATGGTGCGGTTCTTAATTGAACTTCAGTTGTTCCAGGAACATGAATTGACGACTTCAAATCATGCGGATAATATTATCCAAATGATTCACTCTTTATGTTCGCAGTCAGCTTTGGACGGTCAAGAAAAGAGAATGGGGTTACCCGCGAAATCTTGTCAAGGAGGTTCTTTCTTGAAACTACCTGCCACAAGTACGATATTTAATATCGTCCAACGATCTTCACCGACCGGAGGTAAAATGCTACCGAATTAGAATGAAATGTTCAAGGCCATTTCATCCGTGTATATGGTTTGTTGCTAACTGTCTTATGCATCGTAACAAGAAGGTGGCATTACGGTGTACAATCCAGAAGAAGTCGTCACCACATGCTTATACTGCATACACTTAGTACTTCAACAAATTCAAGAAAGTCTGAAGGTCAAGTCTTCCGCTTTATCAAACTCTAAAGCTTTCAAGAATTTAAAGGTATAAGTATGTGGAACATGACGTCACGAAGAGGCGAATATCACAAGTGATGAATGCACAAGGTCAAGGCAAGGAAACATACTCAAGACTAAATTCAAAGATCACATCAAGCATATTCACAAGAACAAGATCGAAGACTTAAGCATAGATGACAGGTTTAAGATTTTGTAAAAAGATGTGACCTCCCTTAGGGGGAGATTGTTGGAAATACGTTTTTCCCAATAAAGTCTCGGTCACATCTTAGTTAGCATAGCTCACGAGATATAGACTATTTAGAACTTTGTCTCTTGGGGTGACCTCCCTTAGGGGAGATTGTTAGAAATACATTTTTACGTATTTATGAAGGATCGGTCGCTCCAACGATATATTAATGTAATGGGCTCGTGATCTAGTTAGTAAACGTATAACCCGTTAAGCCCACATGTAGGGTGGGCTATATAACCCTTCCTAGCATGTTAGGAAGGGTAAGTTTTTCATTATTCATCAATCTAAGAATTCACTTTCTCTCTCTACCTCTCCTTTCTCTCCTTTCCCTCCCTACACCCTCATCTCCTTCTCATATATTCTTATTATTATTAAACAATCCATCCAACTAATCCATCCAATGAATCATGTAGAATAGGCCAAGGTTTTGGTAGACCTACACAAATCAATCATTCAGGTTGCATAAACTTTGATTAATCACTTTTTAGCCCTAGTTTAACATGCAATCTAGGTGATGACCAATTTTCAGTTCATAAACAACTAAAACAAGCTTGATTTTATCAAAGATTCAATTAGGTGTTTAAGTTTACAAGATAAGAAAATTACAACACAAAACCACCTTAATATCAGATACAAACACACCTTAACTCTCAACACCTACTCAATTAATGATTTTACTTGATTAACATGCAATCCCAAACACCACTTTAAAAACATAGATCCAATTTTAACAAAGCAAATACGTTTTTCAGTCCAAGAAAATCTTAAACAAGCATTCAAACAACAATATTATGAACTAAGAACAAGTTATCATGCATCAAACATCATCATACAGTAGCAGATACCAAAATCACTTGAAAAGGTCTTAAAGAGGAGAGATTATCCAGACCTTAGGGATGTACTTCCACACCTCCGAATGTTAAAGCTTATGTGATAGCAAGAAGAATCACAAGCTTCAAATTCACTGTTAAGATTCAACAAAGTCAAGAGAAACAGATTATATACAAAAATATGAAAACAAGCAGATTTCTTCCAATCTTGTACCCCACAACTTGAATCATCCTAAACCCGAAGTCTCACTTCACCTTGGTAATTATCTTATCAGGGTGATATGATCAACCTATGATCCAAAAACTTCAGGTGTTTAAACAAGAAAGTGGAAAAATCAGGTTTTTGGAAAACTTTTGAAACAAACTTGCATAAATTTTAAAACCAAACTTTTGAAACCTCAATCAACACAAACTTAAATCATAAAGTAACAAACATGTAATAGTAAAGGTGGTGCTTGGAATTCGTAAACAAGATACAAACTTTTTTCATTCACTTGAAACAAAGGTTTACAGAATTGTGACCAAAAGAAAACCAAGAACAACAGCTAAGGTGTAACCCTAATGCCTTTATATAGGCTACAGTGAGTTCTAGAAAGCTTATAAAAAACTAAAACCCTAGTTGATGAATTCCCAAAATTGCCCTTGAAGATTCGAATATGCTTTGGTTTGAATTAGTCTTTGGAGATGAAACATGTGACCAATTCTTGTTCTTTTGTGATCTTAGACGTCCAAAGTAGCTTAGGATGAAAGCATGAACTTGGCACGTTGATTTTCTGCATGGTTTTGTTTTCTTGCTAGTTCGTGGGTCAGGGGAGGCCTCATGTGACTAAATGAGTGAGGTGGCAGCCAAGTAAGTGGTGGGGTTTTGTTTATTAAACCCTTAATCATAATTCTGGAGTAGCTTAGGGTTTAATTGCAACAGATTAAGGAAAGCCTAATTGTGTTCTTCATGTCAATAGTGGCGAGTTTTGATCCAGTTTAGGGTTTAAAAATGTGTTTAGGCGCCAAGGTTAGTTTAATATAAAACCAGATTAGTGGATGGTGAGGTGGAACAATGGTGAGTGGTGATTGGTTGTTTTGTTGAATGGGGTGACATGGCGTCCACTGATAGGTCTAGGTATCTTTGTTTGTCTCCCAGCTTTAACCTCCCATCTTTCTTCTTTGTTTCATTTCATGTTTAAAACAGCCAAACTTGGAATTCTTTGTATTTGAAGTTTCAAACTTCACAATTTGTCCACAAATACTTTTACATAGTATATTCAAGGAGTTGTTTTGTAATTTCATGATATTTGAAGGACCATTCTTGCCATGTCTTCATACTTTAAGGTCTTCACTTGTATGGTTGACTTTGTGGAGGACTAAAAGTGACAAGTCTTTAATTTTGAGGGACCATTCTTGCCAATTCTTCAAAGTTGAGGGTCCTTTTTGTAAATTTGACAAACTTTAGGGACCAAACTTGTAATTATGAGTATACAAGGGTATAAAGTGTCAATTCTTCATTGATGAAGGACCCTTCTTGTACATTCTTCAATTCTTCAAAGAATTTTCTTGGAAAATCAACACTTGGGTCCGGTTCATTGTGCGGCTTCGTTTCCCGTGTTCGTTTTTCATTGATTCTTGTGATCTTTTGTCATTTTCTCAATATCCGTACCTAAAATACACATTGAACAAACACAAGCATATTTATAGCACTTTTGATGATGATTTTACCATTTTAAGCCCGTTTTGGACGATGAGACTATGTATAAAAGCAGTCTCATCACTCCCCCATACTAAACCATTGCCGTGCCCTCACGCAATGCTAGAATAAAGTACCTTAGCATCTCCAAAATTCAATTTTATTGAATTTTATTCAAAGGTAAACTTACTACACTACTACTTCTTGCGTTTTAGACATAATGTATGATTTTCATCGCAAAATGGGACGTTTAGGTTCATAGAATAAGAACATGTGAGTGCCTCATAGAGATAAATTCGTCGTCCTCGATTTTCACCCAATTCCATGCTAAGCGTGTAACGAGATCATTGTCATTATAAGTTAGTAATGCTAACACTACTCATATGCTCTAATCACGTACTTAGACTCCCATTGTCCTAATTTGTATCTCTTATATTTTATTCTTGTCTTAATGATCATGATACATTGTTGACTTATGCGGTAATAGAGATTAAGGTCCAAAAATAGAAACGAAACAGTGTAATCAAAACCATCGAATTAATAACCTCCCCTAATAGACAACGATGTCAAAAAATTAAGTTAACAAATGAGATTTTATAAACACTGTTTTATAACGGTTTTGAACTCGAGACTTATTACCAAGACTTTTATACGCCCCCTACCGGATGGGCCTTATTATCATAGGTTTACCTCCACCTTTTGGGCTTCGGTCTTTCTTGGACTTTTGTTTAACCTCGCCGTGAGGTGTTTATTATGGCCAAAGACGTATATCCTCAACGTGAAACATAATTTGGGATCTTTAAAGCTTCAAAGATTAAGGCTTTTCACTTTCAATTTTTCATAGATTTTTCGGCCTTGTGAGCTTCGAATTTTTGCTTGATTTAGGTGAGTGCAATTGAAATCATTATTGGATGAAGCTTTCGATTATTCGGGTTGCCAATACTTCAAAACCGTGACGCTGGCGATTCTCAAATGTTTTCCCAATTTAATTACATGGAAGCTACTAGAAAAAGCTAGAAACCAACAATTAAGACTAAACCGCTAAGTTGATACTTATTAGAAAAATTTATATACAAGCAAAGGAAGAATAAGCAAATAATTAGGACACATGAGTTTTTGAAAGAATCGTGAAATCTATGTTTAGCATAGTAACTTATAAACGCTATCATTTCTCGTCCTCATTTAAGAGACTTAGCCTAAAAAAGTTAAGGAATCGAAGCTAAGTGATCAACACGCACGGTCGAGTCAAAAATTACTCTTATTCTAGCCATCGGGAAATCTACATTCGTGTCTTAAACACTTATGAAAACATGAGAAAATTTTTAAAATTCGGCCATTTTTATCCTTATTTGCAACAAAACGAGAAACAAAAACATGAAAGTTGGAAAGCCTGAAGGTTTAGAAAGGCAAGTATCTATAAACCCCCATACTAAAGTTAAACATTGTCCTCAATGTTTCGAGACTAAGGGTAGGATACCCCCATACTAGAGACGTAGTCGAATGCTTAGGATCTAGTATGGAAAGGGTGGAACCATTAAATCCATAGCCTTTTATGAAGTGTGCTAAAAACCTAAGGTTAGAACAATAAAGGATACATCATTTGGATATCGAGAAATTCTTTAAAGCAAACGATCAAGGCTCACGTAAAATGAACACGAGAGGCTTGAATTGTGAAGATGATGATGATCTAATAACCACAATTCACAAACAACCACGGAACAAAGGTTGAAAGGGCACAAATCCACTCATTAGCTACATTAGAAAGCGATAATATGTACATGGATAAACATGGGAGCTCCCCATGAGGCACCTCGTTTTTGATTACCGAGTCATGAGCTTGACTCGATCCCCTCAATACTAATTATCATTGGGGAAAGTGACTTGGTTGAGGTCGTCTAAAGAAGGGACTTCCCCACCAAAGTAGTGCTTAAACCTATGACCATTCACCTTGAAGTTAGGTCCATCATTTTGAGCTAGCTCGATGGTCCCATATGGAAATACGTGGGTGATTGTGAATGGTCAGGACCAACGGGATTTTAACTTGCCGAAAAATATTTTCAATCTTGAGTTAAAAAGCAACACTTGATCCCCAACGTTAAAAACCCGGTATTTTAATTTTAGAATCATGAAACTTTTTAGTTTTCTCTTTGTAAATCAATGATTTTTCATAAGCCATATCCCTCAATTCATCCAATTCATTTAATTGCATTTTCTGGTGTTTTTCTACGATCTCCATGTCATTGTTACAATGCTTTAGGTCCCAATAAGCTTTGTGTTCGAGTTTAATTGGCAAGTGACAATTCATCCATACACAAGTTTATAAAGAGTGCACCCAATGGGTGTCTTATAGGCGGTACGAAAGGCCCATAAAGCATCGTCAAGCTTATCCGACCAAGATTGTCGGTTTTCCCCTATCGACCTCTCCAAAATCCTTTTCAATGCTCGGTTTGAAACCTCGACTTGCCCACTCGTTTGTGGGTGATAAGCCGTAGAAAGAAGATGTGTAACCCCATATTTCTTCAAAACTTTTTCGAATTGATCGTTACAAAAATGGGTTCCACGATCGCTTATGATAGCACGAGGGGTTCCAAACCGAGAGAACAATTGTTTCAAGAACTTGACTACCACACGAGCATCGTTTGTAGGCAAAGCCTTAGCTTCAACCCACTTAGATAGGTAGTCAACGACCACAAGGATATACTTACTACCACGAGATGATGGAAACGGCCCCATAAAATCAATTCCCCACACGTCAAAGATCTCACACACTTGGATGATGTTTTGCGGCATTTCATCGTTTTGTGAGGCTTTTACTTGACGTTAGAACGAGTCACACGACTTGATAAGTACGTGCGCATCTAGGTAAATAGTTGGCCAAAAGAACCCGAAATCGAAAACTTTCTTATCCGTGAGATTTACACCATGGTGACCACCCGTGGGTCCCTCGTGGCAAGCTCTAAGGATATTAGAAGCTTCGGTGGCGAACACACAACATCGAGTGATTTGATCCGCACAAGTCCGAAATAGATAAGGGTCGTCCCGAAAATAGAACTTGACGTCACGAAAGAGTTTTCGTTTTTGTTGTGTCGTCATACCCTTAATGATGAAATTCCCCGCATGATGATTTGTTATGTCCACAAACCATGGGGTAGAAGAGTCTTTCTTAGAATTCACTACACCAAGTGTTTCGAGAGGAAATGTTTCGGTGATTTCCTTGTTCTCGTAAACACATTGGTGAGGATCTTCCAACCGAGAGAGGTGATCGGCCGCTAGATTCTCGCCTCCTTTTTTGTCAAGGATCGTGACATCAAATTCTTGTAGGAGGAGAATCCAACGAAGCAATCACGGCTTAGCATCTTGTTTAGCAAAGAGATACTTGATATCCGAATGGTCCGTATACACTATGCTTTTCGTCAAAACGAGATAACGTCGGAATTTCTCAAATGCATACACCACGGCAAGTAGTTCTTTTTCCGTTGTGGTGTATTTAATTTAAGCCTCGGTCATCGTT
This sequence comes from Glebionis coronaria, assembly GCA_025667525.1. Classification (NCBI taxonomy): domain Eukaryota; kingdom Viridiplantae; phylum Streptophyta; class Magnoliopsida; order Asterales; family Asteraceae; genus Glebionis; species Glebionis coronaria. Next base: position 326,462,967 of record CM046877.1, read on the forward strand.
TTGCTAGCATAGTGAATAGGCAAGAAATGCTTGTTATGACGTTGCCCCAAAACGGTCCCTATAGCGTAATCACTAGCGTCACACATGATCTCAAACGGGAGGTTCCAATTTGGAGCAACAAGAATGGGATCTTTGGTAAGTTTCCTTTTAAGGATTTCAAAGGCTCGCACACAATCCTCGTTAAAGACAAAAGGAGAATCTTTTTCGAGAAGGTGTGTAATAGGTCGAGATATCTTTGAAAAATCCTTTATGAATCGACGATAATAGCTCGCGTGGCCTAGGAAACTCATAACTCCCTTGACGGTTTTGGGATGAGGTAATTTGGCGATGAAGTCTATCTTAGCTTTGTCTACCTCAATCCCTGCTTTTGAGACCTTGTACCCTAAGACGATTCATTCTTTACACATAAAATGACATTTTTTCCAATTAAGCACAAGGTTGGTTTCCTCACAACGTTCTAACATTTTATCCAAATTTCCTAAACACGATGTGAACGAACTACCAAACACGGAAAAGTCATCCATAAAGACTTTCATCGTCTTCTCGATCATGTCATGAAAAGTAGCCATCATACACCGTTGAAAAGTTCCCGGTGCATTGCAAAGTCTGAATGGCATTCTACGATAGGTAAACGTTCCATATGGACACGTAAACGTAGTTTTTTCTTGATCACGAGGATCAATGGGGATTTGGAAGTAACCGGAAAAACCATCTAAAAAGCAATAGAAACCGTTTCCCGCAAGACGCTCCAACATTTGGTCCATGAAGGGCAAGGGAAAATGGTCTTTACAAGTGGCGTCATTCAACTTACGATAATCTATGCACAACCTCCAACCGGTCACGAGTCGAGTTGGAATTAACTCGTTGTCATCGTTTGGCACAACGGCCATTCCTCCCTTTTTAGGGATACAATCAATGGGGCTCACCCAAGGGCTATCGAATATAGGGTAAATCATTACCGCGTCTAGTAGTTTAAGAACTTCCTTTTTGTTGAGGTCGTGAATTTTGGGGTTCACCTCCTTTGAGATTGGGTTGCGGGTTTGTAGTCTTCCTCCATTAATATTTTGTGCGTAGAAAATCTAGGATCGATTCCTTTCATGTCCGAGAGTTTCCACACAATTTCCCCCTTGTGAGCTTTCAAGACATCGATAAGTGCGGTTTTTTCATCACCAGAAAGATCCTTCGCAATAATAACCGGCAACTTATCGTCTCTTTCCAAGAATACGTATTCGAGGTGAGGAGGAAGATCTTTCAATTCGAGGGTTGGTGGTTCCTCGATTGAAGATGTGGGTTCGATACTCATAACCTACACCGGCGGCGGAAATGGGAAATCGTTAAGAAAATTCTTGATAATCAAGAAGTCCTCATCGTTATCGAGATCTTCGTTACAAGTACGAGGAACATCAAATTCTTCCAACGTAAAACCACCTCCTTCAAATGGAGTGAACGAAGGTGTCGAATTATCAAGAATAGGACCGAGCATAGTGGGATTGCCACAATTTGCTTCATCGACAAAACCCAAAATTTCTTGTGAATATTCTTCGCAAACGACATCGATTATATCAACATGGTTCATAGTCGCAATAGAATAAACATGAGAAAGCTTCAAGTTTTGAGTTGTGTTTATTACAAGTTCCTCATCGTTGAATCGTAAAGTGATTTTTCGAGCATGAACGTCAATAATTGCTTGCGACGTATCTAAAAACGAACCACCTAAAATGAGTGGAACTTGAGGATCCGTGGGAATTTCGGCAACGATAAAGTCTACCGGATAATAGAACTTTCCCACCTTAACAAAAACGTCTTCGGCCGTCCCACATGCGGGAATCGTAGAATGATCGGCCATTTCGATAGACATCTTCGTAGGAGTAAGATTTGGAAGATTGAGAGACTTAAAGATCGAAAGAGGTATCAAACTAATACTAGCACCAAGATCGGCCAAGGCATAGTATTCTTTCATATCTTGAATACCGCACGGAATTAAAAATTTACCGGGATCACTGACTTTTTGAGGTATGCGGTTAAGATAAACCGATGAACAACTAGACATTTTTTGCAATTTCTCCTTGTTATTCAACATACTCTTAAAGTTAGCGGCAAATCGAGGCATCATAATTAAAGCGTCAGCGAAACTGATGTTAAAATGCAAGTCACGAAACATTTTGATGAAAAGCTCAAATTGGTAATTGTCTCGTTCTTGCAATTTTTCCTTTCGAAGTCTCGATGGGTAAGGCAAAGGTGGTGTTGGTGATGAAGATGATGGGTGAAAGAAAGAGGGTGGTGTTGGGTGGGGCGTAGGCATAGCCTTTAGAATCTCGGGTTCCAATATGGGTAAAGGGTCGACCATTGGTGTGGTTTGAGCGGTACCTCGTGGGATTGAGATATGCTCCTTTTCAACCACAACCTCGGGTTCTTCCTCAATTGGCTCCTCCGTAGGAGTAATTGATTGAGGAATCGGCTCTTTAAAGGTCTTACCACTACTTGTGGTAATCACTTTCATCTCTCCCTTCGGGTTTGACACGGTGTTGCTAGGAAGTGAACCCGAAGTAGAGGCTTTGTTCATCATGATTGCTTCCAAAATAGCATTTAGCTTAACGTCTTGCTTAGCGGCACTTTGGTCTATCCTTTGTTCAAGCCTAGATTGACTTTGCTCAATTTTGTTGTTTTGACCTCGAATTTGATTAGCAAAATCATTTTTCAACTCAATTTTCATGTTGGCATTTTCCTTAGCGAAATTTGCTAATTCCCTCGTGTTCTTAGCCGTTTGCCTAGCTTGACTAGCCAATTGCTCTTGGATGTTTTCAAGAATTTTGTCATTTGCCGTAGCGTAATTCAAAAAATCATCAGGAACTTCTTTAATGTAAGCATTTTGAAATCCTTGTGGGTTTTGAAAATTACGGTTTTGATTTTGGTTTTGCACTTGACTACTAGTCCCCCCATTGTTGTAACTTTTACCCTTATAGTTGTTCCTTTGATTGCCTTGGTAACCACTTTGATTGTTGCGATAGTTATTAGCATTTTGATTTGGTGAAAAACCCGGTGGAGTCAATTAATTAGTGCGGGTAACTTGACCGTTTTGTTTATAAGTTCCTATGGCCGCGTAGGCGCTCGAAGTGTTACCACCGGCGGTAATGCACTCAGAGAAATCATGACCTCCACCACAATAAACACAAGTAACCTCAACCGCTTTAGCCGTAGCGAGAGTGGGTTGTTCACCAAATTTAAACTCTTTCGACAATCCCTTAAGCTTATCAAAAGTCTTGTTTTCCAAATTTGCCTCGATTTGGCAAGCATCAATGGTATGTGACGATGAAGGTGAAAACGAAGCCTTGTTTACACTCGGTCTGCTACGAGGGCTATAAACTTTGGATCTATTCTCAATAATCGTCAATGCTTCTACTACCGTTTTACTCAAAAAATTACCACCCGCGGCGGCATTAAGATAATCACGTTCATGATCGTTCAAGCCATTGTAAAACGTATCGACTTGATGCAAGTCGGAAAAACCGTGATGAGGACATTCGTGCAACATTTCCTTAAACCTATTCCAAGCCGTTGAAATAATCTCATTATATTCTTGTGAAAATTTTGAAATCTCGTTTTTCAAGTGCATAGTCTTAGAGGGCGGAAACATTGGTTCACGAACTTCGAAACGAGATCCTTCCACGTCAATATAGAATTAGGTGGCTCTTTCTCTAACCAAATTTTAGCGGTCCCCGCTAAGGAATACGGAAAAAGCATCATCTTGATCGAGTCGTTCGAGACGTCCTTAAATTTGCAAGTCGACGTAAGATGATTGAAATGGCGAATGTGGTTATAAGGGTTGTCCTTTTCGTCACCACGAAACTTGTTAGCTTGGATCATGGACAATAAACCCGTCTTAACCTCAAAATTCTCCGCAAGGATAGCGGGAATCGCAATCGCTTCTCCATAACCCTCGGTGGGTGCTTGAAGTAACTCCATCATAGTACGATTAGCCATGGTAACTTCTTGTTCTACAATGGGTTCATCAATAGGAGATTCTTCACTAGAAAGCGTTGGTGTTGTTTCCTTTCGATTTTGACGTTTACGAGAACGTTTTGTTTTGAGCGAGTTTGTAGAAACGTAACATACAACGTAAGGTGAGCAAAAAAGATTCTTTTTGGTATTTTACGTTTTTCAATTTTTTTGTGTTTTTGATTGTTTTAACTTTTTTTTGGATTTTTTTGTGAATTACGTAGACCAAAATTTACAAATCTCTCCTCGAATCAATTTCTCAATTAAAGGAGCCTCAAGGAATGAAAACCATCACGTGAAGTGAACGCCTTCGATGACTTTAGAACGTTGGTGGAACACCAAAACGTTCAAGAGGGTTTAATCTTTGAAACCAAGCAAATATATATGAAACGTAATAATACTTTGGGCGGCAAACCCTCGATTAGCCCTTTTTCTCAAAACACGCACAAGCAAGCGGGGGAAACGAGGCGGCACGAAGCACTTAAGAGCCTTTTTCCCGTAGGTCGTGAAATACAACCGCCTTATACCTACCTTATAGTTTGTGTAAATCAAAATTAGGCTTCACGAAAGTATTTATCTATTTTGCCTTTTCTTTTTGCTTTAGATTCGAATACAATAATTGAGTGATGAAATCCCAATTAAGGTGGCGTTTTCATGCTTTTGGAGATATTGTTTATTTATTATGATACGTATAGTAATAATATTCACAAAGAAAACAAAAACCGATAATACGTGTGCTTAGAGTGCTAAAACACACAAATACTTATTATGGATAATATCAAAACAAAATTTGTTCAAATATAAACACAACACGCCTCCCCGGTAGCGGCACCAAAATGATAGTAGTATGAATACGTCTTTTATGAAAAAGAACGTAAAAGCGGTAAGTATTAAACAAATGACTTATGAAAATCAAGTGTTAATGACCCAATGTAAGTTTGTTCACCAAGGAGGACTAATGTGTGTGTTTAATTTGATTAACTTTGAGATTAATATTGATGAGAAAACGGAAAAAAGAAAAATGATGACGGATACGAATAAAATTAAACTACGACGAATGACATAAACGTAAAACCGTAAAAAATGACAAAATTAAAAACTACTCTAAAAATTCCCAAAAAATTACAAAACATTCCTAAAAATATAACTAAGGTTTAAAAATGATCAAAACTTTTTCAAACCTTTTATTTAGTTAATTATTTAATTTTTAAATGCTAATTAAATCCCTAAAAATCAAATAAATTAATAAAAAGCCCAAATTAAGATTTTTCACTTTGTAAACCTCAAAAATATTTTAATTAAAATAAAAATTATTTTTCCAAAAATTAAACCTATTAAAACTATTTAAAATGAATTAAAACTAAAAATTAAATATTAAAATAATATTAAAAATTCAAAATTTATAAAAAATTCTAAAAACTTGCAAAATAACTTATTTTAACTTGATTAAACCAGAAATGAAAGTGAAATTACCTAAATACCCCTAATGTGCCTCCAAATAGGACAAAATAGTAAACAGTCCACTAAATGGGCTTTGTAGGCCCAATAACAAAAATGTTCACAAAATGAGCCCAAAAAAATTCCAGATTAGCTTAAAAATCAATTTTAAACACAAAACTCTAAAGGCCCAAAAGCTAAACATGAGCTTATCACAGCTTATGAATCAACAGCTTATTCTTAATGGGCTTTATGGCCCATTAAGCCACAAGCTAATGCCATAAGCTGAAATTTTACACACGTCCTTATTTTGAGCTTATAAAGTAGTTTGTATAAAGTAGTTTTGAAAAAGCTCAGGGAATAAGCCTAAAATAAGCCAAAGCTCTCTACACAAAACGACAAAATAGTCGTTTTCGAGTTCTATACCATTTCAAGAGCTGATTCAAGTTGCAAAAGGATTAAAATGACCAAATTAAGACAAATCAACAAAAAGTTTTGTGACACCCCTAGTAGGGCAAAATATGCGGAAATATCCACGGAGATGTCACAAGGGTGGATCGATAGCACATAGTTCATAGAGCATAAGATTAAGAGTTATTCAAATCAGATTACATGATTATTAAACAAATTTATAAAATATTTTCTTCAACATAATAAAGATAGATTGTTTATGTTTCCCAAATAGAACCCTTGACGAGTCCTACAGTGCAGATTACTAAGATGCTAGAGTCCATGCACACACCACGTACTAACTTCATTTTCCTGAGAGAAACATGCTAGAGGGTCAACATAAAGTTGGTGAATTTACAGGTTTAACATTTATTAGTTTGGACATACAACAATTATAGAAGTAACAATGCACAAAGCATTCTTACTAAAATATAGATTACATTTGTTTATTATTAGAAACTAAAGCTTAACCTTCCATAGTCCTCAACGGATGAGGACGTAGTGTCTTACAAAAAGACACCCAAACCCAGTTCCAACATGGTATACATCTGTTGTCCCGGCCAAGGAACAATGAGCATGACTCACCCAAATGGGGATGGTCAATCCCTAATAGATCTATTTATAACTTTCGGGCGATTTACAACAATTTAACAGTTTCACTAATAATCAATCATAGCCAAGTTTATACAATTCCGTTATGTCCATTAAGTGTTTGCATGTTTTCTCCCCCGTAGATGAAAAGCTTATCAAAAGTTTATATGGGGCTGTAAACTCACCTGGGAGTAGGCAATAACTGTTTAATACCAATATCCAAATAAAGCTCACGCCAAAAGTTATGCCTAATCAAATAGTACAGTCTTAATAGATAGTACAAAGAACATATATGTATGCTTATACATATTTTAGTTAGTTCATTTAAGTTACGACATTTATCTAAATAAGCGTAGTACAAGTATTAACAATATCCAATCAAACATATCTATATAAGTTTCATAGTTAAGTAAACATAAAATGTTTAACTTACAATATTAGTTCACGTTCGCAGTTCATGCATTATAATCATTCATTTAAACTTACAATTAAGTTTCATATTTAAGTAAACATAAGAATGTTCTACTTAAATATTAGTTTACGTTCGTAGTACATGTATTAATAATAATCATTTAAACTTACAATTAAGTTTCATATTTTAAGTAAACATAAGGTGTTCTACTTATAATACTAGTATTCAAATTATCCAACGTTCATAAAATTTAATTTTCTAAAAGTATATGAGTTCATTCATTAATAATACATATTCATAATTGTTTATACAATTTATTCCATAAAGCAAATATAAATAAATATTTTATTTTGAAAAATAAAATAAAATATTTTATTTAACTTTAAAGTTTCCATAAATTATTTAACATTTATAAAATAATTTATCAAATACAAATTTATGAATTTATACATTAATCCTTATGGTCTAGGTTTTTAATTATGTTTTACTATAATTAAAATAGATTTAGGGTTAGGGCTTGTTAAAGTTTTGGAACATGGCAAAACTAATCCCTCTATATTTTGAACAAAGTATAACTTTTGGATTTTACATATTTGGTACCTAGGGTTTGTTAAAGTTTTAGCTTATGGCAGATTTAGTCCCCCAAGTTATATCTAGGTTTTATAACTTTAGAAAAATGACAAAAACAGCCCCTAGGGCTTCTTTAAGTTTTGGCTAATTACTAAATTGGTCCTTAGGGTTATAAAATGACAAAATAACTTTTAGAAACTTTCCAAAATGGTCCCTAGGGTTTAATATGCCACGGATGGTATTTATTAAACTCTAGACTCTAAGATATTTACATTTTCAGTCCTTGTGTTTACTAATCTATCAAAACAAGTTTCATAAGTTACGGTTTTAGCCCTTAAGTTTCATAAAATGTCATTATAATCCAAAAGTCTTTATAAGTTATATTTTATTATAAAAACTTTTATTTAAACATTCAAAACATTATATGGGCTATTTTAAATGGGCTAAAATATCTAATGGGCCTTCTAGTGGGCCTAGATATATTTTAAGTCCACTAACTTGTTAAATGGGCCATTTAAATCATAAAAATATATTTTCAAGTTCATTAATCATTTAAATAGGCCTAACACATTCTTAAGTCTTTTAGGATACTAAGATTTATTAAATGGGCTTATTGAGTGCATTAAGACTTGGATTAAGGTTGCATGAGCTTAATTAGTCTTTTAATACTAATTTTCATTTTATGTAAGTATTAACCTAAGATTTCCTTATAAGCTTGTTATTAGCTTATCAATTTCAAGTTATAAGTCCAAATAAAATAATAAAACTTATGGTTTGTTCTATGTGATGTACCAAATGAGATCTAGATGTGTTATAAGGTTGCATGCAAGTCATAAGCCCTAATATGAGCTTATAACTCACGGATATGATTAATCATAGCTTATTAAGATGAATCAAAACTTGTTTTAAGGTTGCAGTTCTTATAAGTGTCCCCAAATAAGATCTAGCTATGTACAAATCAAGAAACCAAGTCACAAGTCCAAAATGAGATCTAAACTATGTCTAGACCTAAAATCAATCATAAATTCAAGTACACTCATATATAGTCTACAGCTATATTTTTAATCTTGGTGATTCCAAGATATGATTTTTGGCTAGTTTTATGTCTTGTAAATATCTATAAAATACAACATGTTTACCTAAGCTACTTGCATGTTTCCAAGGTTACTACAATTCCAAGAAAACAACATATAGCTCACAACTATATTGTTTTCTTCCCATATTCCCATGAGATCTATTAGCTTATTTCATGTTTATCATGTTAAGTTAACACTTATCACTAGATCTAGGTTTTATAACAACATGCATGTACATCTAACCCATTTAAGGTCATATGTAACCTACAGCTACATATACACCTAAGTTATTTTTGTGATTTTTGGTATTCCATTTCACATGTAATAATACATTTCCCATTATTAAAACCTTGGTACATAACTCCTAGTTAATCCACTTAATTTTGCCGTGACCTTTTAGGTCATGGTTTTTATGTTACACAAGTTTACGCATGAGATCTATGATTATTAGTTAACCAAGATCCCAAAAAGTAAGGTTTGTAACCCATGCTACATTTAAACTCATAAAATGGTACATATGATTTTTAATCAATGTTAAAACATAGAATACAAGCCACAGGTTTCTTTATTAAAAAGTTTTAACCATGACTATGGTGTTCATAAATATGCCGTGACCTAGGTAGGCCATGGCTTTACCAAATCTTGATTTTAACAAGTTATTTACTTGTGTTTATAGATGTATGATGATGCATGCAAGTAGAAATGAAAGAGCACAAAGGATTATACCTTTCTTGCTTAAAAGTACCAAGGATGATCTATATGAACAAGGAGATTAGAGATCTAATCTAGTTGATGAAGAAGCCCTAAATGTAAACCAAGCCGTGGCCTTATAGATTAGGCTAGGGCTTGTTAGGATGATTGATAGGTTTGAAAACACCCATCCTTTTACCACTTAATTATAATAATAGCCAAGCCAAAACGTGTATTTTATGTCGTAAATGTCAGAATTATGCGTGGTTTGTGTTTTTATTGTGTTTAAGGACCAAATGATGAAAAAGGAAGAAAACACGGGCTTTCACGGGCTTTTGTCGAAGAAAACGAGAAAAGACGAAGTCAAAAGATCAAGAATGCAAAAAGAACGGAAGTCCAAGGCCTATTCTGAAGACTTATCAAAGAAAAAGTCTAAAGACGGAAGTTTAATGAAGTCGAAGAACCAAGTCTAATTAAAGAAGAAAATTATAAGACAAGTTCAATTTGTATCGACAAATCCCGAGACGATGTCGAGAAAGACAAAGCATTTAAATCGAGTCGAGAAGAAAGAAAGAAGGAAGCAACACATGCACCTTCCCTCCTCCTATAAATACCCTCCTAATGACACATTAGGAGGGTTATAGTTAGTTAATTTACTTCACTTTTCATTTTTGTAGTTTAATCTTTAGGGAGAGAAAGTGCTTAACTTTCTCTCACTAAAACTTCATCTTTTATCTTTCTTGTTTTAATTAAACCTTTACTTTTCAAGATTAATCTTATCTTGATCTTTATCTTAGTTACAATCTTGTGTTCATCATCTTTTTCATCTTAATTTTCTATTCGACACATAAAGTTTGTTACTTTAAGTGTTTCTTGATTCGTATGTTGAAGGTTTTACAAGTTTCATCATTTGCCTAGCTTATTGGTAGCTTATTAGTGTTTTCGTGTGCTTATTTTCCTTGGAAAGTTGTGATAAAAGTGCTTAAAATCATCCTTGTCCCGAGTTCCACTTTTCTAGGAAGTCTGATTCAAATTCGCAATACTTTGTGTATTGCGGATTTGTGTCTCTTGTTTTATTGCGAAATCTTGCATAGCTTAATTGCGGAATCTTCACTTTTGTGAATTGCGAATTTGTTCTTTCAGCTGATTGCGGAATTGTGCCTTAGTAATTGCAGAATCTTCCTTTTAAGCATTGTGAATTTGTTCTTTTGGAATTGCGAAATCTTGCCTCTTCATTATTACGAAATCTTGGATTAAGATTGCGGAATTAATTCCGCATTATTATTGCGGAATTGTAGTTTCAATAATTGCGGATTTTTGTTACTTTCAAGTTACGAATTTAATTCAATTTTTTATTATTGCGAAAATAAATAGTTTTTATTTGAATTTAATTTTTAAACTTGTTTTTCCCACCAATTTTCTTAGCTTTATTTTTACTTGTTCGTCTTGATTTAATTTTCGAATATTTTAATTTTTAAAGTTTTCATTTTTATTAAGTTTTTAAGTTTTCATATTTACGTTTAATTCGTTTAATTTCTTTGTCATTTAATTTTTAAGTCACTTAATTTTAGTTTAATCTTTTCTCGCTTTATTTTTATTTTAATTACTCAACGACGCCTTTTCTTTTAACTAGTTTTAGATAACCAAACCTTTCTTATTTTTCCACCAAGAACGACTGAATCGCACTAATTAACGGTAATCAATTCGAAAAGATTTGGAATGAAACTATTTTATACTTGGTTAAAAACCTTGTATTAATGATTCCAAAGATCATGATGCTACTAAATGATTAGTAGTTAAGATGGGACAAAGATCTAGTTGATTTTAATGTTCAAAACTTGGATGCTTGTGGCTTATAGCCGAAATGTTTGAGAGAGAAATGAGGAGGGTGAGATTGGATGAAGTGAAATAAGAATGTGTGTGTGTTTCGGCTTAAACAAGAGAGAGGGAAAGGGAATGCAAAAGGCATGATTGCCTTGGTAAGAGTATTTGTGCCATGTGTTGGCTTTTCCATTACCAATGCATCCTTTCTTCTTCCACATAAGTGTTTTGCCGTGTGAGGGTAGCCAAAGGGGGGTAGTGGGCTTGGCTTGGGCTTGTGTTGGGCTAGCACATAAGGAACATATGGTCTTGGGCTAGTCCAAGAAGGTTTAAACATGTTCATGGTATGCATGCTCACATATATACACGGTTACTGTTGATCCCAAAATCAGATCTTAACCTTAGCTTGTTAAGGGTTGTGATAGAAAGAATAAATTCAAGCTATCACTAGAGAAACTAAGCAATACACACAATAACTAAACAAGATGCGGAATATAGTGTTTAGCACAAGAACAAAGATTTTGACACCAAAGCTTCACTTTAATATATCAAAGATATACGAATACCCAAATGGTATTAGGGTTTACAACCTTAAAGTTATGAAATGAAAGGAACAGAAAAAGAGTAATTTTACATGCAAACCTAGTGAGACCTTTTATAGAGCAAGGACTCACGTACAAGATCACTACTAACAAACTAGGAAATAATCACGGAGTAATAACTAAAACGCGTAAAGATCTCTTCCATGTTTAACCTAGCAGCAGGTCCTTTAACTTCTAGCAGGGGAACCAATCCCCTGTCTTCACAATGCAGTAGGGTCTTCACCTCAGCAGGGGGAACTATGACCAACCAGCAGGGGGAACTTAGTATACATACTTTTATTCCCAACATCTACATATAAAACATGTAGCATGTTTCCAAATTTTGTTAAGTGTGGTACACACATTACTAGTTATAACTTCATTACTTGTTTTCCTAGTTCTTAAAGACATGTTTCAAGTTATGTAACTTATTAGAATAGAAAGGTTTGTAAAGTGTAAGTACATAATAGACAAGTTCACATACATCTTAAGGAGATATAACACATGAATGAGTGTTCTAGGATTATTAGGTGGAATTTTAGTATATTAAATCATGGTAACATCATGGATTTTACAGCACCACCCCGTTATTTTAGCTTTGTCCTCAAAGCTACTAAAACCATAGTTATCTTTTAAGTGCAAGATGTTCTAAGTATATGGTTCATCTCGAACACTCTCTCAGGAACGAACGATGACATTAATATGAAATGGTCTATGCCCATCTTACCCTTGTACGTCTGTTAAGCAGTAATGGAGGTTGCTGCTATCATGGGTGGACAGAAGGTGATGCGAAGGGATCCTTATCCTGGTCGCACTATACATTCGGTTGAGCAGTAAAGGAGACTGCTGCCATGGATGGATAGAAAAGGGAATGCAAAGAGATCTTTATCCGAGTTGCACTATACATCCGATTGAGTAGTAAAGGAGACTGCTGCCATGGATGGATAGAAAAGGGAATGCAAAGAGATCTTTATCCGAGTTGCACTATACATCCGATTGAGCAGTAAAGGAGACTGCTGCCATGCATGGATAGAAAAGGGAATGCAAAGAGATCTTTATCCGAGTTGCACTATACATCTGATTGAGTAGTAAAGGAGACTGCTTCCATGGATGGATAGAAAAGGGAATGTAAAGAGATCTTTATCCGAGTTGCACTATACATCCGATTGAGCAGTAAAGAAGACTGCTGCCATGGATGGATAGAAAAGGGAATGCAAAGAGATCTTTATCCGAGTTGTTTGAGCAGTAAAGGAGACTGCTGCCATGGATGGATATGCGCGGGCCTTTCAACGGGGGTTGCAGTTACGTGCTTCCAAGAGCTGGGAGAGGACCAATGGTGTTGTGGATTTGGTTAGTAGGGCAAATCCACTACAAATGGTTTCTGATATGAGGAGGACACGCCAACTTGCTTTATATGCAAGGAAAACTGGGAAATGTGCTAATTTTGCACTCTTTTTCCACTGGTGAGATATATGTTATATTTGCACACTCGATGGTGAAAATTGGGGGTTGAAGGTAAAATAAGGTAAAAAAGAGTATTTTAGCTAGAACACCTCATGTGTTAGTAACTACATACGAAAGACTTGCTAATATATCTCAAGCCTGTGGGACGCAGACATTTGTTGACAGTACTAAGGCTTCTACCTAATAGAGAGGTTGAGATTACTGTTGATGGTGATTGGGCAGGAAGTCTGCAAAGAATCTGCTTCATTTGTAGTTGGCTTATGAAAAAGGGGCACACAAAAGAAGTACCTCAAATGGTGGAAATAAAAGAAGATACCAGGAATAAAGAAGTGTGCATCTTGGTCATGCATCCAGTATTACTGGTTCAAAATTTGCACAAATTTTGACTTCTGAAAAGAAAAGAGGAAATATACGCCTCTCAGGGTTTGGTGGATGATGGTATTGTCGAACTAATTGGACCCGAAGAGGGAAAAGGTGTGTCCAAAAGCATGTGGCATTCAACATCTCCTTACGAGGGATGTCGAACACAGCCTTACAAAATACACCCCTTGTGAGTTAGACACGCCTTCTAGGTTTAGAGTTTCCTAAGATGGAAAGCATAACCCTGCATAATACACCATGGTGGGTTGGACATGTTTTCCAGGTTTTAGGGTTGCCTTCCCCGTCACTTGGGAAGGAGCGTGTTAGTAAAATGGGGCATCCTTTGACCAAACATTTCTGGATTTTTGTGCACGAGATGACACTAAGTCTAGTGTTGATTATATCGGGGTTACCGTTTCCTCGTATAATCATGGTATCATCTCTCCAAGGTATACGAACCAGTTTTTGACCATCTAGGATAACTGCGTTATACTTTCCCCGTCAATTCATGCCAATGATGACATTAAAGCTACTATGACTTACTGGAATCAGATTGATGTTAAACGGGTGTTTGGAAAAGTTTACGGTACAACCTCGAATGATGGTGTGAACTATCTCTACTTTTCCGTCGACTAGTTCTAACTTATAGTAGGGGTCTAAAACTAATGGAGTGATTTCCAATACTTTATTAATTTTTATAAATATAGGACTTCGGTATGTCCTGGTGTCAAACAAGGCAGATGCATATCGTTGGTTTAGTAAAAACATACCAGTGACAATGTTGGAATCTGGATTAGCTTGGGCGTTGCCAACCATGTATGCTTGTGATGCGGTTCCCTTGTTGTCCTTCTTCTGGTTGGACAACTTGGGACAATCGGGTCTAACATGTCCGGGGGTTCCACACTCATAACACACTACAACTTTCTTAGGTCCATTGGTGCTTCCACCTGCGGGGTTTCTGTTTCCCTGCTACCCACTTCCACTTCCACGAGCATTAGACTTGCCTTTGTTGTTATTCCCAGGGTTGTTATTGGGTCGAACCGAGGTAGAAACATTTGCTTGGCATTCACGAGCAAAATGGCCTTGTTGGCCGCATTTGTAGCATCCCTGACATTGTCCTCCGGCAACATGGTGATAGTTGCACTTCGGACATTTGTGCTTGGATCCTGAGTAATTCTTGGTACCGGTTGTGGGAGTGGTACCATAGGTTTGCCCAATGTCTTGTCTCTTGGAAGGATGCTGGCTACGAGCATTTTCATCTGACTTTCTCTTGTTATCCGTTTGCCTTTCAGACAAATTGCGGGCTCGCTTGTTGATCAACTTAGTCGCGAATTCCATAGCACTCTCAACGGTAGTGGGTCGTGAAGCTAGCACAATGCCATGGATGTTTTCAAGGAGTCCGCTGACATACTTCTCAATTTTGTCGCTTCTTTGAGGGAACATTCTGGTGCACATAAAGCTTAACTCTTGAAATCTTTGGTTGTACCAAAGGATATCATTGTTCTTACACTTTAGATCCCACAGTTCGATTTCCAACTTCTTCATTTCTACTCTGGGACAGTACTTTTTAGTCATTCTCTCTTTGAGGTTGGCCCAAGTGAGAGTATAAGCAGTGTCATGTCCAAGGGTAGCGACCACAGAGTTCCACCAGGTAAGGGCGCTCTCGAGTAGTGTGCATGTGGCAAACTTAACTCTGTTCTCGTCAGCACAACCGTTGATGTAGAAAACTGTCTCTAGTCTTTCAAACCATTGCATCAATTCAACAACTCCTTCTTTTCCTTGGTAGTATGAGGGTTTGCACTTCAAGAAGTCGGGATAAGAACAACCCCTGTTGACGTTGTTTCTTCGCATATTGTGGTTTGGATCATTGTTCACATTTGGATTAGCTTCTCTGGCTGCCATAGCTTCCGTAATGCCTTCACCTATCATCTCCCTGAGTTGAGCAGCTGTGACATTCTGAGTAGCTTCAAGAACTTCGGTATTAGCGGCGTTAGAAGCAGTTGCATTATTGGAGTTTGATCGTGTAATCACCATTTGTCTATAGTCATACACAAAATGAGATTATTAGTTCAAACATTAGTACAGTTTTTTTATATTATTTGCAAGAGATGATTTCATGCATAAAATTCATAACAAATTTAGATAACCTGTCAGGATTTCATAATATAATACATTACACAACAAATATAACATAAGAGAATGATTATATGCAAATTTCCGTAAGGAATTAAACATTCATCGAGCATAGCAAATCCGGGACAAAGAATTAGCTAGCCTTGTCCTGGGTAGTGATACACATTGTCTTAAGTACATCATATCCAAAATACATGTCCGAAAAGGAAAAGTACAGTACAAGGATACATCACCAAAAGCTGAAAAGAAATAAAAAGTACAAAGGCCCTATATCATGGTAGCCGGGATGTAACCCGTAAGCTTGTCATGATGTACAAGAAGTCTAGTACATCTATACTAATCCTGCCTAGAAGGTCTACTGGATGAGGCCGGTGCTGATGGTGCTGATGGAGCCGATGAGGCTGATTGTGCTGATAGAGCTGTAGAATTCCTCCTGGTGTTCCATAATGTCTGAACTGTCGTTCGTGTCTCCTTAAGCGTACGGAGTGCTGATAGTAGCTGGGTCCGGAGTCTGTCGACGACCCCTCAGAGATAAGCCATCTCCCCAGTAACCCCATCATTTTGGATAGTGGCAAGATCAAAGAAAATAGACAAAGATTGCTCCTGAGCAGATAGAGCAGCATGGGTCTGATGCTGCAGACCCTCCATGACCTGAATGCGCTGTTGGAGACGGTATTTCTCCTCCAATATCCACTTCAATGTCTCGTCAGTCCTAGCCTGGATGCCTTTAGTGTTCTGGGCTTCTCCCCTCACAGTGCGAAAGAGAGAGTCGATACGATCGTGGATGACGGTATGGCCTTGTTGACCGGCTGTCAACAGGCTGCGAAGGTCGGATATCTCCCGCTCCTGGTGTGCGGCCAGTGCGGCGATCTGGGCCTGGACGTAATCGACACGTCCTGCCCCGGAGCCTTCCCCGGTCTCGTAAGTGGAGACGGGTACAGACCCGGAAAAATAGCCCGATGGTAAAGATGAAGGTATAGAAGATGGTATGCCAGGAGATACCTGGTCCTCCTCCATAGAGGTGGGGACCAGTATGGCTGATGCTGAGATAGAAAAAGGGTCCTCTAGAAGTACAACTTCGATAGTTGGGTCATCCTCTGAATCCGAGGCTGATAACCATCCACACTGTGTCGATCGTGGAGATGAACAAACAACTGGAGTAGGAGATACTACGGGTAGAAGAGTCGAAGGTGCAGTAGGCGGAGTCATGATGCTCTGAAATAGTATTATTTTAAGTTTGAAGTAAGTATAAGCTTACAAACAAAGAACAATATTATTTTAGATTACATGTTTTATGAAATATATCCTTTTTTAAACAATTTTCATAATGTTTTAAGGTTACATATATTAATACTTATATATATGTTATCATTAAAGCAGTTCATTTAACAATTTGTAAGTGCAAGGTTTGGTTTAGCATTTCCTATATTTCCATTTCAGTATTTTACTAAGCAGTGTAAAATAATCAAGTTTAGCATATCCAACACTTCAATAAAAGTATTTTACTAAACAATATAAAATAATCAAGTTTAGTAACAATTTGTACACACTTAGTTCACATAGCATAAAATGCCCTACGATCTATATGCTTAACTAATACGGTCCAAAAAAAATCCCAAAAGATTTTTAGTCCAGTTTTAAATAAAAGAAAAATTACTTTATTTTTATTTTATTTAAAAATTATCTGGTTCTCTATAACTAATGCTCTGATACCATTATCTGTTACACCCTGGGTAGGGTCAAAATATGCGTAAATATCCACGGAGATGTCACAAGGGTGGATCGATAGCACATAGTTCATAGAGCATAAGATAAAGAGTTATTCAAATCTGATTACATGATTATTAAACAAATTTATAATAAATTGTCTTCAACATGATTAAGATAGATTGTTTATGTTTCCCAAATAGAACCCCTGACGAGTCCTACAATGCAGATTACTAAGATGCTGGAGTCCATGCACACACCATGTACTAACTTCATTTTCCTGAGAGAAACAGGCTAGAGGGTCAACATAAAGTTGGTGAATTTACAGGTTTAACATTTATTAGTTTGGACATACAACAATTATAGAAGTAACAATGCACAAATCATTCTTACTAAAATATAGATTACATTTGTTTCTTATTAGAAACTGAAGCTTAACCTTTCATAGTCCTCAACAGATGAGGACGTAGTGTCTTACAAAAAGACACCCAAACCCAGTTCCAACATGGTATACATCATTTGTCCCGACCAAGGCACAATGAGCATGACTCACCCAGATGGGGATGGTCAATCCATAATAGATCTATTTATAACATTCAGGTGATTTACAACAATTTAACAGTTTCACTAATAATTAATCATAGTCAAGTTTATACAATTCCGTTATGTCCATTAAGTGTTTGCATGTTTTCTCCGCCGTAGAGGAAAAGTTTATCAAAAGTTTATATGGGGCTGTAAACTCACCTGGGAGTAGGCAATAGCAGTTTAATACAAATCTCCAAATAAAGCTCTCGCCAAAAGTTATGCCTAATAAAATAGTACTGTCTTAATAGATAGTACAAAGAACATATATGTATGCTTATACAGATTTTAGTTAGTTCATTTAAGTTACGGATTTATCTAAATAACCGCAGTACAAGTATTAACAATATCCATTCAAACTAATCTATATAAGTTTCATAGTTAAGTAAACATAAAATGTTTAACTTACAATATTAGTTCACGTTCGCAGTTCATGCATTATAATCATTCATTTAAACTTACTATTAAGTTTCATATTTAAGTAAACACAAGAATGTTCTACTTAAATATTAGTTTACGTTCGTAGTACATGTATTAATAATAATCATTTAAACTTACAATTAAGTTTCATATTTTAAGTAAACATAAGGTGTTCTACTTATAATACTAGTATTCAAATTATCCAACGTTCATAAAATTTTATTTTCTAAAAGTATATGAGTTCATGCATTAATAATACATATTCATAATTGTTTATACAATTTATTCCATAAAGCAAATATAAATAAATATTTTATTCAGAAAAATAAAATAAAATATTTTATTTAACTTTAAAGTTTCCATAAAATATTTAACATTTATAAAATAATTTATCAAATACAAATTTAAGAATTTATACATTAATCCTTATGGTCTAGGTTTTTAATTATGTTTTACTATAATTAAAATAGATTTAGGGTTAGGGCTTGTTAAAGTTTCGGAACATGGCAAAACTAGTCCCTCCGTATTTTAAACAATGTATAACTTTTAGATTTTACACATTTGGTACCTAGGGTTTCTTAAAGTTTCGGCTTATGGAAGATTTAGTCCCCTAGTTATATCTAGGTTTTATAACATTAGAAAAATGACAAAAACAGCCCCTAGGGCTTCTTTAAGTTTTGGCTAATTACTAAAATGGTCCTTAGGCTTATAAAATGACAAAATAACTTTTAGAAACTTCCCAAAATGGTCCCTAGGGTTTAATATGCCACGAATGGTATTTATTAAACCCTAGACTCTCGGATATTTACATTTTCAGTCCTTGTGTTTACTAATCTATCAAAACAAGTTTCAAAAGTTACAGTTTTAGCCCTTAAGTTTCATAAATTGTCATTTTAATCCAAAAGTCTTTATAAGTTATATTTTATTATAAAAACTTTTATTTAAACATTCAAAACATTATATGGGCTCTTTTAAATGGGCTAAAATATCTAATGGGCCTTCTAGTGGGCCTAGATATATTTTAAGTCCACTAACTTGTTAAATGGGCCATTTAAATCATAAAAAATATTTTCAAGTCCATTAATCATTTAAATGGGCCTAACCATATTCTTAAGTCTTTTAGGATACTAAGATTTATTAAATGGGCTTATTGGATCCATTAAGTCTTGGATTAAGGTTACATGGGCTTAATTAATCCTTTAATACTAATTTTCAATTTATGTAAGTATTATATTTCAAGTTATAAGTCTAAATAAAATAATAAAACTTATGGTTTGTTCTATGTGATGTACAAAATGAGATCTAGATGTGTTATAAGGTTGCATGCAAGTCATAAGCCCTAATATGAGCTTATAACTCACGGCTATGATTAATCATAGCTTATTAAGATGAATCAAAACTTGTTTTAAGGTTGCATGTTCTTATAAGTGTCCCAAAATAAGATCGAGCTATGTACAAATCAAGAAACCAAGTCACAAGTCCAAAATGAGATCTAAACTATGTCTAGAGCTAAAATCAATCATAAATCCATGTACACTCATATATAGCCTACGGCTATATTTTTAATCTTGGTGATTCCAAGATATGATTTTTGGCTAGTTTTATGTCTTGTAAATATCTATAAAATACAACATGATTACCTAAGCTACTTGCATGTTTCCAAGGTTACTACAATTCCAAGAAAACAACATATAGCTCACGGCTATATTGTTTTCTCCCAATATTCCCATGAGATCTATTAGCTTATTTCATGTTTATCATGTTAAGTTAACACTTATCACTAGATCTAGGTTTTATAACAACATGCATGTACATCTAACCCATTTAAGGTCATATGTAACCCACGGCTACATATATACACATAAGTTATTTTTGTGATTTTTAGTATTCCATTTCACATGTAATAATACATTTCCCATTATTAAAACCTTGGTACATAACTCCTAGTTAATCCACTTAATTATGCCGTGACCTTCTAGGTCATGTTTTTTCATGGTTTTTATGTTACACAAGTTTACTCATGAGATCTATGATTATTAGTTAACCAAGATCCCAAAAAGTAAGATTTGTAACCCATGCTACATTTAAACTCATAAAATGGTTCATATGATTTTTAATCAATGTTAAAACATAGAATACAAGCCATAGGTTTCTTTATTAAAAAGTATTAACCATGACTATGGTGTTCATAAATATGCCGTGACATAGGATGGCCATGGCTTTACCAAATCTTGATTTTAACAAGTTATTTACTTGTGTTTATAGATGTATGATGATGCATGCAAGTAGAAATGAAAGAGCACAAAGGAGTATACATTTCTTGCTTAAAAGTAACAAGGATGATCTAGATGAACAAGGAGATTAGAGATCTAATCTAGTTGATGAAGAAACCCTAAATGTAAACCAAGCCGTGGCCGTATAGATTCGGCTAGGGCTTGTTAGGATGATTCCAAAGATCATGATGCTACTAAATGATTAGTTGTTAAGATGGGACAAAGATCTAGTTGATTTTAATGTTTAAATCTTGGATGCTTGTGGCTTATATCCGAAATGTTTGAGAGAGAAATGAGGAGGGTGAGACTGGATGCATGTGAAATGAGAATGTGTGTGTGTTTCGGCTTAAAAAAGAGAGAGGGAAAGGGAATGCAAAAGTCATGATTGCCTTGGTAAGAGTATTTGTGCCATGTGTTGGATTTTCCATTACCAATGCATCCTTTCTTCTTCCACATAAGTATTTTGCCGTGTGAGGGTAGCCAAAGGGGGGGGGGGTAGTGGGCTTGGCTTGGGCTTGTGTTGGGCTAGAACA
Source organism: Glebionis coronaria (assembly GCA_025667525.1). Classification (NCBI taxonomy): domain Eukaryota; kingdom Viridiplantae; phylum Streptophyta; class Magnoliopsida; order Asterales; family Asteraceae; genus Glebionis; species Glebionis coronaria. Next base: position 326,484,063 of record CM046877.1, read on the forward strand.
TAAGGAACATATGATCTTGGGCTAGTCCAAGAAGGTTTAAACATGTTCATGGTATGCATGCTGATGAGACTGCTTTTATACATGGTCTCATCGTCCAAATCGGGCTTAAAATGCATAAAATATCATCAAATATGCCAAATATATGCTCGTGTTTGTTACTTGTGTATTTTTAGGTACGGATATTGAGGAATTGGCAAAAGATCACAAGAATCATTCAAAAACGAACACGGGAAACGAAGACGCACAATGAACCAAGCTCATTTATGGAATTTGTAAAAAGACCCCTCAAGTTTGAAGAATGGGCAAAAATGGCCCCTCATCTTTGAAGAACTTGTCATATTTGACCCTCCAAATGTCAAATGAACAAGTATGGTCCCACAAGTTTGAAGATTGCACAAGAAATGCCCTTGGAAATTGATCTAATGTTCAAAGTTAGTCAAAATGACAAAAAGGACTAACTTTGTAAATGGTTTTGGACTGCTGATGAAAAGACTTAACAAGAATGGACTGGCTGTGCAATTTATTAAATGGTTGTTAGCCATTTGAGGATGGGTCATGTTATTACCACCAACAAGCCCAACAATACCCCTAAGCCCAAATCCCATAACCCGGTTTTAATTTAAAAAAGTGGTCAATCGGTCAACCAATCCCACTAATCCCTCATTCCCTCCATAACAACTTTTTAAAAAGTTGTTTAACCCAAACCGGATCTAATTACCCCTTTTACCCCTTAAACCCTAATTCCTACCCAGATTCAATTTAGCCTAAACCAAAGGGTTATCCCCTCTAATTGTGCAGATCTTTGATTAACGTCCACCTCACCATTTCCCACCCAACAAAACAGTGTCACATGGCTTGTAGACCCCACCCCAACCTTCCCCTGCTCAAGTCACTTTCCCCCAAACCCTATGTCCCGACAAAATCAACGATTAAGACCAAGTCCTTTGTCCCCAAGGTTCATCCAACGACCAAAGATCATTCTACAAGCTGGCATATCACATGGAAAACTTTTGACCGATTTTGAAGACCAAGACCAAGGGTTTTTTAGGAAATTAGCCATTAGGGTTTTCAGCTTTGTATTTTTTATTTCCTAGTTCTAGAATCGTCTTTTGAGTAGTATTTAAGGAGGTCCAACCTGTGGATACCCCTTGTTCCAGAATTTAGCAAGCTTTTGTAATTCCTTTTTTATTAATAAAAAGTTGGTATTTTCTAGCAAGAAATTTAATTCCTTTTCTATTTTAAAAAGTTGGTGTAAGTTGCAAATTCTGTGTTCCATTTTTAAAGAGTGAAAGACTTGTGTGAGATTACAAGTTTTCAAGTTTTCCAAAAGTGTTTTAATTTTTAAAAATCCAATCTTTCATGAAGTGAAAGTGGACTGAAAGATTTGGATTTTTAAAGTTAGTATTGTTTTAAAATGTGGTGTTAAAGTTTTGAAAGTTTGTGGAAGGATTTTTAAGAAATTAAAAAAGAAAACAGGATATATTATGTTATTGTTCTTGGTTTCTTTCTTTTGATTTTTCTTAGCAGTTTGGAGATTGGAGTGTTGATTTGTAAGAGGATCAGCATACACCCTAGTGTATTGGAGAAGGCTAAACTAGCCTTAGTTGGTCTTGGAATGTGAGACCAACAAGGTAACTCTTTTTCTTTATTTTTTCTGTTTAAAAGGTGAAGTTTATGTGATTTGCATGCTTTGGTGCTATAAGTGTGTTAATCTGTTGATTTGAGTTCAATTAAGAATGATATGCATGTTAGATGCCTTTAGAATCAGATTGGAGTGGTTTTGAAAGGAATTGATGTGTTAAAATCGTTTTTAAAACTTTAAAGGGTTGTTTGGATACAGGTTTTAGCAAGGTTAAAAATCTTTGATTGTGTTTTAAAAACGTGTTAGATAGGTTCATTAGGATTGTCTAGGATTGCATACTAGATTTGGATCAGTTTAGTGCAGGATTGAAGCAAGTTGGTGAATAAAAAGTCAAAAAAGTGAGCTAAAAATCTGCTTGGCCTTTTTTCTTCTTGTTTTGTTCAAAATTTGTTCAAGAGCTTGTAATCTGTGTTGAGTGTTAGGTTATTATAGGATTTAAGTTTGCTTGTATGCTAGATGGTAAGTTTGTGTGCCTAAGCTTGGGCTTTGAAACTCATTAGGGTGCAAGTTATAAGCTAGAACACCCACAGACCTGCCTAAAAGACCTCAGCAACTTAAAATGCCATGATGTGCTTTGGTTTGTGATTTTTTGTGCTAAGTGGTGCTTGATTTCCTGTTTATTGTGACTCCCTACACTCAGAAAGAGTGTAGGGGTGCCTGTTTGTTCCAAAAACAGCAACACCAAATCAAATCCAAGCCCCTCTTGGATTCTTTGCACAAGTGAAAACAAGCATAACTTGCTTGTGTTCTTGAAAGAAGTTCAACTGGCCACGTTTTTTAATTGACCTTTGTTTAATCTTGCAAAAAGGGTAATTGGATTCGTGTTTCAAGCTAAAAAAAGGTTAACAGATTGATTTGGAAAGTAAAAAAATAAAAAAAGAAAAAAAAGTGCAAAAACTTCACCCGCACTGGACTCGAGCCCCCGACCTGCAGCTCAGGAGTAAGGGGTTCTACCAGTGATCTAGATGAGTTCTTATGTTAACCTTTCATTTCATTAGTTATTTAAGGTGACTTTGGTTTTGGCTTATTTAATTAAGCCGAGACCATTTCCAGCTTATTTAAGCTTATTTGCTTAGCTTTTTGGTACCTAGTATTTTTCCTAGGGTTTAGTTAGGTTTTAGGATTTTTCTGTGTAAAAGTTTTATTTTTCCCATTATTTAATTAATTATTAGGATTATTTTTAGTTTTATTTTTAGAAAGTGTATAAAAAATAGCAAATAGTAATTAAAAAATACAAAAAAATAGTTTTTAAGTTTTAATTCATATTTTTGAGGTTTACATATCAAAAAGTTTTCAAAAACCTTAATTTTTAATTTTATTTGATTTTAGGGTTTTTAGACAACTTTAAAAATTAATATAAAATTAACTAAAAGGTTTTAGGAACTCTAATTTGCTTTTTTATCTTAGTTAGATTATTTAGGATTTTTGAGAATTTTTTAGAATTTATTTGAGAATTTTTTATTTTTTAGATTATTTTAATATTATTTTATTAGAAAAAAAGTCAAAGTTTTATTTTTATTTTTTTTTCATTTTTCCTAGATTCTAGACATTAAAATAGGAACTTTTTCACTTTCCAATTAATTTTTAGGCCTTTCAATTAATTTTTAGAATTAATTTAAGATTTAATAGATTTTAATAGTTTTTAGGAGTTTAAAAATAGTTTAAATTGGTTTTAAAATTTTTAAAAATAGTTTTTAGCTTAATTAGGTCATTTTTGAGGTTTACAAACTATAAAATCTTGTTTAGGGCTTTTTAATATTTAAAAGTGATTTTTAGGGCTTTAATTAGCATTAAAAAGTCATTATTAAATTAATTAAAAGGTTTTGGCAAGTTTTGATTTTTTGTAAACTCTTAGAATTATATTGTGGATTTTTAGTAATTTTTAGGAATTTTTAGGTTAAAATTTTAAATTTTGTACTTTTTACGTTTCTACGTCGTAACTTTCTAGTAGTGTTTTTGCCTATTTTTCTATTTTTTCGTCTTCGTCATTTTCTCTTCTTTTCTTCTTGTTAATAATCAAAAACAATTAATCAAATCAATTCAATTCACAACACACGTGCCTCCTCGAGAGAACGATCCCACTCATTGGGTCATAACTTGTGGTTTTCCTAAATCACTCGTTAACGCTTACCACTATTTTATTGCATCCTTTTCCTAATGAGTTGCAAAACTTCAACATCATTTTTTGGCGCCGCTGCCGGGGAGGCGTGTTGTGTTTTGATTGAACATTGTTGTTTTCTATATTAGCCATAAAAGTAATTGTATTAATAGCACTCTATTAATACGTATTATCGTTTTTCGGTTTTTGTGTGAATATTATTACTATATTGTATACGTAGAACAATAAATTTACAAGTACTCCAAATACGTGAGCAATCACAACCTTGATTCGGGATTTCATCACTCGATCATTGTATTCGAATCTCAAACCAAAGAAAAAGGCAAAAATAGATAAATACTTTCGTGAAGCTTAATCTTGATAATACAAACTATAAGGTGGGTATAAGGCGGTTGTATTTCACAACCTAAAGGAAAAAGGCTCTTAAGTGCTTCGCGCCGCCTCGTTTCCTCCGCTTGCTTGTGCGTATTTGATTTTGAGAGTGAATCGAGGGTTTTGCCGCCCAAAGTATTATTACATATCATATATATTTTCTTGGTTTCATATTGATTAAACCCTCTTGAACGATTTGGTGTTCCACCATCGTTCTAAAGTCATCGAAGGCGTTCACTCCACGTGATCATTTTCATTCCTTGAGGCCTTTTTAATCAAGAGATTTGATTAAGGAGGAGATTTGTGGACTTTTTGTCTACTTAATATATTCACCAAATTCCAAAAAAGGTTAATACCATCAAAAACAAAAAAAAAAATTAAAAAACACAAAATACCAAAAAGAATCTTCTTTGCTCGTCTCCACGTTGTACGTGACGTTTATGCTCACTCGTAATCAAGCAAAACGTGCACGTAAACGAAAGAACAAAACTCCCACTCCAACTCATTCTAGTGAGGAGTCTCCTATTGACGAACCCATTGTACGAGAAGAACCAACCATGGCGAATCGAACTATGATGGAGTTACTTCAAGCACCCACCGAGGGTTATGGAGAAGCTATTGTGATTCCCGCAATCCTTGCGGAGAATTTTGAGGTGAAAACGGGTTTGTTGTCGATGATCCAAAACAACAAATTCCGAGGTGATGAGAAGGACAATCCCCACAACCATATCCGCCAATTTAATCGTCTTACCGCCACGTGCAAATTTAAGGATGTCTCGAATGACTCGATTAAGATGATGCTTTTTCCGTATTCCTTAGCGGGGCCCGCTAAAATTTGGTTAGAGAAAGAGCCACCCAATTCTATATTGACGTGGAAGGATCTCGTTTCAAAATTTGTGAACCAATTTTTTCCGCCCTCTAAGACTACGCATTTGAAAAATGAGATTTCTAAATTTTCACAAGAATCAAATGAAAGTTTTTCTACGGCTTGGAATAGGTTTAAGGAGATGTTACATGAATGTCCTCATCACGGTTTTTCCGATTTGCACCAAATCGACACGTTTTACAATGGACTTAACGATCATGAAAGAGATTATTTAAATGCCGCCGCGGGTGGTAATTTTTTGTGTAAAACGGTTGAAGAAGCTTTGGTCATAATTGAGAATAGGTCTAAGGTTTATAGCCCTCGTCACACACCGAGTGTTGCCAAAAGGGGCTCATCATCGTCTCAAAGTATCAATGCATTACATGATGAAGCAAATGAAGAAAACCAATTTTTCGATAGATTTGCTAACCTTATGTCCCATTGGAAGGCTCAAGAAGCTTCCAACACCGCTTCGGTCAAAGCGGTTTCTAAAAGTTGTTTGTCGTGTGGGGGAGCTCATGATCTTTCCGAGTGCATTACCGTGGATGGTAACACTTCGAATGCTTTTGTAGCCACGGGAACTTATAACCAAATCGGTCAAGGTTCTCGTTCAAATCAAGCTCCACCCAATCAAAATGCTAATAATTATCGCAACAACAACCAAGGTGGAAATTACCAAGGAAATCAAAGAAACTATAACAAAGGTAATTACCAAAGTGGAAATGGGCAAATTTCTAATCAAAACCAAAACCGTGATTTTCAAACTAATACCCAAGGTTTTCAAAACGATCACACCAAAAATCTTCAAGGAGAGTTTTTGAGTTATGCTAAGGCTAATGATGCTAAGTTTGACAACATGCAACGTGAAATGGTTAGCTTAAGGTCCGAATTGAAAAACGAGCTTAAAAACGAACTTGCTAATGAACTTAAAACTCATGCTAATAAAATGGAAGGAAATGTCACACGACTCCAACAAAATCAACAAAAAATGGAGCAAGGACAACATGAGATTAAGCAAGAGTTGTTAAAAGCGGATGCTAGGCAATCTAAGTTTGAAGACCGTATGGCTAAAATGTTTGAAGCTATCATGTGTAAGCCCTCTTCTTCGGGTGGTCTTCCTAGTGATACCATCGTGAACCCGAAAGGAGAGTTGAAGGTTTTTGCCACTCGTAGTGGTAAGACTTTCAAAGAACCCATTTCTCGTCCAAGTACTTCTATGGAGAATGAAAAAGAGAAAGAACCCGAGGTTGTGGTTAAAAAGGAGCAAATTACAAGCCCACGAAGTACCGCTCAAACCACACCTACGGTTGAACCTACACCAATAATGGAACCCGAGATTCCAAGGCCGATGCCTATGCCTAATTTGTCCCAACCCACACCACCTTTACCCTACCCATCAAGACGAGATAAGGAAAAGGCACAAGAACGAAATAATTATCAATTTGAACTCTTTATGAAAATGTTTCGTGACTTGCATTTCAATATAAGTTTTGCCGACGCCTTAGTCATGATGCCTCGATTTGCCGCGAACTTCAAAAGTATGTTGAATAACAAAGAGAAATTGCAAAAATTGTCTAGTTGTTCTTCGGTTTTTCTAAGCCGCATACCTCAAAAAGTCGGTGATCCTGGAAAGTTTTTAATCCCATGTGCTATCCAAGACATGGAAGAATGCTACGCCTTGGCCGATCTTGGTGCTAGTATTAATTTGATGCCTCTTGAGATTTTTAAATCGCTCAATCTTCCAAAGCTCACTCCATCAAAAATGTCAATCGAGATGGCTGATCATTCTACGATTCTAGCTTGTGGAGTTGCCGAGGATGTCTTCGTGAAAGTTGGAAAGTTCTACTACCCTGTAGACTTTATTGTTGTTGATATTCCCATCGATCCTAAAGTTCCGTTAATTTTAGGTCGATCTTTTTTGGATACCTCGAGAGCACTTATCGATGTGCATGCAAGAAAAATCACTCTTCGTTTTAATGAGGAAGAACTCGTCATTAATGCAACCCAAAACTCCACGCTTTCTCATGTTTATTCTATCACATCTTTGTACAATGTCAATTCCACTAAAAACATTTGCAAAAGAATTTCAAATAGAGTTTTAGGAGTTGATAAAAATGAAGTTCCGTCCCCTCCGCCGATGGAGGTTAAGAGTGTTAAGCCTATGATTCCAATCTCGAGTGAATCTTCGGATGATGAATACGTTGATCCCGATGGGGAGGTTTTCTTTGTTGAAAAAAGATTTGAAAACTTGCCACCACCTAAACCAAAAAGATTTCAAAATGTGAGAATTTTTAGTGTGACTAACATTGTTTTAGATACACCAAATATTTTTGACATAATTAAATCGGGTTTTCACAAGGAGAGTTTTAAAGATGAAAAAGGAAAAGATTTTGAATTTAATTTAAAAGATTTTTCTACAATTCTAACTCCGTCATCACCGCGTGTATTGAGTACTACAAGCTCGTCTTCTCCTTTTGACGATGCTTTGTGTGGACTTAGTGTGGGGGAAGCCCCTTATGTTCCCTTCCCTTTCTCCACCGAGGACGAGATATTTGATCCTGGAATTGCTTATATAGGGAAATCTCGGTCTTCCACCGATGCAATAAATGGAAAATCTCTTCATTTGATTGGTGCGAGTCTACCTCGAGTAGCTCAATGTTTTGACTTACCCATTGTCCCACCCTTCTATTTCTTCTCTCCTATTTTCTTCTATCCCATTGGGATTTGTGTTGGAGTAGCGTTGTCTCGTCTTTCATCCAAAAACGAGGACGCTATCTTTGACCCCGGTATACGTTTATCGGATTTTTAAAGTACTCCACGTGCTTTTGGGCCTTGTTTATCATGTAAGCCCCACCAAAAATTGACCATACCATGATTATCCCTAAATGATCACATTTATGGGGATTCGAGTCGAGCTTTTGACTCGGTTATCAAAAACAAGGTGCCTCGTGGGGGAGACCCATGCTTATCCATGTACATATTATTGCTTTCTAATGTAGTTAATGTGAGGGGATTTGTGCCCTTCCAACCTTTGTTCCGTGGTTGTTTGTGCATTGTGTTTTTTTTAAATCATGATCTTCACGATTGGAGCCTCTCGTGTTCGTTTTATGGGAGCACTCGATCGTTTGCTTTGGAGGCCTTTCCCAATATCTATATGATATCCTTTTATGTTCTAACCTTAGGTTTTTAGCACACTTCATAAACGGCTATTACTTATTGGTTACATCCTTTCCATGCTAGATTAGGCATTCGACTACGTCTCTAGTATGGGGGTGTTTGCACCCCTAGACTCGAAACATTGAGGACAATGTTTAACTTTAGTATAGGGGGGGGGGGGGTGAATAGATACTTGCCTTGCCAAACCTTCACGCTTTCCAAAAGTTTATCGTTTTTTTTATCATTTTTGTTGCAAAATAAGGCTAAAAATGGCCAAATTTTAGAATTGTTCTCATGTTTTATAAGTGTTTGAAGACACGAATGTAGATTTTCCGATGGCGAGAATAAGAGTAATTTTTGACTCGACCGTGCGTGTTGAGCACTTAGCTTTGATTCCTTAACTACACATTAGGCTAAGTCTCTTAAATGAGGACGAGAAATGATAGAGTTAATTATAAGTTACTATGCTAAACGTAGAGTACTCGTATTCTTTCAAAAACTCATGTGTTCTCATTGTTTGCTTATTCTCCCTTCGCTTGTAAATATTTTTTGCTTAATAAATATTGATTTAGCGGTTTAGTTTTGATTGTTGGGTTTCTAGTCTTTTCTAATAGCTTCCGTGTAATTAAATTGGGAAGACATTAAGGTATCGCCAGCGTCACGGTTTTGAAGTATTGGCACCCGAATAATTGAAAGCTTCACCCAATAATAAGATTTCAAGTGCTCACCTAAATCTAGCAAACAATTTGAAGCCCCACAAGGCCTAAAATCTATGCAAAATTGAAAGTGAATCAAGCCTTAATCTTCGAAGCTTTAAAGATCCAAAATTCGCTTTTGCGTGAGGATATACGTCTTTGGCTAATAAAACCACCGATGAGGCGGATAATAAAAGGCAAGGCAAGACCGAAGTCATAATAAAAGCTTCATGGCGAAGTTGAATAAAAGATGGAGGTAAACCAAAGATAATAAGGCCCTTCCGTTAGGGGGTGTATAAAAGTCTTGGTAATAAGTCTCATGTTCAAAACCGTTATAAAACCGTGTTTATCGATTCTTCTTGTCAACTTAATTTTTTGACATCGTCGTCTATTAGGAGGGGTTATTGATTTGATGGTCTTAGTTACACCGTTAGGACTCTATTTTTAGACCTAAATCTCTATCATCGCATAAGTCAATGATGTATCCTCGTGATCATTAAAGACAAAATAAAATATAAGAGATACAACTTAGGAATAATGGGAGAATAAGTACGTGATTAGGGCATATGAGTAGTGTTAGCATTACTAACTTATAATGACAATGATCTCGTTGCACGCTTGGCATGGAATTAAGGTGAAAATCGAGGACGACGAAATTATTTCTAACGAAGCATTCACGTGTTCTTATTCTATGAACCTAAACGTCCCATTTTGCGATGAAAATCATACATTATGTCTATAACACAAGTAGTAGTAATGTAGTTAGTTTATCATTTCAATAAAGTAAATAAAAATAAATTTTGGAGATGCTTCGATACTTTATTCTAGCATTGCGTGAGGGCACGGCAATGGTTTAGTATGGGGGAGTGATGAGACTGCTTTTATACATGGTCTCATCGTCCAAATCGGGCTTAAAATGCATAAAATATCATCAAATATGCCAAATATATGCTCGTGTTTGTTACTTGTGTATTTTTAGGTACGGATATTGAGGAATTGGCAAAAGATCACAAGAATCATTCAAAAACGAACACGGGAAACGAAGACGCACAATGAACCAAGCTCATTTATGGAATTTGCAAAAAGACCCCTCAAGGTTGAAGAATGGGCAAAAATGGCCCCTCATCTTTGAAGAACTTGTCATATTTGACCCTCCAAATGTCAAATGAACAAGTATGGTGCCACAAGTTTGAAGATTGCACAAGAAATGCCCTTGGAAATTGGTCTAATGTTCAAAGTTAGTCAAAATGACAAAAAGGACTAACTTTGTAAATGGTTTTGGACTGCTGATGAAAAGACTTAACAAGAATGGACTGGCTGTGCAATTTATTAAATGGCTGTTAGCCATTTTAGGATGGGTCATGTTATTACCACCAACAAGCCCAACAATACCCCTAAGCCCAAATCCCATAACCCGGTTTTAATTTAAAAAAGTGGTCAATCGGTCAACCAATCCCACTAATCCCTCATTCCCTCCATAACAACTTTTTAAAAAGTTGTTTAACCCAAACCGGATCTAATTACCCCTTTTACCCCTTAAACCCTAATTCCTACCCAGATTCAATTTAGCCTAAACCAAAGGGTTATCCCCTCTAATTGTGCAGATCTTTGATTAACGTCCACCTCACCATTTCCCACCCAACAAAACAGTGTCACATGGCTTGTGGACCCCACCCCAACCTTCCCCTGCTCAAGTCACTTTCCCCCAAACCCTATGTCCCGACCAAATCAACGATTAAGACCAAGTCCTTTGTCCCCAAGGTTCATCCAACGACCAAAGATCATTCTACAAGCTGGCATATCACATGGAAAACTTTTGACCGATTTTGAAGACCAAGACCAAGGGTTTTTTTAGGAAATTAGCCATTAGGGTTTTCAGCTTTGTATTTTTTATTTCCTAGTTCTAGAATCGTCTTTTGAGTAGTATTTAAGGAGGTCCAACCTGTGGATACCCCTTGTTCCAGAATTTAGCAAGCTTTTGTAATTCCTTTTTTATTAATAAAAAGTTGGTATTTTCTAGCAAGAAATTTAATTCCTTTTCTATTTTAAAAAGTTGGTGTAAGTTGCAAATTCTGTGTTCCATTTTTAAAGAGTGAAAGACTTGTGTGAGATTACAAGTTTTCAAGTTTTCCAAAAGTGTTTTAATTTTTAAAAATCCAATCTTTCATGAAGTGAAAGTGGACTGAAAGATTTGGATTTTTAAAGTTAGTATTGTTTTAAAACGTGGTGTTAAAGTTTTGAAAGTTTGTGGAAGGATTTTTAAGAAATTAAAAAAGAAAACAGGATATATTATGTTATTGTTCTTGGTTTCTTTCTTTTGATTTTTCTTAGCAGTTTGGAGATTGGAGTGTTGATTTGTAAGAGAATCAGCATACACCCCAGTGTATTGGAGAAGGCTAAACTAGCCTTAGTTGGTCTTGGAATGTGAGACCAACAAGGTAACTCTTTTTCTTTATTTTTTCTGTTTAAAAGGTGAAGTTTATGTGATTTGCATGCTTTGGTGCTATACGTGTGTTAATCTGTTGATTTGAGTTCAATTAAGAATGATATGCATGTTAGATGCCTTTAGAATCAGATTGGAGTGGTTTTGAAAGGAATTGATGTGTTAAAATCGTTTTCAAAACTTTAAAGGGTTGTTTGGATACAGGTTTTAGCAAGGTTAAAAATCTTTGATTGTGTTTTAAAAACGTGTTAGATAGGTTCATTAGGATTGTCTAGGATTGCATACTAGATTTGGATCAGTTTAGTGCAGGATTGAAGCAAGTTGGTGAATAAAAAGTCAAAAAAGTGAGCTAAAAATCTGCTTGGCCTTTTTTCTTCTTGTTTTGTTCAAAATTTGTTCAAGAGCTTGTAATCTGTGTTGAGTGTTAGGTTATTATAGGATTTAAGTTTGCTTGTATGCTAGATGGTAAGTTTGTGTGCCTAAGCTTGGGCTTTGAAACTCATTAGGGTGCAAGTTATAAGCTAGAACACCCACAGACCTGCCTAAAAGACCTCAGCAACTTAAAATGCCATGATGTGCTTTGGTTTGTGATTTTTTGTGCTAAGTGGTGCTTGATTTCCTGTTTATTGTGACTCCCTACACTCAGAAAGAGTGTAGGGGTGCCTGTTTGTTCCAAAAACAACAACACCAAATCAAATCCAAGCCCCTCTTGGATTCTTTGCACAAGTGAAAACAAGCATAACTTGCTTGTGTTCTTGAAAGAAGTTCAACTGGCCACGTTTTTTAATTGATCTTTGTTTAATCTTGCAAAAAGGGTAATTGGATTCGTGTTTCAAGCTAAAAAAAGGTTAACAGATTGATTTGGAAAGTAAAAAAATAAAAAAAGAAAAAAAAGTGCAAAAACTTCACCCGCACTGGACTCGAACCCCCGACCTGCAGCTCCGGAGTAAGGGGTTCTACCAGTGATCTAGATGAGTTCTTATGTTAACCTTTCATTTCATTAGTTATTTAAGGTGACTTTGGTTTTGGCTTATTTAATTAAGCCGTGACCATTTCCAGCTTATTTAAGCTTATTTGCTTAGCTTTTTGGTACCTAGTATTTTTCCTAGGGTTTAGTTAGGTTTTAGGATTTTTCTGTGTAAAAGTTTTATTTTTCCCATTATTTAATTAATTGTTAGGATTATTTTTAGTTTTATTTTTAGAAAGTGTATAAAAAATAGCAAACAGTAATTAAAAAATATAAAAAAATAGTTTTTAAGTTTTAATTCATGTTTTTGAGGTTTACATATCAAAAAGTTTTCAAAAACTTTAATTTTTAATTTTATTTGATTTTAGGGTTTTTAGACAACTTTAAAAATTAATATAAAATTAACTAAAAGGTTTTAGGAACTCTAACTTGCTTTTTTATCTTAGTTAGATTATTTAGGATTTTTGAGAATTTTTTAGAATTTATTTGAGAATTTTTTATTTTTTAGATTATTTTAATATTATTTTATTAGAAAAAAAGTCAAAGTTTTATTTTTAATTTTTTTTAATTTTTCCTAGATTCTAGACATTAAAATAGGAACTTTTTCACTTTCCAATTAATTTTTAGGCCTTTCAATTAATTTTTAGAATTAATTTAAGATTTAATAGATTTTAATAGTTTTTAGGAGTTTAAAAATAGTTTAAATTGGTTTTAAAATTTTTAAAAATAGTTTTTAGCTTAATTAGGTCATTTTTGAGGTTTACAAACTATAAAATCTTGTTTAGGGCTTTTTAATATTTAAAAGTGATTTTTAGGGCTTTAATTAGCATTAAAAAGTCATTATTAAATTAATTAAAAGGTTTTGGCAAGTTTTGATTTTTTGTAAACTCTTAGAATTATATTGTGGATTTTTAGTAATTTTTAGGAATTTTTAGGTTAAAATTTTAAATTTTGTACTTTTTACGTTTTTTACGTCGTAACTTTCTAGTAGTGTTTTTGCCTATTTTTCTATTTTTTCGTCTTCGTCATTTTCTCTTCTTTTCTTCTTGTTAATAATCAAAAACAATTAATCAAATCAATTCAATTCACAACACACGTGCCTCCTCGAGAGAACGATCCCCACTCATTGGGTCATAACTTGTGGTTTTCCTAAATCACTCGTTAACGCTTACCACTATTTTATTGCATCCTTTTCCTAAAGAGTTGCAAAACTTCAACCTCACATGCTCACATATATACACGGCTACATATAAAACATGTAGCATGTTTCCAAATTTTGTTAAGTGTGGTACACACACATTACTAGTTATAACTTCATTACTTGTTTTCCTAGTTCTTAAAGACATGTTTCAAGTTATGTAACTTATTACAATAGAAAGGTTTGTAAAGTGTAAGTACATAATGGACAAGTTCACATACATCTTAAGGAGATATAACACATGAATGAGTGTTCTAGGATTATTGGGTGGAATTTTAGGTATATTAAATCATGGTAAAATCATGGATTTTACAAGTTTTCCAATAAGCACACTCAATAAGCTGGAATCAAGAATAAGCTGTTTTGAAAAAGATAAGCCAATTCGTTTTCTAGTCAAACTTCAAAACCAAAAGCTACCAGATAAGCTAATTAGGTGGAAATAATAAGATCTATCATAAAAGAAAAGTTGTTGCACAATGAAATACGCTAGAAATGCTTATCAATAATCTGTTGACCAAATTGCACTATCAGTGCGAAGTGTCAGTGGGAAAGGAGTTCCCACTGATGATTCAATTATTGGTGATTTTAGTGAGTTTTACTTAGAGATTTTGGACAATAAGGGCACCCCTAAAATTAGTGAGTTGTACGGAGTCACAATCAAGCAAGAAATCACAATTCCACACAGCCAAATGATACAATTAATTCAAACAATGCATAAACATGAGAATAAGCAAGGTCTGGTGAATTAAGTAGTTGTTTAAGCTAGTTTAAGCCAATAAAAATCCACCAAAAGCATACAACATCAACAACAGACTTAATCAAGCACAATTAAACTAATTTCAGGCAATGATTCACAATTTTGGACTAGTATTAAACCTAAATGGTGTTTGTTGATGCACTTGGTAAACAGAAAAAACCCTTTCCTAATGTACTTAACCAAAAATCGAATTTCAAAGCCACAAATAAATCATTCAGGTTGCATAAATTTGATTAATAACTTTTTAGCCCTAGTTTAACATGCAATCTAGGTGATGACCAATTTTCAGTTCATAAACAACTAAAACAAGCTTGATTTTATCAAAGATTCAGTTAGGTGTTTAAGTTCATAAGATGAGCAAATTACAACACAAAACCACCTTAATATCAGATAAAAACACACCTTAACTCTCAACACCTACTCAATTAATGATTTTACTTGATTAACATGCAATCCCAAACACCACTTTAAAAACTTAGATCCATTTTTAACAAAGCAACTACGTTTTTCATTCCAAGAAAATCTTAAACAAGCATTCAAACAACAATATTATGAACTAAGAACAAGTTATCATGCATCAAACATCATCATACAGTAGTAGATACCAAAATCACTTGAACAGGTCTTAAAGAGGAGAGATTATCCAAACCTCAGGGATGTACTTCCACACCCCCGAATGTCAAAGCTTATGTGATAGCAAGAACAATCACAAGCTAAGATTCAACAAAGTCAAGAGAAACAGATTATATAAAAAAATTAAAACAAGCATATTTATTCCAATCTTGTACCCCAAAACTTGAATCCTCCCAAACCAGAAGTCTCACTTCACCTTGATAATTATCTTATCAGGGTGATATGGTCAACCTATGATCCAAAAACTTCAGGTGTTTAAACAAGAAAGTGGAAAAATCAGGTTTTTGGAAAACTTTTGAAACAAACCTGCATAAATATTAAAACCATACTTTTGAAACCTCAATCAACACAAACTTAAATTATAAAGTAACAAACATGTAATAGTAACATGGTGCTTGGAATTCATCAACAAGATTCAAACTTTTTTCATTCACTTGAAACAAAGGTTTACAGAATTATGACCAAAAGAAAACCAAGAACAAGAGCTAAGGTGTATAATATGGATATTTTGCGTGTGTAGTTCATTTTCGTCTCGATTTAATTCGAATTGTGTATGTCATTTTTGTTCTCGGTATCTTAACGGATTGATCACAATTTAGGGTGGAATAGTCGTTTTTGGTAACTAAAAGGGGGAATGTTGTTTTATCTATTTCTACTTGCAAAATAAACGTGAAAATTATTAAACGGAAATATAAAGTAAATGAACAAATTTGAAACTTAGTTAAAAGTAAATTTAAAATTAAAACAAAACAAGACAAAAAACGAGGCAGGAAATGGCGGGAAATAACTAAACTCAAAATAAAACAACTACGTAAAATAAACAAAATATTGCGATGGAGGTTGTCGCAATACCCAGGGCTATCACAATAAAAGGGGAATCGCAATATCAAAAGCTATCGCAATGTTACTTCTATTGGAATGTCAAACCTATCGCAATGCATAAGCTGTCGCAATGTATAAACTGTCGCAATGTTTAGGCCATCGCAATATTGATCGCAATATTACCATCAGAATGTGAAGTCTGTCGCAATGTATAAGCTATCGCAATATGGCAAGCGAAATTTGGGCAGCGTTTCGTCGCAATATGCCTTATACCCGATCGCAATGTACGATGCCAGGGGCTATCGCAATCCACGATAAGAATAAGTGATCGGAATACTGTATCTGAATATTCGATCGCAAAGTAGAACCCCAAGGGTTATTGCGATCGCAATTTTCGGATCGGAAAAACTGTCGCAATGAGCCGTCGGAATGTCAAAACCCTAAGGTTTTGCGATGGAGCACAAAGTATTCAGATGGAATAAATAAGCTAAAAACCAATAAGGACTTAACCAAAAACTTAACAAAATCAATATTAAGGAGAACTAAATAAGCTACGAAGAAAAACTTCAAGAACACTAAATAAGCAAAATTTATAAAATAAACTTTAAAAGGATTAAACTTTTGAAAACATTTAAAAGAGAATAAGCTAAAAATGAATTCTAGACGAACAAAAACACTTGTAAAACTTTAACTAACGAATAATGAAACACGAAAAGAAAGATCTAAAGGTGACGTGTAGAAAATAAGGTGAAATGGATGAAGAACAAGAAATCGTAACTAACAAGAATGATGAAAAAATTGAAGATTAAACCAAGATTAAACTTAAAACAAGAAAGATTAGATTAAAGCAAGAAAAAGAAAACAAAGATGAAGTTTTTCTAGTGAGAGAAAGTAAGCACTTTCTCTCTCTAGAACTTAAAAAACTACAAATTTTACTAACTAAAAATCTAACACCCTCAAATGAACTATGAGGGGAGTATTTATAGGAGAAGGGGAGGTGGTTGGTGAGTTGCTTCCTTTTCTCTTTCTTTGTCTTCTCGTCTTTTAATAAAAATAGACGTTTTCTTCTTTGGCTCGAGATTAACAGAATAATTAAACGAACTCGTCTTCTAATTTTCTTCTTTTAGTAAACTTGGTTCTTCGACTTCGTTAAACTTCCGTCTTTAGTCTTTTTCTTCGATAAATCTTCAGAATAGGCCTTTGACTTCCGTTCTTTTTGCACTCTTGATCTTTTGACTTTGTCTTTTGTCTTTTCCTTCGATAAAAGCTCGTGAAAGCCCGTGTTTTCTTCTTTTTTTATCTTTTGGTCCTAAAACACAACAGAAACACAAACCACGCATAATTCCGACATTTACGACATAAAATACACGTTATGGTCTTGTTTTTAATTGTTTTTAGTGGTAAAAGGATGGGTGTTTTCTCACCTATCAAATCCCCTATAATTGACCATTGCAATGACCTCATGCAATGCATTAGTTTCAAAGCAGATTTACATTCTCCATCATAATTAACCCACCTTGGCCTTTATTAAATACTAGACACTAAGGAAACTTAAAAAGATAGAAAATTTACAAAATGCTAGAAGGAAGAAACTTGTAAAGAAATCAAAGAATTACATTAGGGCTTTTGGTTTTATGAATGCTTATCACCCTCAAGTTTCACGTTACCCATGCCAATCTTAAAAATGAGATCATTGTAATTACAAGTTAGCACAACTAACACTTACTCATGCGGTTTAATTATTCACTTAGACTCCGTTATTCCTATGGTGTATCTCTTATGTTTTATTGATGTCTTGAATGATCACGAGGATGCATTTTTGACTTATTTTGATAGGTTATTAAGGCTGAAAATAAAGTAGGACGGTCTAATCCATAGTTAGCTAAATGACAAAATCTTTTAAAACTACTTCTCGAAACCTTATAAAGTTCATATCTTGGCATAACTCGTTTCACGATTTAAGAGCTTTCTCGGACCGATATTTGGCCTTTACTTCATACTTCGAATCTTGAGAGACGTTCTTGAAATAATGGTCTTCTCGTCATAATTGGAATTTCTTCACTTGAAGTTTTTGAGAGATACTTCAAACATGGACCACGACTTCTTTATTTTTCTTCAATCTTAATTTGGGATTTTGATGTACAACGATCCGCCTCCTTTTCGAACTTGGATCTATTTATCCTCATACCTTGTTAGGGTCTTTTCGGATAGACTTCTCCATGATCTTTATGGGAGTGATTGCTTTTCGTCGTGTGTCTTGATCCTTCATATTGATTTTGGAATAATGATTCTTCACATCATCTTGGATCTTTAGCAACAAAATGGAGCCCTCATGCCTTGTTAGGGCCTTTTCGGACACGCCAATCTTCGCGTCCCATTTCAGTAAGTTATGCCTTGGCTATGAACTCTAATTAATCCTGAGAAACTTTTAAACGATCTTGGGCTAGAAGCTAAGTAATTTTTCAAATCGTACGACCTTACTCATAATTAACTCACATAAGTTCATGAAAGAATACCAAACTTTAATTGAACTCTATCATTTCTCGTTCTTCACAGTTTAAAATCTCAAGTAATAAGACTCGTGGATACTTAGCCTAATAAACCAATTAAGGTCTACATGGTTAAGTATAATAGCTAGAGTAAACTTAGATAAGTAAACTCGGGTTGAGTCAAAATATTCACAACGGGCCTAATATATCAAAGATATCTAAACTTGCTAATACCATTTTATTTAATAATTCATTTTGACTTTATTCTAGCAACGAAAATATATACATACGATGAAAAGAAATAACGATAACAAAATAAAATACTACTAGGCCAAAATAGATAAAAAAAAATTTGAAAAACACCGAAAAATCTATTTTCCGGTTAAAATGAGGTCAAAATCATGGAAAAGCCCACTTAAATTCGATACAAATCCCCCTACAATTGATGTAAACATTGTCCTCAATGTTTAAGCATGTGGGAGTAAACTCTCCTACACTTAGGACATTGTGCACGTTGTTTAAATCTTGCCACGGAAGAGACAACTAAAGTGATTTCAATATTAACATATAAGATATGAAATATCGAATCACAAGAGTTTAGGATAGAACCGGGAAGACGGGTACACGGAATCACGGGTCATCAAAAGTCATCAAGAGTGTGTCTATGAAAGCTTGAATCCCTGTACATCATAAGAAAGAAAACAACAAACACTTACAAGGCTCCCCCTACACTTATGATAAATACAGATAAAGATAGATAGATAATCGGGTTGCCTCCCGAAGAGCGCTTGTTTTTGTTAACCGGGTCACGAGCCTGACTCGGTCCTGAATTAATTCAAAGGAAAGGTGGAGAGTGATGGAGTCATCTCATGAGAGATGTCCTCTCCAAAGTACAACTTAACTCATTGGCCATTCACCTTGAAATTGGGCCCATTTGGTTGAGCTAGCTCAATGGTGCCATATGGAAAAACATGAGCAACGGTGAATGGGCCAGACCAACGAGATTTAAGTTTTCCCAAAAAGATTTTCAACCGAGAGTTAAAGAGTAAAACTTGATCTCCAACGTGGAAATCTTGGTTCTTAATCTTGGAATCATGAACGAGCTTAGTTTTTTCCTTATAGATCAAAGAGTTTTCATAAGCTTCATTCCTGAGTTCATTAAGTACATTGAGTTGAATTTTGCGAAGATCACCGGCTTTGTTGATATCAAAATTAGACCATTTCAATGCCCAATAAGCCTTATGTTCCAACTCAATGGGGAGGTGGCATGCATTTCCGTACACAAGACGATAAGGAGTACACCCTATAGGTGTCTTATATGCGGTATGGAATGCCCATAAAGCATCATTAAGTTTATCGGCCCATGAGGCACGATGCTCTCCCACGGTACGTTATAATATTCATTTAAGGCCATGGTTAGAGATCTCGGCTTGACTATTAGTTTGTGGATGATACGCAGTGGAAAGACGGTGATTGACACCATACTTAGTCATGACTCGTGCAAATTGATCGTTCCAAAAATGAGTCCCGCGATCACTAATGATAGCACGAGGAACACCAAATCGAGCGAATAATTATTTTAGAAAGTTCACAACTACCCTCGCATCGTTAGTGGGTAAAAATTTTGCATCAACCCATTTAGATACGTAGTCAACGGCTACGAGGATGTACTTGTTCCCTTTAGAAGATGGGAATGGCCCATAAAGTCGATGCCCCATACGTCAAAGATCTCACATTCTTGAATGAAATTTTGAGGCATCTCATCTTTACGTCTGATCTTGCCTTATCGTTGGCAAGCATCACAATGCTTAACCATTTCGTGTGCATCACGATAAATGGTGGACCAGTAGTATCCAGAGTCAAAAACGTTTTTCGCGGTGTAATTGGGACCAAAGTGACCACCGGTTGGTCCTTTATGGCAAGCTTCCAAGATTTGTAAAGCTGCGGGCACGTCAACACACTGACGAAAGATCAAATCAACACATTGTTTGAAGAGATAAGGGTCGTCCCAATAATAAGTTTTCACGTCCTTAAAGAATTTCTTCCTTTGTTGGGACGATAACCCTTCACTAAGAATTCTTCCCGCCAAGTAGTTTGCAATGTCCACAAACCACGGGGTCTCATCAAGATTGGAGTTAATAGACATCAAGCTCTCAAGGGGAAAAGATTCATTAATATCTTGATTTGGAACTTCCCCTTGATAAGGATCCTCGAGTCTACTAAGATGATCCGCGGCTAGGTTTTCTGCTCCTTTTTTATCGCGAATTTCAATTTTGAATTCCTGAAGGAGTAAAACCCAACGAAGAAGTCTTGCTTTAGAATCTTGTTTTGTTAACAAGTACTTCAAGACGGAATGATCGATGTACACGATGGTGGTGGAAAGGACAAGATAGGGGCGAAATTTTTCAAAAGCATATACAACAGCTAAAATCTTTTTTTCGGTTGTAGTGTAATGCAATTGAGCCCCCGTTATTGTCTTTCTAGCGTAATGGATTAGTTGGAAATGTTTGTTAATTCTTTGTCCCAAAACCGCTCCGATAGCAATTTCGCTAGCATCGCACATAAATTCAAAGGGTAACTCCCAATTAGGAGTAACTAAGACCGGTGCCTTAGTTAATTATCCTTAAGAAGATTGAACGATTCGATACACTCTTGAGAAAAGATAAAAGGTGTATCTTTTTCCAGGAGGAACGTCATCGGGCGCACGATTTTAGAAAAATCTTTAATAAACCGGCGAGAGAAGCCCGCGTGACCAAGGAAACTTCTCACACCCTTCACGGTTGAAGGAGGAGGTAGTTTAGCAATAACCATCGACTTTAGCACGGTCGACTTCAAGACCGGCTTTGAAGATTTTGTGTCCAAGAACGATGCCTTCTTTTACCATAAAATGGCATTTTTCCCAATTTAGAACAAGACGAGTGTCTTCACATCGTTTGAGCATGCGTTTTAAATTGGCAAGGCAAGAAGTGAAAGATTCACCAAAGACCGAGAAATCATCCATGAAGACTTCCATGGTTTGTTCAACCATGTCATGGAAGATATCCAACATACACCTTTGGAAAGTCCCGGGAGAATTGCAAAAACCAAAAGGCATTCTTTTGTAAGCAAATGTTTCGTAAGGACAAGTGAATGTGGTTTTTTCTTGATCTTTAGGATCGATGGGTATTTGAAAATAACCCGAGAAACCGTCTAAAAAGCAATAGTATTCGTTACCCGCAAGACGTTCTATCATTTGATCCATAAAAGGAAGAGGGAAATGATCCTTTCTCGTAGCATCATTGAGTTTGCGATAGTCAATTGATAGGTGTGTAAACACCCATCCTTTTACCACTTAATTCTGGCTAAAACAAGACCAAAACACGTGTTTAATATCATTTGTTTGGAATTATGCGTGGTTTTTGTGTTTATTGTGTTTTCAGAGCTAACCGGATGAATATTAAAGAAAACATGGGATTGCACGGGTTTTATCGAAGAAAAAAGACTCAAGACGAAGTCTATTGTCCAAGACATGCAAAAGATTTGAAGTCAATGGGACTATTTGAAGAATTATCGAAGAAAAGGACCAAAGATGGAAGATTTACATAAGTCGAAGAAACTCAAGTCCATTAAACGAAGAAATTAAAAGATGAGTTGAATTTAATCGACGACAAATCTCGAATCAGAATCGAAAACGTCAACTTTTCTGAAAAGACGAGAAGACAAAAAGAAAGGGAGAAAGCCCACTCACCAACCAACCACTAGGAGTATAAATAGATTCCTCCTTCACATTTTAGGGGGAGCTTTCATTTTCCTTTTTCCCAGTTCTTTGTTTCATAGCTTCACCAACACCATTAGGGTGTTTGGTGATTTTTCATTTTTCTTTCAATCTTGTAAGTGTTTAATCTTTACTCTTGTTACCTTTACATTAATCCTTTAATTTCATCTTTTCATTCATCTTGTTCTTCATCATCTTCTATTGCAAGTTCTTAAGTTTTTTATTTGATTCAAGTTTGATCTTAAAAAGTTGTTGATTTAGTGTTTTTATTGGTGGGATTTGTTACTTATGGTATTTAAATGATTTGTGTTTAATTTGGCAAAACCTTTTTACTTCTTTAGTTTGGTTTTGGATTGATTCGAGTCCCCTGTTTTACCGCTACTGTTTCTGTTCTTCATTCCAGGAATATTCCGAATATACAAGTCTTTCCGAATAGGGGTTTTTACTTTTCTCTTACTCGGAATATTTCCAATATTCCGCATAGCCAGTTTCTTTTTCTTTTATTCGGAATCTTTTCATACATTCCGCATAGGTTTGATTTTCCGAATAGGACTGTTCACTTTTCCTTCACTCGGAATATTTTATATATTCCGAATAGCTTGTTTTTCCGCATAAACCATTTTTTTCCGAATAGAGCTTTTTATTCCGAATAGGCAATGTTTTCTGCATAGCTCAACTTTTCCGAATAGCTTACTTTTTCCGCATAGTCCAGTTTTTCCGAATAGAGCATTACATTCCGCATAGAGCAATGTTTTCCGAATAGCCTTAATTTTCCGCATAGGATAACTTTCCGCATAGATGGGTTTTTCCGAATAGCATGTTTTTCCGTATAAACCAAATTTTCCGCATAGCATGTTTTTCAGCATAAGCCATTATTCCGAGTAGACTTTATTTTTCCGCATGGTCATCATTCCGAATAGAGCATCTTCTCCATTTATTCCGAATAGCACTAGTTTTCAATAAGGATCTTTTACAGCTTTATCATTTAATTGTTTAATTTAAATTGATGTTCTATTTTTAGTGATTTACTGTTTCTGGCTTTAATCTTTATTTACTTCATTTATTTAGAATAGAAAACCAATTCCACTTTTTGTCACCAAGAACAAAGCATTCCACTTTAAACTGAGATCAATTCGAGAGGATTCCGAGAATTGTTTTGAACCCAATGAAAAAGCTTGTATCAAATGGCGCCGCTGCCGGCTCTTCTCGTTAAGATCAAATGTTTTTTGTGAGAACTTGGATTTTGGGATCCGTTCCCCGTGAACGTTACTTTTTCACAAAAATTTTCAAAAATCCTAAAAAATATAAAATTTTCAAAAATACAAAAAAAAAAAATTAATTAAAAAACAATAAAAACCAAAAATATTTTTGCTTTGTTTTTCTTTGTTCGTTCTTTTGCAGGTGTATGCGCACTCGATCCACGTCATATCAAGAGCCCGAGCCTCTCGATCACTTAGACATGGCCGGTGTACCACCTCCAAACAATAATAACAACAACAACCCACCTTTCAACAACATGAACAATAACAACAACAATGAGCCCCTTCCGGATAATCGCCCGATGATTGAATTGCTGCAAGCTCATGTCGATGGCAACACGGACCCAATTGTCATACCTCCAATTGCCGCCAACAATTTCGAGCTAAAATCAGGCTTTATCTAGATGGTCTCCGCTCAACCATTCTTGGGACGTACCATTGATGATCCACACGACCACATCAAGAGATTTCTACTACTCACCAACACGGTCAAGTTCAATGGTGTTCCACAAGAGGTTATAAGGTTACAACTTTTTCCCTTTTCTTTAGAGGGACAAGCCCGGCATTGGCTTGCTAAGGAACCGCCACAGAGTATTCTCTCGTGGACGGATTTGGAAACAAAGTTTATCAATTACTTTTTTCCACCCTCTCGTACTACCGCTTTGCGGAATGAGATCATAAATTTTGAACAAAAGTACGATGAGTCGTTCAGTGAATCTTGGGATCGTTTTAAAGATCTTTTAAGAAAATGCCCACAACATGGTTTTACCAAAGTACATCAAATCAATACTTTTTACAATGGTTTAAGCATGAGTGATCAAGATTCACTGAACAGTGCCTCGGGGGTTAATTTATTGGCTAAGACTTCCAATGCTGCTTGGGACATCATTGAGAATAAGTCTCGTGTGCAAACCAAGAGTATTCGGACCAATGTTGCTAGTGCTAGCACTAATGACAGCGACAAGCGATTAGACAAAATCACTACGCTTCTTGAATCGCTTGTCACCCACACCGTCAGCAACAACAACAGCAACAACGCCAAAAACGCTCAAGTGAACGCTGTCAGCCAACCTTGTGAGATATGCGGTGGTCCTCACTCTTACACAACTTGTACCGCCACCCAAGATTACCCTGCTGAGAATGTGAATGCGGCATATGGCACCTATCCTCAACCTGCTTATCAAGCTAGACCTCAAGGTGACCGTAACTTGCTTAGCTACCGCTCCAACAATTATCTTTCCCCACCTGGTTTTCCTCCTACCAACCCAAACCAACAACAAAACCTTAATCGTCCTCCTCAACAACAACAACAACCTCGACAACCATACATCCCTCCTCACAAGCAGCAACAACCGCCTCAACGTAACAATCAAGTCTACCAACAACCAGCTTACCAACCACCTGCATACAATGCTCCTTCCAACCAAACCACCACTGCATTACACCAAGAGGTCGCAACCTACATGAGAACCAATGATGTGATAGTGGGAAATCTCCAAGAGGAAGTGCGCAATTTGAAAGCAGACTTGGTCAAGCAAGGAAACGATTTGAGAGCAGATATAAGAAATACGTTGGATAGCCAAACTAATGATCTGAGGAACATGATGGCTAGTTTCTTCCAAAGTAGTCAACCCTCTTCTTCGGGTACTCTTCCGAGTAACACCGTTGCGAACCCAAGAGGGGAGATGAAAGCAATCACTACTCGAAGTGGTAAAGGTACCAAGGAACCCGAGCTTCCTATACCTCCACCGGTGGTTGTGAATAAGGAGAACGAGTCACCTGCTCCTATTCCTCATCCTTCTCCTTCCCCAATTTCTCCACCTCTTCCTTCTACCCCTCCTCCACCCGTGGTTGTGAGTGATCCTATTCTCCTAAAGCCTTCTTCTTCATCCAATATACCTTATCCTTCAAGGTTGAGGAAAGAGAAGCAAAAGAGCAAGGATGATATTCATGTTTCGAATTTCCTTAAAATGTTCAAACAACTGAATTTCAATATCTCCTTCGCTGAGGCTCTCGCTCACATGCCCAAGTATGCGAAAATGTTTAAAGATCTTCTGAGCGACAATGAAAAGCTCCTCGATATTGCCAACACCCAACTTAATGAGAATTGCTCTGCAGTGCTCTTAAGGAAATTGCCAACCAAGCTTGGTGATCCGGGTCGTTTCTTATTTCCTTGCAATTTCCCGGGAGTAGAGAATTGCATGGCCCTAGCCGATCTAGGTGCCAGTATTAATCTCATGCCTCTAAGTGTTTGGAAGCAATTATCTCTCCCAGAGCTAGTCCCCACCAAAATGACTTTGGAATTAGCAAACCGTACGGTTGCTTATCCAGTGGGGATAGCCGAAGACGTCATTGTAGGAGTCGACAAGTTCACCTTTCCTGCTGATTTTGTTGTCGTCGACTACGAGATGGACCCCCGTGTGCCACCTATTGTTGGTCGTCCATTCTTAAGGACCGGTCGCACTCTCATTGATGTTGAAGCCGGTGAGCTTATCATGAGAGT
Organism: Glebionis coronaria; assembly: GCA_025667525.1. Classification (NCBI taxonomy): domain Eukaryota; kingdom Viridiplantae; phylum Streptophyta; class Magnoliopsida; order Asterales; family Asteraceae; genus Glebionis; species Glebionis coronaria. The sequence goes on from CM046877.1 coordinate 326,509,737, forward strand.
GGGTGACGATAAAGTAGTCTTCAACATGGGAAAGTTGTCTAAACATCCTTATTCATATGAGAGTGTTAATTGTATTGACGTTCTTGATGAGGCTTGTGAAGAACACTTTAATGATGCTTGCAAAAGTATTCCTACCTCTCTTCCCAATGTTGAGACCGTGTCTTCTATTGATTCTTCGTTGTCTCTATTTGGAGATAGTGATTTATTTTGGAACAATCTTGAAGATACCATGGGAGATGCGAATTTAGCTACTAATGATTCTCCTACCGATGGGGATGAAGACATGAATTTCTTTGACAATCTTCTCAACGAAGACAATCCCTCGCCTCCATCTCCCACGATCATTGCTATCGATACTCCGACTTTGAAAACGCCTCCCGTCGAAAATCCTCCGGATTTGGAACTTAAGGAGTTGCCGCCACATCTCGAGTACGTGTTCCTTGACGACAACAAGAAGTCGCCTGTCATTATTGCGAAGGATTTGAAAGATGCAGAGAAGACTCGCTTCGTTGCCGTGCTAAAAGCTCACAAGAAGTCTATTGCTTGGAAGATTTCGGATATTCGTGGAATTGATCCTCACTTCTGCACGTACAAAATTCTCATGGAGGACGACTATAAGCCTACTATTCAAAGCCAACGAAGGGTGAATCCAAAATTCCATGAAGTCATCAAAACAGAGGTTATCAAACTTCTTGATGCGGGTATGATTTACCCTATTTCGGATTCACCATGGGTTAGTCCAATCCATTGTGTGCCCAAGAAGGGCGGAATAACCGTTGTTCCCAATGAACACAACGAGTTGATTCCCACTCGTCTCGTTACTGGGTGGAGAGTTTGTATAGACTACCGCAAACTCAATGATGCCACGAGAAAGGATCATTTCCCTCTACCTTTTATGGACCAAATGCTTGAACGTTTAGCGGGTAATGAATATTACTGCTTTCTTGATGGTTTCTCGGGTTATTTCCAAATACCCATCGATCCCCAAGATCAAGAGAAGACTACATTCACTTGTCCCTATGGCACTTTTGCTTACAAAAGAATGCCTTTCGGCTTATGTAATGCGCCCGGGACTTTCCAAAGGTGTATGTTAGCTATCTTCCATGACATGGTTGAACAAACCATGGAAGTCTTCATGGATGATTTCTCGGTCTTCGGGGATTCATTCTTTTCTTGCCTTGCCAATTTGGAACGTATGCTACAGAGGTGCGAAGACACTCGCCTTGTTCTGAATTGGGAAAAATGACATTTTATGGTAAAAGAAGGCGTCGTGCTTGGACATAAGATCTCGAAAGCCGGTCTTGAAGTTGACCGTGCTAAAGTCGATGTTATCGCAAAGTTGCCTCCACCTTCAACCGTGAAGGGTGTGAGAAGTTTCCTGGGTCATGCGGGCTTCTACCGTCGATTCATCAAAGATTTTTCTCAAATCGCTCGCCCGATGACCCACCTCTTGGAAAAAGATACCCCTTTTATCTTCTCCAAAGAGTGTCTTGAAGCCTTCAACTCGCTTAAGGATAAGCTCACTAAGGCACCTGTCTTGGTTACCCCTAATTGGGAGCTACCCTTTGAGTTGATGTGCGATGCTAGTGATTTTGCTATTGGAGCGGTTCTTGGACAAAGAGTGAACAAACACTTCCAACCGATCCATTACGCTAGCAAGACAATGACGGGGGCACAATTACATTATACGACAACCGAAAAAGAGCTTTTAGCTGTTGTCTATGCTTTTGAAAAATTCCGCCCCTATCTTGTCCTTTCTACCACCATTGTGTATACCGATCATTCCGCGCTGAAGTACTTGTTGACAAAGCAAGATTCCAAACCAAGACTTCTTCGCTGGGTTTTGCTGCTCCAGGAATTTAAAATCGAAATTCGCGATAAAAAAGGAGCAGAAAACTTAGCCGCGGATCATCTCAGCAGACTTGAGGATCCATACCAAGGGGATCATCCGAATAAAGAAATCAATGATTCTTTTCCCTTGGAGACCTTAATGTCTATAAACTCGAAGCCGAATGAAACGCCGTGGTTTGCGGACTTTGCAAACTACTTGGCGGATGGAATTCTCAAGGAAGGGTTGACGTCCCAACAAAAGAAAAAGTTCTTCACCGACATTAAGACTTACTTTTGGGACGACCCTTACCTATTCAAACAATGTGCCGACCTGATTATCCGTCGATGTGTTGATGGACCGGCAGCGTCTGAAATCCTTGATGCTTGCCACAAAGGACCCACCGGTGGTCACTTTGGTCCCAACTACACCGCAAAGAAAGTGTTTGATTCGGGATTTTATTGGCCCTCCATATATCGTGATGCTCACAATATGGTTAAACGATGTGATGTTTGCCAAAAGCAAGGCAAAATCACACATAAAGACGAGATGCCTCAGAATTTCATACAGGAATGTGAAATTTTTGATGTGTGGGGTATCGACTTTATGGGGCCATTCCCTTCTTCTAAAGGAAACAAATACATCCTTGTAGCCGTTGACTACGTTTCAAAGTGGGTTGAAGCCAAAGCTTTACCTACTAATGACGCAAGGGTGGTTTGTAACTTTTTGAAAGCTCTTTTCGCTAGATTCGGTGTGCCTCGTGCCATTATTAGTGATCGTGGGACTCATTTTTGCAATGAACAATTCGCAAGAGTCATGGCTAAGTACGGTGTAAATCATCGTCTTTCCACAGCCTACCACCCACAAACTAATGGCCAGGCTGAAATATCCAACCGAGGACTGAAGCGAATTCTTGAAAGGACCGTGGGAGAGCATCGTGCCGCATGGGCTGATAAACTTGATGATGCTTTGTGGGCTTTTCGTACCGCTTACAAGACCCCGATCGGCTGTACGCCTTATCGTCTTGTGTACGGGAAAGCGTGCCACCTCCCCATTGAGTTGGAGCACAAGGCTTACTGGGCCTTGAAGTGGGCTAACTTCGATATCATCAAAGCCGGTGATCATAGGAAGCTTCAACTCAATGAGCTGAATAAACTCCGTAATGAGGCTTATGAAAATTCTTTGATCTATAAGGAAAGGACTAAGCTCATTCATGACTCCAAGATCAAAAACCGAGAGTTCCATGTTGGAGACAAAGTCTTACTTTTTAACTCTCGGTTGAAAATCTTTTCGGGCAAGCTAAAATCTCGTTGGTCCGGCCCATTCACCATTGCCCAAATCTTTCCATATGGTACTCTCGAGCTTGCTCAACCTAATGGACCGAATTTTAAGGTGAATGGCAAACGAGTGAAGTTGTACTTTGGTGAGGACACCTCTCAGGAGGTGATTCCATCCCTCACCACGTTCCCCATGAACTAATTTTGGGTCGAGTCAGGCTCGTGACTCGGTTATCAAAAACAAGCGCTCCTCAGGAGGCAGCCCGAGTATCTATCCCTTTAACCCCCTAAGTGTAGGGGAGGACATATTTTGGTCGTTTGTGTTTGTGTGGTGATGTGATTACAGGGATAACTACAATCTTGGAAATCTCTGAAGAACCGTGCTCCCGTGTTATCCGAAATCCGGTTCTATCTTTCAACTATCGTGATTCAATTTTCTTCATACTCACATTTGAAATTGATCACTTTAGTCGTCTCTTCCTTAACTCGAGTTAACCAACGTGCACAATGTCATAAGTGTAGGGGAGATTTTTCCCACACGCTTAAACATTGAGGACAATGTTTATCTTAAGTGTAGGGGGGACATCTATCGAAGTTTTAAGTGGTCTTTTCCATGAAAATGCCTTCATTTAACCAGAAAATCCTATTTTTCAACATTTTTCAAATTTTTAATTAACTTTGGCCATTTAGTCGTAATTTTTAAATTTTTATCGTTGCTTTCATATGTATATATCCCGCAATAAAGTCAAAAATATTAATAAAGTGGTGTAGCTAGTTTTGAAATCTTTGACATATTAGGCCCGTTGCGTTTATTTTGACTCAACCCGAATAGACTTATCCAAGTTTATTCTAGCTAGTATCCTTAACCATGTAGACCTTAATTGGTTTATTAGGCTAAGTATCCACGAGTCTCATTACTTGAGATTTTAAATTGTGGAGGACGAGAAATGATAGAGTCAATTATAAGTCGGTATTCTTGCACAAGCTCACTTGGTGTAATTATTTGCCTATTCTCCCATCACTTGCTAATAACTTATCTGCAATAAGTAAGGTCGTACGATTTGAAAAGTTACTTAGCTTCTAGCCCAAGATCGTTTAAAAGTTGCTCGGTAATGACGAGAGTTCATAGCCAAGGCATAACTTATGAAGCGGGGCGCGAAGATTGGTAAGTCCGAAAAGGCCCTAACAAGGCATGAGGATCCCATTTTATTGCTAAAGATCCAAAGTGATGTGAAGAGCATTATTCCTAAAATCAATATGAAGGATCAAGACTCACGACGAAAAGCAATCAACTCCCATAAAGATCATGGAGAAGTCTATCCGAAAAGACCCTAACAAGGTATGAGGATAAATAGATCCAAGTCCGAAAAGGAGGCGGATCGTTGTATCTTAAAATCCCAATTAGAGATTGAAGAAATAATCATGAAGTCGTGGTCAACAAAGTTGGAGTACCCCTCAAAAGTCTCCAAGTGAAGAAACTCTATTATGATGAGAAGACCATTATCTCAAGAACGTCTCTCGAAGATATGAAGTATGAAGTACATGCCAAATATCGGCCCGAGAAAGGTCTCAAATCGTGAACCGAGTTATGCCAAGATATGAACTTTTTGATATCCCGAGAAGCAGTTTTAAGAGATTTTGTCCTTTAGCTAACTATTGATCAAATCGTCCCACTTTGATTTCAGCCTAAATAAACTATCGAAATAAGTCCCAAAAATGCATCTTCATGATCATTCTAAGACAAAAATAAAATATAAGAGATACACCTAGGAATAAGGGAGTTTAAGCATTTAATTAAGCCATGTGTGTAAGTGTTTGAATTGCTTACTTGTAATAACAATGATCTCGTTTTTAAGCTTAGTTTGGGGAACGTGAAACTTGAGGGTGATAAATCTTCGCAACACCAAAGCCCTAATGTAAGTCCTTGATTTCTCTGCAGGTTATTTCATCCTTTTGTTTATTTTAAAGTTTTAATTTCTCTTAGTATTTTAATTTTTATTTAGTAGTATTTGAATAAGGCCAAGGTTGATTGATTATGAGAAAAATGTAAATTTGCTTTATCACTAAGCATTGCATGAGGGCATGGCAATGGTTAAGTGTAGGGGATTTGATAGGTGTGTAAACACCCATCCTTTTACCACTTAATTCTGGCTAAAACAAGACCAAAACACGTGTTTAATATCATTTGTTTGGAATTATGCGTGGTTTTTGTGTTTATTGTGTTTTCAGAGCTAACCGGATGAATACTAAAGAAAACATGGGATTGCACGGGTTTTATCGAAGAAAAAAGACTCAAGACGAAGTCTATTGTCCAAGACATGCAAAAGATTTGAAGTCAATGGGACTATTTGAAGAATTATCGAAGAAAAGGACCAAAGATGGAAGATTTACATAAGTCGAAGAAACTCAAGTCTATTAAACGAAGAAATTAAAAGACGAGTTGAATTTAATCGACGACAAATCTCGAATCAGAATCGAAAACGTCAACTTTTCTGAAAAGACGAGAAGACAAGAAGAAAGGGAGAAAGCCCACTTACCAACCAACCACTAGGAGTATAAATAGATTCCTCCTTCACATTTTAGGGGGAGCTTTCATTTTCCTTTTTCCCAGTTCTTTGTTTCGTAGCTTCACCAACACCATTAGGGTGTTTGGTGATTTTTCATTTTTCTTTCAATCTTGTAAGTGTTTAATCTTTACTCTTGTTACCTTTACATTAATCCTTTAATTTCATCTTTTCATTCATCTTGTTCTTCATCATCTTCTATTGCAAGTTCTTAAGTTTTTTATTTGATTCAAGTTTGATCTTAAAAAGTTGTTGATTTAGTGTTTTTATTGGTGGGATTTGTTACTTATGGTATTTAAATGATTTGTGTTTAATTTGGCAAAACCTTTTTACTTCTTTAGTTTGGTTTTGGATTGATTCGAGTCCCCTGTTTTACCGCTACTGTTTCTGTTCTTCATTCCAGGAATATTCCGAATATACAAGTCTTTCCGAATAGGGGTTTTTACTTTTCTCTTACTCGGAATATTTCCAATATTCCGCATAGCCAGTTTCTTTTTCTTTTATTCGGAATCTTTTCATAGATTCCACATAGGTTTGATTTTCCGAATAGGACTGTTCACTTTTCCTTCACTCGGAATATTTTATATATTCCGAATAGCTTGTTTTTCCGCATAAACCATGTTTTTCCGAATAGAGCTTTTTATTCCGAATAGGCAATGTTTTCCGCATAGCTCAACTTTTCCGAATAGCTTACTTTTTCCGCATAGTCCAGTTTTTCCGAATAGAGCATTACATTCCGCATAGAGCAATGTTTTCCGAATAGCCTTAATTTTCCGCATAGGATAACTTTCCGCATAGATGGGTTTTTCCTATAAACCAAATTTTCCGAATAGCATGTTTTTCAGCATAAGCCATTATTCCGATTAGACTTTATTTTTCCGCATGGTCATCATTCTGAATAGAGCATCTTCTCCATTTATTCCGAATAGCACTTTTTTCAGTAAGGATCTTTTACAGCTTTATCATTTAATTGTTTAATTTAAATTGATGTTCTATTTTTAGTGATTTACTGTTTCTGGCTTTAATCTTTATTTACTTCATTTATTTAGAATAGAAAACCAATTCCACTTTTTGTCACCAAGAACAAAGCATTCCACTTTAAACTGAGATTAATTCGAGAGGATTCCGAGAACTGTTTTGAACCCAATGAAAAAGCTTGTATCATCAATACAAACTCTCCACCCCGTTACGAGACGAGTAGGAATTAACTCGTTGTTTTCGTTGGGAACAACGGTAATTCCGCCTTTATAGGCACACAATGGACCGGACTAACCCACGGTGAATCCGAGATAGGGTAAATCATTCCCGCATCAAGAAGTTTGATAACTTCTTTTTTGATTACATCATGAATTTTAGGATTAACCCTTCGTTGACTTTGAATCGCGGGTTTGAAATCTTCCTCCATAAGAATTTTATGAGTGCAAAAGGTAGGATCAATTCCACGGAAGTCGTAAATTTTCCATGCTATTGCTTGCTTATGCTTCTTTAGAACTTTGATGATGTAGAAATTGATAACCTATGAATCTATGAAGTGGGTTGATGTTTTCTAGTGAGAGAAACTAGAGAGAGAAAGTGAGAGAATATATGGAAGATTTTATTACTATGAAATGTGAAATGGAACAACAACCAACCCCTTTCCTTAGTGGAAAGGGGTATTTATAGTACCAAGCTAACCATGGGCTTGGGCCGGTCCATGACAAGCCCATGGACCGGTTCTTACTTAAGTTAATAAGTAACTAACAACTATTATCTAACTACGAGCTATTACAACATGAATATTATTGTGGAGTGACCGATACTTCTAATATACGTAAAAACGTATTTCTAACAATCTCCCCCTAAGGGAGGTCACTCCACGTTTACAAAGTTCTAAACCTAGCATACTATACTAAGTCTTCGTTCTTTAGCTCGTAGTCTTTTCTTCTTTTCTTTCTTTTGTTGTGAATATGTTGATTTGATCTTTTTGGCTTTGACTTGAGAGCATTGTTCTTTGGCCTTTCACGTGCGATCTTTGCCTTTCTTGTGAACTTTGCCTCCTCGTGACTTCATGTTCCACACACTTACGTCTTTTTGTTGAATTCTCGAAAGCTTCAGAGTTTGGTACAGCGGAAGACTTTATCTTGTACTTTCTTGAATTTTTGCTGAACTTTGTTGCAAAAGACATAAGCATGTGGGAACGACTTTTACAGGTACACCGCAACACCACCGTCTTCACTGGTACACAGCAACGCCACCGTCTTCAACAGGTACGCAGCAACGCCACCGTCTTTAACAGGTACACAGCAACGACACGAATAAAATGGCTTTGAACATTTTATTCTAATTCGGTAGCATTTTACCTCCGGTCGGTGAAGACCGTTGGACGATATTAGATATCGTACCCGTGACGGATAGTTTCAATTAAGTAACTTCCTGACAGGATTTCGCGGGTAACCCGTTCTCTTTATTCGACCGTCCAAAGCTGACTGCGAACATAAAGAGTAAATCACTTGGATAAATTATCCTTGTGATTAAAAGCCGTCAATTCATGAAACCTGGAACAAGTGAATTTCAATTAAGATTTTCACCATCGTTGCTTTCCAGTTATCACGAGCTCAATTCATAAAGAATCTTGCACGTTACCTACCAAGTGCTGTTTGATGTTGACACTAGAAGGATTTCCACTCGTCACTGTGGTCAATAAAGAGTCACTCTGAGTGTTCTGGCAAGATCATATGATAATGCGAAGAGGCCTGGAACGAGTTTAAGTTCAATTAAGAATTAAACCACTGTTACCTTCCAGTTTTTCACAAGATTGGTTCTAAAAGAACCGCACGTGTAACCTACCATGAGCTTGTTTGATGTTGGCTCAAGCAGGATTTCCATCTTCATTGTAATACTTACGTATTACTCGGATGTTCTGGCAATATTACAGGAATACTGCGTAGGACTCATGAAAATCTCTTACTTTTCACAGTGTGTGAGAAAGCAAGGAATAAATGAAAAGTGTCCTAATGAGACTTTTGATGATCTCTTGGCTCTAGACTCGATTGTGCGTTTTGATTTAGTGATCGATGGCTGGAGAGGAGTGCCACCTTTTCAATACCAGTCTATTCGGAGTGAATAAACCAGTAGATAACGTGTTGATCTCCGTGTGATTAAAACAAATACCTTTTGAGAGATATTTGAGTTAGCTGGGGAAGGGTTGTGCATTGCATCACTGGGTCCATGATGTCTTTCTTCAATACCGAGAATCATTAGCAAAAAATGACCTCAATAGCATATGTATTGACCCGGTTTCTGCCTAAAGTTGTAAGGAGGGCTTCTTTCTTTACACCCTTTATCTTTACATTTCTTTTTCATTCTTCAACCCCTTCAATGCTTACCAATACGTCATCACTAGCACCTTGTTGTGATTGTTCCAGTGCTAGCTTAAGTACTTGGTCGGCATTCAGCTACGTTCACATTCTTTCTCCATCTTTCCTAGGACTTCTAATTCTAACTAGGGAATTGTCCTTGGGAAGATTCCATCGGCTCTGATGAATCATTGGACTAAACCTATTCCTACCACCCTTTTGTCACCACATCCGTCGTGAATTAAGCGTGTTTTGGGAAGGAATTGCCACCATGAAAAATCATTGAAAATCACCTAAAGTACTTGTGATATTGAAATCAAAAGTTTTGTACCTTAGGTGTTTTGTTCATTAAAAACGCTCCCCCTTAACACGTGCTTTACACATATTAAGTTGGATAATCTTTAAGTCTTTTTCATTTTAGCCAAGTATCATTTAAATCTCCTTAATCCCATTTTCTCCCCTTATCCAAAATGTTAACCATTAATATTTGGGATATTGAATGGATTAACCGGTCTTTGGGTAAAAATGAAATTGATGTTTGGCCATAGAACAAATGATTGCTCCCCCTTAAGTTAATAAGGGATAGTTGTAGTGCTTTAGTATGATATATTTTGAAAGATTTAGAATCTCGTGAGAAATTCTTGAAAAATTATCATACCTTAACACTACAACAAGCCATTAAAGCACATTATTCACAAATATACATATTCACAAATAATACCAATATAGAGTGACCTGAAATGTATGACCCTTCAGATGGATCGTTGCAGTGTCCTGTAGTGCACTCCATATGGTCTACCACCCACAAATCTTTCCAAGCTCCTCATCAATCTACGTTCACGGAGCTTCTGATCGATCTTCTTGATGACATACTTTGCCATCTGCCGGTAACCTGGATGCCAATCCTCCGTCATTTCTGGCAAAGTTCCACCCGAGTTCAGATGCTCCAACTTGTCTCTGACTTGTATAAGAGTGCCATCACTATACTTGTGGAGCTCCCCTACCCTCATAAACTTCATCAAACCTCGACTGTTTAAGTAGAAGATGCCGGAATTCGGAACAGAAATGCCGGTATAAGGACATCTTGCTACATGTTGAGGTAACACTTGATTCACAGGACGGGTTAAATTGAGCTTCCTCTGATAGCTTTCAACTCCCAACTGAAGATCTTCAACTCGTGTCTTGATGACAACACTTCGTGTGAACATACGAAGTGCTGTATTCAACGCAATCAGGTCTTCACGAGGGATATGTGTCAGTTGATCTCTGGTCATCAGAAGCAGCATATCTTCGATATCCTCAAGGCGAATGATGGAAAAATCTCCCTGCTGGATTCTGTATTCCCTGTCATCCTCCCTTTTCAAGCGAATCTCCGTCACATGATAATAGCCGTTCTTGGCTTCTGTTTTCATCCCTAAAATGCTGGAGATACGGATATCGGATCTAACTGAGCTTCCAGAATTGACTAGGCAGCAACCCCTGTACGCCCTTCTGACTCGTTCGTCCCAATGAGATGCACCTATGACAGCATACATATCATAATTACGATTTATCTTAGGGACCCAGAGTCGGTTTACCTTTTCCTCGATGAAGGGTATTGTCCCCCAGTTGGCAGCTTTCAGCAATGTCAGGGATGTTGTGTACTTTGATGACCCCTTCAGTAGATACACCAAATCATTGGTGACAAAGAAGTCAAGAGCAATCTGATTATCTTGATCCATTGGAGGTGGAGCTCTTTCTGATTCATGAAGACCTGGCCGTTGAACGGTATTCAGAGCCTTCAGTATCTCCTCGGCATAATATTCGAACTCCATTTGGGTCAACCGGGTTTTGGCGCGAAGTCTTTTATCCTTCAGTACTTTCTTCACCAATGATGGAGTAACCGAAGTCTTATACTCATGAGCAAGAAATGCACATAAGTCAATCGGACTTCGGATACGAAGGTACAAGACTTCTTTGTCGGCGTCGGTGATCGGATCATACTGCGCCGCTGCCGTGATCCAAGCCTGTGGTGGAGCAGTCTCGTCGATTTCCAACGTGTCCTCCCAGTTCCTTGTGCTTGGTTCATGTATAGTAGATTGTGGGTTTTGTTGCTGAGGAGTGGAGACGTGAACATCTGCTTGTTCAGATTCAGGCATTTCAGCAGTGTCATGGACGGGTGAGTGTTGTGCAGCTTCTGGTTCGGTAACCGATTCTGCAATCACAGGAGTAACAATACAAGAACTAACGGGGTTAGTGGTAACAGGTATTGATGCATGGATAAATGTACCAGGAATAGATGACCCTGTAGTGGCATTCACGTCATGGCGCCACTTCGATCGTCTGGATTCCGTGGATGTGGACTTCTCCTTTGGTGCTGCATCTTTCTTTGACTTGGTGCCAGACTTAACCACTTTCTTTGAGCTGGCGCCCTTATCCCCTTTCTCACGCTGTTCACCTTTATCCGCATTGCTCCCCTTAACACTCTCCTGGTGACCATCACCACCATCATTACCATCATTATCATCATCATCTGCATCCTCATCATCATCATCCTCATCCTCATCCTCATCTTCATCATCATTATCATTATCGTCCTCATCATCCTCATCATTCTCATCCTCATCATCCTCCTCGTTCTTATCTTCTTCTTCTTCTTCTTCCTCCTCTCCACCAGTACCCTCGTCTTCCTCACTCTCTTCCCGTTCTTCTTCAGGGAGAATGTGGTAGGGTACCACACTTCCAAACGTCTTGAACAACCTATCATCCTCCATGATAGCGTCATTCAGGGATTTGAAGAGAGCCCGTTGTTTCCTCGATTTATCAAACGATCCAAGTTCCTTCATTCGAGCCTTAAGGATCTTCTTCAGTTCAAAATCCGTCAAGTCATATGCGATCTTGTAGGCGGCTTCTGAAGGATTGGATGACTTGATCATCAAGTTGTCAGCTGCAAGCGTCTTCAAATCATCACGCAGTTTAGGCATTAAGGATTCAATGGAGTCTTTCACTCTTTGCTCAATAGTAGCTTCAAGAGCGTCTTTTTGTTCTTTAAGGTCATCCTTAATAGCTTGAAGTCTCTTAATTCGTGCTTGATGCCTATTAGCTTCATCCTTTTTAACCTGAGCAAGTTCCTCTGCATGAGCTTTACGTGTAGCTTCCATTTCTGCAGCGAACTTGGCAATCAACTCTTCTTGAGCCTTCTTAGATGCTTCTTCACTTTGAGCTCGTCTTTGTAACTCTTGGCGAAGTTCATCCATTTCGCTCTTTTGTTTATCCATGTGTTTATCCAACATCTCGGCCATCACTATTGCTGCCATTGCAGATGTTGCAGAGCTGCTCTGGGTTGAGGGAATAGGCTCAGTTGTGACTGCGGTGCTAAGGATGGGCTTTGGTGGTGGTGGAGGAAGTGGTGTAGAAACCTGTTTGGTTGGTAAGGGTTGAGTTGGTGGAGGTTGAGTTGTTAAAGGTTGAGTAGGTGGAGGAGGTGGTGTAGAAACAGGGATTGATGGCTCCTTCGAAGTGGAATAATGTTCAGGTAACCCAAACTCATCAACATCATCAGGTTCCATGTACTCATCCTCAACGTCTACTCTTACACCTGAACCACTACCACCAGTATCTTTCCTGCTCCTTTGAATGGCTATCTTCATTATTTGTTTCTTAGTTTTCTCAAGAGCAGGATCAGCAATATTTTCTTCGTCACGCAAACGCATCTCATCAGCCTTACCCTTTCCTTTCTTACCCTCTGTCTTCTTCTTCTTGGTTTTGGGCTCAGGTAAATCTGCTTGCTTCCTTTTACCTTTGCTTTTAACCGTGGTAGATGAGTCTTCACCTGCTAGAAGGCTGGCTCGTTGTTTCTCAATTTCCGTGAGCAAGTTCTTGTAATCATCAGATTCAATGATCTCATCGGTCAGAAGATGACTGGGAATGGGACCAGGAATAACCGTATTCGAATGAGTCTCCTGCCTTAAGTCTACCAAATCATCATCATCTATCATGTGGTGACGACTACCTGCAAGCTTGTTAATGGATGCATCGTTTTCCATAAAGTAATGGATGATCAACTTAATAAACCTAGGGTACTGGTAAGTTTTGATTTTACCCTTTGTGTTAGTGAAGAGTTGAAAAGTAAACTCCTCCCACAGCAGTGATGCATAATCAATACCCATACCTTTGAACATACCATAAAACATCTTGATGATTGGTGGACGAACAGCATCATACCCAGTTGTTTTGGGTGTCAAGCATCGGCTAAGAATCCCAAAAATAGCTTTCCATGGTTGGCCGACTTTGGCGGTAGTAAACTCAGACGGGGTTCGTATGTCAAGACATCCAATAGCGGTGAACATCTCCATCATCTGGTCCTTGGTTGGGTTGGGTGAGTATGATGGTAGACCTTTGAGTATCGGTCGAAAGCCAAAGATCTTCCTGAAGTCTGACACAGTAAGCGTCTGCTGCTTGTTGTCCAAGGAAAAAGTGATCTTGTTCGACGTCCTCTCTTTGGTAGCCCAGAACTCGTAAAGATAGTCATAGGGCACCGAAGCACTTCTCCTTAGTGCATACTTGAAGTGAGATTTATCAAGCATGGCTGTAGCTACCTTAAAGCCATTATGGGTAGAGTGAGATACCTCCTTCAGACGGTAGTTGTTTGGAACAAACTTAAGAGTCTTGGCTTCGGCAATGGCGGCGGCTCTGTTGTCTTGTATTTGTTGTACGGTAGGGTTAGTCATCATCTCTGCTTAAGATAAAACACAAAGGTTGATACAAACAAGTATGAATATCATTATGACTTTAAACCTAAGCATTGTACATATGACATAATCCCTTAAGCTTTGAAATCATGCAAACATCTTCTATTCGGAATAATTAGCCTATGTGGAATAAAATCCCTATTCTGAATAAAGGCCTATTCGGAACATTTGGCTATGCGGAATAAAAACTCTATTCGGAACATTAAGGCTTATGCGGAATATTTCTCTATTCGGAACATTAAGACTATGCGGAATAAACACTCTATTCGGAACATTTTGTCTATGCGGAATAAAGACTCTATTCGGAACATCGATCCTATGCGGAATAAATTCCTATTCGGAACATTTGCCCTATTCGGAACATTTGCCCTATTCGGAACATTTGCCCTATTCGGAACATTTGCCCTATTCGGAACATTTGCCCTATTCGGAACATTTGCCCTATTCGGAACATTTGCCCTATTCGGAACATTTGCCCTATTCGGAACATTTGCCCTATTCGGAACATTTGCCCTATTCGGAACATTTGCCCTATTCGGAACATTTGCCCTATTCGGAACATTTGCCCTATTCGGAACATTTGCCTTATTCGGAACTTTTGAGCTATTCGGAACATTTTGCCTTATTCGGAAAATTTTCCCTATTCGGAAAAAATTGCCCTATTCGGAACTTTTCCCTATGCGGAATTTTTGCCCTATGCGGAACTTTTGCCCTATGCGGAAAAATGTTCTATTCGGAAAGTTTTCAATCAGTTACGATTCTTCTATTTAGGCACTTAATCCGTTTGATTCAAATGTTCTAAAGGCCAATTTAGTGCAATTAAACCTATTCCGAATACAACCCAAGCAAAACCCCCAAATTATTTAACCCTAATTAATCAGTAAATTGATTCGTTTGATTTCCACCTTAAACAGTTAATTAACTTGACATATCTGAAAAATTAATCCGTTTTAGTACCTTTTGTGAAGATCTGAATCAAGAGAATAACTGATTTGAGTCGAGTTTGATTGATTTCGTGAGTTTGTTTTGTGTGGAAGGTTATCAATGGCGGCAAGGGAAAACAAGAACAGTGAATGTGAATAGATGAAACGGGGGGGAGAGTTTGACTAGGTCAAATTTTCCATAAGTTAGACATGTTGTCAACTTTGCCCCCTCAATTCTTCTTTTTGCTTCATTCAATCATTTTGTTTTGGTTACCAAGTTTTGATACTTGTCACATTGATCCTATCTTATGTTAACTATCCGAGCCTTGGTGATTAACTTAACTTAACACAAGCACAATCCACAACAAACTTATAAGCAACAACAAGACATATGCCAAAGCAATCCAACCATTAACCATTAAGCTTTGTGAGTTTCCTTGAAAACTTTTGAAGATCTTTTTGATGTGAAAGATGATGAAACATTTTCTCCCCCTTAAACGATGACCCGTTTTCTATTTAAAGAGCTGTAGTCATTGTTTAACGAGGCACATGATGATGAAAAACATTTCCCAATTGATATCTTGAAAAAGTTTGATTCGTGGTGTCAATAAGATTTCTCTTATTTTAACAAATTAATGCACTGAGACGTACACTAATTCGTGTTAGACCAAGTTGTAAAGTAAACTTGATCCCTTTGCGTGATTTGGCTTGTAAATCACGCCCGAGAAAATTAATTCCCGTTCTGAGCCAACGTTTTCCAAGGAAATACGTGACTTTAATATGAAAACGGGTTGCAGTCTGAAATAACTACAAGCCATAATGGGCATGTTTTAAAAACATTACAACTTTTATACGGACTCTATTTATGGCACCGTGTCAATATTGATCGACATTTCTAAGGCCGTAAATATTACCGTACTAAAAGACATGCCCGTTTTAAACGAAAAATATTTTTGGTTTTTCTTGGTTTTATATTTTTTATGGTTTTTGTTGGTTTTATATTTTTTATGGTTTTTCTTGGTTTTATATTTTTGTATTTTTCTTTTGTGGTTTATATATTTACGATAATATACATGATCACAACCAAAGGATACTCTGAATAGTTTACCACGACTATTCAGCTGATTCTTCTGCCAACTCCTTGAGAGTCGCTGGGGTGAATGATTTCATGCCAAGCTTGTCGATCAAAAACTCGATTCGTCCTCGATCTAAGGCTTTGGTGAACATATCCGCCAGCTGGTACTCAGTAGTGACAAAATACAGCTCGATCACTCCGTTCTCCACCTGCTCCTTGATGAAATGGTAGCGAATGTCTATGTGCTTGGCCCGGGAGTGTTGAACATAGTTGCAGCAAAGGGCAATGGCGCTCTTGTTGTCACAATACATCGGGATTTTGTTAAATCCAAGACCGTAGTCAGTTAATTGTGATCTCATCCAAAGGACTTGAGCACAACAACCGGACATGGCGATGTATTCAGCCTCCGTGCTTGATATTGCAGCGCTTTTCTGCCTTTTTGAAGACCAACTGATCAATCTATCTCCAAGGAGTTGCACAGATCCAGAAGTGCTACGCCTCGTATCTTGACATCCAGCATGATCGGCATCTGCGTATGATATTAAAGCAATCGAGGAATCTTTCGGATACCATAGACCACGATGAAGTGTTCCTTTTAGATACCGAAAGATCCTTTTAACTACATGTAAGTGCTTTTCGGTAGGCCGAGCCTGATACCGGGCACACATGCATACAGCAAATTGCAAATCAGGCCTGCTAGCAGTCAGATAGAGAAGGGTGCCAATCATTCCACGGTAAAGTTTCAGATCGACAATAATCCCATCCCTATCTTCATCTAACTTGGATTTCTCCACCATTGGAGTGTCTACGGGGTCACAATTCTCAAAGTTATATTTCTTAAGAGATTCTAGAGCATATTTGGATTGATTAATAAAGATGCCTCTGGGATTCTGAGAAATCTGTAATCCTAAGAAAAATGAAATTTTTCCCATCATCGACATCTGAAAGCGTGTGGACATTATCTTCTCAAATTGTTTAGACAATTCTATGTTAGTGGCAGCAAAAATTATATCATCAACATAAATTTGTACCAGAAGCATGTCGTTGCCGTCCTTGAGAGTGAATAGAGTGGGGTCCACTTTGCCTTTGGAGAAGCCTTCCGACATGAGATATGTTGACAGGAGATCATACCACGCGCGTGGAGCTTGTTTCAACCCATAGAGAGCCTTCTTAAGCTTGTACACATGGTTAGGAGACTCCGTACTGACGAACCCATCCGGTTGACTAACATAAACCTCTTCCCTTAGTTCACCGTTCAAAAATGCCGTCTTCACATCCATTTGATAGACGATCATGTTCATATGAGCAGCAAACGCAAGGAATAGTCTAATCGCCTCCAATCTAGCCACAGGAGCAAAAGATTCCTCAAAGTCTATACCCAAGGCTTGTTTATATCCTCTAGCGACCAATCTTGCTTTATTCTTCAATACCGCACCCATCTCATCAAGTTTTACCTTATAAACCCATAACAAAGTAAGGATGTTAACCTTGTCAGGGCGAGGAACCAATTCCCATACTTCAAGTCGTTTGAATTCATTGAGTTCCTCTTGCATAGCTTCGATCCAAGATGATTGGGTCATAGCCTGCTGCCAATTTTTGGGTTCAACTTCAGAGAGAAATGCATCAAAGTAACAATATAGTGCACTCTCTTGTAGTTGATGGCGTGTAGAGACTGGTCGATCTAGATCTCCAATAACATTCCTAATTGGGTGATCTTTTGTCCATTTAGTGCTATGGTTTTCAATCCTAGGTGGTCTGGAGTGAACAATAGATGGAGCTTCTTCTGAGGTAGACGCGGCTGAAGGGTTTTCAGGGATCGCTACACCAAAGAAAGGAAGCTCTTGCAAGTGAGCATATTCCAAGTCGTGATCAGTAGAATCCTCTTCTACATCA
This sequence comes from Glebionis coronaria, assembly GCA_025667525.1. Lineage (NCBI taxonomy): Eukaryota > Viridiplantae > Streptophyta > Magnoliopsida > Asterales > Asteraceae > Glebionis > Glebionis coronaria. Next base: position 326,527,362 of record CM046877.1, read on the forward strand.
TTAGGCACAAGTAGGGGTGATGATTCAGGTGTAGTTTGAGAATCACTTGGTGAAGGTGCATCCGGTTCAATGTGAATTGTAGATGCATTAGATAAAGGTTCATTAACTTGAGCAACCACTTCAGGTATTGGAGCAATTACTACAGGTACTGGAACTTCATCAGTCGGGGGATCGAAGAATTCATCAAACAACGGTTGAAACAGTTTATCCCACTCGGGCCTTGATGGTGGTAAAAATGATGTAGAAGTAGGATTATTGGGAACTAATCCGGAACTTATAGCACCGGGTCCCATCTCATGAAGTGCGGGTTCAGAGCTGTGTTGCTCAGAAGCCATCGCTGTCAGCTCGTCGAAATCTGCGTCCATAGTTTCTACAATCTTGCCAAGACGACGGTTATAGATTCGGTATGCTCTTTTGGACGGTGAGTAACCAATGAAAATACCTATGTCGGCTTTTGGTTGAAGCTTACCCAAGTTCTCACTATTGATGTTTGGATAACACAGAGCACCAAACACATGGAAAAATGAAACATCGGGTTTGCGGTCATGTAGAAGCTCATAAGGTGTTTTTCCATGGCGTTTCCGAATGATAGAACGGTTTTGGGTGAAACATGCAGTAGAAATAGCCTCTGCCCACAAGAACAATGGAGCGTTCGCATAAATAAGCATGGTCCTAGCAGCTTCCATAAGTGTGCGATTTCGTCTTTCAACGACATCGTTTTGTTGTGGAGTGCGTGCAGCGGATGTTTCATGTGATATACCAACTCCTTCATAATAATCACGAAGAGTCTGGTTTACGAACTCTGTACCATTGTCTGTACGAATGCGGCGGACAGTGGTATTCAAACGTACCTGAATGAACTTCAGAAAAGTGATGATAGCTTTTGGTGCTTCATCCTTTGTACGTAGAAATCTAACCCATGTAAACCTGGAAAAATCATCCACAATGACGAGAATGAATTTCTTACCGCTCACACTTTCAGTTCTCATCGGTCCACAAAGATCCATATGCAAAAGATGAAGTTTTTCTTGATTAGTGTCTTCAGCTTTGGGTTTGTAAGATTTCTTGGTGCTTTTCCCTCTTGAACACGCAGAACATAAATGGTCCTTGTGAAATTTAAGCTTTGGAAGACCACGAACTAACTCGTTTTTAGCCAGATGATTAATAGCATCAAAGTTAAGATGAGATAATCTGCGATGCCATAACCATGACTTGGTCTTAGAAGCTTTAGAGAGAAGACATACTGGAGAAGCGGCCATCATGTCTTGTAAGGACAAAGTGTAAAGATTTGCACCACGAGATCCCTTCAACAAATCTTTTCCTTCCAAGTTGCGGATGAAACAAGTGTGTTGTCGAAAAGCAACCTCAAGGTTGGAATCACAAAACTGTCCTACTGAGAATAAGTTATGACCAAGACCTTCAACATAGTATACCCTAGAAATCGTCACGTTTCCAATCTGATATTCACCATACCCCATAATCTTTGCTATATGATCATTCCCAAATTTAACCGTACCAAGAAACTTGCTGACGAAATTTCGGAGCATCGAGCGATTTCCGGTCATATGTTTTGAACAACCGAAGTCCAAATACCACAGGATGATTTGGACCACCTGAAAATATCACCACACAAAGACAATGTAGAGGTATCGGAATGTAGCTAAGTTATCAACAACTTCTTGTCGGGTGAGAAGAAGTGTCTCCTTTAACTCAGCCAAAACCATATTTTTGTCTATGAGCAGGATGTTCAAGTCAGAGATTTCTTCGCACTTTTGGTTCAGTTGTTCAACATAATATTGTTGCTGTGCCGCATTAAAAGCGAAGCGTTCTTCTAGTGAACCATAAAGAGCGGATAGTCCCTGCCTTGTCCGATCCATCTCCCCTAGAACAGTTGATAGTCTAATTTCTAAGACCTGGTTTTTAGACTCTGCAGCCTCTAGTTCCATTCTTAATGTTTCCTTTGATGATACCTCTCTCTTCAATCTCATGATTTCTTCCTCTAATGTCTTAACAATTGCAATCATCTTGTCACTTGTCTCAACACCGTTTTCACAAACATTTGATATCAAAAGATTTTCATTTTGAGCTTGTTGTTTTAATTCTAAAGATATACAATGTTGTTCTAGTTGATTAAAGCGTTGAGAAAGTAAATTATAAGAATCTTGTAGCTTTAAAAACTCAGCGTTAGATTCGTGACAAGAATGATTATCTACCTCATTTACAGTTTCAGCAACATTTACAGAAATATCACAAACATCATCACAAATATTTTCACAAATATTCACAGCATCACAATTCATCATAGCGGATGTAAGCTCATTCGAATATTTAACATTTACAATAGTAAGCACATCACACGAGATTACTTCGGACAAGAATCGGTCATATTCGGTTGAAATCTTTTCCTTTTCAATTAGTTGCAGTTCGTAAGCGGTGTCCATTTCATAAAACACTTTTTGAACTTCACCAATTTCAAACTGAAGATTTTCCTTAAGAGATGCAAAACTTCTTTTTAGACTTTCGACAAACGGATTGATCTCAGTTTTAAACACCTCGTTCATGTGTTCGAAAGCCCATTCTCCGGCATTTAAGCCATTTGAAGTCGTACATTCCAAGATGACCTTGTCAAAGTTAGTAAAGTATCGGTTAATCTCTTGCAAGTTTAACCATACAGTGCTAACAGGTGGAAGATTCTTTGGAATTTCCTTAGGACCTTCCATGTTGACAAGTGTAGGAAATGTACTAGGGCTTTCTTCCTCTATCATGTAGGTTGGTGCTGTAATGAGATCTTTGTCCATATGGAAGCGAACTCTAAAATCAGTTTTAGCAAGCTCCTTATTCATTTTAAAATAATCACAATCGGGATATTTTGCTGAATTGTATGACCGATCCTCATCAACTAGAACCTTACTTGTTCGATCATTGGGAAAAACAATCGGGTCTAAAGCCAATCCTAATTGAGTTGCATTATAAAGTCTAGGACTATGTCTTAAAGCTTGTTTTGCATATCGTGGATTAGGGGGAAGGCCTTTTAGACGTGATAAGTTAAACTCTTTAAACGAAGCATCAAATAAGTGAACTAGTTGTGAAGCAGCGTATTGTCTTAACAGCAAGTAGTCTAGACTTCTAATCTTATTAGTAGCATTAATCTCCATTTCAGTCTTCTTAGATTCGAGTAATTCACAATCAGTTTGAAGTTTTTGAAAATTAGTGACCACTAACTCCTTTTCTCTAAGTTCATTAGACAGATTTGCTCTTAAGTTTTCGATTTCTTGCAAGTGACCCATTTGTTTGTTTCTAAAGTGATCATATTCGAGATTTGTGAGAACACTAGACGAAGGCACTAATTCCAAAGTTTGTACTTTCTCATTGCTTAAGGCAAGCTCATCAGACAAATTCTTATTCTTAGCTAAGGTTTCTAAGAGTGCAGCATTCATTTGGCTAAGTAATGTAGCAGGAACCATGACCAAATCTTGTTGAGCAGGAGTAGGCGTATGCGAACTGGGTCCCGGTTGTGATTCACTCAAAATCTGGGAACTCACATTGATATTGCTATCATTGTTTGTCTCCTTATTTGAAAGACTCACCACCGAAGATTCATTCGAATCAGCACTCTCTTGCCCAACTTGATGTGGTTGAATACTAGCATCAGTGGCATTATCGGTGTTATTAATAAGTACCTCAGATTTCTTATCTGGCCCTAAGCTGGAGAAAGTTGCCATGAAAGCAGCCTTTGCAGTTTGAAAGTCATCACAGTCGGAATCATACGCATCAAGATCATCGGCTTGGTAAGCTGCATTTTGCGTGGTGACAACGTCTTGTTCAGCAATCCCTGGGTCAGCAAGAAATGCAAGCTCCTCTTCATCAAGTTCCCTTCCTTGCGCCTGAGCATTTACCAGATAGATCTTTTCTGCAAACCACTGTCCATCCCTTTTCCTCTTGGGTTTCTTACAATCCCTGGACATATGACCCTCTTCTTTGCAGTTGTAGCAGGTAATCATTCTCAACTTGCCTGTATTAGCCCGTGGAGGATTGTTGACCATTGGAGCAGGAGCAGGATTGATCGTGCGAGCATTGGTTGATGTGGAAGGTCTCCCCTGATATGGTTGAATTGGCTGAACCATTACCCTGCCATTCTCAATTGTAGCTTGTTGGCGAGAATTGGATGAATTCCTCAACTGATTGTTGGTAGGAGCTGATCCTCTGTATCCTCGTTTGCTTAAAGTTCTTGTGAGATATGCAGACATAGTAGTTAGCACTTCAACTGGGTCAGCTCCTTGTTGAAAAACAGGAACAGGGACTTCTTCATCATCACAATACAGTGCTTGATCTGGATGAGCTGCATAATCAGTAGAAGGAATACTCATTTGATCAGGGTAGCTTGTTGGATATGCTGCATTCTCTTGATAAGAAGAATATGAAGGCTGAACATAAGGTGCAACATTTGCTGGATGAAGTTGTGAACCATACTGTGGTGAAGGTGCATTGAACCGATACTATTGCTGATGTGAGGTGGGAGGTTGTGGCAAAATCGAGTATTGTGGAAAAGTTGGTGTTATGTAAGGTGATGGATGATAAGCTTGATGTCCCAAAATATAAGGTGTGTTGTTGTGTGACAAACTTGGTTGATTCGCCATCAAAGCTAAGGAATCTGGATACATACCACGAGGAGAACGGTGCATAATCACATGCTTCTCATGCTGCTGAAGGAAGGCATATATTTGATCCAAATTGCACTTGTGCAGATCCCTAGTTAACTTGACATCGGTAATATACTCACCCCATTCAGCTTGAGGTAGAGTATTCAAGAACTTGGTGTTAACCTGGAATGGAGCAATTACCAGATTGTATACATTCAGATCATTCATTAGAGTAGTGAATCTGAAGTAGTAATCGTGTAGTGTTTCCCCTGGGCTGTATGTGAATCTATCAAACAAATCATACAGCTGACACTCCCTTTCTTGTTTGGTGAGAGACGTGCCTTGTAGCAACACCTTTAACCGTTCCCATAAATCTTTTGCCACTGTATACTGACTTACCATCCTATAAATATCATGGGGAAGAGCTTGAAGAATCGTTTGAAGAGCTTTTTCATCTGCATCTGCAACAAGTTGTTGAGCTGGAGTGAGTTCTTCAAATTCTCGTGGTCTTGTCACGTTGTCAACCGTAATGGTGCCATAGTCGAGTGGACCATTCAAAATCGATTTGACCATAAGCCTTCCGTATGTCGGTTTCCCCTTTAAATATTGCATCATTCGACCTTGCCATGCCTCAAACACCTCTTTAATAAGCATCGGTGGACGACTATTAGTCCCCGTTATGATCGAGATATCCGTAAGAGATGTCATCTGAGGCATTAATGAACTTGGATTCATTGTGATCACTTAACAGACTAAAAGATTATCGGTTGATCGAGCAGTGAAGAAAGGTTGAGAATTTGTGTTGTGTTGGTTAAACTCAAGATTAAATCCACTAACAATCGTCGAAAAAACTCAAATACCCCTTGAACTTGCTTATACGGAATAACCCAAAATTAGAATAACCCTTATTCGGAATAACTTCTATTCGGAATAATCCTATGTTGAAAAACCCTTACACGGAATAACCTCTATTCGGAATAATCCTATTCTGAAAATGCTCTATTCGGAATAACCCTTATGCTGAAAAACCTTATGCGGAAAGTATGGCTATTCGGAAAGTATGGCAATTCGGAAAGATGGTGCTATTCGGAAAGTATGGCTATTCGGAAAGTATGGGCTATTCGGAAAGAGTTACTATTCGGAAAGATGGTGCTATTCGGAAAGATGGTGCTATTCGGAATAATGGTGCTATTCGGAAAATTGGTGTCTATTCTGAAAATTGGTGTCTATTCGGAAAAGTTGGCTATTCGGAAAAATCTTCTATTCGGAAAAATTCCTTCTATTCGGAAAAATTCCTTCTATTCGGAATCCTATTCGGAATAAACTGTCTATGCTGAAAGTCCTCCTATTCGGAATCCTATTCGGAAAATTCTGGAAGAAATTGTTTCCGAGACTTAAAAAGAAGCTTTTAACCCCGATTTTTGATCCAAAACCACAAAAAGTTTTATGATTTTTACCAAAATAAGCTAAACCCAATCCTTATCAATCAATCCCAATAACAAAAACACCAAAAATAACAAGATTCAAGATTGATTTTTCCTAAAGATCACTAATAGATTCAAAAACTAAAAAAGCAACACAATCCTTACCTTAAATCACCCCATAGCTCTTGATACCAAATGTAGAAATTGATAACCTATGAATCTATGAAGTGGGTTGATGTTTTCTAGTGAGAGAAACTAGAGAGAGAAAGTGAGAGAATATATGGAAGATTTTATTACTATGAAATGTGAAATGGAACAACAACCAACCCCTTTCCTTAGTGGAAAGGGGTATTTATAGTACCAAGCTAACCATGGGCTTGGGCCGGTCCATGACAAGCCCATGGACCGGTTCTTACTTAAGTTAATAAGTAACTAACAACTATTATCTAACTACGAGCTATTACAACATGAATATTATTGTGGAGTGACCGATACTTCTAATATACGTAAAAACGTATTTCTAACAGATGAGACGAATTTTCTCATCGGCTTTTAAGTCCTGAGCAATGATAACCGGAAGTTGATCATCGCCCTCTAAGAAAGCATATTCGAGATGAGGAGGTATGTCCTTAAGCTCGAGAGTAAAAGGCTCCTCAATAGATGGTGTGACTAACGATGGATCATCATTAGTTACCTCTTTAGGATAAGGAGAAGAGATGGAATCTTCATTAAGAAGTTTTTCGAGGGTGCGAATATCTTCTTCCCAATCGGTGGGAGAATCATCAAATTTAAGATCAATATTCCCTAGGCTTGCTTCAAATTCAGCTAAGAGGAAGTCACTTTCTCCAAAAGGAGTCAATGACGGAGCAATTGAGGCAACGGTCTCAACAGTGGGTAGAGAAGAAAGAATCCTTTTACAAGCATCATTGAAGTGTTCTTCACAAGCTTCATCAAGAACGTCAATGAAATTAACGCTCTCGTGATCATAAGGTTGCTTAGAAATTTTACCCATATTGAAGACGATTTTATCGTCACCAACTCTCATGATTAATTCTCCCGCGGCTACATCAATAAGAGTGCGACCGGTCCTCAAGAATGGACGTCCAATGATGAATGGAACACAGGGGTCCATCTCATAGTCAACGACAACAAAATCCGCCAGAAAGGTGACTTTGTCGACACCGACGAAGACATCTTCGGCTATCCCCACCGGATAAGCAACCGTACAGTTAGCTAATTCCAATGTCATACGCGTGGGGAATAGCTCGGGGAGAGACAATTGTTTCCATACTGAGAGTGGCATTATTATTGATACTAGCACCTAGATCGGCTAGGGCCATACAATTCTCTACCCCGGAAAAGTTGCAAGGCGTGAGAAAGCGACTCGGATCACCAAGTTTGGTTGGTAATTTCCTTAATAGAACCACAGAGCAATTCTCATTAAGTTGGGTTTGAGCAATATCAAGAAGTTTCTTCTTGTCACTCAAAAGATCTTTAAACATTTTGGCATATTTAGGCACGTGAGCGAGCGCTTCAGCAAAGGATATGTTGCAATTCAATTGTTTAAACATTTTAAGAAAGTTTGAGACTTGAATGTCATCCTTGTTTTTCAACTTCTCTTTCCTCAACCTTGAAGGACAAGGTATGTCGGGTTGAGAGGAAGGCTTAGGAATAGGTTGATCACTTACATCCTTTGGTGGTGGAGGGGTGAAAGAATTGGTGAAGGAATTTGTAAAGGTTGCTCGTTATCCTTTGTCACAATCACCGGAGTAGGTGTAGGAATCTCGGGTTCCTTATAGCCTTTTCAACTTCGGGTGGTGATTGCTTTCATCTCCCCTCTTGGATTACCAACGGTGTTACTCGAAAGAGAACCCGAAGCAGAGGGTTGATTACTTGGGAAGAAACTAGCCATCATATCCCTTAAGTCATTCGTTTGAGTGCTTAAAGAGGTTCGCATGTCATTCCTAAGATCGGCTCGAAGATCATTCCCTTGTTTCGCCATGTCACATTTCAAGTTAATAATCTGGCTTTGAAGATTTTTCACCAACGCGTCATTGGTCTGCATGTAAGTTTCGACCTCTTGATTAAATACCGTAGATTGGTTGGAAGGAGGAACTTGGTAAGCGGGTGGTTGAAATGTGGGAGGTTGGTAAACTTGATTATTACCTTAAGGTGGGTATGGGTTTCTTTGAGTTTGATATTGATTAGGAGCTCGAGGTTGGCTTTGAGTGTTTCTATTGAAGTTGGTTTGGTTTTGAGGAGGAAACCGGGTGGTGAGAGAAAGTTGTTTGAACGATAACTTAGCAAAGTGCGGTCACCATCAGGACGTGCTTGATAGCCTCCCGTGGAAAAGTTACCGTTAGTCGCATACACGTTTTCCGGATTGGCATAAGTAGAAGGACAATCGGTGTATGAATGAGCACCACTTTAACTTGTTGAAATTGGTTTGTAGCCATGGTTAAGAAATTTTTGCTCATTTAGGCTATTTGGTAGGTGAGTTTGGTTAACTCGGGGTTGGATGAAGTAGAAGAAACATTGACCCTCGGGTTATTTCTTAAGGATGCGGATGAATCCCAATTTTTGTGATGAGTGGTCATGTTTTCTATAAGCTCTCTACACTCCTCGGGTATTCTTTTCATAAACGTATCACCGGCGGTGGCATTAATCGTATCGCGATCACGAAAAGTCAAACCATTGTAGAAAGTATCAATTAAAGTGACGGGGAGCATGTTATCGTTAGGACAACGGTTGATCAAAACGTTATAACGTTCCCAAGCATCGAAAAGTGATTCGTGGGGTTCTTGCGTGAAACCACTGATTTGATTACGAAGGCTCGTTACCATGGATGGTGGAAAGTAGCGCGACAAAAATCGTTGGGTCATCTCATCCCATGTATGAATCGAATTCTTTGGAAGGCGATCAAACCATTTTTCAGCATGGTGGGATAAAGTGTGTGGAAATAGGTGAAGGCGAAGAAAATCCATGGTAACACCGGGCAATTTCATGCTTTGAGTGACGGTTATGAATTTATCGAGGTGTTTGTTGGCATCATCATCCGGTAATCCGCGAAAAGGACAAGCGTTTTGAACTTGTTGGATCATGTGATGCTTCAACGAAAACTCCGGAGCCGTAATTTGCATCGGTGCAATCGGTCCTCCGCGTCCGTTCATTGTCGGTTGACATAACTCCTCCATTGTTTGAAGGTCGGGTTGAGGGTTGTTATTGTTCACACCGGGGTGCGGTGGATTGTTATTGTTATGCACACCGACCATATCTAGGTCTTCACGAGTCTCGGGCTCAAGATTAGACGAAGATCGAGTACGCATACACTAAAAAGAAAAATGCAACAAAATATTTTTGATTTTTTATGTTTCTTATTTATTATTTATTTTTTTCGATTTTTTTTTGAAAATTTTATATTTTTATGGATTTTTTTGAAATTTTTATGCGTTAGAAAAAAAGTTCCCTAGAGAACGGATCCCGAAATCCAACTTTTCTCACTAAAAACCGTTAATCTTTACGAAAAGAGCCGGCATCGCCGCCATTTTAATATGACTATTTTGCGTGTGTAGTTCGTTTTCGTCTCGATTCAATTCGAATTGTGTATGTCGTTTTCGTTCTCAGTATCTTAACGAATTGATCACGGTTTAGGGTGGAATAGTCGTTTTTGGTAACTAAAAGGGGGAATGTTGGTTTATCTATTTCTACTTGCAAAACAAACGTGAAAATTATTAAACGAAAATATAAAGTAAATGAACAAATTTCAAACTTAGTTAAAAGTAAATTTAAAACTAAAACAAAACAAGACAACAAAACGAGGCAGGAAATGGCGGGAAAGAACTAAACTCAAAATAAAACAACTACGTAAAATAAACAAAATATTGCGATGGAGGCTATCGCAATAAAAAGGGAATCGCAGTATCAAAAGCTATCGCAATGTTACTTCTATCGGAATGTCAAACCTATCCAATGCATAAGCTTTCGCAATGTATAAACTGTCGCAATGTTTAGGCCATCGCAATATTGATCGCAATATTACCATCGGAATGTGAAGTCTATCGCAATGTATAAGCTATCGCAATATGGCAGTTGAAATTTGGGCAGCGTTTCGTCGTAATATGCCTTATACCCGATCGCAATGTACGATGCCAGGGGCTATCGTAATCCACGATCAGAATAAGTGATTGGAATACTGTATCTGAATATTCGATCGCAAAGTAGAACCCCAAGGGTTATTGCGAACGCAATTTTCGGATCGGAAAACTGTCGCAATGAGCCGTCGGAATGTCAAAACCCTAAGGTTTTGCGATGGAGCACAAAGTATTCGGATGGAATAAATAAGCTAAAAACCAATAAGCACTTGACCAAAAACTTAACAAAATCAATATTAAGGAGAACTAAATAAGCTATGAATGAAAAACTTCAAGAACACTAAATAAGCAAAATTTATAAAATAAACTTCAAAGGATTAAACTTTTGAAAACACTTAAAAGAGAATAAGCTAAAAACGAATTCTAGACGAATGAAAACAATTGTAAAACTTTAACTAACGAATAACGAAACACGAAAAGAAAGATCTAAAGGTGACGTGTATAGAATAAGGTGAAATGGATGAAGAACATGAAATTGTAACTAACAAGAATGATGAAAAAAATGAAGATTAAACCAAGATTAAACTTAAAAAAGAAAGATTAGATTAAAGCAAGAAAAAGAAAACAAAGATTAAGTTTTTCTAGTGAGAGAAAGTAAGAACTTTCTCTCTCTAGAACTTAAAAAACTACAAATTTTACTAACTAAAAATCTAACACCCTCAAATGAAGTATGAGGGGAGTATTTATAGGAGAAAGGGAGGTGGTTGGTCAGTTGCTTCCTTTTCTCTTTCTTTGTCTTCTCGTCTTTTAATAAAAATAGACGTTTTCTTCTTTGGCTCGGGATTAGTAGAATAATTAAATGTACTCGTCTTCTAATTTTCTTCTTTTAGTAGACTTGGTTCTTCGACTTCGTTAAACTTCCGTCTTTAGTCTTTTTCATCGATAAATCTTCAGAATAGACCTTTGACTTCCGTTCTTTTTGCACTCTTTTTTGACTTCGTCTTTTGTCTTTTCCTTCGAGAAAAGCCCGTGAAAGCCCGTGTTTTCTTACTTTTTCATCTTTTGGTCCTAAACCACAACAAAAACACAAAACACGCATAATTCCGACATTTACGACATAAAATACACGTTATGGTCTTGTTTTTAATTGTTTTAAGTGGTAAAAGGATGGGTGTTTTCACAGCAATCAGTGTAACCCTAATGCCTTTATATAGGCTACAATGAGTTCTAGAAAGTTGATAAAAAACTAAAACCCTAGTTGATGAAGTCCCAAAATTGCCCTTGAAGATTCGAATATGCTTTGGTTTGAATTTGTCTTTGGAGATGAAACATGTGACCAATTCTTATTCTTTTGTGATCTTAGACGTCCAAAGTAGCTTAGGATGAAAGCATGAACTTGGCACGTTGATTCTCTGCATGGTTTTGTTTTCTTGCTAGTTCGTGGGTCAGGGGAGGCCTCATGTGACTAAATGAGTGAGGTGGCAGCTAAGTAAGTGGTGGGGTTTTGTTTATTAAACCCTTAATTATAATTCTAGAGTAGCTTAGGGTTTAACTGCAACAGATTAAGGAAATCCTAATTGTGTTCTTCATGTGAATAGTGGCGAGTTTTGATGCAGTTTAGGGTTGAAATATGTGTTTAGGTGCTGATGTGTGTTCGCAAGTCCTAAACAAAGGGGTCAAAAACTTGATGTTGCGATAGCGAGTTTTAAATTTATATTACTAGATGATTACCAAAGAAGGGACTAAAAACACAACACGGGCAAGTATACCCTTTCGTGTATAGTATAGTCTAAGGTAAAGTCCAGGTCGATCCACGAGATTGTTGTTAACAAGTTAAAACAATGATATCTAGAGTGTCACAAGTTCTAAAGATTTTAGCTTCTAATAATGATTTAAAGGTGTGTTTGGTTAACGCTAAAACATAGAAAAGATATATAGCTATTATGGTTATAAGCACATAAACAATGTAAGGCAACATGTGGATTACTAGTCGCACATGCAACATATATTCAATATAACAAGAAATCCGACTAAAGATCATGTCATACCAAAAGCATTAAGATCGGTTTATGTTGGTTTCAATAATTCAAACACTAAACAAAATTATGCAAGAGTTGTTATGTATTTCATTCCACCAATCGCGACAAAGGCGAATACCAAGATTCATTTACTAGATGACATGGAATCCATTGAATCATATAAGTACTAGTTATAATCATGAATTAACCAAATACATAACAATGATCAAACATAATAGTATCGAGTACAAGAACAATTCAACCATGCTTATAATCATGAACCAGGGAGAAAGTGCGCCGCACAAACCTAATTGTGCGCCGCACTTCGCCCCTGCGAAGCTAATACAATCTATTCATAGTTCTTGTAGGTCTACGTAATCCTTGGATTATCCTTGTGTTAGAATGATCTAGAGAGAGAGAGAGAGAGAGAGAGAGAGAGAGAGAGAGAGAGAGAGAGAGAGAGAGAGAGAGAGAGAGAGAGAGAGAGGAGAGAGAGAGAGAGAGAGAGAGAGAGAGAGAGAGAGAGAGAGAGAGAGAGAGAGAGAGAGAGAGAGAGAGAGAGAGAGAGAGAGAGAGAGAGAGAGAGAGAGAGAGAGAGAGAGAGAGAGAGAGAGAGAGAGAGAGAGAGAGAGAGAGAGAGAGAGAGAGAGAGAGAGAGAGAAAGAGAGAGAGAGAGAGAGATAAAGAACTAGAGAGAGAAAGTAGAGAGAGGTTGGATAAAAAAGATGAAAGATTAGATTATCAAATGTGAAGTGAGAACCAACAAGAATCAACAACCCCTCCTAACATGCTAGGAGGGGGTATATATAGCCCACCCTACATGTGGGCTTGATGGGCTTTATGTTTATATTTTGGATCACGAGCCCAATACTTGAATATATCGTTGGAGTGACCGATCCTTCCTAAATACGTAAAAACATATTTCCAACAATCTCCCCCTAAGGGAGGTCACTCCAAGTTACAATGTCCTAATAGGCTATAGCTCGTGATCTATGCTAACAATGATGTGACCGAGACTTTCTTTGGAAAAACGTATTTCCAACAATCTCCCCCTAAGGCAGGTCACACCCTTTTACAAAATCTTAAACCTAGCATACTATGCTTGAGTCTTCGATCTTGTTCTTGTGAATATGCTTGATGTGATCTTTGACTTTACTCTTGAGCATGTTTCTTTGCCTTGACCTTGTGCATTCATCACTTGTGATATTGGCCTCTTCGTGACTTCATGTTCCACATACTTATACCTTTATAAGTTCTTGAAAGCTTCAGAGTTTGATACAGCGGAAGACTTGACTTTCAGACTTTCTTGAATTTGTTGAAGTATTAAGTGTATAAAGTATAAGCATGTGGTGACGACTTCTTTTGGATTGTACACCGCAATGCCACATTCTTGCTACGCTGCATAAGACTGTTAGCAACAAAACATATACACGGATGAAATGGCCTTGAACATTTCATTCTAATTCGGTAGCATTTTACCTCCGGTCGGTGAAGACCGTTGGACGATATTAAATATCGTACTTGTGGCAGGTAGTTTTAGTTTAGATCTTCCTTGACAAGATTTCGCGGGTAAACCCGTTCTCTTTACTCGATCGTCCAAAGCTGACTGCGAACGTAAAGAGTGAATCATTTGGATAAAGTTATCCTCATGATTGAAGCCGTCAATTCATGTTCCTAGAACAAGTTTGATTCATTAAAGAATCACACCATCGTTGCTTTCCAGTTGTCACTAGCTTGATTCATATAGAATCTTGCAAGTTACCTACCAAGTGCTGTTTTATGTTAACACTAGAAGGATTTCCATTCGTCACTGTAAATACTTAATAGTATTACTCTGAATGTTGTGGCAAGATCACTAAGATATTGCGTAGAGGCCTGGAACATGTTTAAGTTCAATTAAGAATTAAACAACTGTTGCTTTCCAGTTATCACAAGTTTGATTCATAAAGAATCGCACAAGTCACCTACCATGAGGTTTTTGAAGTTCGCTCAAGAAGGATTTCCATCTTCATTGTAAATACTTTCGTATTACTCGGATGGTCAGGCAATATCATGAAGATTTTGCGTAGGTGATAGGTGTGAAAACACCCATCCTTTTACCACTTAATTATAATGAAAACAAGACCATAACGTGTATTTTATGTCGTAAATGTCGGAATTATGCGTGGTTTGTGTTTTTGTTGTGTTTTAGGACCAAAAGATGAAAAAGGAAGAAAACACGGGCTTTCACGGGCTTTTATCGAAGAAAAAGACAAAAGACGAAGTCAAGAAATCAAGAGTGCAAAAAGAACGGAAGTCCAAGGCTTGTTCTGAAGATTTATCGAAGAAAAAGTCTAAAGACGGAAGTTTAATAAAGCCGAAGAACTCAAGTCTAATTTATTAAGAAAATATAAGACGAGTTCAAGTCATTCATCAACAAATCCCGAGACAAAGTCTAAAAAAATAATAAAAGTCGAAGAGTTAGAAGACTAAGGACTAAAAGAGAAAGAAAGAAAGAGAGAGGAAGCTTCCACTCTACTCATCCTCTCCTATAAATAGACCATTAGATTCATTTTTCTTCTTGTTAGCTAATTTGATAACTTATCTCTCCACCCTTTCATTACTTGCACCTTTAATTTCATGTCATTTACTTAATTTTCATTTAATTACTTGTCTTGCACCTTAAATTCCTTGCCTTTAATTTCAAGTAAGTGTTTTAATTTTGTTATTGAATCTTTTCTTTTTAATCAAGTTTTTATTGTTAAATCTCTCCTTCTACCTTTCTTGTTTTACTTAATCTTTATGTTTATGAGCTTATTGTTATGCTTATTTGATTACTTGTGTTGTTTTTATGTTATTGATTTTTATAGCTTATTTGTATTTTTCTTAAAGTTTCTTAAGTTTTTATAAAAGTTATTTTTTTTATATAAAAGTTGTTTTCGTATATCTTTTTCATTTAGTGTTTTCAAAAGTCTTTAAAGTCTAGCTTATTAGCTTTTACTTATACGTGTTATTATTGAGTTTTTGGTTGTGTGCTTATTTGAGTAATAGCTTATAGATTTAGATTATTTGCCTTTTTCCTTACTGTATTCCGATCAGCTCTGATCGGAAAAGGGTTTTGCATTCCTTTTACATTCCTTTTACATTCCTTTTGCATTCCGACCAGCATTCTAATTGCTTGGTCGGAAAAGGGTTTTACATTCCTTTTTCATTCCTTTTACATTCCTTTTACATTCCTTTTGCATTCCTTTTACATTCCTTTTACATTCCTTTTGCATACCTTTTACATTCCTTTTGCATTCCTTTTACATTCCTTTTGCATTCCTTTTACATTCCTTTTGCATTCCTTTTACATTCCTTTTACATTCCTTTTGCATTCCTTTTTCATTCCTTTTACATTCCTTTTGCATTCCTTTTACATTCCTTTTGCAGTCCTTTCACATTCCTTTTGCATTCCGACCAGCATTCCAATTAGCTTTGTTTTTAATATTTTGTTTTAGTTTTATTTTTAAGTTTACATTGTTTTAAGTTTACATTTCTATTACATTGTCAAATTAATTTTTCGTCAAGCATTAAATTTTTGTCATTTAATTATTTACTTTTAAAGTTTTTAATATTGCACAATCACTTCTTAAATTAGTTTTAGTTTTAATTAACCGTCATTTACTTTATCGTTTCACAATTTAATCATACTACAACGACCAATTTATTGTTTCCCACCAAAAGACGACTGAGTCGCACTTAAACCAATAATCAATTCGAAAAGACTGGAACAACGAAATTATTTCATACTTGGCTAAAATCATAGTTATTAAATGGCGCCGCTGCCGGCTCTTTTCGTAAAGATTAACGGTTTTCTGTGAGAGACGCGTTGCTTTTTGGGATCCGTTCATTCGTGAGCGTTATTTTTCGTGTCAAAAATTTTCAAAAATTCATAAAAATTAAAAATTTTCAAAAATACAAAAACATTAAAAAAACGTATAAAAAGCATTTCTTTTTCAAAGTTTTGCACCAAAAATATTTTATTTTTATTTTTACCGTACATATATATTCTCTGTTTCTTTGGTATCTTTTTCTTTTGCTTTTGCAGGTGCATGCTTACTAGATCTTCGATTTATTCAGAGCCCAAGACTCGTGAAGATTTAGATATGGCTGGTGTACCCCCAACATCATTAACAACAATGTTCCCCCACCCGACCTTAGAACAATGTAGGAGCTTTGTCAACCCACAATGTATGGACGAGGAGGACCGATTACGCCGATGCAAATCACGGCTCCGGAGTTTTCATTGAAGCATCACATGATCCAACAAGTGCAAACTAATCCATTTCGCGGATTGCCGGATGATGATGCCAACAAGCACGTCGACAAATTCATTACTATTACTCAAAGCATGAAGTTGCCCGGTGTTACTATGGATGTCCTTCGCCTACAGCTCTTTCCACATACTTTATCCCACCACGCCGAAAAATGGTTTGATCGTCTCTCGAAGAATTCCATTCATACTTGGACGACATGACTCAACGATTTTTGTCGCGCTACTTTCCACCATCCATGATCACGAGCCTTCGGAATCAAATCAGCGGTTTCATTCAAGAACCGGATGAATCACTCTTTGATGCTTGGGAAAGATATAATGTTTTGATCGATCGATGTCCAAACCACAACATGCTCCCCATTACCTTAATTGACACTTTCTACAATGGTTTAACTTTTCGTGACCGTGATACTATTAATGCAGCCGCCGGTGGCACGTTTATGAAAAGAAGACCCGAGGAGTGTAGAGAGCTTATTGAGAACATGACTACTCATCACAAAAATTGAGATTCATCCGCTTCTTCAAGGAATAACCCGAGAATCAATGTTTCTTCTACTTCAGCAAACCCCGATATGACCGAATTCACCCGCATGATGGCCGAAATGAACAAAAATATCTTGCTCATCGCTACAAACCAACAACAACAAGTTAAAGTTGTAGCAATTTCTTGCGAGACTTGCGGCGGTCCTCATCCATACACCGATTGTCCTTCTACTCAAGACAATCCAGAAAACGTGTATGCGGCTTATGGTAACTATTCACCGGAAAATTACCAAGCCCGACCTCAAGAGGATCGAAATTTTCTAAGTTACAGGTCGAACAACTATCTTTCACCCGTTTTTCTCCTCAAAACCACAACCCCAACAACTACAATAGAAGCACTCCAAACCCACCTCGAGCTTCTACTCCATATCACCACCCGCCCCCCAACCTCCACCCATCAATCATGATGTTTAAACTTTCATGAAAACCCAACGAGAGCTAGTTAACAATCTTCAAAGCCAAATCATCACCTTGAAAAGTGACATCACTAAACAAGGAAATGATATTAGAACCGAGCTTCGTCAAGATATACAAACTTCTATCAGCACTTAGACGAATGATTTGAAGAACATGATGGCTAGTTTCTTTCAAGGTAATCAACCATCTACTTCGGGCTCACTTCCTTCAAATAATGTTACCAACCCGAGAGCGAATGTAAGTGCTATTACTACCGGTAGTGGAGCAACTTTAGTAGGACCATCTATCCCTCCCCCAATTACTCCATCTACACCTCCTCCACCACCATTTATCCTTCCTACTCCCACGCCTAGTATTAGTTTACCATTACCGTCTCCGCCTCGTCATTAAGAAGTACCCAAGAAGAACCCTTCACCAACCCCACCTTCCACCTTTAAACCTTCAACGTCTCAACCTTTACCTGCTACACCTACACCTTCCACCTATAAACCCAATATTCCTTATCTATCTTGCTTAGACAAGGCCAAACTGCAAACCAAGGATGACATTCAAGTGTCAAACTATTTGAAGAAAGTTTCAGAAATGACCATCACTTTTAGCCTTGTTGAAGCTCTAGCACAAATGCCTAAATTTGTTAAGATGTTTAAGGAATTTCTTAGCAAGAAGGAGAAGATGGACGAGTTTGTTAATACTCGATTGAATGAAAATTGTTCTGCCGTCCTTCTTAAAGAACTTTCGGAGAAACTTGGAGATCCCGGTCGTTTTGTGCTACCATGTACTTTTCACCAAACCGAAAAATTTACTGCCTTAGCCAATCTCGGGGCAAGTATAAATCTGATGCCTTTAAGTGTTTGGAAAAAGTTATCATTACCCGACCTTACACCAACGAAGATGACTCTTGAGCTTGCAAATCGCACTCTCGCTTACCCTCTTGGTATTGCTGAAGATGTGTTTATTAAAGTGGGAACCTTCACTTTTCCGGTCGACTTGTTATTGTTGATTATGAAATGGACCCTCGTATTCCTTTAATACTTGGTCGGCCATTCTTGAGAACCGGAAAAGCTCTAGTCGATGTTGTTGAAGGTGAGTTAATCTTAAGGGTCGGGAATGATGCACAAGTGTTCAAAATGGGGAAGATCACAACCAAATCAAATGGAAGAGAATCAGCGATGATTAATGTGCTTGACAATTTTGTGGTCTACAACAATCCTTTGTTCGATTCTTGCTATGATAATCTACTGTTCCAAGATGATGTGGATGATTCTCTATCCAATTCTGATCCTCCACCAATTTATGATTCTCCACCGATCTTTGATGCTTATGATGACGATTCTAGTTCCAATGGAGATGATTAAGATGATTTTACTTCTGAGTATCCTGACATGCCCACTTATGATGATTTTGATGAGGCTGATACTCTCTCGAGTGATTCTTCACATGATGAAGATCCTCCGCCATCCATGCTTGATCCTACTTTGGATGACTACTCATTTGAGGAAGAGTTTGCTACTTTTCTCAATACATACTTCCCTCATAAGAGTGATGCCCCTCCTTTGGACTTTGATGATTATGGTCTTTATCCTTCTACAGATTTGAAGAAACTTCTTTCAAAGGAGAAGACGCCGGAAGACACCAACATCCGCAACACGTATGTTTTCACACCTCTCTATCCACCTTCTGAGAACGAGGTTGTGCATTTTCTTAGCGGATGTTCTTCAAATTTTGCTGATCCTGAGTGTTATTTTCTCCTAAAGGAAAAGGTGTTCGACCTCGGAATCGAAATTTTTCAGCCATCTCAGTATCCATCTGATGCAATAAAAGGAAAGACTTTTGGAACTGCTGGATCCATGGTATCACTTCACCCTTTCTACCACCGTGCTTAATCGCTGCTTAAGGGAACCTTGCCTACTCTTCTTTGGCTTGCCTTGTTCGCCTCAAGCTTGTGTTAATTGATGGATGAAAACCATGTATTTGATCCCGGTGGATGTTCTTCAAGCTTCTTCCTATGCTAATCAAGGTCGAGTTAGGCTCACGACTCGGTTATAAAAAATCAAGCGCTTCTTGGGAGGCAACCCAAGTATCTATCTTTTATCTATCTTTATCCTAAGTGTAGGGGAGACCCGTTGGTGTTTGCTATTTTCTCTCTTCTCATACTCAGGGATTCGAGCGTTGAACGATCCACTCTTGATGATTTTTGACGACCCGTGATTCCGTGTTCCCGTCTTCCCGGTTCTATCCTAAACTCTTTTCGATTCACTATTTTATATTTTCCAATATTAAAATAGGAATTTCGTTAGTTGTCTTTTCCTTAGCAAGATTTAAACAACGTGCACAATGTCCTAAATGTAGGGGAGTTTAATCCCACATGCTTAAACATTGAGGACAATGTTTATATCAAGTGTAGGGGGGACTTCTATCGAAGTTAAGTGGCCTTTTCCATGAATTTGACCTCATTTTAACCGGAAATTCGATTGTTCGACATTTTTAATCTATTTTGGCCTATTTGTAGTTTCCTTTATTTTTTGTTATTTTCTCTTATTAAAATAAAATGGTTTTAGCGAGTTTAGATATCTTTGATTTATTAGGCCCGTCGTGAATATTTTTACTCAACCCGAGTTTACTTATCCAAGTTTACTCTAGCTAGTATCCTTAACCATGTAGACCTTAATTGGTTTATTAGGCTAATTATCCACGAGTCTCATTCCTTGAGATTTTAAATTGTGGAGAACGAGAAATGATAGAGTTAGTTATAAGTTTGGTATTCTTTCATTGACTTATGTGAGTTAATTATGACCTTTTTCTCCCATCGTTGTAAATAAATAATTGCAATAAGTAAGGTCGTATGGTTTGAAAAATTACTTAGCTTCAAGCCCAAGATCGTTTATAAGTTGCTCGATATTAATTAGAGTTCATAGCCAAGGCATAACTTATTGAAATGGGACGCGAAGATTGGCGAGTCCAAAAAGGCCCTAACAAGGCATGAGGATTCCCTTTTGTTGCTAAAGATCCAAGATGATGTGAAAATCATTATTCCAAAATCAATATGAAGGATCAAGACACACAACGAAAAGCAATTACTCCCATAAAGATCATGGAGAAATCTATCCGAAAAGACCCAAACAAGGTATGAGGATAAATAGATCCAAGTCCGAAAAGGAGGCGGATCGTTGTATATCGAAATCCCAAATAAGGATTGAAGAAATAATAAAGAAGTCGTGGTCAACATTTGAAGAAAATATCTCAACTACCCCAAGTAAAGATATACACTATATACGAAGAGAAGACCATAATTTCAAGATCGTCTTCTCAGGATTTGGAGTATGAAGTAAATGCCAAATATCGGTCCGAGAAAGGTCTCAAATCGTGAAGCGAGTTATGCCAAGATATGAACTTTATGAGGTTTCGAGAAGCAGTTTTAAAAGATTTTTTCCTTTAGCTAACTATGGATTAGATCGTCCTACTTTATTTTTAGCCTTAATAAACTATCAAAATAAGTCAACAGTGCATCCTCGTGATCATTCAAGACATCAATAAAATATAAGAGTTACCCATAGGAATAAGGGAGTCTAAGTGATTAATTGAACCGCATGAGTAAGTGTTAGTTGTGCTAACTTGTACTAACAATGATCTCGTTTTTAAGCTTGGCATGGGGAACGTGAAACTTGAGGGTGATAAACATTCATGACACCAAAGCCCTAATGTAAGTCTTAGATTTCTTTAAAAGTTTCTTCCTTCTAGCATTATGTTATTTTCTATCTTTTAAATTTTCCTTAGTTTCTATTGTTTAATAAAGGCCAAGGTAGGTTGATTATGATGGAGAATGTAAATCTTGCTTTATCACTAAGCATTGCATGAGGTCATTACAATGGTCAAGTGTAGGGGATTTGATAGGTGTGAAAACACCCATCCTTTTACCACTTAATTATAATGAAAACAAGACCATAACGTGTATTTTATGTCGTAAATGTCGGAATTATGCGTGGTTGTGTTTTTGGACCAAAAGATGAAAAAGGAAGAAAACACGGGCTTTCACGGGCTTTTATCGAAGAAAAAGACAAAAGACGAAGTCAAGAAATCAAGAGTGCAAAAAGAACGGAAGTCCAAGGCTTGTTCTGAAGATTTATCGAAGAAAAAGTCTAAAGACGGAAGTTTAATAAAGTCGAAGAACTCAAGTGTTGGAAATACGTTTTTACGTATTTATGAAGGATCGGTCGCTCCAACGATATATTAATGTAATGGGATCGTGATCTATTTATTATCATATAGTCCATATAGCCCACATGTAGGGTGGGCTATATATATACCCCTCCTAGCATGTTAGGAGGGGTTGGTGGTTTTCATTCATCATAATTCCATATTTCACTTTCTCTCTCTTCCTCCCTTTTCTCTCCTTTCTCTCTCTACACCCTCATCTCCTTCTCATCTTCTTCATCTATCTTTTATATTATTTAATCAATCAATGCATCTTATCAATCCAATCCATCATGTAGAATAGACCAAGATTACGTATACCTTCAATTGGTATCAAGAGCCAAGGTTAGATTGGTTTATTCTTGTTTTTCTTTTGTTTGATTTTGGTGGGTTTTGATTTAATCAAGCTTCAATCTTAAAAAAGTTTGTATTTTTATGCTTTAAATCATAGTCAAATCTTTGATTTACTTATTTTAGATAAAAATCACAAATTTTTTATGCAAAAATAAAAACTTTTATCATCAAATCTTTAAAAGTTTGTATTTTTATAAAAAGTTTGTGTTTTTTTTATTGAATTTTTGATTGAAATCTTTTAATTGAACTTTTAATCTTATCCTTTGTATTTTATTTTTTTTGATAATCATATCTTAACTTTTGATTTAAACTTTATTTTTTATTTTTTATTTTTTATTTTTATTTTTATTTTTTTATTATTTTTTATATAATAAAATTTTTGTCATCTTATTTGGTCCGTCTGTCTTAGTTACAAAAAATCAGTCCAACTTTGGTCCTTTCGTCCTTTTGTCTTATTTTTTTATATAGTCAAATTTTTTTATTATTCCGAATCGACATATTCTTCCGAATCGACATATTCTTCCGAATCGACAAATTCTTCCGAATCGACATATTCTTCCGAATTGACATATTCTTCCGAATCGACATATTCTTCCGATTCCGAATCGACATATTCTTCCGAATCGACATATTATTCCGAATCGACATAGTTTTCCGAATGAACAAGATTCAAATATAACGGCACCCTCGAACTCCCTCACCTCTCGTCTAAACAATATAGACTCGCTAACTTGACTCCCACTCACCTCACATCGACAGACCCTCACCCTCTCCACTGCCACAACTCAACACCAAGCCCAAATCCACTCCACTCGAATACATCAACTATAACCCTCGAACACACCCTCGACTCATCGATCAGACCACTCGACTCCCTCACCTCTCGTCTAAACAACATAAACTTATACCCACCCTCGACTTCAAAACAATCCACCCAACCCTCGACTCAAACAACTCGAAAAACATCCTTTTAATTTTCGAAAACAAATTTAGATTAATAACATTCATGTTATAATCCACTTCTCTGTTTCGATTACCACACAAAACTAGTTAGAACGCCTACCCGAGACCTCTTTAAAGATCTTGATATCGACAGCTTGTGGAGCCTGAGCTTGAACATATCAACATGGGTTGATTTTGTATTCAGATTTGGTTTAAGGATTGAGATTATGTGTTATGTGTGGAATTAAGCCAAGCTTCAGATGGTAGAAAGAGATGGGGGCGGATTTTTTAAAAGATAAGAAGTGTGTTTATGTCTGAGGAGTGAGATAGAGATATTGCGAAATAGATAAGTGGGGGACGGAGGTTCCAAGGAGTTTTTAATAATAGGATTTTGTGAGATTGAGTGAATGAGACGTTTTGGTGGTCTTTAATACCACTTAAAGCGATTGTTACAAAGTTTCTTTTTTAGTAGCCACGTGTCTAAGACGGGTATAAGACGTGTTTGATATAAGTGTTGGTGTTGGTGTTTGTATAAGACGTGTGTGGGGTATTTGTCATTTTTGAATTCTAGCTTATTAAATTTTGTTTATTAATTTTTGGTACATCGTATTGAGGCGAGTATTTTGAAAGAACCAAAGTGGTAAAATATTTGACGGGTTAAAAGTTATTGTGGCCCGGATTTGAAGACAAAATTGACAAGTCAAAGTGACGGGCTTTCTTTTTTAGTGACTACGGATTTTTGATCGGGTTTGTTTTATCAACGTTTGAGCCGCAAAGAAACTCATGGATTTTTCGGTGGCTTTGTCATATTCCCTGAATTTCTGTTTCTAATTTTATTCACGAACTGCAAAATCACGAAAACAACCACAAAAAATTCAATGGATTTTTTGAAGTCGACATCGAACGAGGGAGAATCGCATAATTTGCAAAACAAAGTTAGATAACGTGGCATTAATTCATTTCGAATGCTTCAGTTACATCTTGTCACTCTTTCATGGATTCAAGGAGGGAGCGAATTTGTGACAATATTTGGTCAAGATCGTCATATATTCATCGACTCAATATTCACCACTTTGACCCAACTCGCCGAGCAACTCAACCGTGACAACTTTAATCACTCTGCATCGGCACTTGTATATAAGGCTCTTGTGACACAACTCACACCTTTCCTCCAATTCAATATCATCAAGCCTGAAAGTTCAGTGATTTGCCAATCATTTATTCGAGATACACATACCGAGCTTCGAGTTTTCCGTGATACGATTTGAAACTCATGACATCGGTCTCGTCTTAGATTTATGAAAGATCTCGACTTCAGCAAGGTTATGATAATGGAGTGCAAGACTCTTCGATGCAAGAGGAAACTGGTCATACGGTTGAAAACTTGGAGCCTAACGATGCCAAGAGCACGGAATCAGGAGGACAACATGATACCAGTGGCACGTCAGGGAATGTTCACAAGATCTCTTTTGATGACACCTTACCCGTTTATGACGAAGAGCCTGCAAACATGGTACAATGTAATGTTGTTTATGATGTATATGCTGATGTCATGCCGCATATTGAGCATTCTGAACCCAATTATGACAAACATGGGATGGAAAAGAGTGATAGAAATACCACTTCTGATTCATCCAATGTGAGTCTTAATGGGGGAGAAAGTGTTCAAAATGCTAAACATCATGATAATTGTCTTATAACTGCTTCATTGACTGCTTCTGATTCCAACATTAGAGAGCTCGAAACGATTGTAGCTCAACAATAAAAAGATATTGAGGATGCCAAACTTGAATTTCCTAAGAAAACGGACAAATTTGAAACATACTTTGAAAAACTTGAAAAGTTAAACGTTGTTCTTGAAAGAAAATTGGATCAAAAAGTTTTAGATTTGAAAGCTGAAAAGGATAATCTTTTGAAACAAATTCAGTTACTAGAGTCTAAATTGGCATCCCAAGATAGATTGCTCAAAGAAAATGAGACCTTAAAAGCTCAAGTTCAGGAAAAGGTTTTTGCAATAGCTGCGTTGAAAAACGAATTAAGGAAAAATAGAGGACCTAGTGTGGACACTAAGCTTGAAAAACCATCAATCTTGGGGAAACCGCCTACAAATCATTTCGTCAGACAACCGACTATCAGACAACCTACTGCATTTAAATCCGAGCGACCACAATCCTCGAGACCGCGGTTTGCCTCCCAAGTTGATTTGGTTCATCTTTCTAGACCAGTCACTCCTGCAACTAGGCCCAATGTGACCAAAACAGCTTTAGCAAGACCTAATCACATGATTGCCTCTAGTTTCTCTAAAAATACCAAGACCACGTCTAGAACTAGTTTAAATGACGTTCACCATAAATCTGGTCTAAGGGAAGCTATTCAAAAGACACAAGTAAGAGATAAGACTTTCAAACCTAGACAGATGCCTTCTAGATAACCCAACACTGCTAACCGTAGCATGTCAAATCCTAGGAGCATCTACCAATCGTCCAGGAATTCTAGATCTTACTCGGACATTAAATATGCTACTTGTAAAACATGTAGTAAATGTGTCTTTACGGCAAATCATGATTCTTGTATCAAGAAACTTCTTAATGAGGTGAACTCCCGTGCTAGACTTTAATCCCAGTGGGTTGCTAAAATTAAACCCATTGGTAAAATGTGGCGCCCCACTGGTAGAACTTTCACTCTTGTAGGAAACGAGTGCCCTTTAACTAGGATAATCTCCGACTCTACTAAGACTGCTAGGGAGGAAATTGAAAAGGATGATACATCATTTAAGCCTGAACTTAAGGTTTTCTATAAAAGGAAACGTTTGCCAACTAAGATAAGTGAATCATCTACTCAGGTCACCTCTGACACAAGTAAAGCCAAATGTGAACCCCCACGTGCTTCTATAATTGATATCGCTAACCCATGTCAAAGCATGCAAATTCCTAATGAGAATGTAGGTCGCAAAGTTGATGTTCCAAAAGAACGAAGCGGCCAATCGTTGTATACCGTTCAACTAAGGACACTCTTAGAGTTTGGGTGTTGAAGAAGCAGATATCGGAGAAACTAGTATCTCAGGGGATTCATGGTTAAAGCTTACACAAGGACTTATAGTCACATTACAGACTATAACTCGATCTTTAGAGAAAGGGAAGTTTATCTACGCAACGAGAACTTACCCTCAAAACGAGAAATTAAATTTTCTCGGACGCGAGCTTACATTAAAACTATTCAAAAGTTTTAAGCTCGTGTATATGGCATATAATCACATTACAGTTTATGCCCCGTTCTTCAAAGGCAGGAAAGTTTATCGCCGATGATAAACTTATCCTTACAACGAGAAATTAATTTTTCTCGGGCATGAGCTTATATCGAAAACACTCCAAGTTTTTAAGCTCATGCACAATGACTTACAGTTAAATGTCAGACTGTAACTCAAACTTCAAATAAAGGAAAGATTATCATTAATGATACCTTATCCTCATAACGAGAAATTCATTTTTCTCGGTCATGAGCTTGTATTAAAACATTCGAAGTTTTAAGCTCAGAAAGGAAAGTGTATCTTTTAAATAAGAGAACTTTTCCTCATAACGAGAAATTAACCTTTCTCGGTCATGAGCTTTCCGTTAAAACAGTCAAAGTTTTCAAGCTCGTGAAAACGACTTCTAAGTAAATGTCAGCTTAGGACTCGTCCTTCAGATAAAAGGAAAGTTTATCGCCGATGGTAACTTATCCTTAACAACGGGAAGTTTACAACTTCTCGGACTTGAGCTCGCTTTTAAGATATTCAACATCTTAAGCTCAAGTAATTGGTTTTCAAAACTTTGAACACAATTTTTCAAGAATTTTTCAAAAGGTTTTTTCTAAATCTTTCAAAATTCTGTGTTCAAAATGTTTTGATAAAAAGAGCATGTCTTCTAGAATCGATAATATTTACGAACCTAGAAATGTCATTCAATAATGACACGGGGTTGTAAATAAAGTTCGAGCAGAAGTTTAAATGATTTAAAACATGCTCAAAATGGTTTGCTATTATTTCCGATAGTAACCCGCTTTTCACATTGAAGTCAAGCATTTCACAGGAAAGCTTTGACTTCAGAATCCAAAGTTATCATCTCCACCAACCGTAGCAATTTACAATTGATATCTACATACTCGACGATGCGACTATTCAAACGGCGACTACAACTCTTTCAATAGAACACAGGTCAACAATTGAGGGGGAGCAATTGTCCAGCATTCAGAATCCTTGATGCCGAGAGTACCGAGTTCACATATTGATGTCAAGACAACGATATAATTCATACACATGGAGTTAAGAGATAACTTCAGACGTGATGAGGCGACCAACATTCGTGAACAAGAACCATGTGCTTCTTTCATATGATGTTCTCCATCATTCAGGCCCAACCTCATAAATCGCTAATCTTGTGAATACATTATCATATATGATCTTTGCACGTGATAAATACCTTACACTTGTGTTTAAAAGGTATTTAATTGACGTTTCAAGTACACCCTCATTAATTTTATGGGGAGCTTGTGTAATTCATGGAGATACTTGGATTTGCATTTTTCTTTCCAAATTTTCTTAAAATGCTATTAAATCAACTGATATTAAAAACATCGATTGGGTTAATATTTTTAATATGGGGGAGAAAATGTGATTTAATATGGGAAATGATTAATCACAAATGGTTTGACTTAACGTGCTAGCTCATCCCGACATGTGCGAAATGTTTTCGGATATCGTGGCATATGTTAAAGGGGAGCAAAATGGATTTGCACCTCAAAATGGATTTCATGGTGACATACACTTACCCAAAACATCTCTATTCACGACGGTGAAGATTGTGGTGACATAAGGATGGTAGGATAGGTTAAAGTCCACTGATTCCTCTAGAACCGGAGGAATCTTCCCAAGGACATTCCATAGCTAGTAATAGTAGTCCTTAGGAAAGATGGAGAAAGATTGTGAACGTAGCTGAATGTCGACCAAGTACTTAAGTTAGCACTGGAACAATCACAACAAGGTGCTAGTTATGACGTTATGGTAAGCATTGAAGGGGTTGAAGAATGAAAAAGAATTGTAAAGATAAAGGGTGTAAAGAAAGAAGCCCTCCTTACAACTTAGGCAGAAACCGGTTCAATACATATGCTATTAAGATCATTGTTTAATGATTCTTGATATTGAAGACAGACATCATGGACCCAGTGATGCAAGGCACAACCCATCCCAGCTAACTCAGATGTCTCTCAAAAGATATTTGTTTTAATCACACGGAGACAACGCATTATCTATCAATTTATTCACTCCGAATAAATTGGTATTGAAAAGGTGGCACTCCTCTCCAGCCTCCGATCACTAAAATCCAAAATGCACAATCGAGTCTAGAGCCATTTGAGATCATCAAATATCTCATTAGGACACATTTTCATTATTCCTTGCTTGTTCACACAATGTGAAAAGTAAGAAAGATATTAAGAGTCCTACGCAAAATATTCATGATCTTGCCTGAACATCCGAGTAATACGAAAGTATTTACAATGAAGATGGAAATCCTTCTTGAGCGAACATTAAAAAGCTCATGGTAGGTAACTTTGGCGATTCTTTATGAATCAAACATGTGATAACTGGAAAGCAACAGTTGTTTAATTCTTAATTGAATTTAAACACATTCCAGGCCTCTACGCAATATCCTAGTGATCTTGCCAGAACACTCAGAGTGATACCTTAGTGTTCACAGTGATGAGTGGAAATCCTTCTAGTGTTAACCTCAAACAGCACTTGGTAGGTAACTTGCAAGATTCTATATGAATCAAGCTCGTGACAACTGGAAAGCAACGATGGTGCGGTTCTTAATTGAACTTCACTTGTTCCAGGAAAATGAATTGACGGCTTCAAATCATGCGGATAATATTATCCAAATGATTCACTCTTGACGTTCGCAGTCAGCTTTGGACGGTCGAGTAAAGAGAACGGGTTTACCCGCGAAATCTTGTCAAGGAGGTTCTTTACTGAAACTACCTGCCACAAGTACGATATTTAATATCGTCCAACGGTCTTCACCGACCGGAGGTAAAATGCTACCGAATTAGAATGAAATGTTCAAGGCCATTTCATCCGTGTATATGGTTTGTTGCTAACTGTCTTATGCAGCGTAACAAGAAGGTGGCATTGCGGTGTACAATCCAGAAGAAGTCGTCACCACATGCTTATACCACATACAATTAGTACTTCAACAAATTCGAGAAAGTCTGAAGGTCAAGTCTGCCGCTGTATCAAACTCTGAAGCTTTCAAGAATTTAAAGGTATAAGTATGTGGAACATGTAGTCACGAAGAGGTGAATGTCACAAGTGACGAATGCACAAGGTCAAGGCAAGAAAACATGCTCAAGACTTAAGTCAAAGATCACATCAAGCATATTCACAAGAACAAGATCGAAGACTCAAGCATAGATGCTAGGTTTAAGATTTTCTAAAAAGATGTGACCTCCCTTAGGGGGAGATTGTTGGAAATACGTTTTTCCCAATAAAGTCTCGGTCACATCTTAGTTAGCATAGATCACGAGATATATAATATTTAGAATTTTGTTTCTTGGAGCGACCTCCCTTAGGGGGAGATTGTTGGAAATACGTTTTTACGTATTTATGAAGGATCAGTCGCTCCAACGATATATTAATGTAATGGGCTCGTGATCTAGTTATTATCATATAGTCCTTATAGCCCACATGTAGGGTGGGCTATATATATACCCCTCCTAGCATGTTAGGAGGGGTTGGTGGTTTTCATTTATCATAATTCCATATTTCACTTTCTCTCTCTTCCTCCCTTTTCTCTCCTTTCTCTCTCTACACCCTCATCTCCTTCTCATCTTCTTCATCTATCTTTCATATTATTTAATCAATCAATCCATCTTATCAAGCCAATCCATCATGTAGAATAGACCAAGATTACGTAGACCTTCATCAAGTCTAATTTATGAAGAAAATATAAGACGAGTTCAAGTCATTCATCAACAAATCCCGAGACAAAGTCTAAAAAAATAATAAAAGTTGAAGAGTTAGAAGACTAAGGACTAAAAGAGAAAGAAAGAAAGAGAGAGGAAGCTTCCACTCCACTCATCCTCTCCTATAAATAGACCATTAGATTCATTTTTCTTCTTGTTAGCTAATTTGATAACTTATCTCTCCACCCTTTCATTACTTGCACCTTTAATTTCATGTCATTTACTTAATTTTCATTTAATTACTTGTCTTGCACCTTAAATTCCTTGCCTTTAATTTCAAGTAAGTGTTTTAACTTTGTTATTGAATCTTTTCTTTTTAATCAAGTTCTTATTTTTAAATCTCTCCTTCTACCTTTCTTGTTTTACTTAATCTTTATGTTTATGAGCTTATTGTTATTCTTATTTGATTACTTGTGATGTTTTTACGTTATTGATTTTTATAACTTATTTGTGTTTTTCTTAAAGTTTCTTAAGTTTTTATAAAAGTTATTTTTCTTATATAAAAGCTGTTTTCGTATATCTTTTTCATTTAGTGTTTTCAAAAGTCTTTAAATTCTAGCTTATTAGCTTTTACTTATACGTGTTATTATTGAGTTTTTGGTTGTGTGCTTATTTGAGTAATAGCTTATAGATTTAGCTTATTTGCCTTTTTCCTTACTGTATTCCGATCAGCTCTGATCCGAAAAGGGTTTTGCATTCCTTTTACATTCCTTTTGCATTGCGACCAGCATTCCAATTTCTTGGTCGGAAAAGGGTTTTACATTCCTTTTTCATTCCTTTTACATTCCTTTTACATTCCTTTTTCATTCCTTTTTACATTTCTTTTGTATTCCTTTTACATTCCTTTTACATTCCTTTTGCATACCTTTTACATTCCTTTTGCATTCCTTTTACATTCCTTTTGCATTCCTTTTGCATTCCTTTTCATTCCTTTTGCATTCCTTTTTCGTTCCTTTTACATTCCTTTTGCATTCCTTTTACATTCCTTTTGCATTCCTTTCACATTCCTTTTGCATTCCTAATAGCATTCCAATTAGATTTGTTTTTAATATTTTGTTTTAGTTTTATTTTAAAGTTTACATTGTTTTAACTTTACATTTCTATTACATAGTCAAATTAATCTTTCGTCAAGCATTAAATTTTTGTCATTTAATTATTTACTTTTAAAGTTTTTAATATTGCACAATCACTTCTTAAGTTAGTTTTAGTTTTAATTAACCGTCATTTACTTTATCGTTTCGCAATTTAATTATACTACAACGACCAATTTATTGTTATCCACCAAAATACGACTGAGTCGCACTTAAACCAATAATCAATTCGAAAAGACTGGAACAAAGAAATTATTTCATACTTGGCTAAAATCCTAGTTATTAGTAGGACTGTTAAGATTTTTCTTACTTTTCACAAAGTGTGAAGAAGCAAGGAATTTTGAAAGTGTGTCCTAATGAGATATTTGAAGATCTAAAATGGCTCTAGACTCGATCGTGCATTTTGGATTTTTAGTTATCGGAGGCTGGAGAGGAGTGCCACCATTTCAATACCAACATATTCGGAGTGAATAAATCGATAGATAACATGTTGATCTCCGTGTGATTAAAACAAATACCTTTTGAGAGATATCTGAGTTAGCTGGGATGGGTTGTGCATTGCATTACTGGGTCCATGAGGGCTTCTTTCTTTAGACCCTTTATCTTTACAATTCTTTTTCATTCTTCAACCCCTTTAATGCTTACCAATACGTCATAACTAGCACGTTGTTGTGATTGTTCCAGTGCTAACTTAAGTATTTGGTCGACATTCAGCTACGTTCACAATCTTTCCTTATCTTTCCTAAGGACTACTATTTCTAGCTATGGAATGTCCTTGGGAACCTACGGTTCTAGAAGAATCATTAGAATTTAACCTATCCTACCATCCTTATGTCACCACAATCGTCACCGTCATGAATAGAGATGTTTTGGGTAAGTGTATGTCACCATGAAATCCATTTTGATATCCAAATTCATTTTGCTCCCCCTTAACATATGCCACGATATTCGAAAACATTTCGCACATGTCGGGATGAGCCAGCACATTGAGTCAAACCATTGAATTAATTGATCTCATATTAAATCACATATTATCCCCCATATTATAAATATTAACCCAATCGATGTTTTTAATATCAATTGATTTAATGAGATTTTAAGAAAATTTGGGAAGTAAAATGCAAATCTAATTATCTTCATGATTTACACAAGCTCCCCTTCAAATTAATGAAGGTGTACTTGAAACGTAAGTTAAGTACCTTTTAAACACAAGTGTAAGGTACTTATCACGTGCAAAGATCATATATGCTAATGTATTCACAAGATTATTAATTTACGAGGTTGTACCTGAATGATGGAGAACATCATATGATAGAATCACATGGTTCTTGTTCACAAATGTTGGTCGCCTCGTCACATATGAAGTTATCTCTTGACACCATGTGTACGATTGATATCATTATCTTGATGCCAATTTGTGAACTAGGAACTTTCGGCATCAAAGATTCTAAATGTTGGACAATTGCTCCCCCTCAATTGTTGACCCGTGTTCTATCGAAAGAGCTTTAGTCGCCGTTTGAGTATTTGCATCGTCGAGTATGTAGACACCAATATCAAAGAACTTTGGTTTGTAGAGATGATAACTTCATAAAAACAAGATTTCTCTTGTTTTAACAAATAAATGCACTGACACGTACATATATTCATGTTAGATTATGTTATAAAGTAAACACAATCCCTTACATGATTATAAAGTAAACCATGCCCGAGAAAATTAACTCCTGTTGTTGAGTCAAAGCTTTCTGGTGAAATGCTTGACTTTAATATGAAAGGCGGGTTACTATCTGAAATAATAGCAAGTCATTTTGAGCATGTTTTAAATCATTTAAACTTCTGCTCGAACTTTATTTACAACCCCGTGTCATTATTGAACGACATTTCCAGGATCGTAAATATTATCGATTCCAGAAGACATGCTCTTTTTTTATCAAAACATTCTGAACACGCAATTTTGAAAGATTTAGAAAAACCTTTTGAATAATTCTTGAAAAATTGTGTTCAAAGTTTTGAAAACCAATTACTTGAGCTTAAGAATTTGAATATCTTACTAAACGAGCTCAAGTCTGAGAAGTTGTAAACTTCTCGTTGTTAAGGATAAGTTACCATCGGCGATAAACTTTCCTTTTAATTGAAGAACGAGTCCTAAGTTGACATTTACTTAAAAGTCGTTTTCATGAGCTTGAAAAACTTTGAATGTTTTAACGTAAAGCTCATGACCGAGAAAGATGAATTTCTCGTTATGAGGAAAAATTCTCTTATTTAAAAGATACACTTTCCTTTCTGAGCTTAAAACTTGGAATGTTTTAATACAAACTCATGACCGAGAAAAATCAATTTCCCGTTACGAGGATAAGTTATCATAAAAGATAAGTTATCCTAAAATTGAAGTCCGAGTTACAGTCTGATATTTAACTGTAAGTTCTTTACACGAGCTTAAAACCTTTGAATAGTTTTAATGTAAGCTCGTGTCCGAGAAAATTTTAATTTCTCGTTTTAAGGGTAAGTTATCGTTGGATGGATAAGCTTCCCTTTATTTGAAGTCCGGGTCATTGTCTGTCATTTAACAGTGAGCCATGTACACGAGCTTAAAACCTTTGAATAGTTTCAATGTAAGCTCGTGTCCGAGAAAATTTAATTTCTCGCTGTGAGAATAAGTTTATCATCGGCGATAAACTTTCCTTTCTTTGATGAACGGGTCACAGACTGTGATTTAACTATGAGCCTTATACACGAGCTTAAAACCTTTGAATAGTTTTAACGTAAGCTCGTGTCTGAGAAAATTTAATTTCTCGTTGTGAGGGTAAGTTATCGTTGACAAGATAAACTTCCCTTTATTTGAAGTGCGGGTCACAATCTGTAATATAACTGTGAGCCATAGTTGTAACCTTAAGTGTTGTTTCTCCGATATCTGCTTCTTCGGTATATAGCAGTTGGATCTTTTTGTTCTTGAGGAACGTTGACTTTAGTACCTGCATTTGCATCAACAATTTGCATACTCTCACATGGGTTAGTGATATCTATGCTTGTAGCCTGCAGGGGTTCACATCCAACTTTGGGGGTTGATACTTGTAAAAACGCCCTTGTTTAGGAAAACAAGGATGTAATTAGGGTAAGCAATTAATACGACGATTTAGGAAAATCGTGCACTAAAAATGACCCAAGTGAAAGAGTTCGTTCTCAATGAGGCTAGTGTGTTATGCGTGCTAAGATTTGAATTAATTATTTGTGATTAATATTATGAAGAAAAAAAGAAAAATGAAGACGGATACGTGAAAATTACACTAAGACGTAAAAGACGTAAAACTGTAAAATGGGGTAAAATAAAAATTTATTCTAAAAAAATTCCAAAAAATTACTAAAAATCCACAAAAATATTCTAAGAGTTTACAAAAAAACCAATACTTTCTAAAACCTTTTATTTAATTAAATATTAATTTTTAAATGCTAATTAAAACCCTAAAAATCAGAATTAACCAATAAAAAGTTCAAATCAAGGTTTTGAAATTTGTAAACCTCTAAAATAACCTAATTAAACTACAAAGTATTTTTCAAAATTTTAAAACCACTAAAAACTATTTTTAAAAGCTTAAAATTATAAAAATCTTAAAAAAATCCTAGAAAACAATTAAAGGATGCTAAAAATATTTGGAAAGTTGTAAAAATCCTAACTTAATGTATAAAACCTAGGAAAAATATAAAAAGTGAAAAAACTTAATTAAAAATAAAAATGATTATTTTAATAATAAAATAGTAATAAAAAATTCAAAGTTTATAAAAATTCTAAAAACATGCAAACCTACTTAATTTTACCTAAGTAATCAGAAAAAGAACTTAGAATTACCAAAATACCCCTATTAGGCCTCCAAATGGGCTAAAAGGACAAACAGTCCCTTAATGGGCTTGGAATTGGGCCCAATAAGAAAAAGTCAACCAAATAAGCCCAAAAACTCTAGTGAAGCTTAAAATTGAATTCTAAACACAATTTTCCAAAGGCCCAAAAGCTGAAAATAAGCTTGAGTTAGCTTATTTCAAAACAGCTTATTCTTAATGGGTTTTTTGGCCCATTAAGCTATAAGCTGATGCCATAAGTGTAAAACCCGCATGCTTTTACCATGAACAGTATACTTATAATTGTACGTACAAGATTGAAACTTTCCTTAATTAACATGAACATGTATCACAAATATTAATTTTAAGAATTACGTACGTGTTATAACACGATAAGTATTTACTACGTATGAACACACAATAATTATTTTAATAATTATTATAATCACGAACATAAAATCATGAACATGAAATCACGAACAGATAAATATGCACGTACGTAATTATTAATACGACGAAGGTCGTTACGTACTAGTAATATTAATAACATGAATAATTAATAATTACGTAACACGTAAACGCGAAGACTTAAAACGATTATTATTATTACTACGTATATTAAATTACACAACAAGTAATCACGTACGTAATATTTACTTTTGTCACGTATATAAATAACTATGAAAGTCACGACATGTAATACTCATTTACGCGTACCATTTTAACGAGATGCGATTTAATCAAAGTAAAATGTTATTAGGGCTTTTTTAGACAAAGAAGAAAAAGGAAGGACTTGGGCTCAAAGCCCAAGTGTATTGTTTGAGGCGTGTATAACCAAAACAGAGGGGGGGGGGGGGTATTTTTATTTTGGACAAAACACAAAACATTCCAAAACCCTAAATCTAATATAATCAGCCGCCTCCTTTTTCTTCTTGTGCCTCTTTTGCCGTGGGTTTTCAACACCAAGAACAAGAACACAAAATAAAACGCATGGTGATCCAAGGAATCATGTTGAGTTCGTGTTTGTTCATTCCTAAACCCTAACACGAAGAAATCAAGGTAAAACCCTAATTCGTTTTTTTTCTTTTAATTAATCTTAAATTCGATCTTTAAGGCTATTTAAAAACATGTTCAAATAATGAATAATGGAAGGGTTTCGTTTTGAGGTCGCTGTGGGTGTTTGGCACACAAACCGAGAGTGAGTCAAGAGACTCTCGGTGGTACTTTATTCCCACCAGCCGCAAGAATGGGGTCCTTTTGGTCTAACAGTGGCATCCACGGCCTAATAGGGGGAACCACTGGCTGCGGCCAGTGGTGAGTTTGGCCAAGCAGTGGGAAGCGAGACCCTAGTGGTCTCGGTGGGATATTATTACAGGCAGGGGGAACGCATGTCAGTCGGGGGAAACAGCATAACTGCCAGGGGTAACTGGCAGTTAGAGGACTGTTTGGTTTTGGGTTTATAGCCGGTTAAGGGGGTGTTTGGTAAACAGTTTTATAACCAGTAAAGGGGCGTTTGGCTGTCAGTTTAATAAACGTAGTTAGAGGGCTGTTTGGTTCGGCTTAAATGTAAAAACGACACGTGTTTCACGGTTTATCACGGGTTTGGGTTACTACACGGATTAGTAAAATAATACATGGGTTCGAGTATTATTTTTACAAGTTATTAGCTTTAACATGTATATTAATTTACAAGGTAAATTAAATTAATTAAACACGACTTATAATTACATGATTATTTATTTACGAGTTTAACTAAATTAAGTGACATGTTACTTAATTAATTTAATTAAAGCATGAACTTAGGTTTATTTATTATTAATTAAGAATACATGGACTTTTAACCTAAGTATTTATTATTTATATTAGACTATATAATTAATTAATTATTTAACACGCCTTATAATTAATTAATTTACATGACATATGTTATATTAATACTAAACATTAATACACGTTTTAACCTAAGTATTATTTCTTTTTATAATTAAATCATGTTATAGTTAATTAAATACTCTAAACTATAGTTTATATAAATTACATGAAATAATTAATAAACTATACCTTATAATCTCATGACTTTGAATATAAATCAGAAAACACTTTAGCTTATATTATTAGCTTAATAATCCAGCTAATTTCTATTTATGGAAACTTTCTATTTTCAGAAACTTATTTAATTAAGGCAGCTAATCTATTTATGGAAACTTTCTATTTTTAGAAACTTATCTATTTTACGCAGTAATTCTATTTTTGGAAACTTTCTATTTTTTGGTAACATTCTATTTTTGGAAACTTTCTATTTTAGGAAACCTGCTATTTTTAGAAAGTTACTTATTATTACACAGTAAGTATATAATAATACATGAAATACAAGTAATACTTAATCAGAATAGACAGAATGTAAGATAAATACACTATAAAGCTTCAAACAGTAAAACATGACATGAACGTATAAAATAAGCTAAGACATAACATTAACCAGTTACGTATTCAGTAATCAGATACTTATACACGTATGTATTTACGTAGCATTAGTGATACCGAAGTAGGACTCTCTTACGTTCGTCTTCTTCGTTCACTGGACATAAGGTACGAATTCCCGTCCTTTCAGTATGGACATTCTTTCCTTATTAGGATTCCCCGTATGCAGCCAACTATTTTCCCGTATTATAAGTTTATATGTTTGATTTGCTTATGTTTAATTTAGAATACCTATAGCCATATACATGCATGACCAGTTTCACCTAGTTATGGAGGTACCATAACCATAACACTAAAGGCACTGGTGTTATGGCTTCACCACGGCGGAGTGATTGCTCGTGGCGTCCCTTCAGCTTTTGGCCATATTATTATATTTATCATGTGGGGCGTATGGGTGCATCCTAGTTACATGTTTTAGTCAGGATTTCATGGTGAATGTGATGTGTGCCTTGCATCCTTCACAAGGAGCTGATCCCTCCTACCCAAACCAGTGTATTAAATTAGAGGCAGCCCCTCTAATTTGCATGATGAGGTCACCCCTCCAAGTATTCATGCATGATGGATTTTCATGACCTATATTGGCTAATGGTAAAATATGTTAAACAGTTTCATAACATAAACATAAGGCTTTTCAAACTATAAAACAAGTTTTATGAACATGTTCCAGGTTTTTCGAGGACTTATACATTTCCGCTGCTATTAAGTCTTTATTATGTTTTATTCATTTATACTATGTATATCCGTGCACTGAGCGTTTTGCTCAGCCGTTACTTTCCTTTCCATGTCCCAAAACGGCAGGTACCCTGGGAAAGACTCGAGCATTTGGAGGACGTGCATAGGATGGAAGCTGCCAGAGACTTCTTTTCCTTTTTGCCTTCATATACTTATGCTTGTTTAGTCTTTCATTCATTTATTTTTCTTTATTATGTTTTGGGCTTATGTTTGGGAACCGATGTTTGATTACGGTTTACCCTATGGTCATGTATGTCTTACTACATATTACATTGCATGCTTTGATGACACGCCATAATTACGCGTGACATTCCATTTATCAAAATGGAGTGTTACAATTATGGTATAAGAGCCAAGGCTTCGACCTATAGGCTCTAAAACTCGACCTATGACTAGTGGGTAGTCACCAGGAGCTTCCTAAGCCAACGTTTGTTATTCCATGTATTGATGTTTTCAGCGCATTGTTGTATTAACCATGACGTTTTCAACACTTTGAGGTTTTAACCTTGATGTTTTCATCGATATTGTTTTACTAATATGGATGGACAACCGTCATTCATATTTAGTTATGTGTCATTGTTCATGCATAATGTTCCTCGTGAACTGTGGCTATGTGGACTGAACCCCAGTAGTTCATAATTAGTCACATAAAAATTTTTCTGATAAGTTTTGACAGATGAGTTTCATTTATTTATGTTTCATGTATCATTGTTGCAGGAATTATGACTAAGTAATGGTTGGTACAGGACTGGCCCTATTTAGTCGCATGTGCTTTTATCGAAACTTTTAACTTTGGGACCGACCCATAGGCGTCCCCTAGCACATATAAAGGTTTTTATAAACTACATTACGCATTCATGCACTGTTTTCATGCATAAAATTTTTCTCATGATTTATTGGCATAAATTTTTTTCATGTCCCCTCATAAATTACTATGTTTTTATGTCAAGTATGTTTTCATACTGTCATGGTTAACTTCAGTTTCATGCTGATTATGTTTTACACTCCTTCATGTTAAATCGTTTCGTGTTTCTTCATGATAATTCTGTCTTCATGTTGATTACGTCTTACGCCTCTTTTGTTATTTATGTTTTCATGCAAGGCATTGTTGGATTTCATTGAATCCTGCTTTCATGATAGTCATGGTTGGTTTTCATTGATCATGCTGTCAGGCAAATCATCGTTGAATTTTGTGTAACCACACTGTTAGCCTCAAAATATTGAGTCAAACGAGAATGTTCGGTCATAGGTTTCTATTGCAATATTTATTAGAACGTTGTAATAGGTAGTTATTTAGTCGTGGTTCACGGGCTTGGATTTAAACTAATTAAAGTCCAAAAGACAAGCCCGGCCTAATATATAGTCCATTAAAGCCCGCATGTGGGTGGACTATATATGCTACCCTCCTAGCATGTTAGGAGGGTGGATGGTCATTTGTAACAACTTCTTTTCTCTAATCTAATCTCACCAAGTTAATCCTCTCCTCCTCTCTACTTTCTCTCACTACTTTCTCTCTCTAGGAATTCATCTCTTCTTCATCTATTTTCTTTCTTTCTTCATTGCTTAATCCTCATAAATACATGGGACAACATTTGGTATCAATCGCCATGGGGTAGTTTTGTGATTTGTTGTTGATTTTTACTTGGTTCGTGTGATTTTCTTCTATAATCATCTCGAATTCAAGATTTTTTTGTGTTTTCCATGCTCTAAATCTTGATATATATCTTCTACATAGCTGTGGTAGGGATTTGGTCGCATTTGCTTGGTTAAAATCGCGGATTTCTTGTCGAAAAATTCATCTTTTTACCTCAAAATCTCGAAACTGTACTAGTATTCCGATTGGTGTAATCGAAAAAGGATTTAAAGATTCCGATTGTGATTCCGATCAGTAGCATCGGAAAAGGGTTTTAACATTCCGACCAGCTTTTCTGATCAACATTCCGATTGGCCTTCGAATATTCCGACTGGACTTCAGATATTCCGATTTGGCATTCCGACAAGGTATTCCGATTTGGTATTCCGACAAGGCCATTCCGATCATCATTCCGATTAGACATTCCGACGAAGGGATTCCGATTAGACATTCCGATCATACATTCCGATTTGGCATTCCGATTGCATTCCGATTAGGTCATTCCGATCTCATTCCGACGAAGGGATTCCGATAAGTGATTCCGACGACATTCCGATGATGTGTTTTGCTAATTTTTCTTTGAGTATTTTTTAGACTTAGCCACCATCTAGACTAGTTTTGGAATATCGTTTACACGAAGATCAAAAAAAAAAAAAAAAAAAAAATTTTGGCGGGAAAACCCAAGTAAAATTTATTTTTTCCTGGACCATTTTTATGCCATTTAAGCTTCGATTTCAAATTTTGGCGATGCGAAAATTTTTTTGACCAAAAATTCAAATTTTCGGACCAAAATTCAAATTTTTAGGTTTTATTTTTCGTTAAATTTTTCATTTTTCAAACTTTTTCCCTACTAGTTATTGGCTATTTCTAACTCGTTTTCAAAATTTGGTTATTCAAAAATTTTCGGTTTACCGTTATAGTCGGACTGAGGAATTTATTGTCGGACTGAGAAAAAATTTCAAATTTTCGGAATTTCAACAACAACACAATCACGCTACTTAAGATCCAAAGTCACTTCATCCACAAAGAGAGACGATCATCATGTCAACGAGTAATGCGGTTACTGCAAGTTCAGACGTGAAAGACCTTGAAATGGAACGACTACAACAACAAATATGTTTCTTAAGAAAAAATGCCATGGACGGTTTTAGAGTACTTCAAGATTCTTTTCAGAACCTTTCAAAAGTCTTGTTTGACTTACGTGAATTCACTGGCACATTCAGCAAAACATTCACTCATGCCATGGATAAACTTCAAACACAACTTGTCAACGAAAGAATCATTGCTAGTGAATGCAAGATCACTTTCACTGATCTCAAGACATCACTTGAAACGATGTTTACTTCTGACTTCATCAAGTCTTCGCTTACCAACGAGTGCTTCAAGCGATATCATGGAATGGATGCTTTATCATACAAAGATCGGATAACCCGCAACATCAACTTCATTGTAACCTATGTGAATCACACAATACAGACGCAACAAACGATTGATGACAGACTTCATACCAGTTGTGGTATCGCATCAGATGTTGAGAATACAAGCTATAGATATGAGACTCCAACGCATAGTTCAGGGAATGATGACAACAACTCTAGGAAAGACAACAGCAGCTCTGGCAAACAACACATCGACTCTGAGAATGTCATCAACAATACACCTTCCTATGATAATGGTCCTGTTTTCGATTCTGAGTCATTGGAAGAGGTACACTCTGATGAATATAATGTGTTTGGTGATATTCCTGAGCATAGTGATCTACCCAATGCCATTAATGACACGTGTATGATGGAAACGATTGATAGCAATACCACACCCGATTCATCAGACATGTGCAATAATGAGTATGAGGATGATCAACATGCAAATGAATATGATGAAGAGGAACGTATTGCCCTTGCTAATTTAATTGCTACTTTACAAAAAGATGTCACTGAAAATAAAAAAAAAGTCAAAAGCAATTAAAGAAGGCAAACGCTACGCTCACTCAAAGCTTTGAAGAATGCAAAGCTGCTCTTATCAAATCTACTGAGATGACTGAAACCTATAGAGATGAGCTCCTTTAGAAAACCAAAGAGCTTGAGGGGTACAAGGGAAGTGCGTTAAAAGGTCAAAAGGACGATTTTGAAAACAAATATAATACAACTCTTGAGTTATTAGCAAAAGAGAAGCGTCAATATAATGTTTTCTTAATGGATGAACGCCAAAAAACGTACCTTGCCAACACCAAAGTTAATGAACTTGAACAAAAGCTCTCTATGACCACTACTGATTCTGCTAAAATTCTTAAGGATAAGAAACAAGAGGTAGATGCGTTAAAACAAGACTTCAAAAGTAGATATGATAAAGAAACTGAAAATGTCATGAAATTAGAAGCACAAGTCGAATTTTTGAAGAACGTTGTTTATAAAACGCATGATTCTATTCAATCTATGAGAATGCTGGCACCTCCTTCGATGTTTAAGGGTCAAGCTAGCTTTGCAAGTCCTGAGTACCTTGCCAAATCTCAAGCTGCGAACCCGCATCTTTATCTTGATGAGACTGAAAGGACAGATCTTGACTGCATGTCTGTTAGTGCCAATAGTGAAGAGACTGCCCTTT
Source organism: Glebionis coronaria (assembly GCA_025667525.1). Lineage (NCBI taxonomy): Eukaryota > Viridiplantae > Streptophyta > Magnoliopsida > Asterales > Asteraceae > Glebionis > Glebionis coronaria. Next base: position 326,569,641 of record CM046877.1, read on the forward strand.
GGGATGCTGATAGTCAACCACTTGTTAATAAGGAGTTTGTGAAACCATATAATTATGCTTATGAGAATAGTCTTTATGGTCTATTCAACAAACAAACTCAGAAAACTCGTGAGGAAGTGTTTCTAGAATGCAAACAAAAGAGAATTCAATGGAAGAAAGCATTTGCCCCTAAGAAATCTAATGTTTACAAATACATAAACTACCTCCCTTTAGATGAATCTAAAAGCAAGAGTAGGAAAACATTAGGTATTCTTAAACACCACATAGATAATGTTAAATCTATTGTTGAAAGAGACTGGGCAAAACGTGAAAATGCTGAATGGACACGTCCGATTCCTCAAGATATTACCTTGCTTGTGAAAGAACTCTTAATTCCAAACACGGCGTTGATTAAAGAAACTGTTCTTCAACTTGAGGAGTTCATTCGGACTGAAATGTATGATGATTTAAAATACGTTGAATCTCTTGAGAAACACATTGATGATCTTCAAATTGAGAAGTCTGATTTCTCAGATGAATATGATTTACTCTCGCAAGAATGCGTTTCTAAAGATGTTATGTGTGCTTATTTTACATCTTGTGCTGATATTGATGAATATTCTGAAGTTGCATGTCAATATCTTGATAAGATCAAAGAATGTGAACGTCTTGAAATTGAGCTTTCGAAACGTAAAGAAAATGTTGACAAAAAGGCTTTTGAGTTACTTCAACACAAAACTGATTTCCTTCAAAAACATTGTCATTCACTTGAACTTGCTCTACAAAAAAAGAAGTTGGTAGTTTTCCACATGATAATAAATTGCAAGAAAAACTTTCCCAAACATTTCGAGAAATGAATGAACAGAATTTGGAAATTAAAGGGTTGAAAGCTCAGTTACAAGACAGGGACAGAGCTATAGCAGAGTTGCAGAAACTCGTTGCTAAAATGGGTGGGAAAATCGTGGAACCTAGCATTAAGAAACCTGTTGTTCGACAACCCAATGCCTACAAGGATCCAAAGCTGTCTATCTTAGGAAAACCGACTCCGTTCTCCAATTCTTCTCATATGAAATCTAGGTTACCCCCTAAGACTGATGTGCAACCAAGTGTTCCAAAACCATCCATATCACCCTACGTTCCTCCATTTAGAAAGCACACTGTTGCTAAACCCAACCATGTGAATGCACCTAGCACCTCTAGGACTCCTCCAAAACGTGTGACATTCACGTCCACAAAGGTATCTTTAGGTTCAAATGACCTCGTTCATACCCACAACCTAGAAGATGCGAAACAAAAAGGGAAGATTCAGAAAGACAAACCAATGTATGAAAAACCAAGTTTACCAAATACCGCTAGAGTTCCACACACTCCTAATGGTAGTCAACCAAAACCTAGGATCTCTCTTCAGCAATCTAGGAATTGGAAACTATCCATGAATAGTCGTGTTTCAAACACTACGCCTGAACGATTTGGAAAACAAAGGAATACAAGTACTTTCATGAATCCCAAATTCCCTGTATGTCCCACTTGCAAAAAGGGCATTCACAATGGAAATCATGACCATTGCATTTTGCAATACCTCTATGAGGTCAAATCTCGTTCCTTGGAACAGAGATCGAATACAGAATCCCATAAGACAACAAGGAGATACAAACCCGTCGCAAAGAAAAGCAACCACAACAAATCTGAAACATGGATTAAAAAAGGACATAGTTTCTCTCCAAAGAAGTCTTCCGCTGTGCAAGAGAAAGTTACTCCTAAATCTAGTCTTCAGTGGCAACCAACGGGTCGGATCTTCACGAAAGTTGGTCTTAAGTGGATTCCAATAGAGAAGAGTGATGACACCTGCACCAGCACTAATGCTACTGTTCCACACGCTGAAAAGGAATTTGTTACTCCTAATTCTAGTATTTGTGCAAACTCTTCTTCTGTGATTGCAGGTACAACAGCGGATTCTGAAACCACTTCTCCTTCTTCAAAGGGTTCCAATTCTGTACATTCGATATCACCTTCTTCTGTTGTACAAAAGTCTATTTTGGATTATTTTCGAAAAACTTGAAAAAAATAAATAAATAATAAAACGTAAATATCCATAGAAAAACAAAATAAAAAATGGAAAAATTTTCAAAATACCAAAAATATTCTTCTCGACATGTCTTTCAGTATCGATAATATGGACGTACCTATAAATGTCGCTCAATAACGACACGGGTGTGTACATAAAGCTCGAATGAAAGTTGTAAATATTTTTCAAAACATGTCATTTCAATAATTTACAATTACCTCAGATTGTGACTCGTACTTCCAAGAAAGGAAAGTTGATCACGAATGATAACTTATCCTTAACAACGGGAAAATAAATTTTCTCGGTCATGAGCTCTCATTAAAAACATTCAAAGTTTTTAAGCTCATGTAAACGACTTACAGTTAAATGTCAGACTGTAACTCGGACCTCAAATAAAGGAAAGTGTATCTTTAAAGATACCATATCCTAACAAACGGGTAGAGCAATCTATCACGGGTTGAGCTAGTCACAAAACATTCAACGTTTTGCGCTCAACACAATGGCTTGTAATCACTTTCAGATTGCAACCCGGATCTAAAATCACGGGGGAGTGTATGCTTTTGTACTCTTACCCTTAGCAAAAGAAGTTAAATCTTCTTACACTTGAGTGGATTCGACAAGACATTCAAAGTCTATGAACTCAAGTTTATGCTTTAGAAAAACCTTTTCGTCAAAAAGAATTGATTTTTCAAAAAGCGTTGAACACAATTTTTTCAAGAATTTCTCAATGATAATCAAAATCTTTCAAAAATTGTGTGTTCAACAACTCCTATCCTCAAAAGTTTAATGTGGATCAAATCCTCACAATGACAATTCAATTGGATCAATTTTTGAGGGGGAGCATTTCAACTTCATGCATAGTTTGACACATCTTTCTCCCAAAGATTTTCAAGACTATTTTTCAAAATATATTTTAATCAAATTTGGTATCTCTAATATCAAAAGATTTTATATATTAGCGATAGGGGAGAAAATGTGATTAAAATGTGATCTATAAGACTCAAGCACTTTAACTCTTACCCACATTTGCGAAACACTTTCGATTATCGATGCAAATGTGAAGGGGGAGCTTTTCTGAAACGACAAAACTAGCAAGGTGTTAAATGTTTTTCAAACACTTTGTCAGAATTTAAAGTGGTTTTCATGGTTACGATCAAATACCCACAACATCTTTAATTCACGACGTTGTTGGTGTCAAAAGGGTGGTTAGGTTTAAGTCCTATGATCCAACCAGAACCGGAGGGATCTTCCTAGGGACAATCCAATAGATTATTAGAAGTCCTTAGGAAAGATGGAGTAGAATGTGAACGCAGCTGAATGCTGACTAAGCACTGATGATAGCACTGGAACAATCACAACAAGGTGCTATTAATGATGTCTTGGTAAGCATTGAAGGGGTTGAAGAATGAAAAAGAAATGTAAGGATAAAGGGTGTAAAGAGAGAAGCCCTCCATACAACTTAGGCAGAAACCGAGTCAACACATCATGAAGACATCTCATCATGGACCCAGTGTTGTGAAGCACAACCCTTTCCTAGCTACTCAGGCTTCTCTCAAAAGAAGTTTGTTTTATTGTCACGGAGATCAACACGAATTCTATTGACTTTCTCACTCCGAGATAGTTGATATTGAATAGGTGGCATCTGCTCCAGCCTACGACCACTAAAAGTGCACAAATCGAGTCTAGAGCCAAGAGATCAATCAAATCTTGTTAGGACACACGGATGAAGATCAAGAGAGTCCTACGCTATATCCTTGCGATATTGCTAGAACACTCAGAGTGATACTACTTAGTATTCACAATAATGAGTGGAAATCCTTCTAGTGTTAACATCAAACAGCACTGCGGTAGGTCATATGCAAGATTCTTTATGAATTGAACATATGTAAAACTGAAAAGCAACAGTGGTTTGATTCTGAATTGATTCAAACTCGTTTCAGGTTTCTACGCAATATCTTTATGGTCTTGCCAGAACATTCAGAGTGATATTTATTAATATTCACAGTGACGAATGGAAATCCTTCTAGCGTCAACATCAAACAGCGCTACGGTAGGTGACTTTTGAGATTCTTATGAATCAAACTTGTGTCAACTGGAAAGCAACAATGGTAAGATTCTTAATGAATCAAACTTGTTCCAGGAATTTGAATTGACGACTTTAATCAAGCGGATATTTATCCAATTGATTCACTCTTTATGTTCGCAGTCTTGCTTTGAGATGGTCGAGTAAAGAGAACGGCTAGTACTGCCGCGAAACCCTGTCAAGGAGATTCTTAATTGAATCTACCTGATCACAGGTACGATATTTAATATCGTATAACGGTCTTCACCGACCGGAGGTAAAACGCTACCAATTTAGGACGAATGTCAAAGCCATTCAGTCCGTGTCTATGTTTTGTCTCGAGAAGGTGGCGTCACGGTGTACTCAGCAAAGTCAAAGATTCACAACCACATATTCATGCCCAAAGACACAATTGTTTTATCCAACAATTGATAGTGTGAGCATATGGATAAAGACACAAGATCACAAGATGGCAAAGACAAGTCAAGAATGATTTGAAGATCTCAAGACTTAAAGACAAAGTCGAAAGACAACGACAAAGGCTCAAAGATCACAGCATGAAGGAACAAAACTACTGTTACACGTTCAAGACTCATTTATGACGAAATTCATAAATCTCCTTTGGAATCCAAATATCAAAGAGGAATGACCTCACATTGGGGGAGATTGTTAGCCTCAAAATATTGAGTCAAACAAGAATGTTCGGTCATAGGTTTCTATTGTAATATTTATTAGAACATTGTAATAGGTAGTTATTTAGTCGTGGTTCACGGGCTTGGATTTAAACTAATTAAAGTCCAAAAGACAAGCCCGGCCCAATATATAGTCCATTAAAGCCCGCATGTGGGTGGACTATATATATACTACCCTCCTAGCATGTTAGGAGGGTGGATGGTCATTTGTAACAACTTATTTTCTCTAATCTAATCTCACCAAGTTAATCCTCTCCTCCTCTCTACTTTCTCTCACTACTTTCTCTCTCTAGGAATTCATCTCTTCTTCATCTATTTTCTTTCTTTCTTTATTGCTTAATCATCACAAATACATGGGACAACACACACTTTAACGTTTCTCGATATAACCAGAATGATGTCTATGCTAATACTGCTAGGTTATCATGATGGTTTTCCTAAACCGTTTAACCGATATACTTTCCTTATATCATGACAAATGATCGACCTCATACCGATCATTTCATGTGCATTCCGTGTGTACTCTATGTACCGTATTCCATGTGTATTTCATATACCTTAATCCATGTGTATTTTACTTGCAATACTTCATGAGTATTTGCTAGTCGATTCTAAATCATCTTAGGCGTACGTTCACTTGCTGATATTCTACAAGGTTGCCGATGCCGCTCATAACTTGGAGATGTTACTAAAGGTTGATGCTGCTGATGTTTGAAGACGATAGGAGATGCGGATGCTGTTCACAATCTGGAGATCCTACAAGACGAAGACAAAGGCGTCAGAGTAAAGCAATTAGACGAGAAGATGCTTCACCATCAGACGATTTTCATCAATCATTGTCCCTAATTCATAGTTACATGTCACACGTCATTCAGCTGTTATTTCAGCCATATGAGTGCAAACCGGTACCAGCCGGCCACTCAGCTGAATAGTTACATGAATCACGGTCATGAGAATGACCATCATGGAACTGACAGACAGGACGATAGTAACCACTACTATGACAGCAACTATCCTAGAAATCAAAACTGAGGCTCCGGCCGCGGACGTGATCAGACATACAAATGATCAGTAGTCCAACTGATCCGCCAATTCTGGCATAATAACCTAATATTTGTCGTTCTATTTGTTTCACATCATGAGACACATGTCAAGACATCAGTCAAGACACATGTCTCACGTATACTTTCTGAAGATACATGTCAAGACACCAGTCAAGACATATGTCACTCTTACATTTCTCAAGACACGAGTCAAGACACATGACTCACGTCTAATTATGGAACATTTCTAAGAAATTCAGGGTACCCTCCAAGGGTATATCCATTTTGTTGTTCCATGAATTAATCAGGCAACAAGAATTTCAATACCATTACTGGCGCATCAGTGAGAACTGTCACGTTGCCGATGTCACTTTCATTTCTTTCACCATATTTCATATATTCATGACCATGAAGGATGCCTTTCGTATTCCCACGTATACGAAGGTTGTCCTTCAGCTTAATGATGAGATCCAAGCTGCTAACGCATTTCCTCGGACAGACATGAGAGGAATTTTATCCTAATTATAGACTATGAACATCACACCATGCTACAATTCATTATTATGTACGGTAATGTTCGGCTCCTGAATACATTCAACTTGATTTTCCATCGGGAAAATCTGTACAAATTATCTATGCTTACAGCATGTGCGTTGTTATCCATGGTCGCTAAAATTTTCTAGCTGTCAGTAAGACACGGCCACTTAAGTCCTTTTACGTATAGCCAGTTGATTATTCCAAAATCTTCCCATATATTCCAGAAGAACCTTCAAGGAGAAGGACGGTACCATGAGATTATGTGTCGACTACCGTCGATTTAAACAAATCACCATTCATAACCGTTATTCTCCTCCACGTATTGACAACATGTCCCATCGACCATAGAGTGTTAATCACTTTTCCAAGATCGAACTCATGATCATGCTGCCAACAGTGACGAGTGAAAGAGCAGGACATGTCCATGACTGTTATTCGTACACGACTCGGTCATGCTAAATTTATGATTTTGATTTTGTCCCATCAATGCTCCAGCAGCAAATGAGTTTCCATGAACTCATAAGCAAACTCATCAGTGTTTTAATTAAGGATAACCTGATTTCCTTTAAGCCTAGAGAAGAACAGGAAGACCATATCTGCACTATGTTGCAAATTCTATGACAAGAGAAATTTTACCCTAGAAATTTATCCAATATCAATTCTGTTTGATTACAGTGACACGCTGAATCACATGGGTTTCTACGGTTAATCTTACCATGACTCAGCTTATGCGTAAAGGAAAGAACCCTACACTACATTAGGTGTTCTAGAAAATCCTACGCTAGGAGAAGTCTAGATTCAGAGACTCAGAGTTGTCCAAACTCCTATGTATCAAGTTCTACAAAGCAAGATACAGTGATGTTCATATCTAAGTACCTGACATACCAACAGGTTAAGATAGGACACCAACAGACTGGGACGTTTTCATCATCTGAAATGGTAAAATGAAATGGAACAAGATCTCCATGGGTTTTGGTTACCAGTTTAACGCAAACTCAGAAGAAGCATGATGCTATCTGGTTTATTGCAAACAGTTTGATCAAGTCTGCAGAATCCTTACATCCGCAAGAATTTCAGAACCAACAGATTGATCGGACATGTTCCAGCCAAGGCTCATCCGATCACTTGGCAATCCCTCAGTTATCGGGTCAGACAAAGATTCACAATTGTGCTCCTTATTTACTTCACGTCTTCATCCTGATTCCACAACTTGCTTTCGCGCTCGCGTTCATGACACTATTCACGTTCATAATCGTATATTGGCTTACGATTTTACGTTCATCTTCGTTCTATGAAGTTCTGCAAGAACTTGAGAAACCAGACTCAAGTCTAGTATAACTCCCTATCCTTAGATAGACATTTCTCGTCATATTCTATGTCTCACCTTGTAGCGTTGGCATTACAGCCATTATATTCTATGTTCACGATACCCTCATCATAACTCCACGTATCACGTTCAAAATTTTCACGTATTACGTTCAAAATTTTTCACGTACTACGTTTCTTTGTGTCTCGCGCATCGTTGCTAATTATCAGTTAAGATAGAGTGTTTTGCACGATAACGTTTTAGTTGCCCTTACACGTTAATTCTTATTCCCTCGATCAAATTTAGGGGATCTACCTTACGTTGATAACCAAGAACTTCTTCGTATTTCAAGTCAAGGTCAGGAGGACCAAGATTTATCATTCGTGTCAAGATCTTGTAAAGGAACCGTTCTAAGAGGGAGGCCACTTGGAAATGGACAAGTTCATCCGGACTTCTTATCCGTTTTTCTCTTTTCGATTAGATATGTCCTTTCAGTCACGTCACGTTCCATGTCTTTTCAAGACATGTCACGTTCCACGTTCCCTTCTACAATGTCACCTTCATTTCCGTTATTTTGCATAGCTTTCCAGTTTAATTCGGGTATGTTTTCGCTTTCAGTTACGACATCTATAATTCGGGGACAAATTATTCTTTTTAGGGGGGAAGAGTTGTAAAACCCGCATGCTTTTACCATGAACATTATACTTATAGTTGTACGTACAAGATTAAAACTTTCCTTAATTAACATGAACACGTATCACAAATATTAATTTCAAGAATTACGTACGTGTTATAACACGATAAGTGTTTACTACGTATGAACACACAATAATTATTTCAATAATTATTATAATCACGAACATAAAATCATGAACATGAAATCACGAACAAATAATTAAGCACTTACGTAATTATTAATACGACGAAGGTCGTTACGTAATAGTAATATTAATAACATGAATAATTAATAATTACGTAACACGTAAACGCGAATACTTAAAACGATTATTATTATTACTGCGTATACAAAATTACACGACAAGTAATTACGTACGTAATATTTACTTTTGTCACGTACATAAATAACTATGAAAGTCACGACATTTAATACTCATTTACGCGTACCATTTTAACGAGATGCGATTTAATCAAAGTAAAATGTTATTAGGGCTGTTTTAGACAAAGAAGAAAAAGGAAGGACTTGGGCTCAAAGCCCAAGTGTATTGTTTGAGGCGTGTATAACCAAAACAGACGGGGGGGGGGGGGGGGGGGGGTATTTTTATTTTGGACAAAACACAAAACATTCGAAAACCCTAAATATAATATAATCAGCCGCCTCTTTTTTCTTCTTGTGCCTCTTTTGTCGTGGGTTTTCAACACCAAGAACAAGAACACAAAATAAAACGCAGGGTGATCCAAGGAATCATGTTGAGTTCGTGTTTGTTCAATCCTAAACCCTAACACGAAGAAAACAAGGTAAAACCCTAATTCATTTTTTTCTTTTAATTAACCTTAAATTGATCTTTAAGGCTATTTAAAAACATGTTCAAATAATGAATAATGGAAGGGTTTCGTTTTGAGGTCGCTGTGGGTGTTTGGCACACAAACCGAGAGTCAAGAGACTCTCGGTGGTACTTTATTCCCACCAGCCGCAAGGCTGGGGTCCTTTTGGTCTAACAGTGGCATCCACGGCCTAGCAGGGGGAACCACTGGCTGTGGCCAGTGGTGAGTTTGGCCAAGCAGTGGGAACCGAGACCCTAGTGGTCTCGGTGGGATATTATTACACGCAGGGGGAACGCAGGTCAGTCGGGGGAAACATCATAACTGCCAGGGGTAACTGGCAGTTAGAGGACTGTTTGGTTTTGGGTTTATAGCCGGTTAAGGGGGTGTTTGGTAAACAGTTTTAACCAGTTAAGGGGCGTTTGGCTGTCAGTTTAATAAACGTAGTTAGAGGGCTGTTTGGTTCGGCTTAATGTAAAAACGACACGTGTTTCACGGTTTATCACGGGTTCGGGTTACTACACGGATTAATAAAATAATACATGGGTTCGGGTATTATTTTTACAAGTTATTAGCTTTAACATGTATATTAATTTACAAGGTAAATTAAATTAATTAAACACGACTTTTAATTACATGATTATTTATTTACGAGTTTAACTAAATTAAGTGACATGTTACTTAATTAATTTAATTAAAGCATGGACTTAGGTTTATTTATTATTAAATAATAATACATGGACTTTTAACCTAAGTATTTATTATTTATATTAGACTATATAATTAAATAATTATTTAACACGCCTTATAATTAATTAATTTACATGACATAGGTTATATTAATACTAAACATTAATACATGTTTTAACCTAAGTATTATTTCCTTTTATATAATTAAATCATGTTATAGTTAATTAAATACTCTAAACTATAGTTTATATAAATTACATGAAATAATTAATAAAATATACCTTATTATCTCATGACTTAGAATATAAATCAGAAAACACTTTAGCTTATATTATTAGCTTAATAATCTAGCTTATTTCTATTTATGAAAACTTTCTATTTTTAGAAACTTATTTATTTAAGGCAGCTAATCTATTTATGGAAATTTTCTATTTTTAGAAACTTATCTATTTTAAGCAGTAATTCTATTTTTGGAAACATTCTATTTTTTGGTAACATTCTATTTTTGGAAACTTTCTATTTTAGGAAACCGGCTATTTTTAGAAAGTTACTTATTATTACACAGTAAGTATAATAATACATGAAATACAAGTAATACTTAATCAGAATAGACAGAATGTAAGATAAATACAATATAAAGCTTCAAACAGTAAAACATGACATGAACATATAAAATAAGCTAAGAAATAACATTAAACCAGTTACGTATTCAGTAATCAGATACTTATACACGTATGTATTTATGTAGCATTAGTGATACCGAAGTAGGACTCTCTTCCGTTCGTCTTCTTCGTTCACTGGACATAAGGTACGGATTCCCGTCCTTTCAGTATGGACATTCTTTCCTTATTAGGATTCCCCGTACGCAGCCAACTGTTTTCCCGTATTATAAGTTTATATGTTTGATTTACTTATGTTTAATTTAGAATACCTATAGCCATATACATGCATGACCAGTTTCACCTAGTTATGGAGGTACCATAACCATAACACTAGAGGCACTAGTGTTATGACTTCACCACGGCGGAGTGATTGCTCGTGGCGTCCCTTAAGCTTTTGGCCATATTATTATATTTATCATGTGGGGCGTATGGGTGCATCCTAGTTACATGTTTCAGTCAGGATTTCATGGTGAATGTGGTGTGTGCCTTGCATCCTTCATAAGGAGCTGATCCCTCCTACCCAAACCAGTGTATTAAATTAAAGGCAGCCCCTCTAATTTACATGATGAGGTCACCCCTCCAAGTATTCATGCACGGTGGATTTTCATGACCTATATTGGCTAATGTTAAAATATGTTAAACAGTTTTCATAACATAAACATAAGGCTTTTGAAACTATAAAACCAGTTTTATGAACATGTTCTAGGTTTTTCCAGGACTTATACATTTCCGTTGCTATTAATTCTTTATTATGTTTTAGTCATTTATACTATGTCTATATCCGTGCACTAAGCGTTTTGCTCAGCCGTTACTTTCCTTTCCATGTCCCAAAACGGCAGGTACCCTGGGAAAGACTCGAGCATTTGGAGGACGTGCATAGGATGGAAGCTGCCAGAGACTTCTTTTCCTTTTTGCCTTCATATACTTATGCTTGTTTAGTCTTTCATTCATTTCTTTTTCTTTATTATGTTTTGTGCTTATGTTTGGGAACCGATGTTTGATTCCGGTTTACCCTATGGTCATGTATGTCTTACTACATATTACCTTGCATGCTTTGATGACACGCCATAATTACGCGTGACATTCCATTTATCAAAATGGGGTGTTACAATAAGCTAAAATTCAACATACGTCCTTCTCTTGGCCTAAATAAGCTATTTGCAAAAAGAAACTTGAAATAAGTCTAAGAAATAAGCGTGAAATAAGCAAAAGCTCTCTACACAAAATGACAAAATAGTTGTTTTCGAGTTCTAGGCTATTTCAAGTGCTGATTCAAGTTGCAATAAGTTACAAATAGCTTAACTAAGCTTAAGAATAAAAAATCTTTCAAAGAGCACCACTTAATAAGCTGGAATAAGCAATAAGCTATTTTGCAAAAGTCAACTTAGTTTGTTTTCTAGTCAAACCTAAAAGTCAAAGTCCACAAAGCTCCAGATCTCTTAAATTGGTCAAATAAGGAAGATTGATTACAAAAAAAAGTTGTCGCAAGTCTCAATAAGCTAGAATGGCTTATAAATAAGCTGTTTGATTTTTAACACTAGCAGTGGAAACTTTTTGCCTTTTTCAATGGGAATGGTTCCCCTTGCTTGACTGTATTAACTTTTTGTCTTTTGTGACTTTTTTATGGATTCAGGTTAAGCAAAGGCACCCAAGTGATTAGTTAATCACAAGGAGTCAATATCAACAACAAAAACACAAATTCAATCAGCCAATTAGTGCAGTTAATTTAATTAATCACCAGACTTGTCACAGACTTGAACACTTAAACAGATTTGACCAAAAAGCACTTTGAGCAAGAATAAGCTAACCACAAGCAACCAAATGCATACACAAGATATAACAGACTTATACAAGCATTACAAACTCATTTCATGCAATGCCTTCAAGTTTAGAACAAGATTCAAGCTTATGAACTTCACTGATACAAACAGTCAAACATACATTCCTTTTTCGGATATACTTGACCTAAAATCCAATTTCAAACACTCAAATCTTCTTAATAGGTTATGTTGGTTATGATTTATCACTTGTTACCCTAAGTCTAAGCCTAGAACTAGGTGTCCACCAAATCACAGTCCAAAATATCAATTAATCAAGATTTTATGAGCATATGATTGATTCTTGTGTTCAAAAGCATACAATTTGCAGAAAACAACTCACTTACACTTCTTAAACAAGAACTAGTACCATAGAACAGCAAACACTTAACCAAATTCACCAAAAACTTCAATATGCAGTAGACCCAAACACCCCTTTATATTATTCAAATCAAGATTTTCAAATCAAAAGTTGGATTCAGGTTAGCACATGCATACATAAGTATCAAAACATCAATTTTAAACACAAACAACAAGATTTGGAGCACAAGAACACCACATACAATAGTAGAACTCAAATATCACAAATATCCAATTTTTGACAGATTTTGAGATTAAGAGCTCAAACCTCATGAATGTACTTCCACACTCACGTATGTTAGACATTTTGTGTCTAGCCCAACAAGACACAAGCTTCCAATATCAGGCTGCTAAGATTGAACAAGGTTATAGCACAAAATTATCAAAACAGAAAAAAGGAAAAATGGAAAAATAGTCTGATTAATGCAACCTTGTTCCCACACTTGATTATCCCTAAACCACAAGCTCACAACACCTTGATAATATTCTTATCAGGGTGTATAGACCACTTGCAACCCAAGAAATCCAAGGTTTAAACCAAGACTTAGCAAAATATCAGATTTTAGAACTTTGAGCAATTTCTTGCACAAAGCTTGAAAACGGGTTTTGAGCTTTTGGAATCACAAACATATCACAATAATAAGCAACTAAAAAGATTGGCACTTGGATTTATTCAACTAATTCAAACACTTTTTCATTAAAATGAAAGAAGGCTTTACAGAAAAGTGAACAAGGAAAAACCAAGAGCAAACCTCATTGTATGAGGTCATATGCCTTATATAGGCTACAAGAGTTCTATGAAAGCTGAAAAATACATAAACCCTAATGTGTAAAGTTCCCAATGTGCCCTTGTCGATTTTGAACTTGCTTGAACATGTGATGGTATCTTGGCAGTTTGTGTGAGGTGTGAGCTGTTGGAATTGCATCAAAGGCTCACAAGGAGTTTAAGTTTGAAGCTAAAATCTTGGACGTTGGATGACTGGCAGGATTATGGCTTTTTCTTCAAAGGTGGTATAGCAGGGTTTAACATGTGACAATAGGGTGATGTGGCATGGGTTTTTAAAGTTGGTTTATGATTAGGACCACCCTAATTGTGATTCTGGATAGCATGGTGGTTTTAATTCAAGTCATTAAGAAAAACCCAATTTTTCATAAGAACACCAAGAACAGTTGTTTAATCTGTTTTTGTTTTTGAATGAGGTGTTAAGCGCCTTAATCTTTATTGTTGTCCCATTTTTTCTATGATGATTAAGCAAGGAAGAAAGAAAGAAAATAGATGAAGAAGAGATGGATTCCTAGAGAGAGAAAGTACAGAGAGAGAGAGAGGATTAACTTTAGGAATATTAGATTAGAAGTGAGAAAAAAATGAACAACCAACCCTCCTAACATGCTAGGAGGGTAGTATATATAGTCCACCCACATGCGGGCTTTAATGGGCTATATATTGGGTCGGGCTTGTATTTTGGACTTTAATTAGTTTAAACCCAAGCCCGTAAACCCCGACTAATTAATGTTACAGTAATAACGTATGACCGAGCATTCTTGTTGACTCAATATTTTAAGGCTAACAATCTCCCCCAATGTGAGGTCATACCCTTTTGATATTTAAAGATCAATGGATATTACGAATCTCGTCATAAATGAGTCTTGAACGTGTAACTGTAGTTTTGTTCCTTCATGCTGTGATCTTTGAGCCTTTGTCATTGTCTTTCAACTTAGTCTTTTATCTTGAGATCTTCAAATCATTATTGACTTGTCTTTGCCATCATGCGATCTTGTGTCTTTATCCACATGTTCACACTATTAATTGTTGAATAAGTCTTTGGGCATGAACATGTGGTTTTGAATCTTTGACTATGCTGAGTACACCGCGACGCCACCTTCTCGAGACAAAACATAGACACGGACTGAATGGCTTTGACATTCGTCCTAAATCGGTAGCGTTTTACCTCCGGTTGGTGAAGACCGTTATACGATATTAAATATCGTACCTGTGATAGGTAGATTCAGTTAAGAATCTCCTTGACAGGGTTTCGCGACTGTACTAGCCGTTCTCTTTACTCGACCGTCTCAAAGCAAGACTGCGAACATAAAGAGGGAATGAATTGGATAAATATCCTCTTGATTAAAGTCGTCAATTCAAATTCCTGGAACAAGTTTGATTCATTAAGAATCTAACCATTGTTGCTTTCCAGTTGACACAAGTTTGATCCATAAGAATCTCACAAGTCACCTACCGTAGCGTTGTTTGATGTTGACGCTAGAAGGATTGCCATTCATCACTGTGAGTATTAATGATTATCACTCTGAATGTTCTGGCAAGACCATAAAGATATTGCGTAGAAACCTGAAACGAGTTTGAATCAATTCAGAATCAAACCACTGTTGCTTTTCAGTTTTACATATGTTCAATTCATAAAGAATCTTGCATATGACCTACCGCAGTGCTGTTTAATGTTAACACTGGAAGGTTTTCCACTCATCATTGTGAATACTAAGTAGTATCACTCTGAGTGTTCTAGCAATATCACAAGGATATAGCGTAGGACTCTCTTGATCTTCATCCACGTGTCCTAACGAGATTTGATTGATCTCTTGGCTCTAGACTCGATTTGTGCACTTTTAGTGGTCGGAGGCTGGAGCATATACCACCTATTCAATATCAACTATCTCGGAGTGAGAAAGTCAATAGAAGTCGTGTTGATCTCTGTGACAATAAAACAAACTTCTTTTGAGAGAAGTCTGAGTAGCTAGGAAAGGGTTGTGCTTCACATCACTAGGTCCATGATGAGTTTGTCTTCATTATGAGTTGACCCGGTTTCTGCCTAAGTTGTATGGAGGGCTTCTTTCTTTAGACCCTTTATCCTTACCTTTCTTTTTCATTCTTCAACCCCTTCAATGCTTACCAAGACATCATTAATAGCACCTTGTTGTGATTGTTCCAGTGCTATCATCAGTACTTAGTCGGCATTCAGCTACGTTCACATTCTACTCCATCTTTCCTAAGGACTTCTAATAATCTATTGGATTGTCCCTGGGATGATCCCTCCGGTTCTGGTTGGATCATAGGACTTAAACCTAACCACCCTTTTGACACCAATAATGTCGTGAAATAAAGATGTTGTGGGTATTTGATCATAACCATGAAAACCACTTTAAATTCTAACAAAGTGTTTGAAAAACATTTAACACCTTGATAGTTTTGTCGTTTCAGAAATGCTCCCCCTTCACATGTGCATCGATAATCGAAAGTGTTTCGCACATGTAGGTAAGATTTAAAGTGCTTGAGTCTTATATAAGATCACATTTTAATCACATTTTCTCCCCTATCTCTAATATATAATATCTTTTGATATTAGAGATACCAAATTTGATTAAAATATATTTTGAAAAATAGTCTTGAAATCTTCGGGAGAAAGATGTGTCAAACTTAGCATGAATTTTGGAAAGCTCCCCCTCAAAAATTGATCCAATGGAACTGTCATTACGAGGATTTGATCCACATTAAACTCTTGAGGATAGGAGTTGTTGAACACATAATTTTTGAAAGATTTTGAATATCATTGAGAAATTCTTGAAAAAATTGTGTTCAACACTTTTTGAGAAATCAATTCTTTTTGACGAAAAGGTTTTTCTAAAGCAGAAACTTGAGTTCATAGACTTTGAATGTCTTGACGAATCCACTCAAGTGTAAGAAGATTTAACTTCTTTTGCTAAGGGTAAGAGTACAAAAACGTACACTCCCCCGTGAATTTAGATCCGGGTTGCAATCTGAAAGTGATTACAAGCCATTGTGTTGAGCTCAAAACGTTGAATGTTTTGTGACAAGCTCAACCTTTGATAGATTGCTCTACCCATTGTAAATTTCCTTTTGAAAAGATAGAAATGACATGTTTTGAAAAATATTTACAACTTTCATTCGAGCTTTATGTACACACCCGTGTCGTTATTGAGCGACATTTCTAGGTACGTCCATATTATCGATACTGAAAGACATGTCGAGAAGAATATTTTTGGTATTTTGAAAGTTTTTCCATTTTTTATTTTGTTTTTCTATGGATATTTACGTTTTATTATATTTTTGTGTTTTCTCAAGTTTTTCAAAAATAATCCCAAATAGACTTTTGTACAGCAGAAGAAGGTGATATCGAATGTACAGAATTGGAACCCTTTAAAGAGGGAGAAGTGGGTTCAGAATCCGCTCTTGTACCTGCAATCACAGAAGAAGAGTTTGCACAAATACTAGAATTAGGAGTAACAAATTCCTTTTCAACGTGTAGAACAGTAGCATTAGTGCTGGTGCAGGTGTCACCACTCTTCTCTATTGGAATCCACTTAAGACCAACTTCCGTGAAGATTCGACCCGTTGGTTTCCACTGAAGACTAGATTTAGGAGTATCTTTCTCTTGCACAGCGGAAGACTTCTTTGGAGAGAAACTAAGTCCTTTTTTAATCCATGTTTCAGATTTGTTGTTGTTGCTTTTCTTTGCGACGGGTTTGTATCTCCTTGGTGTCTTATGGGATTCTGTATTCGATCTCCGTTCAACGGAACAAGATTTGACCTCATAGAGGTATTGCAAAAATGCAATGGTCATGATTTCCATTGTGAATGCCCTTTTTGCAAGTGGGACATACAGGGAATTTGGGATTCACGAAAGTACTTGTATTCCTTTGTTTTCCATATCGTTCAGGCGTAGTGTTTGAAACACGACTATTCATGGATGGTTTCGAATTCCTAGATTGCTGAAGAGGGATCCTAGGTTTTGTTTGACTACCATTAGGAGTGTGTGGAACTCTAGCGAGATTTGGTGAACTAGGTTTTTCATACACGAGTTTGTCTTGCTGAATCTTCCCTTTTTGTTTCGCATCCTCTAGATTATGGGTATGAACGAGGTCATTTGAACCTACAGATTCCTTTGTGGACGTGAATGTCACACATTTTGGAGGAGTCCTAGAGGTGCTAGGTGCATTTACATGGTTGGGTGAAAGTCCCTAATCAATGCAAGAAACCCTAATCTTAACTTAATCAACACAAGGTATTACTTTTCAAACGTAATCTTATTATTGTATAATAAAGAATTACAAGTGTTATGGATAACACCGTTTGATGACAATGTGTTGTGCACACTTTGAACAACAATAAACCTTAACTTATGAATACAGTCGTAGCTGTTTGATTCACTAAGTTATACGCACTAATGTTCTTAATATCTCAAAGTGTTAAACATTAATGCATGGATACACATCCTATTTATAGTGTTACGAGTTTGACTTAAACAGTACTTGATGTCGACTACACAAGCTTTTACAAGTTCCCACATCAGTCACATGATGTCCTTTTATTCTTGGTAGTCTTCCATTATGCTTTAAGGAACAGTTGTCAAAAACAGTTTCCTTATTCTTCATATTCTCGAACACACAAATGGCATGTCCAAAGTGTGCTGAGAGTTATCAGGGTATTGCCACCCCTGTTAACTCTCAACCCCTCAGAGTCCCTAATACATCTTGGCTGTTATCCATCACAGCCAAGGAGTATGTCTTTAGGTAATCTTCGACTTCCCTGACAATGTCTCTGACATGGACTCCTCTGAGGTTGCTCAGAGAGACTTGGATCTCTGTGAGTCTTGCGAAACTTGCCTGCCTCCTAGGCACAGGCAAGGGACTATCTATCAGCCTAATTATGTTTAAATCAATGATCAGGGAATCTAACAAGTTTAGATTCCCAACAATCTCCCCCTATTTAAACATAAATAATGCTAGATCTAACTAAGTTAAGGTAAGCGAGTTTAACAGCTTCTTCTTACACATAACAGATCTAAACAAACATACCTCATGATTTTATTAAGACTTAAAGAAAATTACAAGTTCATTACATAAGTAAAATAAAAGATGAAGGTAAAAAGGGCTGACACCATCTTCAATAGTCATCATTTTTGATTCTTTCTTCAGCTTCGGCCACATCTAATCTGTTATCAATTTCATCCTGCAAAGTCTTTGCAAACTTCTTGGAATACTCTGTGTTGATCTTGAGACACTTCTTGTGACAGAGTAGCTGAATGGTTGAAGCCAGGCACAACTCTCTTCCCTCTGAAAAGCATACTGGCAAGCCTTGTTCATAAATGCCATTCCTCTTTCAGGCACTGAGTATGTCTGACCATCAACAGGGCCAACAATACCGTTTGGAAGGATCAAATCCCTGTGCATACCATCCACACGAACATCTTCAGTAACAAAAGTTTCATCAACAATTTGTGAAATTCTTCTTCTTTTGTTGCCTGTCTTTGGGGGTTCTTGTTCGAAAAGCTGTGGTGGGGGATCAATCTTGAGTTTGGCAGCTGTTTCCTTGATCCAGTTAAACTTAGCCTTAAGAGTTTTAAGCAGAAGGAAATTTGCCTGTCCATACTTTTTGGCAGCTAAGGCTTCGAGTTCAAACCATTCTGATAACCCAAGTGTCTTTAACCTGAAGTTGTCAAACACATCCATATTTCTCTGTTGGTTTTCCCTCCATAAGATCATCTGTGGAGTGTTTGTGGATTTGTGAATGGTGTATTTAAACTTGGTTATCTTGCCAGCAGCATACCTGTTGTTTACGCAGGCATCATAGTCAGCTTTGACTTTCTTTAAGGCCTAAGCGCGTTTTAGTTCCATTTCCCTCAACCTTTGTTTTTGTTTTTCCCTTTCAGGTGGTGTCATCTTCCTCAGAGTAGCTTCATTTAATTCTTTGGTTGTCTTGAGCTCATTTAGTCTTTTGAATTCTTCAGCCTGTTGCTCTATTTCTTCAGGAGTTAAAGGACTCTCATCGGAAGGTGTAAAGGTTGAAAAGTGGGAAAGGTCTGTGGTGGATCCTCCTGTCTCTAGCATCGCAGCTATCTTCTTAAGTTTGGTGTTAGTATCGACCAACACTATCTCCTTCCCTTTCTTCGAGACAGAGGACTCCACACTTATGTTTTTCAAATCATCAGCTCTTTTGAGAAACGCTGTCTGAGCCTGATTTTGAATAGATTTTGGGAGAGAGCTCACAGTGAATTTTAGCTTCTTGGCCGCTGGCTCATCATCATCCTCAGGCTTGCTGATGTTAACTAAGATCATGGATTTAGATGAGTCAGCTCCATCTTGTGTTTGTTGCTCCCCCTGAGTATCATCCTCATCATCATGTACTATAACTGGTGTGATGACTTGTAGAGGAACAGGTGTAGTTGAGGGATTGGTTGATGATGAGCCTTGTTCAGCAGATGCAAGGCTGAGTGTAGCATTCTTCTCCCCCTCACGTTCATCCTTACTTTCCTGATGTTTGATGAACGTGCCTGAAAGCGTCTTGCAATCTGTTCCACAGAGGCAGCCATGGCACGTTGTCTCTTTCTCGAAGCCCTGGCAATCTTCAGCAAGAGGTTGGCATTGGCATTAGTATTTGCCTGAACACGCCTGACAATAAAGCCAGCATGGTTGTATTGCCTGTTTCGAACCGCATTGAAGTGCCTGTTCATGTTGGTTTCTTGTTCATGGAACATAGCAGGGACAACGGAGTCAATGGCATCCTTGATTCGTGTCGAGAGATGACTTAGTCCCTGGGCCACACCTTTTCTTGCACCCTCTTGAATTGGCTCAGTGACAACCTCAGTCACAGCCTTCTTTATAATGCCTGGAAAAGTGACAGTAAAATTGTGCATCTCTGACTTGATCACGTCCAGCTTCCTTGATAAGCGCTCAATATCAGATTGATGATGTACGGGCTGAAGATTCTTGATATTGAGGCTTTGCTGAGCAAAATCATCCCCCCTTGGAATTAAGTCTAAGTTGGTCTGGGTAGGATGATCAAACATGAGGAATTCAGCTGTTGGATCATATGTTGGTCTTTGGAAGACTGTTGTTGCAGATGTAGCAGAGTTTGGAGTGTCAACAGCTTCCTTGAGAGGAGAAGTCTTGTCATCTTCTTTAGGAGGAGAGGCTGACAGCTGGTCATCCTCATCTTCTTCATCCTCTTCATCAAACATTCCCTCAGGGAATTCATCTTCAGGCATGGGCTCAAACTCAGAGACATAATCTTCTACTGAGAGCATTTCTTCATCAGCATTGAGCACAGGTTCTTCTCCATTGGGATTGTCCTGAGTTATTGTTTCAGCCTCCTTTTCATGTACCTGAGATTCTTTGACTGGCTGTACCATTTCAGCCTGCAAGTTTGTTGTAATTAGTAACAGGGAAAAATATAAGGGGAATGGTCGCCATTTCGCTGTCCCAGAGAGGCTGAGGGTGATTACTCAGCCACTCCAAAGGATAAATCCTTGGGATTCTTTTAAGTGTGAATGAAGTGTTGTTAATGGTCGCCATTCGCTGCCCCTAGGAAAGCTGAGTGTGATTATTCAGCCCCCCCAAAAGGTAAAAAACCTTTGGGACTCTTTTGATTGTGAAACATATGTTGTTTAATGATCGCCAGTCGCCGCCCCTAGGAAAGCTGAGTGTGATTATTCAGCCCCCCCAAAAGGTAAAACCTTTGGGACTCTTTTAAGAGTGAAACATATGTTGTTGTAGGTCGCCTGTTACGCTGCCCCTAGGAAAGCTGAGGGTGATGATTCAACTGCCCCTGAAAGGATAAATCCTTTGGGACTCTTTTAAGGAGGGAACCAAGAGGCTGTGTGAAGTACAGCTGATCAAGGTTGAGACATTAATGTATTCAGGTTGTTGTTAGCCTGAATACTGTCTAGAGGGTTCAGGGTCATCGGGGTGCTTTATAAACACAAATGAATCATTCCCTGGTGCAAAGACAGGATGTACAGAAGTCTTAAAGTATTCTAAGTGTAATGACAGACTTCTATGGGTCGAGGATTACCCTAACTTCACCACTCTCTCCTACAGACATAATGAGAGTGGTTGCTTGTGAACCTCAAAAAAGTACACTGATTACCTGTGAGATATCAGCTTGGTTTGGCTGGTTTCCTGTTGTCTCTGCTGACCTAGAGACACTAGACGCCTGTTGTTTGTCAGCCAAAGATTCTGAGTCCACAAGAGTATCTGGACCAGAGGCGGTGTCAATCTTCTTTTCCTTGGCCTTAGTAACAGCTTTGGAGTGGGAAGAAGAGGGGATTTTCTTCTTCTTTGGCTGTTGGCCAGATGAAGCCTTGGACTTAGTAGTGTGCTGCCCAGAGGTCAAAGACGTAGACTTGCCAGCGACACTAGAAGTATTCACCTTCTCAGAGGAAGGGAGCAAGGGCTTCTCAGCGTTGGGTACCTGGTTGGCCACGTTCAGCATGTGGGCGGTGACAGGGATATCCTCAGCTCCTATCTCCTTGTAGATGGCGCCTGTGATGCGATAGGGCTTAAGAGCAGTCAAGGCCTTGTTGTGATACTTATCTCCCAACAAACTTTCAAAGATCAGGGACAGGAAGCGCACATAACAGATGTTCTTTTCCCTGACCTGATTCCTTCCCTTGAGTTGTTCTACCAGGTTTGAGAACAGGATGCTTCCAAAGTCAAAATCAGCTCCCCAAATTAATCCATACGCAATAGCCTGATGATTGGATGACATCTGATCCTGTGATCCATGCATTCCTCCCAGGGACTTCACAATGTGGGTGAAGAGGACACGCCACATAGGTGTAAAATACTTAATCTTCAGAGGTGATTTGGCGAGGACCTCAGCTGGAGTAAGGGCAGGGTTAACATCATGGCAAGGGTTTAGTGTGGCCAGGGCTTCCTTGACAGCCTTTTTGTCAACAGTCTTCAAGCATTCATCTCCATGTTTTAGTCCGGCCACACTAGAAAAGTCGTTAAGGGAAAAGGCAAAAGGATGTTCATTGCATGAAAGGCTAAATGTAATGGTGTCTTCTACTACTTCAGCAGAATACCAGAATTCCCTAAGGTATTCTTGGTAAAAAGTGGATGGAGATTTGGTGAAGGCTTCATTTAGGTCACAATTCTGCATGAAATTTACCAGATCTGAATAGGTGTTGTTTGGTACTTTAATCCATCCAATGGCGTTGTTAGAGGCGATAATGCTCTCGTTGATCTCGAAGTTCACATTGGAGGCTTTTGGAACGGGAAACGCCATTGATTTGAGGTTGAAGGTGAGTGAAAATGGCGGATGGTTGAGAGAGATAAGAATTTAGAGAGAGAAGTTGATTTTTAGAATGGTGGTGGGTGAGAAGAGAAAGAAGACAATATATATTCAAACTTAAGTGAACAGTTATTCAACCGTATTAAATGCAAGGGCGAAAATGACTGCTCAAGTGGGTCCCCTTGACCTTTCAAAAAGTTTGTCTCCTCGTTATCCGAAAAATAAATGATTAAATATGTGAGAATGTTTTTTGCATTTACTTGGAAAGTAACTACCTAGTTTCATGTGAAAAACATTTAATAAAACATTTAATATAGAATCAATCATTTAATGAACACATTTAATATCAAGCCACAGGCTTTGAGATATTGAGCATCCCTAGCTCAGCAACTAGCCTGTTGAACGAAGGTTCAGCCAAAGGCTTTGTAAAGATATCAGCTAGTTGCAGCTCAGTGGGAACAAAATGCAGCTCAATATCTCCCTTCATTATATGATCCCTGATAAAATGATACCTGATATCAATGTGTTTGGTACGAGAGTGAAGAACAGGGTTGTTGGATATGGCAATGGCGCTGGTGTTGTCACAAAAGATTGGCACTTTGTCATACAAGATTTCATAGTCAGCCAATTGACTTTTCATCCAGAGCACCTGAGCACAACGGCTGGCTGCAGCGACATATTCTGCTTCAGCTGAAGACATAGCCACAGAGTTTTGCTTCTTAGCACTCCATCCAACCAATTTTCCTCCTAGGATTTGACAGCTGCCTGAAGTACTTTTCCTGTCAATACAGCATCCAGCATAATCTGAATATGAATAGGCCTTGAGATCAAAGCCTGATTCCTTTGAATACCATAGACCTAGGGATGGTGTTCCTTTGAGATACCTGAAAATTCTCTTAACAGCCACTAGATGGGATTCTTTTGGGTTAGCTTGGTACCTTGCACAGAGACATGTGGAGAATTGGATATCTGGACGACTGGCTGTTAGATACATCAGTGACCCAATCATGCCTCTATACAAAGTCTCATTGACAGAGACCCCTGACTCATCAGGGCCCAAGTTGTTGGGTGGAAGCATGGGGCATTTCACTGATGCACAATCAGCTAAGTCATATTTTTTAAGTAAATCCTTAACATACTTTTCTTGACAAATAGAAATTCCCTTAGGACATTGTTTAATTTGAAAGCCCAAAAAGTAAGTTAATTCACCCATCATACTCATCTCATATTTCTTGGTCATTAATTTAGCAAAACGTTTACTAAGATTGACATTTGTTGACCCAAAGATGATATCATCCACATAAATCTGCACAATGATGAAATCACTTTTGTCCTTGAAGGTAAAGAGTGTTTTATCAATAGAACCCCTGATAAATTTATTTTCAGATAAGAAATTTGAAAGAGTTTCATACCATGCTCTTGGAGCTTGTTTCAGACCATACATTGCCTTGTGAAGTCTGTACACATGGTTGGGAAACTCGCTGTTCTCAAATCCTTCAGGTTGTGTAACATAGACTTCCTCAGCCAAATCACCATTGAGGAAGGCACTCTTTACATCCATCTGATAGACAGTGATGTTCATATAGGCAGCATAAGCAAGAAAGATTCTGATGGCCTCAAGTCTAGCAACAGGTGCAAAAGTTTCATCATAATCAATTCCTTCAGTCTGAGAGAATCCCTGTGCTACCAGTCTTGCCTTGTTCCTGATGATGTTCCCAATTTCATCCATCTTATTTCTATAGATCCATCTGGTGCCTGTGATATTCTTTCCAGGTGGAGCTGGCACTAGTGTCCATACTTTGTTCCTTTTGAACTGATTGATTTCTTCTTGCATAGCAGCTACCCATCCTTCTTCTACCAGAGCCTCAGCAACTCTTTTAGGTTCAATTTGAGAAAGAAATTCAGCAAATAGACATTCATTGGCTGAGGCTGACTCTGAGTCTTGGATTCGCTGTCTGGTTGTGACCCCTGCATTTGGTTCCCCAATAATGTTGACAAGAAGAATGTGTTGATCTCTTGACCACTTATTTTGAGGAGCTGGGGATTCAAGAACAGGGGTACTTGAGGGCACAGCTGGTACAATTTGAGTCTCATCCTGCTGACTAGGAGGGCTTTCTTCAAAGACTACTTCAGTGTCAGAGTCTTCTTCAGCCATATCAAGGGAGGCTATTTCATTATCAGCAGGAGAATCTTCAGAGATTTGAAGAATTGGTGAGTCATCAATATCATGAGAAGGACCATCAGAGATTTGAGGTTCTTCTTCATCAAGTTCCTGAGAGGTAGGAACTTCTATGTTGTGAGTAGACAGAGGGTCAAACGCAGGAACATAAGGAGTGAGAGTGTTGGAGTGGTGATGACAGGTAGGTCTGGGTTCTGTGAATTCATCACTTGGGAAAGAAATATTTTCATTAAAGTCTACTTCATCACCCTCTGTTCCTGTCCTCTGTATGACTTGATCATCTTCATTAAATCTGACATGGAAAGTTTCTTCTACTTCTTGTCTTCTGATGTTGAATACTTTGAAGGCTTTGGCTGTTGGAGAGTATCCCAAAAAGAAACCATCATCAGCTTTTTCATCAAACTTTCCAAGTTTATCCCTGTAGTTATAAATAAACACAGGGCATCCAAACACATGAAAATAGCTGACGTCTGGAGATCTTTTTCTGAAAACTTCATAGGAGGTTTTGCCATGTCTTTTGACAATGATTGATCTGTTTTGAGTGTAGCAGGCAGTGTGTACAGCTTCTCCCTAAAATTGCTTTGGTAAGGCTGCACCATTTAACATAGTTCTTGCTGCTTCAATCAGAGTCCTGTTTCTTCTTTCAGCCACACCATTTTGTTCAGGAGTGCCAGCTGAAGAGAAGTTCTGAGAAATCCCTTTTTCATCACGAAATGATTCAAGTTGATGATTCTTGAATTCTGTACCATTATCACTTCTTAGAGCTTTGACTCTTACATCATTCATATTTTCAACCTGTCTGATGAAGGACATGATGGTATCAGCTGCATCACTTTTCCTTTTGAGGAAGAACACCCATGTATATCTTGAAAATTCATCAACTATGACCAAGGTGTATTTGTTGTGATTAATGGTTTGAGGTTTGACAGGCCCAAACAAGTCCATGTGAAGGAGATGTAAGCACTTGTCAATAGAGAATGATTGCCTAGTCTTGAATGAAGACCTGTGATGTTTTCCTTTGACACAGGCAGAACAAGTTTTGTCTTTGGAAAACATTACTGAAGGTAGACCAGCAACCAAGTTTTGAGTGGCTATCTTATTGATGTTCTTGAAGTTGAGATGAGACAGTCTTTTGTGCCACAGCCAGTTGACACTTTCAGAGGCTTTGGCAAGAAAACAATTTGAACTGTCTTCAGAGCACACAGCCATGTTGATGACATAAACATCTCTCCTTCTAGGTGCAACCAGCACAACATCATTATTTTTGTTGAATATGGTTCCCTGAGTCTTAGTAAACAAAACCTTATAGTCAGCATCACATAATTGGCTGATGCTAATAAGATTGTGTTTAAGACCATTCACATATGCAACCCTGGTAACTGTGATCCCATTGCAATTCACTGAGCCATATCCTTCTGTGTCACCTGAAGAGTTATCTCCAAACACCACTTTGGGACCTGGCTCCTTTGAGTATCTGTGCAGGTATTGTTGAATCCCTGTCATGTGTCTAGAACAGCCACTATCTAGATACCATACCGATTCCTTGAGATATTTCTGCACAGATACATAGAAACAAATTAGTTCCTATGGTGAACCCACTTTCCAGTGGGTTCCCTGAATTGCTTGTTAGCAACTCTTGTGTTCCTGAAAAACTTTTGGCGTTGGGATGGACAGTTCATTGTTTCATGGTTATAACTCCCACAGATATCACACCCAGGGAAGTCACCACACTCGTCTGAGTGATGGTCTGTGAACCCACAGAATTTACAGGGAGGATAAGATTTGTAATTTCCCTGTTGTCTTTTGGAACTCTGTGGTCTGTCCCTAGAGGGTGTCTGAGCTCTTTTAGCTGCCATGTGTCTGTCATGATCTAAGGTCGAATGGTGAGAATTTTTACAAACATTGCAATAAGGTTTGATTATCCTTTCCCCTTTGGGTTCACCTAGGACTGACTTAGGTTCATGAGAAGTAGAGCATTCAGCGGAAGGCTTAATGTGTTGTTTCAAGAGTTCTACTTCTTTCATAAGAGACAACAGGCGATCTTCAGTGGTGGGGTCAACCTTATTCACAGCTTTAGTAGTAACAGGTTTAAAAGCTACTTGTTTACCAGTTTGTTTAGCAGGCACACGAAAAACTTTGGCTGGAGGATTCTCAATATCTGTCCTAAGTTCGTCCTTAGCAGATCTAGAAGAACTACTAGGTTCAACTCCAGAGAGTTTGGGCAAAGGTGGTAGCTCAGCCACATCTTCAGAGACAGGGTCATTAGTCAAAGAGGTATCTGACATATGAATAGTCTCTGTAGATTTAAAGACAATGTCTTTGGGTTTGGTGAGAATCCTCAGCTTTTTATTCTTAGCAGTTATATCCCTGTTTAAGTCAGCAGGCACTTCATCCCTAAGCAATTCATCAATAGTAAACCTAGCACACAGCCATTTTTCAATAATCTTGTTCAATTCAGTGACTTGATCATTTAAAGCTATGTTTTTCAAGGTTAATCTAGCTACTTCATTTTGCAGGGATATTTTCTCTAAGTTAACCCGCCTGAGAGTTTCACATTCAGCCTTAGCATTTATCATTTCAGTTTTAACAGAGTGAAACTTATCAAGTAGGTTCTTCCTTTGTTCCTCAACAAAGTGCAAATCAACAATGCTGTAATCAAGGACATGCTTACGTTCATCACTATCAGACATAGATAGAAGCCTGTGTACCTTTTTCATTATGATGTCAACCCATTGTCCGGATCTTGCATCACCTTTTCCAACAGCTGGTTCATCCTCAGCTATTGCCATAAACGCCCTGACTCTTGTGGTGTCTTCTTCATCTGAAGTCAATGGTTCATCATTCCAATCATAAGTTTCAGCAACCAACCCTTTCTCAGTCTTTTTCTCACCACCTTTCTTTTTGGACATAGCTTCAATCTTCAAGTTCATTTGTTCCAACTCAGCTTTAAGTGCCTTGTACTTATTTTTGTAATCTTTCTTCTCAGTGTCTGAAGAATTGGATTGAGATGAGTTGTTATGTTGTTTGAATTTGTAGGGTTTGGATGAAGATGATGGATAAGAGGGTGAGGATGTCTTGGTAGAAGGACACTCTTTTTGATAATGTCCAAGCTTTCCACAGGCAAAACATGTTTCTTTTGACCTGTCAGTTGGTTTGCTAGCTGTTCCTACTCTTCCAGATCTTTTGTAGTATCTTCTTTGGTTGGCTAGCAGTGCTCTTTCATGGAATTCTGCATTGAGGTCTGACAAGAATTCTTGGCTGCTACGGGTATCTTCTTCAATGTCAGAATCGCTGTCATGAGGATGTGTTGCAGAGATCAGAGCTTTGGAAGTTTCTCCTTGGACAACAAATCTTTCAGTCTCTGATTTGTAGATAGTATTGATCAGTCCTTCTTCATAATTGTACTTACCATAGAGCTGAGAAAGGGTATCATTTTTGATTGAGTTGTTAGCTCTCTGAGTCTGATTCATGCTCAGCCACTTTCTTGGAAGGCTGTTGACAAAAGTAGCATTGATCTCAGCTTGACCAATAGTGACATTATTCATAGCAAGGTCATTTAGAAGAATCTTCAGCCTAGTATAGGTTTGCTGAACCTTTTCACCTTCAAGTGACTTAAAGGCATTAAACTGAAGTCTGAGTGCCTGAATCTTTGTCTCTCTTGTTTCAGAGGGTCCTTCATGGCTAAGAATGAGGTCTGTCCACATTTGTTTAGCTGTAGGACACTGAATGACAGACTTCATGATATGCTTGGGAAGACAGGAAATTATGATGCTTTTGAGACGTTTATCTTGGTTTGCTAATTTCCTATCAGCTGAGGTCCATTGTTTGACAGGTTTGGGAAGAGGGTTTTCTTCAGTAGATGTAAGCGCCATGGGAATATATGGACCATTTTCTAAAATTTCTAAGAGAAAAGGTTCAAGTCCATCAAGGTATACAAGAAATTGACTCTTCCAACTGGCAAAGTCTTCTTCATCAAAGACTGGTACACTGGTTACGTGTGATCCACCTCTTGAGTCAAGAAGTTGGGGTAGATCATCTTCATTTGCTGGAGGGTTAAGTCTTGGTGAAGATGGGTTTGTGGAAGGTGAGTGTGGGCTAGAAGTTTCCGGCATGGTGGATCTTGATTATAAAACTGAGAACGATGTTTCTTGAAGGTTTTAATATCAAACACCGCTCTGATACCAATTGAAAGTCCCTAATCAATGCAAGAAACCCTAATCTTAACTTAATCAACACAAGGTATTACTTTCCAAACGTAATCTTATTATTGTATAATAAAGAATTACAAGTGTTATGGATAACACCGTTTGATGACAATGTGTTGTGCACACTTTGAACAACAATAAACCTTAACTTATGAATACAGTCGTAGCTGTTTGATTCACTAAGTTATACGCACTAATGTTCTTAATATCTCAAAGTGTTAAACATTAATGCATGGATACACATCCTATTTATAGTGTTACGAGTTTGACTTAAACAGTACTTGATGTCGACTACACAAGCTTTTACAAGTTCCCACATCAGTCACATGATGTCCTTCTATTCTTGGTAGTCTTCCATTATGCATTAAGGAACAGTTGTCAAAAACAGTTTCCTTATTCTTCATATTCTCGAACACACAAATGGCATGTCCAAAGTGTGCTGAGAGTTATCAGGGTATTGCCACCCCTGTAACTCTCAACCCCTCAGAGTCCCTAATACATCTTGGCTGTTATCCATCACAGCCAAGGAGTATGTCTTCAGGTAATCTTCGACTTCCCTGACAATGTCTCTGACATGGACTCCTCTGAGGTTGCTCACAGAGACTTGGATCTCTGTGAGTCTTGCGAAACTTGCCTGCCTCCTAGGCACAGGCAAGGGACTATCTATCAGCCTAATTATGTTTAAATCAATGATCAGGGAATCTAACAAGTTTAGATTCCCAACATTGGGTTTAGCAACAGTGTGCTTTCTAAATGAAGGAACATAGGGTGATATGGATGGTTTTGGAACACTTGGTTGCACATTAGTCTTAGGGGGTAACCTAGAATTCATATGAGAAGAATTGGAGAATGGAGTCGGTTTTCCTAAGATAGACAGCTTTGGATCCTTGTAGGCATTGGGTTGTCGAACAACAGGTTTCTTAATGCTAGGTTCCACGATTTTCCCACCCATTTTAGCAACGCGTTTCTGCAAATTTGCTATCGCTCTGTCCCTGTCTTGTATTTGAGCTTTCAACCCTTTAATTTCCAAATTCTGTTCATTCATTTCTCGAAATGTTTGGGAAAGTTTTTCTTGCAATTTATTATCATGTGGAAAACTACCAACTTCTTTTTGCAAAGCAAGTTCAAGTGAATGACAATGTTTTTGAAGGAAATCAGTTTTGTGTTGAAGTAACTCAAAAGCCTTTCTGTCAACATTTTCTTTACGTTTCGAAAGCTCAATTTCAAGACGTTCACGTTCTTTGATCTTATCAAGATATTGGCATGCAACTTCAGAATATTCATCAATATCAGCACAAGATGTAAAATAAGCACACATAACATCTTTAGAAACGCATTCTTACAAGAGTAAATCATATTCATCTGAGAAATCAGACTTCTCAATTTGAAGATCATCAATGTGTTTCTCAAGAGATTCAATGTATTTTAAATCATCATACATTTTAGTCCGAATGAACTCCTCAAGTTGAAGAACAGTTTCTTTAATCAACGTCGTGTTTGGAATTAAGAGTAAAATCAACAACGAATCACAAAACTACCCCATGGCGATTGATACCAATTGTTGTCCCGTATTTTTTGTGATGATTAAGCAAGGAATAAAGAAAGAAAATAGATGAAGAAGAGATGGATTCCTAGAGAGGGAAAGTAGAGAGAGAGAAAGAGGATTAACTTTAGGAATATTAGATTAGAAGTGAGAAAAAAATGAACAACCAATCCTCCTAACATGCTAGGAGGGTAGTATATATAGTCCACCCACATGCGGGCTTTAATGGGCTATATATTGGGCCGGGCTTGTCTTTTGGACTTTAATAAGTTTAAATCCAAGCCCGTAAACCACGATTAATTAACTACCTATTAGAACGTTCTAACTAATGTTACAATAATAACGTATGACCGAGCATTCTTGTTTGACTCAATATTTTGAGGTTAACATTCATTAAATAAAGATTAGTTAAAACGGGTATAAGTGGGATTTGAGGTGGCAGTTTGGTGGGATTTCATTGGTGGAGAGAGTGAGTGGGGCACATGTCACCCCACCACTGGTCTAGGTATCTTTGTTGTCTGCCAAGTTTTGCCCCTTAATTTTCAACTCCTATTACTTTGTGATAAATGGCATAAAAACTGAATTCCTTTGTTAATCAAGTTTCCATTTTCACACTTTTGCCCCAAATACTTTTCCAAAGTATTTTCAGGGGTATTCCTTGCCAATTCATGATTCTTGAAGGGTTGTTTTGGCATTTTCTTCAAAGGTTATGGTCTTGACTTGTATTGTTGACTTTTTGGAGGACTAATATTGACAAGTCATTATTTATGAGGGACCATTCTTGCCAATTCTTCAAAGTGGAGGGTCCTTTTTGCAATTTGACAAACTTTACGGACCAAACTTGTAATTATGATTATACAAGGGTTTAAAGTGTCAATTCTTCAATATTGGAGGACCCTTCTTGCATAATCTTCAATTCTTCAAGGGTTTTTCTTGGAAAATCTTCATTAGGGCTTGGTTCTTTGTGCGGCTTCGTTTTCCGTGTTCGTTTTTGCTTGTTCTTTAGGATATTTTGTCCTTTTCTCAATATCCGTACCTAAAATACACATTGAACAAATACAAGCATATATATGGTCTTTTTGATGATGTTTTGTACATTTAAAGCCCAAAAAGAACGATGAGATCATGTATAAAAGCCATCTCATCACTCCCCTATACTAAACCATTGTCGTGCCCTCACGCAATGCTAGAATAAAGTATATAAGCATCTCTAAAATTCATTTTTATGCACTTTTATTCAAAGGTAAACTTGCTATACTAATACTACTTTGTGTTTTAGACATCATGTATGATTTTCATCGCAAAATGGGACGTTTAGGTTCATAGAATAAGAACATGTGAGTGCCTCATACAGATAAACTCATCGTCCTCGATTTTCACCCAATTCCATGCTAAGCGTGTAACGAGATCACTGTCATTATAAATTAGTAATGCTAACAATGCTCATATGCTCTAACCACGTACTTAGACTCCCATTATTCCTAAGTTGTATCTCTTATATTTTATTTTGTCTTGAATGATCATGATGATATATTGTTTGACTTATGCGATGATAGAGATTAAGGTCCAAAAATAGAAATGAAACGGTGTAACCAAAACCATCGAATTAATAACCTCCCCTAATAGACAACGATGTCAAAAAATTAAGTTAACAAGTGATATTCCATAAACAGGTTTTAGAACGGTTTTGAACATGAGACTTATTACCAAGACTTTTATACGCCCCTACCGGATGGGCCTTATTATCATAAGTTTACCTTCACCTTTTGGGATCGGTCTTGCCTTGCCTTTTATTTAACCTCGTCATGAGGTGTTTATTATGGCCAAAGACGTATATCCTCACGCTAGAAGCGAATTTTGGGTCTTTAAAGCTTCAAAGATTAAGGCTTGATTCACTTTTAATTTTTGCATAAATTTTTCGGACTTGTGAGCTTCAAATTGTTTGCTTGATTTAGGTGAGCACTTGAAATCTTGTTATTGGGTAGAAGCTTTCGATTATTCGGGTTGCCAATACTTCAAAACCGTGACGCTGGCGATTCTCAAATGTTTTCCCAATTTAATTACATGGAAGCTACTAGAAATAGCTAGAAACCAACAATTAAGACTAAACCGCTAAGTTAATACTTATTAGCAAAATTTATATACAAGCGAAGCGAGAATAAGCAAATGATTAGGACACATGAGTTTTTGAAAGAATATGAATACTCTACGTTTAACATAGTAACTTATAATTAACGTTATCATTTCTCGTCCTCATTTAAGAGACTTTGCCTAATGTAAGTTAAGGAATCGAAGCTAAGTGCTCTACACGCACGGTCGAGTCAAAAAGTACTCTTATTCTCGCCATCGAAAATCTACATTTGTGTCTCCAAACACTTATAAAAACATGAGAAAAATTTAAAATTTGGCCATTTTTAGCCTTATTTTGCAACAAAAAGAGAGACAAAAACAAAAATTTTGGAGTGCATGAAGGCTTAAGGAAGGCAAGTATCTATTCACCCCCATACTAAAGTTAAACATTGTCCTCAATGTTTCGAGTCTAAGGGTAGGATACCTCCATACTAAAGACGTAGTCGAATGCTTAATCTAGCATGGAAAGGGTGGAACCAATAAATTTATAGCCGTTTATGAAGTATGCTAAAAACCTAAGGTTAGAACGATAAAGGATACATCATGTGGATATTGAGAAAGTCTTCCAAGCAAACAATCAAGGCTCACGTAAAACGAACACGAGAGGCTTGAATCATGAATATGATGATGACCTAATAGCCACAAGTCACAAACAACCAAGGAGCAAAGGTTGGAAGGGCACAAATCCCCTCACGTTACTACATTAGAAAGCAATAATATGTACATGGATAAACATGGGATCTCCCCCACGAGGCACCTCGTTTTTTATTACCGAGTCATGAGCTCGACTCGATCCCCTCAATACTAATTATCATTTGGGAAGGTGACTTGGTCGAGGTCGTCCAAAGAAGGGACTTCCCCACCAAAGTAGTGCTTAAGCCTATGTCCATTCAACTTGAAGTTAGAAACATCATTTTGAGCTAGCTCGATGGTCCCATAAGGAAAAACTTGTGAGACGGTGAACGGACCGGACCAACGGGATTTCAATTTTCCTGAAAATATTTTCAAACGAGAGTTAAAAAGCAACACTTGATCACCAATGTTAAAAACCCGGTTTTTAATTTTAGAATCGTGAAACCTTTTAGTATTTTCTTTGTAAATCAATGAATTTTCATAAGCAATATCACGCAATTCATCTAATTCATCAAATTGTATTTTCCTATGATCCCCGCAGTCCTCAAACCAAAGTTAGCATGCTTTAGGACCCAATAAGCTTTGTGCTCGAGTTTAATTGGTAGATGGCAATTCTTCCCATACACAAGATTGTAAGGAATGCACCCAATGGGTATCTTGTAAGCGGTACGAAAGACCCATACAGCATCGTCTAACTTATCCGACCAAGATTGTCGGTTTTCTCCAATGGATCTTTCCAAGATCCTTTTCAATGCTCGGTTTGAAACCTCGACTTGCCCACTCATTTGTGGGTGATAAGCCGTAGAAAGATGATGTGTAACCCCATATTTCTTAAGAGCCTTTTCAAATTGGTTATTACAAAAATGGGTTCCACAATCGCTTATGATAGCACGAGGGGTTCCAAACCGAGAGAATAGTTGCTTCAAAAACATGACTACCACACGAGCATCGTTCGTGGGCAAAGCCTTAGCTTCAACCCACTTAGATAGGTAGTCAACGGCCACAAGGATGTATTTATTCCCGCGAGACGATGGGAACGGCCCCATAAAGTCAATGCCCCACACGTCAAAGATCTCACAAACTTGGATTATATTTTGAGGCATTTCATCCTTTTGTGAGGACTTTCCTTAACCTTGGCATGCGTCACACGACTTGATAAGTTCGTGCGAATCTCGGTAAATAGTGGGCCAAAAGAAGTCGGCATCAAAAACCTTCTTAGCTGTGAGATTAGCACCATCGTGACCACCCGTGGGTCCCTCGTGACAAGCTCTAAGGATATTAGAAGCTTCGGCGCCAAACACACAACGTAGAATGATTTGATCCGCACAAGTACGAAATAGATAAGGGTCGTCCCAAAAGTAGAACTTGACGTCACGAAAGAATTTTCGTTTTTGTTGTGTCGTCATACCCTTAATGATGAAGTTACCCGCATGGTAATTTGCGATGTCCGCAAACCATGGGATGGACAAGTCTTTCGTAGAATTCACTATACCAAGTGTTTCGAGAGGTAATGATTCATTAATTTCCTTATTCTCTAAAACACTTTGGTGAGGATCTTCCAGCCGAGAGAGATGATCGGCCGCTAGATTCTCGGCAACTTTTTTGTCAAGAATTATGACATCAAATTCTTGTAGGAGGTGCATCCAACGAAGTAATCTCGGCTTTGTATCTTGTTTAGCCATGAGATACTTCATATCCGAGTTATCCGTATACACTATGCTCTTAGTCAAGACGAGATAAGGTTGAAATTTCTCAAATGCATAAACCACGGCAAGGAATTCCTTTTCGGTTGTGGTATACTTAAGTTGAGCCTCTGTCATTAATACATGATTTTATCCAAGTATCAAAATTCGTAGTCCCACATCCTTTCGAATTGATTACCGGTTAAGAGTGAGACTCAATTGTCTTTCGGTGAACAAGAGAATGATTTGGTTGATTATCTATTTTAAACTAATAGCAAATAAGTAAGTGTCGTTGAGTAAAGTAGAAGTTTAAAGATTAAACTAAAAATAACGAGTTAAAAATAAATGCTTGAAAACTTAAAGACAAGATTAGGAAAATTACTTGAACACTTAATAAATATAACACTTGAAAACTTTGCAAAAATAAGAAATTAAACAATTGGAAAACAAACAAATACTGCCAAATCGGAATATCCAAAATTCATTAATCGGAATGTGTAGTCGGAAAAAACTGATCGGAATGTGCAAAATGTCCTCGTCGGAATGTCTGAAAAGGAATCAGATCGGAATAATGACAACACCCTGGTCGGAATACTAATGCAATCAGAATATGTAACAACAACCCCAATCGGAATGTCAATAACAACCCCAATCGGAATACACTAAAGGGCTACAGATCGGAATATGTAACTGGTGCAATCTGAATATCTAACTTGAGTCAAATCGGAATAATATGCAAAACACCAAATCGGAATGTCACAAGAAGGATCGAGATCGGAATCCAAACTCCCTAATCCGATCAACGCGATCGGAATATAAAGGTTGCTAATCGGAAAACAGAAACCCTTTTCAGATCAACCAATCAGAATATAGGGGGGAGATGATCGGAAAGCCAGATCGGAAAGGGGTTTACCCTTTCCGATTTATATGAGATTCGAGATTAAGCTAGTAATAAGCTATAATGATAAGCTCACACCAAAACTAGAACGAATCAAAAGTGAAATATACTAAATAAGCACAAATAAGAACTTTTTCATCTTAAGATAAGCAATCTTATAAATCAACTATAAAAAGATAAACTTTTTAAGAAAACTTTTAAAAGTAAATAAGCTAAAAGAAGCGAATAAGCCAATAAGCACAAGAATCTTAAAGCTTAATCGTATGAAAGCTTAAGTAACTATAAATAGATCAACTTTTTAAGCACGAAATCATTAAGAACAACACGGATCAAATGAAATTCGTACCAAAATTAATCTAAAAATCAAAGAAAGGTAGAAAGAGATGAAAGATTAAAAGCTTAAACTTAAACTTGATTAATGAAATCAACAATACACAAATGTTTAATCTTGAAAGATTAAAAGAAAGAAAGATGAAAACTTAGTGAGAGAAAGTTTAGAACTTTCTCTCTCTAAAACTAGAAAGAAAATTGAAAAAAATGAAAACTGAAACTAAAAACTAACCACCCTCCTAATGTGTATTAGGAGGGTATTTATAGGGAAAATGGGAAGGAGTGCTTGTGTTTCCTCTTATTTCTTTCTTGCTTCACGTCTTCTCGGCTCGATTTAATTCTTTGTCTTTTCTCGACGTCGTCTCGGGATTTGAACTTGTCTTGTTAATTTTCTTCTTTAATTTAGACTTGAGTTCTTCGACTTCATTAAACTTCCGTCTTTAGGCTTTTTCTTCGATAAATCTTCAGAATAAGCCTTGGACTTCCGTTCTTTTTGCACTCTTGATCTTTTGACTTCGTCTTTTCCCGTTTTCTTCGATAAAAGCCCGTGAAAGCCCGTGTTTTCTTCCTTTTTAATCTTTTGGTCCTAAAACATAATAAAAACACAAACCACGGATAATTCCGACTTTTACGACATAAAATACACGTTTTGGTCTTGTTATTATTGGAAATAAGTGGTAAAAGGATAAGTGTTTACAAACTTATTAAATCCCCTACACTTGACCATTGCAATGCCCTCATGCAATGCATTAATTTTAAAGCACGGTTTACATTTTCCATCATAAATAACCCACCTTGGCCTTTATTAAATACTAAACATGAAAAGATAGAAACAAGTAAAGAAATTAAAGACTTACATTGGGTTTTGGCTGCCATGAACGTTTATCATTCTCAAGTTTCACGTTCCCCATACCAAGCTTAAAAACGAGATCATTGTTATTATAAGTTAGCAAACCAACACGAATTCATGTTGGCCGATTATTCACTTAGACTCCCTTATTCCTAGGTGTATCTCTTATATTTTATTTTTGTCTTGAATGATCACGAGGATGCATTGTTTGACTTATTTCGATAGTTATTTAGGCCGAAAATAAAGTGAACGATTTAATCAATAGTTAGCTAAAGGACAAAATCTTTTAAAACTGCTTCTCGGGACCTCATAAAGTTCATATATTTGCATAACTCGCTTCACGATTTGAGACCTTTCTCGGACCGATATTTTGCAGCGACTTCATGCTTCAAATCTTTGAGAGACGTTCTTGAAATTATGGTCTTCTCTTCAAAATAGGAAATTCTTCACTTGAAGTTTTGAAAGATTCTTCATCTTTGGACCACGACTTCTTCATTTTTCTCCAATCTTTATTTTGGACTTTGATATACAACGATCCGCCTCCTTTTAGGACTTGGATCTATTTATCCTCATACCTTGTTAGGGCCTTTTTGGATAGACTTCTCCATGATCTTTAGGGGAGTATTTGCTTTTCGTCGTGTGTCTCGATCCTTCATATTGATTTTCGATAAATGATTCTTCACATCACTTTTGGATCTTTAGCAACAAAATGTAGCCCTCATGCCTTGTTAGGGCCTTTTCGGACTCGCCAATCTTCGCATCCCGCTTCAATAAGTTATGCCTTGGCTATGAACTCTAATCCGTACCGAGCAACTTTTAAACGATCTTGGGCTAGAAGCTAAGTAACCTTTTAAATCGTACAATCTTATTTATTGCAGATAAATTTATTAACTAGCGAAGGGAGAATAGGCTTATAATTAACTCACATAAATTCACGAAAGAATACCAAACTTATAATTAACTCTATCATCTCTCGTCCTCCACAGTTTAAAATATCAAGGAATGAGACTCGTAGATGCTTAGCCTATTAAATCAAAGTTTTGGGTTTTCGAGTCATCTATAGGATCTTGCAAATTCTTAGACTTTTTCAAGTTCAGAAATAGCATTTTAAAGTTCCCTTGATAAACGACTCTCTAGGATCAATTATAGGAACTTGCGAAAAGTTCTTGTTCTTAACCCACGAGAGTTAAGACTTTCGCGTTTTAAAGCTCCCTATATAAAAGCCTAGCAAAACTTGACTTAAACACGTTAAGGATACTAGCTAGAGTAAACTTAGATAAGTAAACTCGGGTTGAGTCAAAATATTCACGACTTTGAAAAATTTAAAACCACTTTATTGAAAAATTATTCTAGCAAGGAAAGAAAATAACCATAACAAAGGAAATTACAACTATACAACTAGGCCAAAATAGATTAAAAATTTTGAAAAATGTCGAAAAATCAAATTTTCCTGTTAAAATGAGGGCAAGTTCATGGAAAAGACCACTTACTTCGATAGAAGTCCCCCCTACACTTGAGATAAACATTGTCCTCAATGTTTAAGCATGTGGGAGTAAAATCCCCTACACTTAAGACATTGTGCACTTTGTTTAAATCTCGCTAAGGGAGAGACAACTAAAGAGATTCCTATTTTAATATTAGAAAATATAAAATAGTGAATCGAAAAGAGTTTAGGATAGAACCGGGAAGATGGGAACACGGTATCACAGTTCGTCAAAAGTCATCAAGATGCTCTTTGAAGCTTTAATCCCTACACAGGACAAGAAACAAGACAACA
Source organism: Glebionis coronaria (assembly GCA_025667525.1). NCBI lineage: Eukaryota > Viridiplantae > Streptophyta > Magnoliopsida > Asterales > Asteraceae > Glebionis > Glebionis coronaria. The sequence continues at coordinate 326,608,629 of CM046877.1, forward strand.
AACACATACGGGGCTCCCCCTACACTTATTATGAAAGCAGTAAAGGATAGATCACGGGTTGCCTCCCGAGAAGCGCTTGTTTTTGTTCACCGAGTCACGAGCCTGAATCGACCCAAATTTAGTTCATGGGAAACGTGGTGAGGGATGGAATCATCTCATGAGAGATGTCCTCACCAAAGTACAGCTTCAAACGCTGGCCATTCACCTTGAAATTGGGCCCATTTGGCTGAGAAAGCTCAATGGTCCCATATGGAAAGACTTTGGCGACGGTGAATGGACCAGACCAGCGGCTCTTCAACTTGCCAGAGAAGATCTTCAACTGAGAGTTAAAAAGTAAGACTTGATCACCAACGTGGAATTCTCAGTTCTTAATCCTTGCGTCATGAATGATCTTGGTCTTCTCCTTGTAGATCAGCGAGTTCTCATAAGCTTCATTCCTCAGTTTATTTAGCTCGTTGAGTTGATTCTTGCGATGATCACCGGCTTTGTTGATGTCGAAGTTAGCCCACTTCAAGGCCCAGTACGCCTTATGTTCCAGCTCGATGGGGAGGTGGCATGCTTTCCCGTACACAAGATGATAAGGTGTACAACTGATCGGGGTCTTATAAGCAGTACGGAAAGCCCACAGAGCATCATCTAACTTATAGGCCCACGTAGCACGATGCTCTCCCACAGTACGCTCCAAAATTCGCTTCAATCCACGGTTGGAAATCTCGGCTTGACCATTAGTTTGAGGATGATAAGCGGTGGAAAGACGATGATTAACACCATACTTAGCCATGACTCTTGCAAATTGATCATTGTAAAAATGAGTCCCGCGGTCACTGATAATAGCACGAGGAACGCCAAATCGAGCGAAAAGCTGCTTTAAAAAGTTCACAACCACCCTCGCATCGTTCGTTGGGAGAGCCTTAGCTTCAACCTGTTGATCCCAAACTTAGATCGATTTAACTTTATGTATACGAGATTAGATCAAGTAATACACTTAGAGAAACCTTTTTATATGCTTATGATAATCTAAGTGTTATGCGGAATTAACACTTAAACAAGAACACACAATGATATAAACAAACTTTCACTTTGATTAATAATATCAAACTTGCTTACAATGAAAGTAGTTTACGAATAAAAACTTATATGAAACATTAACCTAAAGGTCTTCTTTTATAGACATAAGAAGCCTTGTACAATAATCTACGTATCAGCTATTCTAGGTAAAGATAAATATAGAAAATATATTGTTGTTCCTATCTTTACTAGAAGTAATCTAGAATACAATAAACGCGTAGAGTATATCTTCCCATCAGTGCTTGTCTTCAATGTGTCAACGCTTGACTTTATCTTGTCAACGCTTGAGCTGTCAGCGCTTGTTTTGTTCTTGTCAACGCTTGTTTTACTCTTGTCAGCGCTCAAGTGATCTGGCCTTAATTTATTCCCAACGATCCTCCCCTAAACTTGATATCCACTCTTATGATCAAGTTTCTGAATAAGCATTAAGGACTAGGAGGAATCTTACAAACCTTCTCATATTGGTAATGAATAAATCTGATCAAGTCTTTTGCCACGTCACTTGAATAATCTATTTCCAGCTGAGTGTCCTTCATCTTCTCCAAAATAGCCTTGGATATGAAATACTGACCATCCACAAGTAGATACTCAGCAAACTTTGTAGAACTCAAATGGTAAACACCAGCAGCTGAATATAACCTCCATTGAAGACCACTGAGGTCATCTTCAAGATCCTTCCAAATAGCAGGATCCTCATCTTTTGGTCCACCCATTCTTTTGAATGTGGACCACAGTTTTATTCCATTAGCTGAAGTTGGTGCTTCAGCCTCATACTTGGTCTCCAGCAACCTCCATAGGTCCACCAAGTCTTCTCTATCACAACTTGCAAACAAAGATATGAGAGTGGTAAAAGTGTGTACCTCTTTTCCATACCTGCCAATCTTCCAAAACCCACATTCATCTTCTTCATAGCTCACAATTGGGTTTCTGGAATCTAATGGTAACACTTGCACCATATCTGAAGCTTCTAATGGTGAGAGCTTGAGGCTCTTTCTTATGACAGCTTCACTTGGATATAGTGGATCCATATCTTTGGGAAACTCAAGAGAAACTCCCTTTTTCACTGGTCTGGGAATAAACATAGATTTCTTGAGTTCCATTTCTTCTGCAAGTTCTTCTTTCCTTTCATCAGAAAGAAGTCTGAGAGTGTTTGCTTCCTGCACTCTCACCCAAATAGGATAAGCCTTGCATTCCAACTCATCAAATGTCAATGCCTTTAACTTCTGATAAGTCCATCCTACTCCATGACATCTGAGCAACATGCAGTATAGCTCCCTTCTATCCCTTTACAATTCTGAGAGAATATTGCTTGCCTTGTGTTTCAAAATTACCTGGCAATCCTTCTGAACTCTGAGGAGAATCTCCAATCCCCATATTTGATCTGAAACAGTCAAGTCTGGATTCTCCATACATCTTTCTTCCCAAGCATGATACATTTGAACCACCTCTGGCATGTCAAAGTCAACCTGCAATTTCAATTCTCTCAATTTATCCTCAGCCAACTCATCTCCATACTCAAGCCTTTCTGGTTCTATAATCATAACACTTGAGTCTGAGCTAGCTCCATCACTTCCTTCTTCTGAAGTCACAACAAATGGTAACTCTTTCACCTCCTTTTTATCCTATTCCATGATTTGTGCAGCTAATCTTCTATCAAATTCAACTTGAGTTGCATCCTTTGGAACACTCTCTTCTACCATAATACCCTTACCCTTATCTAATGGTGCAATTGTTGGTAAGGTAGATGGTGATACCTGTGTAGAAACCTCCTTGATGATGGATGATGACTGGGATACATCACCCTCATGTGCAGGTCTGTCAACGCCCAATTTTGTTCTATCAGCGCTCAAAATATTTCTGTCAGCGTCCAAATTCTCCTTGTCAACGCCCAAATATCCTGCCTCAGCGCCTTTAGTAACCTCTTCCAACATGGCTGTAAACGATAAATTCAAGTTGGTAGGAGAAACTAAGGACGTATCAAAACCTGTTTGTTTCTTCAAAGTTGTAAGGGCCTCAGCAACATCCAAAGATTGACCATCATGGCCGCCCTTATCACTCAGATTTATTGGATCTTCCTCCCTTTTGGAAGATTCCTCCATACCCCTCCTGGCACTAGCACTCTCCAAAACAACAATCCTCTCCCTCAATTGCTTGAGTTCAAGGCCTTGTGAGCTGACAACTTGTACTAAGTCTGCATTTTGCTTTTGCAAGCTCATGCAGACTGCCGTCAATTCCATAAGAGTCATTGGTTCCAGTCTGTCCTCTTCTAAAATGGGGATTTGACCTCCCAAGTCAGATTCATTGGGCATGGATGAGGACTTAATGATGGTGGGACTGTCTTGGCCAGCATCTAAGCCAGAACCAATAGTCCCAGCCTCATCCAGGTCACCAGCCACACTTGTGATGGTCGTTCTCTCTGCTACATGGCTAGGACCACCAGAGGAGAACACTCCAGTAGTCCTTTGGCGTTTCATCAACCTATATTCAGGGGGTGTAGAAGATGGCGTGGAAGAATGGGTGGATGTGGGTTGGTTAAGGGGTGTTTGGGTTTGTGAAGGTTGTGTGTCAACGTTGGAAATAGGCACATCAATGCCAACATTTAATGTGCCAGCGTTGAAGGGATCTTGGTCAAGTTGCATATTATCAGGTGAAGGTAAGGGTTCAGGTATTGGGTCAAGTTGTGTTTGGGGGTCAATTTATGGTTGGGGGTCTGGTTGGGGTTTTGCTGCTGCAATAACAGCAAGCATAGCTTGGGTTTAAGGTAGGTCACGATGGGGTGGTGAGTTCATCTTCATAAAAATAGCTTTCTTTTGCTCAGGGATCTTATAAAAATCATTATGATCCCTTGTGCAATATCTTTGAACATCAAAAACCATTTGTAAAAATCGGAGATAAGCTAAAGTCATTTTGTTCCCCTTATTTTTACATATGCCCTCAAAAATCATTTTAGAATAATTAAATTTTTGCCCTGTTGCAATGCACACAATAGCACTTGCAATAGATCTATTGATCTCATTGTGTGCAGTTCATTTGGGACTCAAACATTGAAGGAGGACATGTATGAGGTACTTCTAGGCTGGGGGAAATTCCTATTTATGATACTTGTTTAAGGTACCTTCATCAGGAAAAGGATATCCCAAAGCCCTTAGCCCGTGTTCTATTTCATTAATGGGAAGGGTGGCTATACCATCAGCATCATCAAGATGCAAGGCTTGGCGTACCAAAGCCTCAGTAACCACCCAAGGTCTCCCATGAACAATAGAAGTCAATGTAGTCACTCTATTAACTGTTGAGGAACTAACAGTGTTCCAAAACTGTTTAATATGTGTGACTGGAATGAGTGGTGCATGAGAAAGAGCATACCTTAAGGGGGATGCGTTCAAATACGCCACCATTTGTGTGTATTGGGGAAACAGAGTATCATTAGCTTCAAGATACGCGATCATGTTGTGTTGAGTTCTAAACCCCAATTCCAATTCTGATGGTCTAAACTTTGGTGCCATTGATGAAAGCTGTTAAATTTGATGGATGAAGATGAAGTTGATAAGAGAAAATTGTGTTAGACAAGAAATATAGATACCCTGTTTAAAAATAGGAGCCAAATTTATAGGAGAAGAAAATGCATGTGATAGGCCCAAAAATAGGCAAGTATTTTCAAAAAGTAATCATGAAAATATTGAAAAATTATAAGTTTATCTCATGCATTAAATGAAAAGTAACAACTCCCAAAATTACGGCCTAAAAATATGTCAAAAAGTAACAACTTGGTAGGTCCCATTGAGTGTCAACGGTCAAAAATAACCTATCAACGCCCAACGGCTATAATCTTGTCAACGTTTGCCTATAGCCATGTCAGCGTCTAATTTGGTCACAACAACGCTTGGAAATTTTTTGTCAGCGTCCAAAAATAAAAATGTTTAAAAATGAAAAATGACCATAACAAAGTAATTTATCCTAGAGAAGATAACCAAAAAGCTGATAATTATTATAGGGCGGCAAGCACTGTCCAGTTATGCACACTTGCTTAAGCAAGATAGACATAACAGTCCTCTAGTGTCCCTTGTTAACCAAAACTCTTAACAACCAAGTTACCTTACAAAATTCCTTGTTACTCCCAGGTAAATCCCATAACAAAATTATTCCCAAGTCTCCCAACAGACCACAACCAATTCTAGGACAAAAATGTCTTGGCAGCATGCATAGTATATCAACTTTGCATGCTACAGTGCCTCATGATTTAGTAAAACTAACTCATACTCACCTGTGGACACAATCTCAAATTGTGATAAGAGTATCATATGGATACCCAAACATCCTAAAGGTTCCTAAAACCTCCCCTTAAACTATGATACAAAAGTTTGCCAAAATATGCATGAACATAAAAATTTATGTCAAGATAGGAATTTAAAATTCCAACCATCATCCATAAATAAAAACTTGTCCAAATGCTTCTCCATTGATCCATAAGCAACTCTGTATCCAATGGTAGACTGCTAGCACCATCTGCACATTTAGATTGAAAACCACAAAACTAACATTTTTGCTGACAACGCCCCGATAACACATGTCAGCGTTGAGGGAAGCTTTGTCAGCGTTAGACATTTATATTGCTGACAACGTTACAAAAACACTTATCAGCGTTCAAGCAACCTTTGTCAATGTTAGAAAAATATAGTGGAAAATCTAAATCATCATAAGACCAATAACAATGCATCATCCTGTACATACTTTTACAAAAAGACTCCAAAACACATATTATGTGAGATTGACCATTCCAATACTTGTTACCAAGTATTGAAACCTCCCAGCATCAAAAGGTTTATTTAGTAAATCTGACACATTTTCCTCAGTGTCAACCCTATCTGGTTGTATTAAACCTTTTTCAAAGCAATCTCTTATAAAATGGTGTCTAATTTCTATGTGTTTAGTTTTAGAATGATGTACAGGATTCTTAATGATGCATAAAGTGCTGTTATTGTCAAAAAAATATCTTGGTATGCATGAAATTATACCCATAGTCCAACAGCTGGTTCTGAATCCACAAAACTTGTCCACAACAAGCAGCTGCAGCAACGTACTCAGCTTCAGTTGTAGAATTAGCCACCACTGTTTGTTTCTTGCATTGCCAAGATATCAACCTGCTCCCAAGAAACTGACATCCACCAGTTGTGGATTTCCTATCAAATTTATCACCTCCATAATCACTATCTGAATATGCAATCAGCTCCAAGGGTGAATCCTTTGGGTACCACAAACCAAGACCAGGATAGCATCTTAGGTACCTAAAGATCCTCTTCACAGCATAAAGGTGACACTCTTTAGGAGTCACTTGATGGCGTGCACAAGCACACACAGCAAACATGATGTCAGGTCTGGAGGCAGTAAGATACATCAAGGATCCAATCATGGATCTATAGTGCCTGACATCAACATCTTTCCCATCTCCAATCTTTCCCCAAGGGTGTTATCTATCCATAGGAGTAGTAGCCCTCTTTTCATGTGGAGAAAAGCCAAACTTCTTCAAGATCTCAGCCACATATTTATCCTGGGAGATGAAGATACCATCTTCTTTCTTCTGAACTTGTAAACCAAGAAAGAAGTTCATCTCCCCCATAGCACTCATCTTGAATTTGTCTGTCATAAGCTTGGAGAAGTCCTCACTCATCTTTGGATCAGTAGACCCAAAAATGATATCATCAACATAGACCTGGACAAGCAACACATCCTTGCCTTTCTTCTTTGTAAACAGTGTCTGATCTATGGTGCCCCTCTTGAATCCATTGTCCACCAAATAGGTAGACAAAGTACCATACCATGCTCTAGGGGCTTGATGAAGGCCATACATAGCCTTTTTTACTCTATACACTTTATCTGGATGCTCTGGATCCTCAAAACCAGGAGGCTGCATTACATATACTTCCTCAACAATAGTTCCATAGAGGAAGGCACTCTTGACATCCATTTGATAGACAGTGAAGCCCATGCAGGATGCATAGGCTAGAAAAATCCTAATAGCTTCAATCCTTGCAACTGGTGCAAAGACTTCCTCATAGTCTATCCCCTCCTCTTGTGTATATCCCTGAGCCACTAACCTTGCCTTGTTTCTGACCACAATGCCTCTTTCATCTCTCTTGTTCCTTAGAACCCATCTTGTCCCTATAGGTCTGACATATCTGGGACAGTCAACCAGCTCCCAAACATCCTGAATTGCAAATTGGTGAAGCTCATCCTGCATTACTTCCACCCAACTTGGTTCTTTGAGAGCATCAAATATTTTCTTGGGTTCCTGTTGTGACAGAAAACAAGCAAACAAACATGCTTGCACAAGAGGGGTATCAACCTTCTTGTGTATATTGGCAATAAACCCACCAAGACCTTGATGAGATCTTCTAGTCTGAACTGGAGTATTACATGACCAATGATTTGAGAAGGAGGATGATTCTTCATGACTGAAGTGAGTACTCCTCCCTCAAAAAGTCTGGTATCTTCAACTTCATTCTCCATGTTGCCAATATCTTCTTCATCAGACTCTCTTATATCAACATAAGGATGACCTTCTTCATAAGAATTGGAAGGTTCACCTTGTTCAAAAGTGGAAGAGAAAAGATGTGCAAAGGTGTTGTCAACGCCTGAATCTTGATTGTCAGCGCTTGGGCTAACAACGCTTGAACTGTTGTTGTCAACGTCTGAACCATCAACGTCTGAATTGGTCTTGTCAGCGCTAGATTTGCCTTTGTCAGCGCCTGAAGGACCATGCATGTTTGTATCTGGTGGTACTTGGAAACCACCAGTATCTTTACCAGCAGCAGCAACAGCAGCAAAAGCATCTGTCCAAATGGGAATTGTGACATATTTTTGTATAAGAGATGCCTTTTCTGCTTGTGATCCAACCTTTTCATGAATCTGTGTACCTGAAATATCAACAACTTGTTCCTCCACAACATTTGAAGCTACCTTCACAATGTCTGGATTAGTGACAGGCATATAATTTAAAGTTCTAGATAAAGGTTCCAAGTCAAACAACCAATTAGGACCACTTTCAGGATCACTAGGTTTATTCTCAAAAAACTTAACATGTACTCTTTCAAGTATACGTTTTTCCTCTTTAAGATAAACCCTATATCCCTTGCTCTGCACTGAATACCCCATGAAGTAGCCCTCATCACCTTTTGCACTAAATTTCCCCAAGGCATCACTAGTATCTAAAACTACTACATGACAACCGAAAGGTCTGAGAAAACCAATATTAGGTTTTCTACCCCAAAGTAACTCATAAGGTGTTTTGTTCTGAATTTTGTTAACTAATGCTCTATTTTGAACATAGCAAGCTGTATTAACAGCCTCAGCCCAAAAGGCTATAGGAAAATGAGCATCAGCCAACATTGTTCTGGCTGCTTCAATTAGGGTTCTATTTTTCCTCTCAGTAACCCCATTTTGCTGTAGGGTTCTAGCAATACTAAATTGCCTAGTAATTCCTTTCCTGGCACAGAAATCATCTAGCTTCTTATTCCTAAATTCTACACCATTATCACTCCTAAGCATTTTAACTTCATTGCCAGACCTCTTCTCAATCTGAGTGATAAAATCAATTAGAATATCAGTTGTGTCACTCTTCATAGCTAGAAAGAATGTCCAAGTAAACCTAGAAAAGTCATCTGTGATGACAAAGCAATATGACTTACCATTCAAACTTTCTATATTGGTTGGACCAAAGAGGTCCATGTGTAGCATATGAAGAGGTCTAGAACTAGTATGCACCTGTTTGGACTTGAATGAGACCTTGTGCTGCTTGCCTTTAAGACATGCAACACAAGAGTGGTCATTGTGGAAGGCCTTCTCAGGCAAACCATCAACCAAACTAAGTCTCACAATGTCACACCCCCAAATTCACTGCAGCGGAAGACTTGCTTTGGGGACTTGTGACTTCATGAGTATTCGAGAGCTTGATCCGAGAACGACCTCTACATGCGAAAAACCACAAAGTAGACTCCAAATAATCCACATAGTCAAGTACCTGAAATACATGCTTAAAATGTCAACATAAAGTTGGTGATTCATAAGTTTGTTTTAAAACGTTTATGAAAAATTAGAGTTTTACCGACCACTGCACCTTGCAGTAAAATATAAGAGTTTAAAAATCACAGCTTCTGTTAGATAGACTTTCTTTGATAATTTCAAAGTTTATTAGTAAAAACAAAGTTTATTGATAAATACAGAGTTTACTGATAAAATCAAAGTTTACTAATAAAAATAGAGTTTACTGATAAAAACAAAGTTTACTAATAAAAATAGAGTTTACTGATAAAAGCAGAGTTTACTGATAGTAAATATAGCTTACTGATAATAACAGAGTCTTCTAGAAATAAATAGAGTTTTCTGATAAAACAGAGTTCATAGATAATAGTTAGCGTTTTCTAATAAAAGCAAAGCTCACTGATAAATAATAAGTTTTCTAATAGAATAGAATTGTTTAATGAACCACAAGATTTTCCGACCACTTAGTGACAATATAACAAATACAAAGTCACTAAATAAAATAAGGCATTTATTATTGTCTAAGCTCATGACACCGAAGCGTTAACAACATCGGTAGTATAATCACATAATACAGCCCCTACGGATGCCTAACCCACGACATCCGTCCACACACTCAAATGAAACTGTGCCCGCTTGTCCTCTGTTGGACCAAGCCGGACAGGGGCGTCAACCCGATAGATCTATCCATAACATTCGCGCTTTCGACCGGTCATCCGGTCCGAAATTAACGGTTCATGATAATGGGCCAAAGTAGTTGGGTTAAAGCGGGACTTAGACCAATACATAAACGAGTATATGCACTTGTGTTCATTTTTGCAACCATTGTCTCTACCCGAGAACCGATATAAAGCAGTTAAAGTTTTAGGCTATGGAACTCACAATAAAATTATAATATCAGCATTCACAAGTATAACAATAAAAGGAGTTGACTACTCAGCACTTAACAATTAAACCAGTTTAAATATAGAAGTAAGTTTAACATTAGCTTATGACACTCAAGTAGTTTATAAACAGTTATAGACAACCAAACAAGTTTAATATCTGTTTCTGACAACCAAGCAAGTTTATAAGTAGTTTCTGACCAAAGCATGTACCTCCCCAAAAGAGCAATTATAAAATATTTATAATTCAATTTAAAGCAAGAAAAGGTGGGGTATGAACTCACCTCGACGTAGTAGCACGAACAATAGTGATGCTAATAATATGCTCCGCACAAACGGAAATCGATACGGCTCGCTCATGGTGTTGTGGTTTAACTAATCGGCTAATCCCAATAACTTAAAAAAATGTGTATTTGAGTTGTCGATAAATGTGTACATCAACGTGACCCGTTGATAAAACATTTAGGTTCCAAGTTATAGTAGCTTGATGGTTGGTTAAATAAAATGAATAACATGGGCTCACACCAAAAATTTAATGTATTACGTACACATTACGTATAACCAGACGATTATATAATTCTTACGTTGAATTATATAATAGAGACAACCATCTTACAAAATAAATCAAAGTATATATTTATTTTGTATTTACAGTATAACGATCGTGATAAAAATAATTAGACAACATAGTTCGACACGTTTTAAGAAAATCACCACATAAGTTAATTGTCACTTTTAAGTAAAAAAAAATATATAACTTTTATTGGTTTATCAATACAATCGAATTTGTTTATTTTACCGGTTTACAAATATAATAATATTTATTTATTTATCGTTTACAAATATAATAGTAGTTAGTACCATATAAAATATGAAGTATAGGATTTTATAGAAATTTTGACATGGCCTATTCGTTTGTACAATATTTTCCATATTCAATTAATTCTCAATATTCTCCATTTTCCAAACAATCTATGTTACACAAATCATGTTTTAACATATATCCAATTAGGCTATTTAATCACTATAATTAGATAAACAAAACACAACCTATGTGTTATAATTTAAAAGCCAAACGCCCGATTTGAGCTCTTTAAACACATAATTAAACATATAATTGTTTTATAATTCTCGCAATAATGATCGTGTTCGACATATTTAGTTAACCATTAATAATATATACTTATATATGTATACCACTGTTTAATTCGTTTTAATTAAATATTAATGTTATATACGCTATTAGCCGATTTCTAAACCACAACAAACCACGAACCAACAACGCGCCCTTTCGCTCGGACTGTTAACCCAAACGCACCCTTACCGCAACTGTTAATCCTAAACACCCACTTAACTGCTGTTGCTGGTCCCAAACACCCCTCGTAAGTTGTTATACTCAAAAACAAACACCCCCGTGGTGTTTTAAACCCGAACCAAACACGCCTTGCTTATTTTCTGCCAAAACCAAATGCCCCTACTGGTCGTTTTCTGCCCGAGCTAAACGCACCCTCTATCACGTTTCTGTAGTCCCAAACGCCCCGTGACCCCTTTTTTCAATCCCAAACGCTCCTGTAACACGTTTCTACAGCTTATCAGCAGATCCAAACACCCCTTTTATGCTGTTAACAGCAGATCTAAACACCCCCGAGCTGATCTCCTACCAAAACGAACACCCTCGTTGGTGTTGTTGCCGTAAACTAACACTTCTAACCTGATGGAGCAATCCGTCTAACCAAACGCGTCTGCTGCTGGTTAACAGCGAACCAAACACCCATGCTGCTGAAAAACAGTGAATCAGACACATCTTCATGCTCATTTTCTGCCCGAGCCAACGTCCCTGCTGTAGTCATTTCTGCTCGCGCTAAACGCACCCTTAGGATGACCCGAACGCACCCTCGTGGTACTATGAGAAAGCCAAAACGCACCCTTGCGTTATAACCAGAAACAAACTCCCGTAGTGGTGGTTTTAACCCGAACCCGATGCACCCTTTTTGTGGTGTTTTCTGTCCGAAAACAAACACCCCATTGCTGATTTATATAACAACAAAACAAACACCACATGCGGGTGTCGGCTGTTGTAGATTCGACGAGCTGGTGGTCTTTCCTTCGTTGGTGTTGGTGGATTTAGATGGTGATGATAGATCATGAGGTGGTTGTGGCGGTGGTGGTTGCACGAGTGGTGGCTGGTGATGTAGCAATCTTATGATAGTATGGTGGTGGCAGCTGCTGGTTGAACCCACGTCAGCTGAGGTTATTGCAATGATGGTGTAGTGATGGTCGTGGTGTGATGGGGATAGATCGTAGGTGGTGGAGGAGATGATGTAACAGTGGTGACGCGGTGGTCATGATGGTGACGACGTGGTGATAACCATGACACTGGTGAAGGGTTGGGTGGCGTACAACGGCTGGTGGTTGTTTTAGAGAAGCTTTATTATAGTGGCGGCTGGCGGATTCCGGCGAAACTGGTGGCCGGAATTAATGACGGCTGTCAAAGGAGTGAGAGAGTAGTATGTGTTATATTTAGGGTTAGGTTTTGTTGGAAATGAGAGAAACCCTAGAAATTTTATACTTATATCCACTAGTAAAATTCAATATGTAAAGTTTGCTATATTTTAGTGTCAAAACTGAAAATAATATGAGAGGGACCTAAAGTATATCATTTAGTATAACGTTTGTAAATAAATGATTCGGGACTAGTTTGAGTACCATAAAATTTGATTTATTTTATGAAATTCGATTCGTTATTTTTAGAATGATTTTTCCAATAAAGTAGAGTATCTACTCGACTAATTTTTGAATCGTCTATATTTTTATGTAAAATAATTACCATTTATCGGTTATCTCCAAAAGTTTTCGTTCAAAGAACATACAATTTAATTTGAATGTTTTTATTTTCAACGTATGATATAAAAGATAAAATAAAAGTATCCGATAATTTAATAAATCTTTTTATCAATTTTATGAATAATTAAATATAAATTTAATCTGTATTGCGTCAGTTCTCAGATTTCGCGCAGTCTTTTACAGTATGTAAAATAAACTCCCATTTTCGAATCAAATGACTTTGATATCTCTCGAGAACGAATTTCGATTAATAAATAATATAATTTATTATTATTTAAAGTCTAGAAAATTCTCGGTTGTCACAGTACATCCGTGTTATTTGGAGTTCGTCCTCGAACTCAATCATCGTTACCCAATTACAAAAAGTGTAGAGAAAGGGATTTTGAGGTTCTGCCCCAGTGTTATATCAAATATACTTAGATCTGCTCACAGATAATTCTGTCCGAACTTTAAAAATCGTGTTACCCACCAATAGTTACTTAGATACGCAATAGGTAGAAGTGGATTAAACCTAACGGGTTCCACATGTCAATCTGACAAATCGGTCGTCGTTCATAGAACGATAAAATTCGAAACGAAGAGTTTAGAAAAAAAAATCGTTAGTTCTTAAAAGTCTCTAAGGGTTCACCACCACCATCCCATTACGTTCACGTCGATCAGTATATATTCACAAAAGATTCTCGTAACAATTCGCGAATCAGACGAAACTTAAAGAATCACTCGTCAAAACGTCGTAATGATAACATGACACAATACGATAACGTATGGACCAATCCCATGTGTCAAAAGAAATAAACTACCCAAAACTGAAGTACTAAATCAATACCACAAATACAGGGTCACGTCAGATATACTCAAGCCCACTCATTTATAATCTCATTTGTATACAGAAGCGTCCTAATCTATGCAAATATGTTATTATAAATTTATGGTTCGGTGATTTATGATTTCTTTATTCAAATGTAAAGGCATCCCAATCCATTTCAATGAAGACTTCATAAATCATCCTACTTAAGTGTCACCGACAAAGTACCCAATTCATAATCGTTTTAATCTCTAAACGATAATATCCACAATTACCAAAAGTAAACGCGTGAGTTGCAAATAAGTCGTCTTTCATAAGCAGACGTTTCGATAGTACCAGATCAAAGAGCATAAATGTCGATAGGCGATGAAGCGATCATAGACGTATATCAAGTAAAGAACTCACGGTTATAAGTAGGATAATTATATAGTACTCCGTTCTAAATAAGCAATTATCCAATCACATAAATCCTTCCCATCCTCGAGGAAGACTCATCAAACACAAAGCTGAGTAATAACTTATCATAACCCAACCTCGAAACTCATTCACAAAGAATGGACCCGGGTTTTGCTATGAATTATTACACATCTCGACCATTCGATGACTCAGCTCGACTCTGAAAATACAACACAATCTACATTAACACGTAATACTACGAGTCTTACCCACCCCCGAGGTAATTCATCAATAATCACAGGCTGTGTAACGTCCCATACTTAATTCCATCTCGCACTCAATCAAACATGAGGCCCACTGAGGCATAGTTAAGTATTGTTACACCTCTCAACCTTTTTGAATGAATTAGCTCGAACTTGGATTACTCACGACCAATCGTCAACCAAAATTCACATAATGTCTCAAGGTTTGTTATAAAAGAATTGTGGGACCATTGTGTAACTCACAATGCCCAATGAATGTTCAAACGTTCATATATATAAATATATTATATGTCTAAGCGCACTAATCAAGCAATCGAACTCACGTAAACAAGTAATCACATGGCAGACAACAAAGCAATAACAAACATGTATTGCAAGTACTCATATAGCAGTGGAATAAGTATGATGTGATGAGTGTTACTACTAAATAAAACTGAGAGCCGGTTATAGTCTAGAGTTACTAATGCAACCTAGTTCTCTATAACCAAGGCTCTGATACCAATCTGTCACACCCCCAAATTCACTGCAGCGGAAGACTTGCTTTGGGTACTTGTGACTTCATGAGTATTCGAGAGCTTGATCCGAGAACGACCTCTACATGCCAAAAACCACAAAGTAGACTCCAAATAATCCACATAGTCAAGTACCTGAAATACATGCTTAAAAATGTCAACATAAAGTTGGTGAGTTCATAAGTTTGTTTTAAAACGTTTATGAAAAATTAGAGTTTTACCGACCACTGCACCTTGCAGTAAAATATAAGAGTTTAAAAATCACAGCTTCTGTTAGATAGACTTTCTTTGATAATTTCAAAGTTTATTAGTAAAAACAAAGTTTATTGATAAATACAGAGTTTACTGATAAAATCAAAGTTTACTAATAAAAATAGAGTTTATTGATAAAAACAAAGTTTACTAATAAAAATAGAGTTTACTGATAAAAGCAGAGTTTACTGATAGTAAATATAGCTTACTGATAATAACAGAGTCTTCTAGAAATAAATAGAGTTTTCTGATAAAACAGAGTTCGTAGATAATAGTTAGCGTTTTCTGATAAAAGCAAAGCTCACTGATAAATAATAAGTTTTCCAATAGAATAGAATTGTTTAATGAACCACAAGATTTTCCGACCACTTAGTGACAATATAACAAATACAAAGTCACTAAATAAAATAAGGCATTTATTATTGTCTAAGCTCATGACACCGAAGCGTTAACAAAACCGGTAGTATAATCACATAATGCAGCCCCTACGGATGCCTAACCCACGACATCCGTCCACACACTCAAATGAAACTGTGCCCGCTTGTCCTCTGTTTCGACCAAGCCGGACAGGGGCGTCAACCCCGGTAGATCTATCCATAACATTCGCGCTTTCGACCGGTCATCCGGTCCGAAATTAACGGTTCATGATAATGGGCCAATGTAATTGGGTTAAAGCGGGACTTTGACCAATACATAAACGAGTATATGCACTTGTGTTCATTTTTGAAACCATTGTCTCTACCCGAGAACCGATATAAAGCAGTTAAAGTTTTAGGCTATGGAACTCACAATAAAATTATAATATCAGCATTCACAAGTATAACAATAAAAGGAGTTGACTACTCAGCACTTAACAATTAAACCAGTTTAAATATAGAAGTAAGCTTAACATTAGCTTATGACACTCAAGTAGTTTATAAATAGTTATAGACAACCAAACAAGTTTAATATCTGTTTCTGACAACCAAGCAAGTTTATAAGTAGTTTCTGACCAAAGCATGTACCTCCCCAAAAGAGAAATTATAAAATATTTATAATTCAATTTAAAGCAAGAAAAGGTGGGGTCTGAACTCACCTCGACGTAGTAGCGCGAACAATAGTGATGCTAATAATATGCTCCGCACAAACGGAAATCGATACGGCTCGCTCATGGTGTTGTGGTTTAACTAATCGGCTAATCCCAATAACTTAAAAAAATGTGTATTTGAGTTGTCGATAAATGTGTACATCAACGTGACCCGTTGATAAAACATTTAGGTTCCAAGTTATAGTAGCTTGATGGTTGGTTAAATAAAATGAATAACATGGGCTAACACCAAAAATTTAATGTATTACGTACACATTACGTATAACCAGACGATTATATAATTCTTACGTTGAATTATATAATAGAGACAACCATCTTACAAAATAAATCAAAGTATATATTTATTTTGTATTTACAGTATAACGATCGCGATAAAAATAATTAGACAACATAGTTCGACACGTTTTAAGAAAATCACCACTTAAGTTAATTGTCACTTTTGAGTAAAAAAAATATATAACTGTTATTGGTTTATCAATACAATCGAATTTATTTATTTTACCGGTTTACAAATATAATAATATTTATTTATTTATCGTTTACAAATATAATAGTAGTTTGTACCATATAAAATATGAAGTATAGGATTTTATAGAAATTTTGACATGGCCTATTCGTTTGTACAATATTTTCCATATTCAATTAATTCTCAATATTCTCCATTTTCCAAACAATCTATGTTACACAAATCATGTTTTAACATATATCCAATTAGGCTATTTAATCACTATAATTAGATAAACCAAACACAGCCTATGTGTTATAATTTAAAAGCCAAACGCTCGATTTGAGCTCTTTAAACACATAATTAAACATATAATTGTTTTATAATTCTCGCAATAATGATCGTGTTCGACATATTTAGTTAACCATTAATAATATATACTTATATATGTATACCACTGTTTAATTCGTTTTAATTAAATATTAATGTTATATACGCTATTAGCCGATTTCTAAACCACAACAAACCACGAACCAACAACGCGCCCTTTCGCTCGGACTGTTAACCCAAACGCACCCTTACCGCAACTGTTAATCCTAAACACCCACTTAACTGCTGTTGCTGGTCCCAAACACCCCTCGTAAGTTGTTATACTCAGAAACAAACACCCTCGTGGTGTTTTAAACCCGAACCAAACACGCCTCGCTTATTTTCTGCCAAAACCAAATGCCCCTACTGGTCGTTTTCTGCAATCCCAAACGCTCCTGTAACACGTTTCTGCAGCTTATCAGCAGATCCAAACACCCCTTTTATGCTGTTAACAGCAGATCCAAACACCCCCGAGCTGATCTCCTACCAAAACGAACACCCTCGTGGGTGTTGCTGCCGTAAACTAACACTTCTAACCTGATGGAGCAATCCGTCTAACCAAACGCGTCTGCTGCTGGTTAATAGCGAACCAAACACCCATGCTGCTGAAAAACAGTGAATCAGACATATCTTCATGCTCATTTTCTGCCCGAGCCAACGTCCCTGCTGTAGTCATTTCTGCTCGCGCTAAACGCACCCTTAGGCTGACCCGAACGCACCCTCGTGGTACTATGAGAAAGCCAAAACGCACCCTTGCGTTATAACCAGAAACAAACTCCCGTAGTGGTGGTTTTAACCCGAACCCGATGCACCCTTTTTGTGGTGTTTTCTGTCCGAAAACAAACACCCCATTACTGATTTATATAACAACAAAACAAACACCACATGCGGGTGTCGGCTGTTGTAGATCCGACGAGCTGGTGGTCTTTCCTTCGTTGGTGTTGGTGGATTTAGATGGTGATGATAGATCATGAGGTGGTTGTGGCGGTGGTGGTTGCACGAGTGGTGGCTGGTGATGCAGCAATCTTATGATAGTATGGTGGTGGCAGCTGCTGGTTGAACCCACGTCAGCTGAGGTTATTGCAACGATGGTGTAGTGATGGTCGTGGTGTGATGGGGATAGATCGTAGGTGGTGGAGGAGATGATGTAACAGTGGTGACGCGGTGGTCATGATGGTGACGACGTGGTGATAACCATGACGCTGGTGAAGGGTTGGGTGGCGTACAACGGCCGGTGGTTGTTTCAGAGAAGCTTTATTATTGTGGCGGCTGGCGGATTCCGGCGAAACTGGTGGCCGGAATTAATGACGGCTGTCAAAGGAGTGAGAGAGTAGTATGTGTTATATTTAGGGTTAGGTTTTGTTGGAAATGAGAGAAACCCTAGAAATTTTATACTTATATCCACTAGTAAAATTCAATATGTAAAGTTTGCTATATTTTAGTGTTAAAACTGAAAATAATATGAGAGGGACCTAAAGTATATCATTTAGTATAACGTTTGTAAATAAATGATTCGGGACTAGTTTGAGTACCATAAAATTTGATTTATTTTATGAAATTCGATCCGTTATTTTTAGAATGATTTTTCCAATAAAGTAGAGTATCTACTCGACTAATTTTTGAATCGTCTATATTTTTATGTAAAATAATTACCATTTATCGGTTATCTCCAAAAGTTTTCGTTCAAAGAACATACAATTTAATTTGAATGTTTTTATTTTCAACGTATGATATAAAAGATAAATTAAAAGTATCCGATAATTTAATAAATCTTTTTATCAATATTTATGAATAATTAAATATAAATTTAATATGTATTGCGTCAGTTCTCAGATCTCGCGCAGTCTTTTACAGTATGTAAAATAAACTCCCATTTTCGAATCAAATGACTTTGATATCTCTCGAGAACGAATTTCGATTAATAAATAATATAATTTATTATTATTTAAAGTCTATAAAATTCTCGGTTGTAACACACAAGCCTATTTATATTTTTAAAATTTATTTGCCCTAGTCTCCTGTGCCACAAATTACTTTCATCTACTGAGGCTTTAGCATAAAAACAAGACATATTATTGTTCATTTTAATCCCATTCAAATTCACATTATATATGTCCTTATGCCTAGGTGTTCTATACTCAATATATTTCTCATCAGGAATCTTAAAATCCTTGCTTAACACCAAACACTCAGTATCAGTAAAAGAACTTTATTTTTGTTATCACAAACTTGTGATACACTAAAAAGGTTGTAATCAAGTTCTTTTACCAGAAAGACGTTCTCAAAACACAAATTCTTGGTGAGAAGGGTTCCTTTGCCTGTGATAGTACCATATCCGCCTCCAAAGTATACCTTATCACCATCCTTAATGGGAGTGAAGTTGGTCAAATAGTCTTCCTTCCCTGTCATGTGCCTTGAGCATCCACTATCCCAATATCCATAATCATTGACCTGTCTTTGAATGCCCTGCACATAAAGAAAACAAATTAGTTTTCTTTGGGAACCCAAGTCTTAAAAGACTTGGATTCATCTGGTTGTTCAATAAGAACAGACTTAGTTCTCACAACAACCCCATTCTCATCCTTCTTAGGATGAAATACCCAGTTAACCCCAATTGGTTTTGTAATGACCTTTGAAATGTAATTAAATCTGTCGCAGGTCATTGAAATCCCATTTTCATTAGGGTTTTGATCTTTCTTGGGTCTCCATGTTAAGCTTGAAGAAGCTTTAGACCTCTTACCCTGTGGTTGCAAATATTTAGGTCTGGACACGTTTCTGTCAGCGTTGGAATTGGTCTTGTCAACGCTGAAATTACCCTTGTCAGCGTTGAACCTAGGGTTTGCTACAGCAACCCATTGCCTATTAGACCAGGTGTTTGTCTTTTGAAATGGTCTTTTTCCATGAGTATTAGACCTTCTAGTAAAGAATGGGGTAGGTCTAATCACTTGTGGACTTTGCTGCACACAAGGTTTGGGTCTGACAACGTTTGACTTCCTAACAACATTGACTTTGTTCCTGTCAGCGCTGAAATTGTTCCTGTCAGCGCTGACTTTGGGAGTGTTGACACACTTGTATGCCAAGTGTGAAAAGCTACCACAAGTGTAACAAGCTTTTCTAGACACAATCTTAGGTCTAGAAAAGAAGAAGCCTGTTCCATTATTGCTAACTTGGCTCTTGGGTGACCTAGTATTCCTATACATCTCTGCATATTTAATGCTAGGTTTTCTATCAGTGTTTGAGCCTAGGTCAACAGCTTTACCAGTGACTGGGTTTGTAACCTTAATGGGAGTTGACTCATTGGGACTTTCACATAGCAAGCCATCCTTGACAAACAAAGTAGGGTTAGCTTTCTTCCATTCATTAAGGTCAGTCAACTTTTGTTGGTACTCTTCAACTGGAGTGACAACTCTTGGTGGAGGAATAAATTCCTCCTCTTGGAATTCTGGCAAACCAGTCTAAGATAGGTCCTTTTGCTGGACACCATAGAAGTCACCAGCTGGTGGTGGAACCAAAGAATAATCATTCATCCCAATCCCAGTCATGTCCTTAGGATCCCTTTGTTTACCCACACAGTCTCCTAGGGTTTGAGTGGCTCTATCAAATCTTTGAATTTTAAGGCCAACATTGTCTTTATTCTTAATGGCCTCATCTAATTTAGCCTGTAACTCACCATTAACCCTTTCCATGATGTTTCTAATATCCATACTAGCTTCTAACTCATGTTTTAAGATATTTATTTTATCTTTTAAGTCAAATTCCATTTTCTTGTATTCAGAAACAGTTTTCTCAGTTTGAGTGAGAGCTACTTGGTAATTAGACAGTTTGCACTTTTCAGTACTCACATCACTCATTAATCTTAACACTTCTTTGTTAAGTTTCTCAGTGTTTAACCTACAACCTTTACTACAGAAAGCATCATTGTATACCTCATTATCAGATGAAGAGGAGGAGTGTGCCATGAGAGCATATTCAACATGCTCTTCTTCTTCAACCTCAGCAACCAAAGCTTTATCCTCTTTAATATTCTTAGCCAGAAAGCTCCAATCCCATCCCATACCATCAATTCCTTGAACTGCAACCATGGCTTTAGAATCCTGAGCTTTAACAACTTGACTTGAGGGTTTACCAGCATCAGATCTTTTAGGAGATCTGCATTCCCTCATGAAGTGCCCCATACGATGACAGTTGTAGCATTCAACATTGGATTTATCAAATCTAGCTGTGTCTTTTGCATTGAAGGTCATCTTCTTCTTAAACCTTCTGTTCCACCTATTTGCTCTTATACTAGCAAGAGCCATGTTCCACTTGATGTCCATCTCGTCCAAGTGCTCATCATTTATCTGCTCAAGGTCCTCATATGTAATTACTGAACCATTGGGCAGAGAAGCAATATAAGCACATACAGTATCCAAATCTAAACCAGCAGGTTTAACTCTTGGGGAGTCACTATTGAATGTGTCAGCGTCTGAATAGGAGACGTTGACAGGACTTGTTCCAGCGCTGACATATGATGATCCAGTAACTGGATGCATGTAGGAGTCCTTCTGATTGAATTGACCTTCACTATGAGAGAAGAAGGCCATGTTACTAGTGGTAGACTTGCTTCCATGCTCTAAGAGAGTTTCATCTTCCAACAGCCTTAGTTTGTTGTAGATGTCATCAAACGAGGAACTTTTGTAGGTATTATTGGCAAGAATTGATCTTGCCTCAATCTTCCATGCCTCACCAAGACTTTTAAGAAAGGTAGCATTAATGTCAACATCACCAAGTTATGTCCCCATGAAGGACAACTTGCTTGTAATGTCAAGCAATCTGCTTCTCACACTACTCAGTTTCTCATTGGGTTGAGCTTTGAAGACATCATAATCATGCATGAGTTGCTTTTTCTTTTCTTCCTTAGTGTCTGCATTACCACCATATGCAACTTCAAGAGCTTCCCAAAGGGTTTTAGCAGATTCATAGCCTCTATATTTATGCTGTTTCTCTTGTCCCAAAGAGACTTTCAGAATATTTAGGGCTTTCATGTCGACCCTTTTCTTTGCTATGTCTTCAGCAGCCACAACTCTACCATCTCCAGGTTTTTCTCTCTTATCCTCTTCAGAACATCCAGCAACAGCTGATCTTTGAGCAATAACATTAGCAATCTTTTCGGCTTTATCGAATGTGTTTCCATATTCAATAACCTCCCAGAGTGTGTAGTCATAGATTCCCAGATATTGCTCAAAGTTGAATTTCCACAAATCAAAGTTGGTTGCATCAAGCATGGGAATCTTGATGTTTGGTAAAGATGAGGAGGAGGAGGTTATTGCTTCAGACATGATGTTGTTAGGGTTTTTGAGAAAATTAGGGTTTTGGTGATTTTTAGGGTTCTTGTGTTCTTTAAGATCAAAAGTTCCTCAACAAGCTCTGATACCACTTGTTGATCCCAAATATAGATCGATTTAGCTTTATATATACGAGATTAGATCAAGTAATACACTTAGAGAAACCTTTGTATATGCTTATGATAATCTAAGTGTTATGCGGAATTAACACTTAAACAAGAACACACAATGATATAAACCAACTTTCACTTTGATTAATAATATCAAACTTGCTTACAATGAAAGTAGTTTACGAATAAAAACTTATATGAAACATTAACCTAAAGGTCTTCTTTTATAGACATAAGAAGGCTTGTAAAATAATCTACGTATCAGCTATTCTAGGTAAAGATAAATATAGAAAATACATT
Organism: Glebionis coronaria; assembly: GCA_025667525.1. Taxonomy (NCBI): domain Eukaryota; kingdom Viridiplantae; phylum Streptophyta; class Magnoliopsida; order Asterales; family Asteraceae; genus Glebionis; species Glebionis coronaria. The sequence continues at coordinate 326,631,322 of CM046877.1, forward strand.
GTTGTTCCTATCTTTACTAGAAGTAATATAGAATACAATAAACGCGTAGAGTATATCTTCCCATCAGTGCTTGTCTTCAATGTGTCAACGCTTGACTTTATCTTGTCAACGCTTGAGCTGTCAGCGCTTGTTTTGTTCTTGTCAATGCTTGTTTTACTCTTGTCAGCGCTCAAGTGATCTGGCCTTAATTTATTCCCAACACAACCCATTTAGGAACGTAGTCGACGGCTACGAGGATGTACTTGTTCCCTTTGGAGGATGGAAATGGCCCCATAAAGTCGATGCCCTATACGTCAAAGATTTCACATTCTTGTATGAAATTTTGAGGCATCTCATCTTTATGTGTGATATTGCCTTGGCATTGGCAAGCATCACAATGCTTAACCATTTCGTGAGCGTCACGATAAATGGTGGGCCAATAGAATCCAGAGTCAGACACTTTCTTAGCGGTGTAGTTGGGACCAAAGTGACCGCCAGTGGGTCCTTTATGGCAAGCAGCAAGGATTTGCAAAGCTGCCGGTCCATCAACACATTGACAAATGATCAGATCAGCACATTGTTTGAATAGAAAAGGGTCATCCCAAAAGTAAGTCTTAACATCATTCAAGAACTTCTTCTTTTGTTGGGATGTTAACCCTTTGATGAGAACACCACCCGCTAAGTAGTTTGCAATGTCGGCAAACTACGGGGTGTCATCAAGATTGAGATTAATAGACATCAAGGTCTCAAGGGGAAACGAGTCATTGATCTCTTTATTCGGATGATCCCCTTGATATGGATCCTCAAGTCTACTAAGATGATCCGCGGCTAGGTTTTCAGTACCCTTCTTGTTGCGAATTTCAATGTTGAATTCTTGAAGGAGTAAAACCCAGCGAAGAAGTCTTGGCTTAGAATCGTGCTTAGACATCAAGTACTTCAACGCGGAATGGTCTGTGTATACAATGGTGGTGGATAAAACAAGATAGGGGCGAAATTTTTCAAAAGCATAGACAACAGCTAAAAGCTCTTTTTCGGTTGTCGTATAATACAATTGAGCCCTCGTTATTGTTTTGCTACATAGTGGATTGCTTGGAAGTGTTTATTCACTCTTTGACCCAAAACCGCACCAATAGCAAAGTCGCTAGCATCGCACATCAATTCAAAGGGTAGCTCCCAATTAGGGGTAACCAAGACTGGTGCCTTAGTGAGCTTATCCTTAAGAAGATTGAAGGCTTTGATACACTCTTTAGAAAAGATAAAAGGAGTATCTTTTTCCAAGAGGTGGGTCATCGGGCAAGCGATTTTAGAGAAATCCTGAATGAATCGACGATAGAAGCCCGCATGGCCCAGAAAACTTCTCACATCCTTCACGGTTGAAGGTGGAGGTAATTTGGCTATGACATCTACTTTAGCACGGTCGATTTCAAGACCGGCTTTAGAGATTTTGTGTCCTAGCACAATGCCTTCTTTTACCATAAAATGGCATTTTTCCCAATTCAGAACAAGGCGAGTGTCTTCGCACCGCTTAAGCATACGTTCCAAATTGGCAAGGCAAGAAGAGAAGGAATCCCCAAAGACCGAGAAATCATCCATGAAGACTTCCATGGTTTGCTCAACCATGTCATGGAAGATAGCCAACATGTACCTTTGAAAAGTCCCGGGGGCATTGCATAAGCCAAAAGGCATTCTTTTGTAAGCAAATGTGCCATAGGGACAAGTGAATGTTGTCTTCTCTTGATCTTGGGGATCGATGGGTATTTGGAAATAACCCGAGAAACCATCAAGAAAGCAGTAATATTCATTACCCGCTAAACGTTCAAGCATTTGGTCCATAAAAGGAAGAGTGAAATGATCCTTTCTCGTGGCATCATTGAATTTGCAGTAGTCTATACAAACTCTCCACCCAGTAACGAGACGTGTAGGAATCAACTCGTTGTCTGCATTGGGCACAACGGTGATGCCGCCTTTCTTAGGCACACAATGGACTGGACTAACCAATGGTGAATCCGAAATAGGGTAAATCATACCCGCATCAAGAAGTTTGATAACCTCTTTTTTGATGACTTCATGGATTTTAGGATTCACCCTTCGTTGGCTTTGAATTGTGGGCTTAAAGTCGTCCTCCATGAGAATTTTATGTGTGCAGAAGTGAGGATCAATTCCACGATTATCGAAGATTTTCCAAGCGATAGCTCTTTTATGTGTCTTCAACACGGCGATAACTCGGGATTTTTCTTCTTCTTTCAGGCCCTTTGCGATGATGACCGGTAACTTCTGGTTGTCTTCAAGGAAAACGTACTCGAGATGAGGTGGTAAGTCCTTAAGCTCAAGAGTAGGAGGATCCTCAATAGATGGTGTAACTAACGATGGATCATCATTAGTCACCTCTTTAGGAGAAGGAGGAGAAAACGAGTCTTCATTGAGAAGTTTCTCAATAGTACGAATATCTTCATCCCAATCGGTGGACGAATCATCATACTTAATATCGAGAGGACCCAAGCTAGCTTCGAAATCATCCAAGTCACTTTCTCCAAAAGGAGTCAATGCCGGAGCAATTGAGGCAATGGTCTCAACATTGGGTAGAGAAGAGAGAGTACTTTTGCAAGCATCATGAAAGTGTTCTTCACAAGCCTCATCGAGAACATCAATATCATTAACACTCTCATATGAATAAGGTTGCTTAGAAATCTTACCCATGTTGAAGACAATTTTATTGTCACCAACTCTCATGATTATTTCGCCCGCGGCTACATCAATGAGAGTGCGACCGGTCCTCAAGAAGGGACGTCCAACGATTAATGGAACACGAGGATCCATCTCGTAGTCAACGACAACAAAATCCGCCGGGAAGGTGAATTTGTCAACGCCAACGAAAACGTCTTCGGCTATCCCCACTGGATAAGCAACCGTACGGTTAGCTAATTCCAAAGTCATTCTGGTGGGGACAAGCTCGGGGAGAGATAATTGCTTCCAAACACTTAAAGGCATTAAGTTTATACTGGCACCTAGATCGGCTAGGGCCATGCAATTCTCTACTACCGGGAAGTTGCAAGGAATTAAGAAGCGACCCGGATCACCAAGTTTGGTGGGCAATTTCCTTAAGAGAACGGCGGAGCAATTCTCATTAAGTTGGGTCTGAGCAATGTCAAGAAGCTTCTCCTTGTCACTTAGAAGATCTTTAAACATCTTAGCGTATTTAGGCATGTGAGCGAGAGCCTCGGCAAAGGAGATGTTAAAATTCAATTGTTTAAACATTTTTAGAAAGTTTGAAACTTGAATATCATCCTTGCTCTTTTGCTTCTCTTTCCTCAACCTTGAAGGATAAGGTATATTGGATGAAGAAGAAGGCTTTAGGGGAGTAGGATCTCTCACAACCACGGGTGGTGGGGAAATGGGGGTAGAAGGCAAAGGAGGTGGGGAAAGTTGCTCTTTTTCCTTGTTCACAATCACGGGTGGAGGTGTAGGAAGCTCGGGTTCCGTATAACCTTTTCCACTACGAGTGGTGATTGCTTTCATCTCCCCTCTTGGGTTCGCAACGGTGTTACTCGGAAGAGTACCCGAAGAAGAGAGTTGATTACCTTGGAAGAGCGAACCGATCATATCACGTATGTTAAGCGCTTGAGTGCTGAAAGAATCTCTCATGTCTGCATGGATCTCATTGCTTTGTTTTGCCATGTCATTCCTTAGATCGGCTCAAATATCGTTCCCTTGTTTCGCCATTTCGCCCTTCAAGTTGACGAATTGACTCTGAAGATTCGTCACCATCTCTCGATTAGTCTTCATGAACGTCTCGACGTCTTGATTCAATGCCATCGGTTGATTGAGAGGTGGAGCTTGGTAAGCTTGAGAATTTCCTTGAGTTGGGCATGGGTTTCTTTGGGATTGATATTGATTGGTAGCACGAGGTTGGGATTGGTTGTTTCGGTTATAGCTTTGTTGTTGGTTTTGGTTTGGAGGAGGGAAACCGGGTGGAGCAAGATAGTTGTTTGAACAATAACTTAGCAAGCTACGGTCTCCTTGAGGACGAGCTTGATAGCCTCCCGTGGGATAAGTACCGTATGCCGCGTTAACGTTTTCAGAAAAATTGCCTTGGGTAGAAGGACAATCATTGTAAGAATGAGGACTACCACATGTGTCACAAGAAATAGCAATGGATTTAGCTTGTTGAAAGTGGTTTGTGGCCATGGTCATGAAATTCTTGTTCATCTCAGCGATTTGTTGGGTGAGTTCGGTTATCTCGGGATTGGAAGTAGTAGAAGAAACATTGACTCTCGAGTTAGATCTTGAGGATGCGGATGAATCCCAATTCTTGTGGTGAGTAGTCATGTTTTCAATCAACTCTCTACACTCCTCCGGTCTCCTTTTCATAAAAGTACCACCGGCGGCGGCGTTGATCGTGTCACGATAACGAAAAGTGAGACCATTGTAGAAAGTATCAATGAGAGTGACGGGAAGCATGTTGTGATTTGGACAACGGTCGATCAAATCATTGTATCGTTCCCAAGCATCAAAGAGCGATTCGTCATTGTCTTGCATGAATCCACTGATTTGGTTACGAAGGCTTGTGACCATGGATGGTGGGAAGTAGCACGACAAAAAGCGTTGAGTCATATCATTCCAAGTATGAATAGAATTCTTTGGGAGACGGTCAAACCATTTTTCGGCATTGTGAGAAAGCGAGTGGGGAAATAGTTGAAGGCGAAGCTCATCCATAGAAACACCGGGGGACTTCATGCTTTGGGTGATGGTAATGAATTTGTCGAGATGTTTCTTGGCATCATCATCCGGAATTCCGTGAAATGGGTTAGTTTGCACTTGTTGGATCATGTGATGCTTCAACGAAAACTCCTGAGCCGTGATGTGCATCGGCGCAATCGGGCCTCCGCGTCCATTCATGGTGGGTTGACACAATTCCTCCATTGTTCGTAAATCAGGTAGGGGGACATTGTTGTTGTTGTTATTATTATTCAAATTAGGTAGAGGTGGGTTATTATTGTTGCTATTAACACCAGCCATATCTAGATCTTCACGAGTCTCGGGCTCAGAATAGATCGAAGATCTAGTACGCATACACCCGCAGAAGAAAAATATACACAAAGAGAATATCTATATAATCTTTTTGGTGCAAAACCTTTGGAAAAGAATTGCTTTTTATGATTTTTCAATGTTTTGTATTTTTGAAGAGTTTTATATTTTTAGGGTTTTTGAAAATTTTTGAAGCAAGGAAAATAACGTTCAAAGAACGGATCCCAAAATTCAATGCGTCTCTCACTAGAAACCGTTAATCTTAACGAAAAGAGCCGGCAGCGGCGCCATTTAATACACGATTTTATCCAAGTATAAAAATTCGTAGTCCCAAATCCTTTCGAATTGAATACCGGTTAAGAGTGCGACTCAATTGTCTTTTGTTGAACAAGAGAATGGTTTGGTTGATTATCTATTTTAAACTAATAGCAAATAAGTAAGTGTCGTTGAGTAAAGTAGAAGTTTAAAGATTAAACTAAAAATAACGAGTTAAAAATAAATGCTTGAAAACTTAAAGACAAGATTAGGAAAATTACTTGAACACTTAATAAATCTAACACTTGAAAACTTTGCAAAAATAAGAAATTACACAATTGGAAAACAAACAATTACTACCAAATCGGAATATCCAAAATGCATTAATCGGAATGTGTAGTCGGAAAACACTAATCGGAATGTGCAAAATGTCCTCGTCGGAATGTCTGAAAAGGAATCAGATCGAAATAATGACAACACCCTGGTCGGAATACTAATACAATCGGAATATGTAACAACAACCCCAATCGGAATGTCAATAACAACCCCAATCGGAATACACTAAAGGGCTAAAGATCGGAATATGTAACTGGTGCAATCTGAATATCTAACTTGAGTCAAATCGGAATAATATGCAAAACACCAAATCAGAATGTCACAAGAAGGATCGAGATCGGAATCCAAACGCCCTAATCCGATCAACACGATTGGAATATAAAGGTTGCTAATCGGAAAACAGAAACCCTTTTCAGATCAACCAATCGGAATATAGGGGGGAGATGATCGGAAAGCCAGATCGGAAAGGGGTTTATCCTTTCTGATTTATATGGGATTCGAGATTAAGCTAGTAATAAGCTATAATGATAAGCTCACACCAAAACTAGAACGAATCAAAAGTGAAATATACTAAATAAGCACAAATAAGAACTTTTTCATCTTAAGATAAGCAATCTTATAAATCAACTATAAAAAGATAAACTTTTTAAAAAACTTTTAAAAGTAAATAAGCTAAAAGAAGCGAATAAGCCAATAAGCACAAGAATCTCAAAGCTTAATCGTATGAAAGCTTAAGTAACTATAAGTAGATCAACTTTTTAAGCACGAAATCATTAAGAACAACACGGATCAAATGAAATTCGCACCAAAATTAATCTAAAAATCAAAGAAAGGTAGAAAGAGATGAAAGATTAAAAGCTTAAACTTAAACTTGATTAATGAAATCAACAATACACAAATGTTTAATCTTGAAAGATTAAAAGAAAGAAAGATGAAAACTTAGTGAAAGAAAGTTTAGAACTTTCTCTCTCTAAAACTATGTGAAAAAAATGAAAACTGAAACTAAAAACTAACCACCCTCCTAATGTGTATTAAGAGGGTTTTATAGGTAAAAATGGGAAGGAGTGCTTGTGTTGCCTCTTCTTTCTTTCTTGCTTCACGTCTTCTCGACTCGATTTAATTCTTTGTCTTTTCTCGACGTCGTCTCGGGATTTGAACTTGTCTTGTTAATTTTCTTCTTTAATTTAACTTGAGTTCTTCGACTTCATTAAACTTCCGTCTTTAGGTTTTTTCTTCGATAAATATTCAGAATAAGCCTTGGACTTCCGTTCTTTTTGCACTCTTGATCTTTTGACTTCGTCTTTTCCCGTTTTCTTCGATAAAAGCCCGTGAAAGCCCGTGTTTTCTTCCTTTTTAATCTTTTGGTCCTAAAACACAATAAAAACACAAACCACGCATAATTCCGACTTTTACGACATAAAATACACGTTTTGGTCTTGTTATTATTGGAAATAAGTGGTAAAAGGATAAGTGTTTACACACTTATTAGTCATCGTCTTGCTAGCATAGTGAATAGGCAAGAAGTTTTTTTCATGACGTTGCCCCAAAACGGCACTTATAGTGTAGTCACTAGCATCACACATGAGCTCAAAGGGGAGGTCCCAATTTGGGGCAACAAGGATGGGAGCTTCTGTAAGTTTCCTCTTAAGGATTTCAAAGGCTCGTACACAATCTTCGCTAAAAATGAAAGGAGCATCTTTTTCAAGAAGATGTGTAATGGGTCGAGAAATCATTGAAAAATCCTTGATGAATCGTCGATAAAAGCCCGCGTGGCCTAGGAAACTCCTAACTCCCTTGACGATTTTGGGATGAGGTAATTTGCCGATGACGTCTATCTTAGCTTTATCTACCTCAATCCCCGCTTTAGAAACTTTGTGCCCTAAGACAATCCCCTCTCTAACCATAAAATGACATTTTTCCCAATTAAGCACTAAGTTGGTCTCCTCACAACGTCTTAACATTCTCTCAAGGTTTCCTAAGCACGAGGTGAACGAATTACCAAACACGGAAAAGTCATCCATGAAGACTTCCGTCGTCTTCTTGATCATGTCATGAAAAATAGCCATCATACACCGTTGGAAAGTTCCCGTTGCATTGCAAAGTCCGAATGGCATTCTACGATAGGCAAACGTTCCGTATGGACACGTAAACGTAGTTTTTTCTTGATCACGAGGATCGATGGGGATTTGGAAGTAACCGGAAAAACCATCTAAAAAGCAATAGAAGTCATTTCCCACAAGACGCTCCAACATTTGATCCATGAAGGGCAAGGGAGAGTGGTCTTTTCGAGTGGCGTCATTCAACTTACGATAGTCAATGCACACCCTCCAACCGGTCACGAGTCTAGTGGGGATTAACTCGTTGTCATCGTTTGGAACAACGGTCATCCCTCCCTTTAGGGACACAATGAATGGGACTCTCCAAGGGCTATCGGATATAGGGTAAATCATTCCCGCGTCTAGTAATTTTAAAACTTCCTTTTTGATGGCGTCGTGAATTTTGGGGTTTACCTTACGATGGATTTGAATTGTGGGCTTTTAGTCCTCCTCCATTAAGATTTTGTGTGTACAAAACTTGGGATCGATCCCTTTAATGTCGGATAGTTTCCACGCAATTGCTCCCTTGTAAGTCTTTAGAACATCGATAAGTGCGGTTTTTTTATCATCAGAAAGATCCTTTGCAATAATAACCGGCAACTTATCGTCTCCTTACAAGAATACGTATTCAAGGTGTGACAATCTAACATTTTCAGGTAGTGAATTATTTTCTCGTATAATATTTGAAACTTATTTTTGTGTTGGTTGATGAACTCACAATTTATAGATTTAAATTTGGGCTTACGTGCATAATTTAGCGTCCTTTACGACTAAACCGGAAACCTTAGGATTACGTATTTACGTTTTTGAACTCCGTTTTTTATGAGACAATTTTTATTGGAGTCGTTTTGTGACGTTGATTCATAATTTATAAAAACGTTTTTCGTGAAAAGACCCGAGGGCACGTAAATCGAGAAAACTAGAATCGACGAATACCGGTAAATTAGTGAGGTGGGACAAAATACATTATCCCACCCCACTAACTCACATGGGACGGCACACATGACACCACATCTAAGGATGTGGCATCATGTTAGCTTACAACTTACAAGTGTAAGTTAAGCTTACACTTTAAGCTTTCCACTAACTCAAAACCATCAAACCAACAACTAGCTTCTCATTACCACCATTCCACTCATGCAAACTACCTCAAATCTCTCTCAAAACCACCCCCCTTGCTGTCCACTTTGAAGAACAAACACCCCTCTTTGATCTTTTCTAGCCACAAAATACTTGTTATCTAGCTCTATCATGGAGTTGCCTTGAAGCCTTGATCATTTGGTGGCCATTTTAACAACAAAGGAGGTGATTTGCTTGTGTCCTAGGGCTGATTTCTCAACTATTGTTCTTGGTGTTTGATTATCTTGGAGTTACTTTTGGTGTTCATCAAGTTCTTGTCTTCCAAAAACAAGATATACTCTTGGTTGGTAAAGAAGATCATCATCTCCATTTTCTCTTGTTATTTTGGTAAAGAAGAAATGTATTTTATTTCTTGTTGTATATGTATATGATGAATATACGATGATAAAAATGTTGTGTGGGGATCAAGTGTTGATAAATATGCTTAAAAAGGTTAATAACCATAAGAAACAAGACTAAAATCATGATTAATTTGTTGGGTGTATAAAAATAGTATGTAACTAAAACTTGAACTGATAAACTTGCATGGTAGAATCCATTTAAAGTAAGTACAAGATGTTATACACATGTGAGAGTTGGCCATGCAATGGAATCATTATAATGAGTGAGATATGATCAAAACAAGATGAGTGTGCCAATCTGAATAACCTGTTTTGTAAGGACTGTTAATCATAGATAAACTTAAAATGAGCAGTATCTATAACTAAGTTAAATTTACCACATAATATGAAGATCATGCCATCCAAAAATGAGCTTCTAATTCATTGTATAACTCTAGATATGATAAAAATGGTGAAGATGAAAATAAAAATCAGATTTTGAGAATTAATGTTTATTACTATTATATAAGCACTCAAAATTATATTGTATAAAATATAAAATTAAAACCCACTAACTTATGAATTTCATTTATATAAATATGTATAGGGTTAAATAAATGGATAAATTATAAAAATGGTAGTGGAATAATACTTATAAGTTATACAAACTATAAACTTGATTTTTACAACTTTTTCGGCTATTACCGTAAAATTAACGTTTTTCGCCAATTAAAACTTAGACGATCAAACCCGTCTAATGTAAAGTTTTTAAAACTCATATACTGATATATAAGTAACTAATACAAGTAAAAACCGATAAAACCCTAACTATAGGACATACGGACATTAACGAGCTAACTAAGCATATTGGACTAATAATTGGACTAAATAAGTTAAACACTTATAAAAAAGAACTTATTGGGCTTAACCCATTTGGGCCCAACATGGAAAGTATAGATACTGATAATATAAGTATAAAATGGATCAAAACAAGTTAAAAAACTTATACTAAGCTTATTGGACTTAAAATAGGTAAATAGGTAAAACTAGTAAACTAGTAGAAAGTTACTAATACATAAACACTAAAATGAGTAAACAAGGATATATAAACCCACTTGATCATCATCATATGTACAAAATCATCATATGTATATTGTTATTTTGATAAGTCATTGGACAAAAGTCTAAGACCGATTATTATTTATATAGGTTTCCGTGACCGAAGCACGCCCGTAGCCGATAATCCGCCTTTCATTATCAACGTGAGTTCATAGCCTCGCACTCTTTTAAATGTTTTATAAAATGATTTGTAAACCCGCGAGGGAGATAACATGCTAGATTTTGATAAAAATAGAACACAAGTAGTCCTGATGGTATGCTTAATGATATGGACCCGAATGATGCTATGACCCTATAAACGAGACAAAAAAGGATTATTAGTAGTTAGGTTATGTCACTTAAAGTCCCATTAGCATGAAATGTGAACTACCAGGATTTGGTAGATGCTTATGCATTTGATAGTACTATTTGGGGACGATCACCCCAGTTCGCGCCTTGACGGTTGATCCCCGTCGTACCACATTGATTGGTAAGCGAATTTATCTATGAGAAGACTCCATAGCGTGATTTTTGTGACGACACGCTAACTTAGATGGGCAAATTTTTTGTCGGGTTCGCGGCCCGCTGTTTTCATAGTAAGGTAACAATGTCATGCGGCTAATAATAATCCAATAAAATGTATCCTATACATAATGTAATCCAATAACGACGCTAATAACGATGATAATATTACCTATTATGGTAATATTGAGGCTACGGTCTCATGGACGGTTTAAGATGTATGCTTGATTTATATATTGCCTGACTAGCAATACGAGGACTTACTTCCGATATTATACTTGTGTTCTGATTTTAACGATTGTTTTATATAACGGTTTTTATTAAACTCTATGACTTCACTCGGCATTCGCTGATATGATTTTTGCATGTTTTTATCTCAGGTGCTTGAAGGTAATCCGGATGAAGATCGACTCTGATGGCCCACAAAATATTAAAAATGTTCATTCGATCTATGTTTTGTAAACTTAATGACCTGTATAATTTGGGACCTGTTGTACACTTTAAAACTTTTTATCGAATGAATGTATGTTGAACCTTGTACAACCATTTTTATGTGTTGTCTATGATTGGAGTTATTGTGCTATCCCGTAACACTCTAAAAGACCCTTCCGCTGTACCGATACGAAAATTGAGAGTGTTACAGTTTGGTACCAGAGCTCTCGTTATAGAGAACAAAAGATTTTAAAAACCAAGGTTTTGAACAAAACTTTTCAAAATCTTTTAACTATGAACATTTGAGAAAATATTTCAAAAGTCTTTTGACTATAACGGTGCCAGAGATCTCCGACGTTACCAACAAGCCCTATTGAGAAGATATATATTTTGATATATATAATTTAATTTATATATATGTATATATCGTGATTTCATTATGTAATTGTTTAACTAGTATGTTATCCTAATACGAGATATATATAAATGCAGATTGTCATGGCTGACCCTAATATTCCTGTAGAAAGCCATGCTATTCCCGAACCTAATGTAGATGATGATCCTTATTTAGACTTAGTAGATTATGATATAGATGATGAGGAGGAACCATTTGAGGATCCCGAGCCCGAGTTAGGACTAGGAGATCAGATTGCCCCTCAGGTTGACTTGGTAGAAAATGAGATTGATAATGTCTATATAGAGAATGATGAGGAGATTGGGTTAGATAATTTAGATGATGAGATTGAAGACGAGGATGTCGAGGAGGATGTAGGTATAGACGTTGAGGTCGATGATGATGAGGAAGCCGAGCTTATTTATCCTTATGATGTTCCAGAGGGCGAGCCTTTACCCCCACCAGTTTATTTGTCTGATTCTGAGGTTGAGCTACCTAGGGATGAAATGTCTGAATCGTTTAAATCTGATTCTGAATCAGAGGAGGATGAGGATGATAATGCACCTGATGGTACTGATGGTATTACTACTCGTAGACGTGTGATAGGAGAGTCGTCTAGTACTCGAGAGGCTACTCATATTGATGGTCTTTCACCATGGGCCTTGAGACGTGATCTAGATGCTTCCCGTGTTAAGAGTAGTATGACAGAGATTGGATTAGGTGTTGTTCAGACTCATGTTGCTTATTTGGAGTCGAAGACTAAGGTTGGTGAGAAAGAGCGGGTGTTGCTTAGTTTGGATTTGACTGATGTAGAGCGTGGTTTGAATGAGGCTTTTAGGAGGTTATCGGTGTTAGAAAGTGGTGAGTTTGCAGAATTGAAGAAAAAGGTGAATTCTATGGAGATTCAGTTGAATGTAGCTCGTGCGATGCGTGAGAAAGCTGAGAAGGAGTTGAATATATTTGTGGGTTGGAATAGTAGATTTTATGCTGACATGGTTGAAAGAGGAGTGATCCGTAAGCGCCCAGCTGAAGATGTGTCTAGTGATCGTCCGACAAAGATACATAAGACGATGGATGATGGACCATCTGGCGGTTCTCAGTAGACCAGTCTGTATTTAGTAGTGACCTTTGTATCTTTTGTACTTTTGTAGCTTTGACTGAACCGACTTGTTAGTAGTAGACTTGGCACGAATTTTGAGTGTATATAGTGCTAGAACTTTGATATGGGATGTAATTAAGACAATGCATTTTTTTCAAATCGAATGAAATATGTATCTTGTCTTGAATTCCATATTGTGCCTTATTTGTATCTTGATTATGAATTCAATCCATATTATATGAATCCCTTGTTGGGTGAATGCTTAATACTTTGAAATTGTGAAATTATAGAACTATGCCGCCCAAGAAGGCTGTGACTGAGGATGATGTACGTAGGATTATTACGGAGCAAGTTACCGCATCTATGACTGAATTTATGGCAAATGCTAGAAATGAAGCTGGCGTTAGTGGAGCTGGCGGTAGTGGAGCTGGCGGTAGTGGAGCTGGCGGTAGTGGAATTGGCGGTACTAATGTGAATGTGAATGCTAATAATGCGAATGCTAATGCTGGAGGAAATATAGGAGGACTTGGAACTAATGAACCTGAAGTTGGTGGTTGTACTTATGTGACGTTCATGAAGTGTGAACCTCTACCTTTTAATGGAACTGAAGGTGCTGTAGGATTAAGCCAGTGGATTCAGAAGATTGAGTCGGTGTTTCGGATTAGTAAGTGTAAGGAGGAAGATAAGGTGACTTTTGCTATGGCTACTCTTAAAGGTCGTGCGTTGACTTGGTGGAACGGGAGAATTGCTTTCATGGGTCTTGATGCTGCTAATGCTACTCCTTGGGCTGAAATTAAGAAGTGGATGACTTTGGAGTTTTGTCCTCGTAGTGTGATCATTAGGTTAGAACAAGAGTTGATTCATCTGAGAATGAAAGGTGTGGACATTGATAGTTACACAAACCGATTCCATGAGTTGGCCTTTCTATGTCCTCGATTGGTTGAACCCGAAGAGATCCGAATTGAGCAATATATTAAAGGGTTGACCAGGAATATCCGGGGGGACGTGACATCATCTAACCCACTGACCATTGATGATGTTGTTCGAATGGCTTACCAACTCATTGGACAGATAATTCAGGATAGGGAAGATGAAGCCCGTGCTGGTGAGAAAAGAAAGGGTGACGGTGATCGTGTAGATAGAGGTGATAATAGGAAGAATTTCAATCGCTGTCAGAACAAGAGAAAGGGGAATGCAAATGCTCTTACCAACAATACACCGCGCAACGATGACAGATGTCCTAAGTGTGGCAACAAGAGGCATGCTGGCGATTGCTAGAAGTGCCGAAATTGCGGAAAGCTTGGACACAAGGTTGAAAGGTGTAAGAAGGAAACCATTTGCTTCAACTGTAATGAAGAAGGTCATAGGAAATCGGAATGCCCCAAGTTGAAAGCGATTGTACCTGGAAGAAACCCCCAGGGTGGTATCTATCAACTTGGAACAATTGAGGTGAAGAAAGAGGATCCGAATGTCGTTACCGGTACGTTTTTACTCAACAATCATTATGCTGTTGCTTTATTCGATTCGGGTGCTGATAGGAGCTTTGTATCCACTAAATTTAGTGCCCTTATTGACATTGAACTTGTTGAGATAAATACCTGTTACGAGGTGGAATTTGCTGATGGTAAATTAGTGAAAACTAATAAGCTATTAGAAGGATGCTCTTTAAATCTCTTGAAATATTCCTTTCCGATTGATTTGATGTTGATAGAATTAGGTAGTTTTGATATTATTATTGGTATGGATTGGTTGTCGTTGAATAATGCCACTATTTTATGTGGAGAGAAGAAAGTTAAGATTCCTCTTAGGAATATGACGTTAGTAATTGATGGTAATCGAGGTGAATCCCGTTTGAAAATCGTTTCATGTATTAAAGTCCAAAAGTACATCAGGAACGGTTGCGAGTTATTCTTAGCTCAAGTGACCGGGAATGAGTCTAGGGAGAACGATTGGAAGATGTACCTATTATTTGTGAATTTCCTGAGGTATTTCCTAAAGATTTACCCGGACTTCCACCGATAAGGCAAGTAGAGTTTCGAATCGATTTAATTCCTGGTGCTGCACCGGTGGCACGTGCGCCTTACCGATTAGCCCCTTCTGAACTAAAGGAGTTATCTGAGCAACTTAAGGAGTTGTCTGATAAAGGTTTTATTCGACCGAGCTCGTCGCCTTAGGGAGCTCCACTCTTGTTCTTTAAGAAGAAGGATGGATCTTTCCGTATGTGCATTGATTACAGGGAACTGAATAAGTTGACAATTAAAAATCGATATCCTTTACCTAGGATTGATGATTTGTTTGATCAACTACAAGGATCTAGTGTGTATTCTAAGATAGATTTTCGGTCAGGATATCACCAACTTCGCATCCGTGAAGAAGATATTCCTACAACTGCGTTTAGAACTCGTTATGGACACTATGAATTTCAAGTAATGCCATTTGGGTTAACTAACGCACCGCGGTTTTCATGGATTTAATGAATCGAGTGTGCAAGACCTACTTGGATAAATTTGTGATTATGTTTATTGACGATATTCTGATCTATTCTAAGAATGAAGATGAACATAGAGAACATTTAAGGATTGTTTTGAATTTGTTGAAGGATGAAAAGTTGTATGCTAAGTTTTTGAAATGTGATTTCTGGTTAGATTTTGTGCAATTTCTTGGTCATGTGATTAACAAAGATGGAATTCATGTTGATCCTACAAAGGTTGAAGCCATTAAGAATTGGTCTACACCAACAACGCCAACGGAAGTGCGACAGTTCTTAGGATTGGCTGGCTATTATAGGCGATTCATTAAAGAATTTTCTTTGATAGCTAAACCCTTGACTAAGCTTACCCAAAAGAATAAACCTTTCGTTTGGGGAAGTGATGAAGATGGAGCATTTCAGACATTGAAGCAAAAATTATGTAGTGCGCCAATCTTATCATTACCCGACGGGAGTGAAGATTTTGTAGTGTATTGTGATGCATCTCTTAGAGGCTATGGAGCTGTTTTGATGCAGCGAGAGAAAGTGATAGCTTATGCTTCTAGGCAATTAAGGAAGAATGAGGAGAATTATACTACTCATGATCTTGAGTTAGGAGATGTAGTCTTTGCTCTTAGGTTCTGGAGACATTATCTGTATGGCACCAAGTGTACGATATTCACCGATCACAAAAGCCTACAGTATATTCTCGATCAGAAGGAATTGAACATGAGGCAGCGAAGATGGATAGAGTTGTTAAGTGATTATGATTGTGATATAAAATATCACCCAGGAAAAGCCAATGTTGTTGCTGATGCGTTAAGTAGGAAAGATAGAGAGCCTATCAGGGTACGTTCTCTAGTCTTGACCGTGCACAATAATTTGCCTGAGCAAATTAGAAATGCGCAAATAGAAGCCTGTAAGAAGGAAAAATTTGTTAATGAAGGGTTCCGAGGAGAAGGAGATCCTTTAGAGGTTAGAGCTGATGGAGTGAAATGCTTAAGAGGTCGTATGTGGATACCTAAGTTTGGAGGATTAAGAGACTTGATTATGTTATAATCCCATAAATCTAAGTATTCCATTCATCCGGGATCTAATAAGATGTACCATGATTTGAAGGAGTTGTATTGGTGGCCGAATATGAAAGCTGACATAGCTATGTATGTTCTTCAATGCTTGACTTGTGCTAGAGTCAAAGCTGAACATCAAAAGCCATCAGGAATACTTCAACAGCCAAAGATTCCTGAATGGAAGTGGGAGCGAATTACGATGGACTTTATCACCAAGCTTCCTAGAACATCATCTGGAAACAACTCGATTTGGGTTATTGTCGACAGACTGACCAAATCAGCACACTTCATTCCGGTTAAAGAGCAGTTCTCACTGGAGAAGCTGACTCGTATATACCTTGAGAATGTTGTATGCAAACATGGAGTGCCTGTATCGATCATTTCAGATCGAGATCCTAGATTCGCATCGAATTTTTGGAAATCTCTCCAAAGATCTTTGGGAACGAATCTCGCCATGAGCACTGCTTATCACCCCCAGAGCGATGGGCAGAGTGAAAGAACGATACAAACACTGGAAGATATGTTGAGAGCTTGTGTGTTAGATTTTGGTAAGAATTGGGATAAACATTTGCCGTTAGCAGAGTTTTCGTATAACAATAGTTACCATTCTAGTATTAAGGCTGCACCGTTTGAAGCTTTGTATGGTAGGAAGTGTAGATCTCCTGTATGTTGGAGTGAAGTTGGGGATACCCAGCTCACGGGACCGGAATTGATCCGGGAGACTACGGAGATGATAGTTTAGATTAAGAATAGGTTGTTGACTGCCCGTAGTAGACAGAAAAGTTACGCGGATGTGCGGCGGAAGCCAATGGAGTTTAAAGTGGGTGACCAAGTAATGTTGAAAGTATCGCCATGGAAAGGCGTTATAAGATTTGGAAAGCGAGGAAAATTGAATCCCCGTTATATTGGACCCTTTAATATTTTATCTAGAGTAGGTCCGGTGGCTTACAAACTAGAGTTACCCCGAGAACTTCATGGTGTTCACAACACATTCCATGTATCTAATCTGAAGAAATTTCTAGCAGTGAGTGATGAGAAAATTTCGTTAGATAAGGTTCGAATAGATGGGAAGTTGCATTTTATCGAAGAACCCGTAGAGGTTATGGATCGTGAGGTAAAGCGACTGAAACAAAGTCGGATACCTATTGTCAAGATCCGATGGAATTCAAAGCATGGACCGGAGTATACTTGGGAACGAGAGGATGAAATGTGGAAGAAATATCCGCACCTCTTTGATTTCAATAAGAAACGGACATCCAAATGAAATGGATCACGAGGACGTTGATCCCTTTTAGGAGGAAAAGCTGTGACAATCTAACATTTTCAGGTAGTGAATTATTTTCTCGTATAATATTTTGAAACTTATTTTTGTGTTGGTTGATGAACTCACAATTTACGGATTTAAATTTGGGCTTACGTGCATAATTTAACGTCCTTTACGACTAAACCGGAAACCTTAGGATTACGTATTTAAGTTTTTGAACTCCGTTTTTGATGAGACAATTTTTATTGGATTCGTTTTGTGACGTTGATTCATAATTTATAAAAACGTTTCTCGTGAAACGACCCGAGGGCACGCAAAACGAGAAAACTAGAATCGAGGAATACCCGTAAATTAGTGAGGTGGGACAAAATACATTATCCCACCCCACTAACTCACGTGGGACGGCACACATGACACCACATCTAAGGATGTGGCATCATGTTAGCTTACAACTTACAAGTGTAAGTTAAGCTTACACTTTAAGCTTTCCACTAACTCAAAACCATCAAACCAACAACTAGCTTCTCATTACCACCATTCCACTCATGCAAACAACCTCAATTCTCTCTCAAAACCACCCCCCTTGCTGTCCACTTTGAAGAACAAACACCCCTCTTTGATCTTTTCTAGCCACAAAATACTTGTTATCTAGCTCTATCATGGAGTTACCTTGAAGCCTTGATCATTTGGTGGCCATTTTAACAACAAAGGAGGTGATTTGCTTGTGTCCTAGGGCTGATTTCTCAACTATTGTTCTGTTGGGTCAAAAAGTTGATGTGACAGAAACTCAAAAATGAAGAAAACGTGGAGTATTTGTCTAGGCGTTGACAAGAGCATTCCAGGCGTTGACAAGAGTTATTTAGGCGTTGATGGAATCAAGCATTGTCACATGCAATTCAAGCATTGACAAAACGTAGACAAAAGAAGCTAATAGAAGCTTCTATTTAGATAAACATGCAAAAGATATTCTGCATAAGTTTATTTAAATAGAAGATTTACTTGTTTATTCATTCTTATCTCTTGTAAACCCTAATCCTTACACTATAAAAGGAACCAAGGGTCATAGGTTTTATTTATATATCATTCATTCACAATGTAAACCTAAAGTGTGTGTCGCACTAGACGTGGGATTCAATGTATACACGTCTAGTGGTTGTTTGTTATTAATATAATGAGCAACCCATTTGTTTTAATTCATGTTATTGTGCCTAAACACCTTGTTATGATCATTGTTCTTTTCCGCTATGTTATCATATGAACGATGATCAACCAAGATATAATGGTTCATAACCATTGAGTCTAACGATCAATAGGGAACCACAATTGGTATCAGAGCCAAAGGCTCTTGATATCTAGGTCCGACGAGGTGTTCGTGTATGGTGAAGAAGAAAAATTCGTATGGAGTTTTTCTGGACGTTTTTGTGTGCGCAGCAGTATTCAGAAGGTCATAACTTTTGATTGAACCGTTGGATCGTCACGAAATTTTAGATGTGTGTTCTACATACATAGATCTAAACATCCACCGGAGGGATTGTCGAGTTTTATCCCCAGACAAAAGTTATCAAGTGTAGGGGATTTGATAGGTGTGTAAACACCCATCCTTTTTACCACTTAACTACAATAATAACCAAGCAAAAACGTGTATTTTATGTCGTAAATGTCGGAATTATGCGTGGTTTGTGTTTTTGTTGTGATTTAGGACGAAAATGTGAAAAGGGGAGAAAACACGGGCATTCACGGGCTTTTATCGAAGAAAAAGACAAAAGACGAAGTCAAGAAATCAAGAGTGCAAAAAGAACGGAAGTCCAAGACCAATTCTGAAGATTTATCGAAGAAAAAGTCAAAAGACGGAAGTTTACTAAAAGACGAAGAACTCAAGTCTAATTTATTGAAGAATTACAAGACGAGTTTAAAGAAATCCCGAGACAAAGTCATTAAAGTCAAAGAATTAAGAAGATCAAGGACTTAATGGTGCAATTAAAGAAAGAAGAAAGAGGGGAGGAAGCTTCCTAAGCACCTCCCTAATCCTCCCCTATAAATAGATCATTAGGATATTCATTTGTTTTTGTTGGCTAAGTGTGACAATTAGTCTTCCACCCTTTAATTACTTGTTCTTTAATTACATGTCATTTAATTAATTGTCTTGCACCTTAAATACATTTAATTTCAAGTAAGTTTCCTTTTAATTATTGTTAATCTTTACTTTTATTGTCAATCTCCTATCTTACTTTCTTGTTAATCTTTAATCTTTATGCTTTATTGTTTATGTTCATGTTCTTGAATTTTATTAGATTTAATTAAGTGGGTTTTGATTATTTTGATTAGTATTGTTAGTTTTGTTGATTTGGATTGATAGGTTATTGCTATTGGATCATTTGTGATTAGTTTGATTTAATCTTTTGGTTGATTTGATTAAGTTTAGATTAGATTCGTATATATTTGCTTTTTCCTTGTTCTTCGATGTTACAGTTATTTCCAGGTCATTCCGAACCAAACGCCAAACATTCCGAATGAAGGGATTATTCTAGTTTATTCCGGATCAGTGTAACATTCCGAACCAAGGTCATATTCTGGATCAACTTAATTATTCCAGATCAACAGCTTCATTCCGAATCAAGGAATTCTTCCAATTATTCCGGATAAGTGACATATTCCGAATAAGTGAATTATTCCGAGTGAAGGAATTGTTCCGAATAAAGGTGATATTCCGGATGAAGGCTAAGTTTTTATTATTCCGCATGAAGGAATTGTTCTAGTTATTCCGAATCAGATATATTCCGAATCAAGGTTGTGGGTGTTCATTCGGAACATTCCGAATCAAGGGTTTCATTCGGAACATTCCGAACGAAGGTTTTGAGGAATTTATTCCGAATAAGCTGAATATTCCGAGTCAAGGAAAATATTCCGGATGAAGGGATATTCCGGATGAGCTTATTATTCCGAATGAAGCATTATTCCGAGTGAGCATTTTATTCCGGATCGAGGTTTTGGTAAATATTCCGAGTGAAGAAGAATCATTCCGAACTAAGGCGACATTCCAGATGAGTGATTATTCCGAATGAAGGATTATTCCGAATGAGCTGTTTTAAGGTTCTTTTTAGTTTCAGTTTTTAAGTTTTAATTTTCAAGCTTTATTTTTCCCGCCTTTTTCCTTAGTCGCACTTTAAGTTTACTTGCCTTAGATTTATTTTTAAGCCTTGCCTTAGTTTAAGTTTTAGTTGCGTTTTAAGTTTACCTTAGATAGTTTTAAGTTTGCGTTATTTACTTTTAGTGCCTTTTAATTTCTCGTCTCGATTTTAAATTCCCGTCATTTATTTTAAATTAGGTTTCGATTTATTTTACCTACTCTTTACTTTAAAGTTTTGCACTTTTAATATACTACAACGACACAACTATTTGTTTCACCAAAGACAACTAAGTCGCATAGTTAACCAGGATCAATTCGATTAGACCAGAAAAACGAACATATAATTTTTATACCGGCAAAAGCCAGTTATCAAATGGCTTTTGCCCGTATAAAAATTATATGTTCGTTGTTCTGGTCTAATCGAATTGATCCTGGTTAACTATGCGACTCAGTTTTCTTTGGTGAAACAAATAGTTGTGTCGTTGTAGTTATTAAAAGTGAAAAACTTTAAAGTAAAGAGCAGGTAAAATAAATCTAAACCTAATTTAAAATAAATGACGGGAATTTAAAAGCGAGACGAGAAAATAAAAGGCACTAAAAGTAAATAACGCAAACTTAAAACTATCTAAGGCAAACTTAAAACGCAACTAAAACTTAAACTAAGGCAAGGCTTAAAAATAAATCTAAGGCAAGTAAACATAAAGTGCAACTAAGGAAAAAGGCGGGAAAAATAAAGCTTGAAAATTAAAACTTAAAAACTGAAACTAAAAAGAACCTGAAAACAGCTCATTTGGAATAATCCTTCGTTCGGAATAATCACTCATCCGGAATGTCACCTTCGTTCGGAATGATTCTTCTTCACTCGGAATATTTACCAAAACCCTCGATCCGGAATAAAGTGCTCACTCGGAATAATGCTTCATTCGGAATAATAAGCTCACCCGGAATATCCCTTCATCCGGAATATTTTCCTTGACTCGGAATATTCAGCTTATTCGGAATAAATTCCTCAAAACCTTCGTTCGGAATGTTCCGAATGAAACCCTTGATTCGGAATGTTCCGAATGAACACCTACAACCTTGATTCGGAATATTTCTGATTCGGAATAACTAGAAAAATTCCTTCATGCGGAATAATCAAAACTTAGCCTCCATCCGGAATATCACCTTTATTCGGAACAATTCCTTCACTCGGAATAATTCACTTATTCGGAATATGTCACTTATCTGGAATAATTGGAAGAATTCCTTGATTCGGAATGAAGCTGTTGATCCAGAATAATTAAGTTGATCCAGAATATGACCTTAGTTCGGAATGTTGCACTGATCAAAAATAAACTAGAATAATCCCTTCATTCGGAATGTTTGGCGTTTGGTTCGGAATGACCTGGAAATAAAAGTAACAGCGAAAAACAAGGAAAAAGCAAATATATACGAATCTAATCTAAACTTAATCAAATCAACCAAAAGATTAAATCAAACTAATCACAAATGATCCATTAGCAATAACCTATCAATCCATGTAAAACCCGCATGCTTTTACCATGAATAGTACCCTTAAGATCGTACGTACTAGATTTAAACTTTCCTAATATAGTATGATTACGATTACGTGTTAGGATTTTACGTATTACGTACGTGTTAGAACACGATAAGTATTTACTATGCATGGGCACGTAATAATTATTTGGCAATAATTAATCACGAACATGCGATCATGAAATCATGAACGTAATTAAAACACGAACTATTATTAATTACGTATATATATTTATCACGAGCGTAATTAAATATATTAGATCACGGTATTTACTAAACGAGAACACTTAAAACGCGAACACAAATAATCACGAACGTGTAACTTAACAACGAGACACGGAAAAAGGTACGGGTACCCCAAGTGGGGCCCCTACCCGCGGCTACAAGGGACAAATGGGCCAAGCCCATTTGTCAAATTTTACTAAAAGGGAAAAAGGGATTTTTCACTACTCATTTAGTTTTAAAGAAGATTTTTAGCAAAAACCTAAAAACCCTCTTCCTTGTTCTTTTTGTGCTGCCACCCTAAAACACCACAAGGAGGTGGTTTGTGATCTTGGATCTTGGAGAATTAGTTGGTGATCATGTTTGTTCTTCATCCTTTTGATCCACGAATTCGGTAAATCCTTTTTAAACTCTTTCTTTTGATTTGATCTTTTAATAAATCAAGAACATGTTATGTTTTTACAAAAACCTAATAAATAAACATGGATCTAACATGATTTGGAGTTTAATAAAATCAAAAGTATGTTTTTAAGGGGTGTTTGTTTTGGCCGCGGGCTACACCGAACCCAAAAGGGTTTAGGTTTGGCCAACCGACCACCACCAAGACCATTATGGTCTCGGTTGGTGTGTGTGGGTCCTACAGCAGCCTCAAGACACGGGGTATCCCGATTTGGTTCGGGGTACGGTGTCGATTTCATGTCCGGTTCATTGTTTTTAGTTTAGATCCGGTTCATGGTGTATGTTTAGTTTTTTTATGTTTATGATCTTACGTTATAAATTAAATTAATAAAATGATATGATTAATTTAATAACATGACTTAGGTTATTTTAATTATTATAATCATGAAATTAATTAACCTAAGTATTTTATATTTTTGACTTATAATTAATTAATTATTTAAAAACCATGACTATAATTAATTAATTAACATGACTTAGGTTATATTATTAATATATAATAATACATGTTTTAACCTAAGTATTTAACTTTATTTAATTAAAAACATGTTATACTTTAATTAAATATTTTAACCTATAGTTTAATTTAAATTACATGAAATAATTATTAAACTATACATTATATCATATGACTTAGAAAATAATCATGAAAACACTTAGGTTTATATACTTAGCTTATTTAACCAGCTTATATCTATTTATGGAAACCTTCCATTTTTAGAAACTTATTCTTTTCAGACAGCAAATCTATTTATGGAAACTTATTTAATTAAGACAGCTGATCTTTTTATGGAAACTTTCTATTTTTAGAAACTTATCTATTTTAAGCAGTAAATCTATTAGTGGAAACTTTCTATTTTTGGAAACTTTCTATTTTTGGAAACTTTCTATTTTTGGTAACTTTCTATTTTTGGTAACTTTCTGTTTTTGGAAACTTTCTATTTTTGGAAACTTTCTATTTTTGGAAACTTTCTATTTTTGGAAACTTTCTATTTTTGGAAACTTTCTTTTTTAGGAAACCTGCTATTTTTGGAAAGTTACTTATTATTACACAGTAAGTATAATAACACATGAAATACCAGAAATACTTAATCAAATTAAACAGAATATAAGATAAACATAGTGTAAGGCTTAAAAACAGTAAAACATGGTAAGAACACATAAAATAAGCTAAGACATGACATAAAACCAACTACGTATTTAGTAAGCAGATACTTATTCATGTATGTATTTATGTAGCACTAGTGATTCGGAAGTAGGATTCCTCTCAGTTCATCTTCTTCGTTCACTGGACATAAGGTACGGATTCCCGTCCTTTCAGTATGGACATTCTTTCCTTATTAGGATTCCCCGTATGCAGCCAACTGTTTTCCCGTAGTATAAGTTATGTGTTTGATTGATTATGTTTAGTTAAGATTACCTATAGCCATATACATGCATGACCAGTTTCACCTAGTTATGGAGGTACCATAACCATAACATTAGAGGCACTGATGTTATGACTTCACCACGGCGGAGTGATTGCTCGTGGCGTGCCTTCAGCTTTTGGCCATCTATATTATATTTATCATGTGGGGCGTATGGGTGCATCCTAGTTACATGTTTTATTCAGGATTTCATGGTGAATGTGGTGTGTGCCTTGCATCCTTCACAAGGAGCTGATCCCTCCTACCCAAAAACCAGTATATTAAATTAGAGGCAGCCCCTCTAATTTGCATGATGAGGTCACCCCTCCAAGTATTCATGCACGGTGGATTTCCATGACCTATATTGGCTAATGGTAAAATATGACAAATAGTTTTTATAAGATAAACATAAGACTTTCAAACTATTAAACCAGTTTTACCAAGACTTAACCAAGTTACTCAGGACTTAGTTTCTTTCGCTGTTATTATGTTATATGCTTATCTTATTCATGCTTTATCGTACATCCGTGCACTGAGCGTATTTGCTCAACCGTTTTCCTTTTCTATGTTCCCAAAATGGCAGGTACTCAGGGACGCTCGTTGTGACAACCGTGGTTTTGGGTTTGTCACTTGGTCTTACTTTTAGGTTATTTTATGTGTGCTTACTTGATTTTTGTGCTTACGTGTTTATTTTGTGTGAACGAGGTTGGTGTGATTATCGTTTATGAGTATAGAGTACTCATAAGTAAATCGATGAACGGTTAATTCATGTTCATGAGATCACAATTAGTGACTATGAAATGAAATGGTGATATTTTGGTGGTTACGTATACGTATAAGTATTATAGTAATAGTGTATTTTTTTTAGGATTTACGGTTTAGCATTTAGATGTCTCGAATGAGGTAATTAGTCAAATGAATATTTTTCGGGATGGTTTTAAGTCATTTAGGACTTACTTGTAAAGTTTATTTAAAAATTTGAGATTTTTTTTAAAAGTGTATATTTTACGTCTTTTACAGTAAAACGCGTAAATTTGACTAGTTTTATGGTTTTGAGGTTTTGGGAGTTTTAGGAGCTGAAATAAATTAAGGTAAATTAAGGTAATATTAATAAGATATTAATTAACAATAAAAAGAAAAAAAATAAAGAAAAAAACGAAATTAGGGGTGTTTGGGTCGGTTTAGAAGAGAAAAAAAAGGGAAAAAAGAAAAGATTTATGGTAAGTGGTAATTGGGTTGGACAAGGATTGTTTTGGCTATATAAGGAACCCCCAACACTAAATCAAACGCATTTTTTTCTTTCCCTGGAGTTATAGTCGACTAAAAGAAGAGGAGAATTAGGGTTCTTCATAAAAATTGGGTTTTTTTCATCTTCCATTGAATTAAAGGTAAAAACCTTCATTAACCTTTTTGATTTAATTGTTTGTGTTTAATTAATCATTCTTATGATGGATTAGGGTTAGGGTTTTTATAAAATAAGTAAAATAATGATGTGATAATAATAATATGATGATCATATAATCTAGGGCTTGTATTAGATGGGGTTATGGGAGTTCTATAAACTATTATTTTACGATCCAAGTACCCCTGGAAAGGTATTTGAAGTGGCTTTCCAATGCAAGAAACGAGAACTAAATTGGAGGTAGGGAAAAGGGTCAATAACAGGTTACAACAGTCGGAGGTCAAAACAGTTTTGAATTCAGCCTGTTTTCTTTTTAAGTTTTGGGTTGTTTGGGGTACTTAGGGTTGCATTGGGATCTTCTCACGAACGTGAGAGATGGTTTATATATTGTAGTAAGTATCTGCACTTGGGCTAAGGTTGTGGTTTAGGGTAAGACCCCTTAATGGTAACAAACGTTTAGTACGTTTAAAATCAGGAAATCTCGAATGACAAAAGTAGATATATGTATATCGGGGCCTTAACAGTAGCTTTAAGGTTAGGGAAAGTGGGAGGTGTTAGCCAACATATGTAAGGGTATGAATATTCCTTTTACAGAAACCATGGGTATGTTTATGTGGATGTTTGGCTTAAAGTTTTGAGACCTAAAAACTGGACTGTTTTGGGTAAAATATGAACGGGTTAGTTATTAAACTTAACCAAGTTAAGGACTTGTTAAGGAATGGTAATGGGGTGATTAGAGCTTAACAATGAGGTAATTATCCGGGAATAGACTAGATGTCCATCATAGGTTGATGAGCCATCTTAGTGATTGGTTCGTGTATTAATTGTGTGTTTTTGGTTTGTTAGTTTATTGTTAGTGCAAGGACTTGTGAAGAAGCTATCAGGTGAGTTTCATAGTCCCATGTTTACTATTGTTTTTGACTTCCAGATGGGATGGAAGAGACACTGTGTTGAATTATTTTCTAAATTAATGTTGTGAATGTTTTAAGGTTTGAGATGGACTTGTGTGTACATTTATGTGATTAACTGCTATGTGATTCTTGTTTATGTGTGATCTGGATTGGAAAGGTACATAGGTGTATGGGCGCCTATGGGACCTATGGTTAATGATAAGGCGTGATGCCTTGGAAATTGTGATTGGAAATTGTGATTGTTGGTAAGGCGTGATGCCTTGGAAATTGTGATTGTTGGTAAGGCGTGATGCCTTGGAAATTGTGATTGTTGGTAAGGCGTGATGCCTTGGAAATTGTGATTGTTGGTAAGGCGTGATGACTTGGAATTGTAATGATTGATTGAACTTGAATGCTAGTTGTTAGTACATGATTGTAGTGCATTGTCCATATGTTTATTGGTTTATGGTATTCACAGCTTATGATTTGTCTTGTGTTGGAGTCTAAACCTATGACTCTCACCAACTTTATGTTGATGTGTTTTAGTGTCTCTTTCAGGTGATACTATGGTTAAGCATGAGAACATAAGTGGCTAGGATTGGAGAAGTTTAGGAATGCATATAGAAGGAGAATCCCCGTTTCCTTCCTTGTCTTTATTTGTTCTTTTAATAAGTGATACTGTGGCACGCATATATTTGTTTGGTTATGTTATTTGTTTGTCTTGGGTAAGCGGTAGGACTGTTACCTACTTACCTAGACTCCTGAGTCTGATGAGATATTGTCATGACTTTGTGTCTCCATTTTATGACATTTCTTATTTCATATAGTTATCTCTATAGACACGCCATGTTGTGATGATATCCATACGTCGCGCCCCATATTCCGCCATGGTGGGGTGTGACAGAATGGTATCAGAGACAATGGTTATAGAGAATTAGGTTGCCTAGTCGTGTAGCCTAGTCTATAGCTTAAGGGTCCCTGCATATAGGCGTCATAGGAGTATGTGTGCATTTTATAGTAATTGATGTGTTTGAATATTATTTTCGTAGTATTTGTTAGGTTATGAACTACTATGGTTCATACTTAACTACATGTTATTTTCTTTACGAGTTTTGATTAGTGCGGGTGGAACCATGGTCGTATACGCTACTCATTGTTGGATTTCGCTTAATTATGTTTTCATGTTCTTTATACATTTTGAATTTTGTCTACGCTGGTTCAGCTGGACTACAGGTTTATGTGTTTCGTGCATTGGCTATGTTATTTTAATACATGGGGTTTTGGATCTTATCTTGTGTGGTTATGTGCTTGTGAGTTGTTGGATTATGTGTTATGTGTAGTATTAATTTCTTATAAGTGTCATCATAGGAGGGAGTACATTGGTGAAAGGGAACATGTATAATTATGGAGGCCTACATAATTATATATGTGCCACAACACCACTGGACTTTCAAGTATGATTGCATGAAAGAGAGTTAATACATGCTTGTATAGTATATGTTGGATGGATTTGAGTGTATGTACGCTTATGCCTATGTATGTAAAATTATTTTCTACTTACCGGTTGTATTCTTGGGATGGTTGCTAGCTCGTTTCTCTTTGAGATGTTCAACTTCTGTAGTAGCGCATTTCTCGGGTCCTCATTTCACGTGTTTGTTTGTACGGTACTTTTGGCGTGAAGGATTTTGAGATGGTGGAGATTTCATTTTGGGGTAACGATGTCTTTTGTTTCGAGTTATACATGGTAAAAAAAATAGAACTTGCAAATTGAAAAAAAAAATAGTTGTTGGTAGTCGATGAAATAAGGAAGTGTCGGGATCATGTTTCAAATAAGGTGGAATATAAATTCTTTAACATATAAGCATGACTCGGTTATTTTAAAATATTTTGGTTTTAATCACCTAAAGTTATTGTTCTTAAGTTAAAAATTTTGTTCTTATTTAGTGAAATATGTTAAAATCATGTAATTAATAGAGTTTTAATTTTCTGGAATTAAAATAAATTAGGTTCTAGTTTTTGTAATTAATGAGGGGTTTTAGGGTTTAAAAATCATTTTTTTTTGTATAAATCGGAGTAGGCAGAAACTGTCGCTAAACTGTCAAAATATGTCGCTAACTGTCAGAAACTGTCGCTAATGCCTAGGCAGATTTTAAGAAAAATCGTTTTGGTCACAACTTATTCGTTTTTAAAGGTTTTTGGGTTATTCAAAAGCCTAAAATTATGTACTCGGAACATACTTTTCAAATTTCAGAAAGTTTCGTAATTGGAAGTCAGTAGCTTGGTCGAATTAATTGTTCAAGTGTTGAGTTCAAGGTTAATTTTCGGACAACATGGTTTAAACTCATGTTTTGGGTATTTTGCGGTAATGAACACTTGGAGGGTTAACATAGAGATGAGTTGGGAAGGAATTTTAGAGTTCTTTAGACCTTATTATACTTGGTTATATTTTGATGAGTTTTGATTTATGATATTTATGAGTAAGACTGAAATCGGGGTGACAGTTTTAAACCCGTTGAGTTATGTGACGGCTCCTAACTTGGTTTCAAGACAGTTCTTGTTTGATGAGTTGCGAGATTTAGTTAGGTTGGTTACATAACTTTATGGTTTTGATAAGTTTCCTCGCGGACGGTTAAGGCTCATGTGTTGTTGGTTGAGATTATTTTCGTGTAAATTGAGTTCACGTTTGAACGTGAAGGTTTTATCAGGGATATGCATCCTCGTTTGTTTGCTGAGAATAAGTTTGAGTTTGGGAGTGAATCACGGGACGAGATTTCTATTAGGAGGGAGTGATGTGACAACCGTGATTTTGGGTTTGTCACTTGGTCTTACTTTTAGGTTATTTTATGTGTGCTTACTTGATTTTTGTGCTTACGTGTTTATTTTGTGTGAACGAGGTTGGTGTGATTATTTTTTATGAGTATAGAGTACTCATAAGTAAATCGAGGAACGGTTAATTCATGTTCATGAGATCACAATTAGTGACTATGAAATGAAATGGTGATATTTTGGTGGTTACGTATACATATAAGTATTATAGTAATAGTGTATTTTTTTAGGATTTACGGTTTAGCATTTAGAGGTCTCGAATGAGGTAATTAGGCAAACGAATATTTTTCGGGATGGTTTTAAGTCATTTATGACTTACTTGTAAAGTTTATTTAAAAATTTGAGATTTTTTTAAAAGTGTATATTTTACGTCTTTTACGGTAAAACGCGTAAATTTGACTAGTTTTACGGTTTTGAGGTTTTGGGAGTTTTAGGAGCTGAAATAAATTAAGGTAAATTAAGGTAATATTAATAAGATATTAATTAACAATAAAAAGAAAAAAAATAAAGAAAAAAACGAAATTAGGGGTGTTTGGGTTGGTTTAGAAGAGAAAAAAAAGGAAAAATGAAAAGATTTATGGTAAGTGGTAATTGGGTTGGACAAGGATTGTTTTGGCTATATAAGGAACCCCCAACACTAAATCAAACGCATTTTTTTTCTTTCCCTAGAGTTATAGTTGACTAAAAGAAGAGGAGAATTAGGGTTCTTCATAAAAATTGGGTTTTTTTCATCTTCCATTGAATTAAAGGTAAAAACCTTCATTAACCTTTTTGATTTAATTGTTTGTGTTTAGTTAATCATTCTTATGATGGATTAGGGTTAGGGTTTTTATAAAATCAGTAAAATAATGAAGTGATAATCATAATATGATGATCATATAATCTAGGGCTTGTATTAGATGGGGTTATGGGTAATTAATTTGTTCAATTTGTTTAAACCCGTTTTTAAAAACTAGGCAGATTTTTGAGTCAATTGTTTTGATCATATCGGGAGTTCTATAAACTCTTATTTTACGATCCAAGTACCCCTGGAAAGTTATTTGAAGTGGCTTTCCAATGCAATAAACGAGAACTAAATTGGAGATTGGGAAGAGGGTCAAAAACAGGTTACAACAGTCGGAGGACAAAACAGTTTTGAATTTAGCCTGTTTTCTTTTTAAGTTTTGGGTCGTTTGGGGTACTTAAGGTTGCATTGGGATCTTCTCACGAACGTGAGAGATGTTTTATATATTCTAGTAAGTATCTGCACTTGGGATAAGGTTTTGGTTTAGGGTAAGACCCCTTAATGGTAACAAACTTTTAGTACGTTTAAAATCAGGAAATCTGGAATGACAAAAGTAGATATATGTATATCGGGGCCTTAACAGTAGCTTTAAGGTTAGGGAAAGTGGGAGGTGTTAGCCAACATATGTAAAGGTATGAATATTCCATTTACAGAAACCATGGGCATGTTTAAGTGGATGTTTGGCTTAAAGTTTTGAGACCTAAAAACTGGGACTGTTTTGGGTAAAATATGAACGGGTTAGTTATTAAACTTAACCAAGTTAAGGACTTGTTAAGGAAGGGTAATGGGGTGATTAGAGTTTAACAATGAGGTAAGTATACGGGAATATACTAGATGTCCATCATAGGTTGATGAGCCATCTTAGTGATTGGTTCGTGTATTAATTGCGTGTTTTTGGTTTGTTAGTTTGTTACTAGTGCAAGGACTTGTGAAGAAGCTATCAGGTGAGTTTCATAGTCCCATGTTTACTATTGTTTTTGACTTCCAGATGGGATGGAGAGACACTGTGTTGAATTATTTTCTAAATTAATGTTGTGAATGTTTTAAGGTTTGAGATGGACTTGTGTGTACATTTATGTGATTAACTGCTATGTGATTCTTGTTTGTGTGTGATCTAGATTGGAAAGGTACATAGGTGTATGGGCGCCTATGGGACCTATGGTTAATGATAAGGCGTGATGCCTTGGAAACTGTGATTGTTGGTAAGGCGTGATGCCTTGGAAATTGTGATTGTTGGTAAGGCGTGATGCCTTGGAAATTGTGATTGTTGGTAAGGCGTGATGCCTTGGAAATTGTGATTGTTGGTAAGGCGTGATGCCTTGGAAATTGTGATTGTTGGTAAGGCGTGATGACTTGGAATTGTAATGATTGATTGAACTTGAATGCTAGTTGTTAGTACATGATTGTAGCGCATTGTCCACATGTTTATTGGTTTATGGTATTCACAGCTTATGACTTGTCTTGTGTTGGAGTCTAAACCTATGACTCTCACCAACTTTATGTTGACGTGTTTTAGTGTCTCTTTCAGGTGATACTATGGTTAAGCATGAGAACATAAGTGGCTAGGATTGGAGAAGCTTAGGAATGCATATAGAAGGAGAATCCTCGTTTCCTTCCTAGTCTTTATTTGTTCTTTTAATAAGTGATATTGTGGCACACATATATTTGTTTGGTTATGTTATTTGTTTGTCTTGGGTAAGAGGTAGGACTG
Source organism: Glebionis coronaria (assembly GCA_025667525.1). Taxonomy (NCBI): domain Eukaryota; kingdom Viridiplantae; phylum Streptophyta; class Magnoliopsida; order Asterales; family Asteraceae; genus Glebionis; species Glebionis coronaria. The sequence continues at coordinate 326,663,185 of CM046877.1, forward strand.
TTACCTACTTACCTAGACTCTTGAGTCTGATGAGATATTGTCATGACTTTGTGTCTCCATTTTATGACATTTCTTATTTCATATAGTTATCTCTATAGACACGCCATGTTGTGATGATATCCATACGTCGCACCACATATTCCGCCATGGTGGGGTGTGACAGAATGGTATCAGAGACAATGGTTATAGAGAATTAGGTTGCCTAGTCGTGTAGCCTAGTCTATAGCTTAAAGGTCCCTGCATATAGGCGTCATAGGAGTATGTGTGCATTTTATAGTAATTGATGTGTTTGAATATTATTTTCGCAGTATTTGTTAGGTTATGAACTACTATGGTTCATACTTAACTACATGTTATTTTCTTTAAGAGTTTTGATTAGTGCGGGTGGAACCATGGTCGTATACGCTAGTCATTGTTGGATTTCGCTTAATTATGTTTTCATGTTCTTTATACATTTTGAATTTTGTCTACGCTGGTTCAACTGGACTACGAGTTTATGTGTTTCGTGCATTGGCTATGTTATTTTAATACATGGGGTTTTGGATCTTATCTTGTGTGGTTATGTGCTTGTGAGTTGTTGGATTATGTGTTATGTGTAGTATTAATTTCTTATAAGTGTCATCATAGGAGGGAGTACATTGGTGAAAGGGAACATGTATAATTATGGAGGCCTACATAATTATATATGTGCCACAACACCACTGGACTTTCAAGTATGATTGCATGAAAGAGAGTTAATACATGCTTGTATAGTATATGTTGGATGGATTTGAGTGTATGTACGCTTATGCCTATGTATGTAAAATTATTTTCTACTTACCGGTTGTATTCTTGGGATGGTTGCTAGCTCGTTTCTCTTTGAGATGTTCAACTTCTGTAGTAGCGCATTTCTCGGGTCCTCATTTCACGTGTTTGTTTGTAAGGTACTTTTGGCGTGAAGGATTTTGAGATGGTGGAGATTTCTTTTTGGGGTAACGATGTCTTTTGTTTCGAGTTATACATGGTAAAAAAATAGAACTTGCAAATTGAAAAAAAAAATAGTTGTTGGTAGTCGATGAAATAAGGAAGTGTCGGGATCATGTTGGTGGAATATAAATTCTTTAACATATAAGCATGACTCGGTTATTTTAAAATATTTTGGTTTTGATCACCTAAAGTTATTGTTCTTAAGTTAAAAATTTTGTTCTTATTTAGTGAAATATGTTAAAATCATGTAATTAATAGAGTTTTAATTTTCTGGAATTAAAATAAATCAGGTTCTAGTTTTTGTAATTAATGGGGGGTTTTAGGGTTTAAAAATCGTTTTTTTTTTGGTATAAATCGGAGTAGGCAGAAACTGTCGCTAAACTGTCAAAATATGTCGCTAACTGTCAGAAACTGTCGCTAATGCCTAGGCTGATTTTGAGAAAAATCGTTTTGGTCATAACTTATTCGTTTTTAAAGGTTTTTGGGTGATTCAAAAGCCTAAAATTATGTACTCGGAACATACTTTTTAAATATTCAGAAAGTTTCGTAATTGGAAGTCAGTAGCTTGGTCGAATTAATTGTTCAAGTGTTGAGTTCAAGGTTAATTTTCGGACAACATGGTTTAAACTCGTGTTTTGGGTATTTTGCGGTAATGAACACTTGGATGGTTAACATAGAGATGAGTTGGGAAGGAATTTTAGAGTTCTTTAGACCTTATTATACTTGGTTATATTTTGATGAGTTTTGATTTATGATATTTATGAGTAAGACTGAAATCCTGGTGACAGTTTTAAACCCGTTGAGTTATGTGACGGCTCCTAACTTGGTTTCAAGACAGTTATTGTTTGATGAGTTGCGAGATTTAGTTAGGTTGGTTACATAACTTTATGGTTTTGATAAGTTTCCTCGCGGACGGTTAAGGCTCATGTGTTGTTGGTTGAGATTATTTTCGTGTAAACTGAGTTCACATTTGAACGTGAAGGTTTTATCAGGGATATGCATCCTCGTTTGTTTGCTGAGAATAAGTTTGAGTTTGGGAGTGAATCTCGGGACGAGATTTCTATTAGGAGGGAGTGATGTGACAACTGTGGTTTTGGTTTTGTCACTTGGTCTTACTTTTAGGTTATTTTATGTGTGCTTACTTGATTTTTGTGCTTACGTGTTTATTTTGTGTGAACGAGGTTGGTGTGATTATCGTTTATGAGTATAGAGTACTTATAAGTAAATCGAGGAACGGTTAATTCATGTTCATGAGATCACAATTAGTGACTATGAAATGAAATGGTGATATTTTGGTGGTTACGTATACGTATAAGTATTATAGTAATAGTGTATTTTTTTTTTAGGATTTACGGTTTAGCATTTAGAGGTCTTGAATGAGGTAATTAGTCAAATGAATATTTTTCGGGATGGTTTTAAGTCATTTAGGACTTACTTGTAAAGTTTATTTAAAAATTTGAGATTTTTTTTAAAAGTGTATATTTTACGTCTTTTACGGTAAAACCCGTAAATTTGACTAGTTTTACGGTTTTGAGGTTTTGGGAGTTTTAGGAGCTGAAATAAATTAAGGTAAATTAAGGTAATATTAATAAGATATTAATTAACAATAAAAAGAAAAAAAAATAAAGAGAAAAACGAAATTAGGGGTGTTTGGGTCGGTTTAGAAGAGAAAAAAAAGGGAAAAAGGAAAAGATTTATGGTAAGTGGTAATTGGGTTGGACAAGGATTGTTTTGGCTATATAAGGAACCCCCAACACTAAATCAAACGCATTTTTTTTCTTTCCCTGGAGTTATAGTCGACTAAAAGAAGAGGAGAATTAGGGTTCTTCATAAAAATTGGGTTTTTTTCATCTTCCATTGAATTAAAGGTAAAAACCTTCATTAACCTTTTTGATTTAATTGTTTGTATTTAATTAATCATTCTTATGATGGATTAGGGTTAGGGTTTTTATAAAATCAGTAAAATAATGATGTGATAATCATAATATGATGATCATATAATCTAGGGATTGTATTAGATGGGGTTATGGGTAATTAATTTGTTCAATTTGTTTAAACCCGTTTTTAAAAACTGGGCAGATTTTTGAGTCAATTGTTTTGATCATATTGGGAGTTCTATAAACTCTTATTTTACGATCCAAGTACCCCTGGAAAGGTATTTGAAGTGGCTTTCCAATGCAAGAAACGAGAACTAAATTGGAGGTGGGAAAGAGTGTCAAAAACAGGTTACAACAGTCGGAGGTCAAAACAGTTTTGAATTCAGCCTATTTTCTTTTTAGGTTTTGGGTTGTTTGGGGTACTTAGGATTGCATTGGGATCTTCTCACGAACGTGAGAGATGGTTTATATATTGTAGTAAGTATCTGCACTTGGGCTAAGGTTTTGGTTTAGGGTAAGACCCCTTAATGGTAACAAACTTTTAGTACGTTTAAAATCAGGGAATCTGTAATGACAAAAGTAGATATATGTATATCGGGGCCTTAACAGTAGCTTTAAGGTTAGGACAAGTGGGAGGTGTTAGCCAACATATGTAAGGGTATGAATATTCCTTTTACAGAAACCATGGGTATGTTTAAGTGGATGTTTGGCTTAATGTTTTGAGACCTAAAAACTGAGACTGTTTTGGGTAAAATATGAACGAGTTAGTTATTAAACTTAACCAAGTTAAGGACTTGTTAAGGAAGGGTAATGGGGTGATTAGAGCTTAACAATGAGGTAATTATACGGGAATAGACTAGATGTCCATCATAGGTTGATGAGCCATCTTAGTGATTGGTTCGTGTATTTATTGCGTGTTTTTGGTTTGTTAGTTTGTTGCTAGTGCAAGGACTTGTGAAGAAGCTATCAGGTGAGTTTCATAGTCCCATGTTTACTATTGTTTTTGACTTCCAGATGGGATGGAAGAGACACTGTGTTGAATTATTTTCTAAATTAATGCTGTGAATGTTTTAAGGTTTGAGATGGACTTGTGTGTACATTTATGTGATTAACTGCTATATGATTCTTGTTTGTGTGTGATCTGGATTGGAAAGGTACATAGGTGTATGGGCGCATATGGGACCTATGGTTAATGATAAGGCGTGATGCCTTGGAAATTGTGATTGTTGGTAAGGCTTGATGCCTTGGAAATTGTGATTGTTGGTAAGGCGTGATGCCTTGGAAATTTGATTGTTGGTAAGGCGTGATGCCTTGGAAATTGTGATTGTTGGTAAGGCGTGATGCCTTGGAAATTGTGATTTTTGGTAAGGCATGATGACTTGGAATTGTAATGATTGATTGAACTTGAATGTTAGTTGTTAGTACATGATTGTAGCGCATTGTCCATATGTTTATTGGTTTATGGTATTCACAGCTTATGACTTGTCTTGTTTTGGAGTCTAAACCTATGACTCTCACCAACTTTATGTTGACGTGTTTTAGTGTCTCTTTCAGGTGATACTATGGTTAAGCATGAGAACATAAGTGGCTAGGATTGGAGAAGCTTAAGAATGCATATAGAAGGAGAATCCCCGTTTCCTTCCTAGTCTTTATTTTTTCTTTTAATAAGTGATACTGTGGCACACATATATTTGTTTGGTTATGTTATTTGTTTGTCTTGGGTAAGCAGTAGGGCTGTTACCTACTTACCTAGACTCCTGAGTCTGATGAGATATTGTCATGACTTTGTGTCTCCATTTTATGACATTTCTTATTTCATATAGTTATCTCTATAGACACGCCATGTTGTGATGATATCCATACGTTGCGCCCCATATTCCGCCATGGTGTGGTGTGACACTCGTAGACACTAAGAGTACGTGCATATGGACTGGAAGCTATCTAGCCTTCTTTACTTTATGCATTTCCTTTCTTATGATACATTTGCTATGGACATTGTTTAGTCCTTTCCTTTACTATACTATGTTTGTGTGTGATGAGCCTTACTTTTGGACTACCGATGTTTGATTCCGGTATTTTCCTTTTATGGTCAAGTAATGTTTAGACATTTTCCTTGTATGCTTTGATGACACGCCATAATTGCATGTGACATTTCCGTTATCAAAATGGGGTGTTACAATTATGGTATCAGAGCCAAGGCTTCGACCTGTAGGCTCTCAAATATGACCTGTGATTAGTGGGTAGTCACTACGGTCTTCCTAGAACTGACAGTTGTTTTCATGCATTCATCATTTTTAAGCATACATATACATGTCATTGTCGCAGATTTTTGACTAAGTAATGGTTGGTACAGGACTGGCCCTATTTAGTCGCATGTGTTTTATCGAAACTTTTAGATTTGGGACCGACCCATAGGCGTCCCCTCTCTATGTCTTTTGTTTTGGGTGAACTGACCAGAGGCGTTCACTCTCGAGCATACAAAAGTTTTCATAAAACGGCATCATGCATTCATACACAAAATTTTCTTGCATAAATTTTTTCTCGTGAAATTTTAGTATAAATTTTTTTTCATGTATATATATATGTTTTATGTTTTGATCTGTTTAATCATATGTTTTATGTTATACTGTCAGATGGCGAACACAGACAATCTCTGGGCAATATTTGCAGCTGCTGATGCAGAAATGCAAGACGCCCTTCATCACAACGACGGCTATCCTCCCCCGCCTAACATCTTCCCTATGGAAGGAAGGAATCGGCTCATGAGGGAATACTATAGCCTTAGACAGCGACCTGACGAAGACAACAATGACTTCATGCAGCGTTTCCTTCGCTATGCTGGTGTTCTGAGAGCAGCTGCGGGCACCACTGAGGAACAAGCACTACATTTTCGTTGGGCTCTTAATCCAAGAATCGCCAATAATTTATCTGGAGCTCTGTTGGATACGGTAGCACAAGTGGCCGATGCAGCACGAAAACTGGAGATGCTGAAGGAGAGAGATGAGTACGGGGAAGCTGAAAGACCCGACAAGAGGTAAACATTCGTATTCAAGCGGTGACCAATCCGTATACTTTCCATATGTCAATTATTCATCTCTTAAATGTATCTTCCAGGCAGAAAACTGGGGACCGGTCTCGGCCGGCTACTCAACAGCAGCCTCATCAGCCCAAGGGAAACGGTCAGACTAACGACCGTTCTGCTACGGATAGGCGTGGCGGTAATGACAATTAACGTAACAACGCTGGGCACTCCAACAGCAACAGGTCCTAATACTTGCGCATTTCCTTATGTTTTCATGTTATAACTCATATTCTGACACTTTAGCAAACTTCTGCCAGGAACCATGGAAACGGTAGGGACCAGAACCAGAGAGGTTCGCAGCCTAGCCATCCAGCTATCACTGGTATTAAATCTTACGATTATCCGCTTTGTCCTTTGTACCCAACTATCATGTCTTATGTAAAATGTTTTATCAGGTTCTCAGCCAGCCAGAGCACCTGCTGGAGGATACACTCATCCTCTTTGCTCTACTTTCCACCGTAGGCACCCAGGACCATGTCGCCGTAATACTGATGCGTGCTTCAAGTGTGGTCTTCCTGGCCATATTATGAAGGATTGCCGTAAGGGCGAGATGGAGGGTACATCGGGACATGCTGATACCAAGCTGTCTCCTACTGTCGGGCGTGTCTACACGACATCTCGAGACCAGGCCAACAAGTCTACACTTCTCCAAGATTGATCTTAGGTCAGGCTATCATCAGCTACGGGTCAAGGAGCAGGACATCTCTAAGACTGCCTTTCGTACCCGTTATGGCCACTACGAGTTTGTAGTTATGCCATTTGGCCTGACAAATGCTCCTGTAGTGTTCATGGATTTGATGAACAGAATCTTCCATGAATTTCTGGACAAGTTCGTCATTGTCTTCATCGATGACATCCTGATTTTCTCAAAGTCCAAGGAGGAACACGAAGACCATCTTCGTACAATACTATAGATTCTTCGCCAGAAGCAGCTGTATGCTAAATTCTCCAAGTGTGAGTTCTGGTTAGACAAGGTGGCATTCTTAGGTCACATTGTATCAGCAGAAGGAATCACTATGGATCCAGCGAAGGTTGAGGCCTGATGTGAGTGGATGTGTATAGTGATAATTTGGATACGTTATAGGGTAAATTAGAAAATTACCTTTAGGAAAAAGTAATAGACTAATAATACCAGTGACGAATTCAATTAAACACGTGAGTGAGTCGAGTTTGTTGTACACGAAGATCTTATGAATTTGAGACGTTTTGCTTTGATTTGGACAATCGATTTGAATTGGTTTGTGTTTTTTAAACTACAATTAAATTCTACAAATTTTAAGCTATTTAAAATTACCCTAAAGTGCATGAATCGTAAACCCGCCTATTAAAAATTTTAACAAACAATTAATTACTTAAAAATAAAACTAATTAAAAATTAAACTAATTTATACTCTAAAAACTAAATTCTACTTAATGAAATAACTTTTAAACTTTACTTTATTATTTAAAATTACTTTAAACGAAATCAAACAGAAAGCTATAAAAACTTAATCCAATTCAGCAGACTCACATAAATTCCCAAACAAGCAGGAACTTCTATAACTATAACCAAATAAGATCTGATATAAACTCAACCTTCAAACAACAAAGATCAGAAATATCTAAACATTAAACAGTAAGCTAAACCGAAAACATATACGCTTACCCAAATCAGCTAAAATCAAATGCACAGACTCATACGTTCATTAAGTTTACCTCAAAACTCATCAAAACTTAAGTTCGTCCTATTAACAAACACCACTTAATTCACTTGACGATATAACAGTTATTCAAAAGTCGATTAACTACTACTACTATAATCAGTCGATGACAGACATTAAAATCAACACAATGTAAACTAAATAAAACAAATCATTAAACGATAAGCAGCACAAACCTTAATCTAATACAGTTATCATCAAAGCTTACCAAAATTTATTCTATTTAGCAGATTTAAAGAACTTATAGAAAGAAAATTAAAATAAGAAGAAACTAGCACCTTTTGACGAAACCTTTGAGATATAGAACTGCGCTGAGCAGTCTATGAACCGTAAACTGAAACCACCATACCACTCTTCATCGAATCGCCATCATCAACTTCATTCGAACATCCATCTTTTGTTAACATTTTCCAGTAGGGAAAATATTGGATCCAATTTCTTACTATATCAAATCTAAACTATTGTTTAGTTTAAATTTAACATATCACATTGATTCTTGCTAAAAAGTAATAAAATTAATTCTCAAATATTTTAAGCAGAAAAAATATAAAACGAGACACCAGTGAACCAAAAGAGTTTCTTATATTAATTTCAAGAAAAAATTACAATATTTAAAAGGAAATTACAAGAACTAATTTCTATCACTAATTTGGCAGAATAACAATAAAGTAAAAATAAGAATGATTTTACACAAGAAATTGGGGGTATTTATAGCCCCCCCAAGGGCATCCTTCTGCGGATATTCGCATCTTCAAATGGATATTCCTTTTTCTTCTAAGCCATTGATCTTGATTTCCTTATTCTCTCTCTTCTGAAACCTCCATCGGATGGCTGTGATGAGTCCAAATAGCACACGGATCGCCAACGTGGCATCCATGTGCTAGTTGTGTTTCTTTTGAGCGTTTTGATTTGTGGATTAGGAGATGTGAGGTGTTGAAACCAGTAGTCTTTTGCCACGTATCATTCTCATTCCACACCCTCTCTTCCTTAAAAATGGGGGGGTTTTAATCCCCTTTACTTGAATTAATCAAATAAGTAAAAAGCCCTAAATTATTTAGACTTTTTACTTGCTAGGGTTAATGAATAGTTATGGTTTTTACAGGTTTGAGGTGCGAATGGAGTTGGGGAAGATGATACAACATCGTTTGTATCGATAATAAAGAAAGTGAATGGAAAAATGAGTAAGTGGGTGAGTGGGACGAATGGGTGGGGCGTTTTATTTAATGGGGAAGTGAGGAGGTGAAAAGTAAATGGATGGAGTAAACGAGTTGTTTATTTATTGAATGAGATTTGAAACGTGAAAACCCTAAAGCCCATCATATACTTTTGTTTTCCTTCTATAAGCATTGGGCTTTAAGCCCATCTCTTCTAATACCCATCCGAATATTATTTTTTACTATTGGGCCTAATGGATTCACATTGGACCTTCAAGCAATTTTTTTAACTTAAATGGGCTTTTGAGCCCATTTATCCCATTGTGGGCCCCACTTGGTTCATAAACTCGACAAATTATTAAATCCACTATTGTCGAGCTCGATTTTTGGCTTCTTCGATCTTTTACTTCATTCTCGTGCCGGTTTTCGTCGGTTTTCGTGAACTTGGTACCTACACACATTCAAACAAGAAACAAGCATATCCAAGGCATATATAATACATTTAATGCATAATTTCATTGTTTAAAGCTACAAATGATATGAGTAAAATCACTCATATCAAATTCCCCCATGCTAAGCAATTGTCGTGTCCTCACGCAATGACAAAATAAAACTATATCTACACCATTATTCAACTTTTGACATTTTATTTTGCAAAGACATAAAATAACTTTAAATATCATAAAACCCAAATAGATTCATCGTCCTCGACTTTTCACTTTTCCATGCCAAGTGCAAAAACAAGATCATTGTTATTATAAGTTGGTAGACTAACACGAATTCATGTGGGCCAATTAATCACTTAGACTCCCTTATTCCTATGTGTATCTCTTATATTTTATTGTTGTCTTGAATGATCACGAGGATGCATTTTTGACTTATTTCGATAATTTATTAGGCCGAAAATAAAGTGAACGATTTAATAATAGTTAGCTAAAGGACAAAATCTTTTAAAACTGCTTCTCGGGACTTTATAAAGTTCATATCTTGGCATAACTCGTTTCGCGATTTAAGACCTTTCTCGGACCGATATTTGGCAATGACTTAATACTTCCAACCTTGAGAGACGTTCACGAAATAATGGTCTTCTCTTCATAATATTTCTTCACTTGAAGTTTTGAGAGATTCATACTTGGACCACGACTTCTTCATTTTTCTCCAATATTTATTTGGGATTTTGATTAACAACGATCCGCCTCCTTTTTGGACTTGGCTTCATTTATCCTCATACCTTATTTTGGTCTTTTGTAGACTTCTCCATGACTTTTTGGGAGTATTTTGCTTTTCGTCGTGTGTCTCGATCCTTCATATTGATTTTTGATAAATGAGTCTTCACATCACTTGAGATCTTTAGCAATAAAACATAGCCCTCATGTCTTGTTAGGACCTTTTTGGACTCGCCAATCTTCGCATCCCGCTTCAATAAGTTATGCCTTGGCTATGAACTCTAATCCATACCGAGCAACTTTTAAACGATCTTGGGCTAGAAGCTAAGTAACTTTTCAAATCGTTCAACATTATTTATTGCAATTAAATTTATTAACCAGCGATGGGAGAATAGGCTCATAATTAACTCACATAAATTCACGAAAGAATACCGAACTTATAATTGGCTCTATCATCTCTTGTTCTCCATATTGTAAAATTCCAAGAATGAAATCAATGGATACTTAGCCTATTAAATCAAAGTTTTGGGTTTTCAAGTCATCTATAGGATCTTGCAACTTCTTATACTTTTTCAAGTTTTAGAATTTGCGTTTTAAAGTTCCCTTGATAAACGAGTTTCTAGGATCAATTATAGGAGCTTGCGAAAAGTTCTTGTTCTTAACTCGTATGAATTAAGACTTTCGCGTTTTAAAGCTCCCTATATAATAGCCTAGCAAAACTTAATTCAAATACGTTAAGGAAAAGCTAAGGTTAAAAACCAAGTCGAGTCAAAAACTATTCTTATTTAAAGCCTACATTTGTGTCAAAAACACTTATTTTCTTAATTAAACTTAAAAATAACACAAAAAATTTAAAATTTTATTGAAAAAATGAGAAAAACAATACGTTTGGACACGACAAAAAACAATTGCAAGCGATTATATCGATTGACTCCCCATGCTAAAACCAAACATTGTCCTCAATGTTTCTTAGCTCAAGAGTAACACCCCTTGCTAAAATACGAAGAGTCTACTGCAAACTTCTAGCATGGAAAAAGTACGCAAATCTATAAGCCGGTTATTAAGTATGCCTCAAGATAAAACGTTAGTCGATAAAAATCAAGGGATAGAAAGTGTGCCCCTTTTTGGCATTCAAAGAATGGAAGATCAAGTGGACCGGCAAAAACCGAACACGAGAGTCTTCAAATATAAGGGTCGTACCTAAGATCACAACACAACAAAACACGAGCACGAGCTTGAAAGATCACACCTTATTAGTTGTTAGAAAATAGAAAGAAGATAGAATTTATGGGACTCCCCCACAAGGCACCTCGTTTTTGTTAACCGAGTCATGAGCTCGACTCGATCCCCGCATTCATTGGTCCTTAGGGAAAGTTTGAAGATCCGGGACAACCTCCGTAGGTATGTCCCCTCCAAAGTAATGTTTCACACGATGACCATTCACCTTAATGTTAGGCCCGTCTTTTTGAGCTAGCTCAACGGTGCCATAAGGGAAAACTTGTGCAATGGTGAATGGTCCGGACCAACAGGATTTAAGCTTGCCCGAGAAAATCTTAAGTCTAGAGTTGAATAAGAGGACTTGATCACCAACATTGAAAATGCGGTTATTGATCTTAGAGTCATGAATCCTCTTAGTCTTCTCTTTGTAGATCAAAGAATTTTCATAAGCTTGATCCCTTAATTCACTTAGTTCATTCAATTGAACCTTGCGATGATCACCCGCGGTCCCCAAATCAAAGTTACAATGCTTAAGAGCCCAATACGCCTTATGTTCGAGTTCAATTGGCAAGTGGCATGCTTTTCCGTAGACCAGCCTAAATGGTGTACAACCAATTGGCGTCTTGTGAGCCGTACGGAAAGCCCACAATGCATCGTCCAATTTATCCGACCATGAAGTGCGATTCTCTCCAATAGAACGCTCCAAAATCCTTTTAAGAGCTCGGTTTGAAACCTCCACTTGACCACTCGTTTGAGGGTGATAAGCCGTAGAAAGTCGACGAGTGACACCATATTTCTTTAGAACTTTTGCAAATTGTTAATTACAAAAATGGGGCCCACGATCACTTATAATAGCTCGCGGAGTTCCAAACCTAGCAAAGAGTTGTTTCAAAAATTTCACCACAACTCGAGCATCATTCGTGGGCAAATCCTTAGCTTCGACCCATTTAGACAAATAGTCCACGGCTACGAGAATGTATTTGTTTCCTTTCGAAGATGGAAACGGCCCCATAAAATCGATCCCCCATATGTCAAAGATTTCACAAACTTGGATAATGTTTTGAGGCATTTCATCCCTTTGTGAGTTCTTTCCTTGACGTTGACAAGCATCACAAGTCTTGATCAAGTCTTGGGCATCACGATATATGGAAGGCCAAAAGAAGCCGGCATCAAAGACTTTCTTCGCGGTGGAGTTAGCACCATGATGTCCCCCGGTGGGTCCCTCATGACAAGATTTAAGGATATCTTGAGCTTCTTTGCCAAACACGCACCTACGAATCACTTGATCCGCGCACACACGAAACAAATAGGGGTCGTCCCAAAAGTAATAGGAGATGTCCTTGAAAAACTTTCGTTTTTGTTGGGACGACATACCCTTGATCACAAACTTCCCCGCATGGTAATTTGCGATATCCGCAAACCATGGGGTACTATCATCACCACGAAAAGTAATCATACCAAGCGTCTCGAGAGGAAATGTTTCATTGATTTCCTTATTCTCTCGATCGCTTTGGTGGGGATTCTCAAGTCGGGATAAATGATCAGCCGCGAGATTCTCGGATCCTTTTTTGTCTAGAATTTGAACATTAAATTCTTGAAGGAGGAGAATCCACCGGAGCAACCTCGGCTTAGCATCTTGTTTATTAAAAAGGTATTTGATAGCCGAGTGGTCCGTATACAATATGGTTTGACACAAGACGAGATATGGTCTAAACTTTTCAAAAGCATACACAACGACAAGAAACTCCTTTTCCGTTGTAGTGTACTTTGTTTGAGCATCCGTCATAGTCTTACTTGCATAGTGTATAGGCAAGAAGTGTTTTAGCTTACGTTGCCCCAAAACCGCACCTACCGCATAATCACTAGCATCACACATAATTTCAAAAGGTAGATCCCAATCCGGGGCAACTAAGATTAGAGATTCGGTTAACTTCTTTTTAAGCATCTCAAAGGCTTGAATACACTCATCCGAAAAGATGAAAGGAGTCTCTTTTTCCAAAAGATGGGTCATAGGCTGAGCTATCTTAGAGAAGTCTTGTATAAAATGACGATAGAAGCCGGCATGGCCGAGAAAACTCCTTACTCCCTTAACGGTGGTGGGTGGAGGCAATTTGGCAATCACGTCGATTTTAGCCCTATCAACCTCAATACCGGCCTTAGAGATCTTATGTCCTAACACAATTCCCTCTTTGCACATGAAGTGACATTTTTCATAATTAAGCACAAGATTTGTTTCCTCACAACGTTGCAACATTCTTTCAAGGTTAGAGAGACATAAAGTGAAAGAATCCCCAAAAACCGAAAAGTCATCCATGAAGACTTCCATGGTTTTCTCGATCATATCATGGAAAATGGCCGTCATGCACCTTTGGAACGTCCCCGGAGCATTGCATAGTCCAAAAGGCATGCGACGATAGGCAAATGTTCCATAAGGACAAGTGAATGTGGTCTTTTCTTGATCACGAGGGTCAATGGGGATTTGGAAATAGCCGGAAAATCCATCCAAAAAGCAATAGAATTCATTACCCGCTAGTCTCTCTAACATTTGATCCATAAAAGGTAATGGAAAATGATCCTTCCTAGTGGCATCATTAAGCTTCCTATAGTCAATACAAACACGCCAACTGGTCACAAGTCTAGTAGGAATCAATTCATTATCCTCATTAGTAACAACCGTCATTCCTCCTTTCTTTGGAACACAATGCACGGGGCTAACCCATGGACTATCCGAGATAGGGTAGATCATTCCGGCGTCTAGAAGTTTAGTGACTTCCTTTTTGATCACCTCATAAATCTTTGGATTGACCCTTCTTTGATGTTGGATAGCGGGTTTATAATCGTCCTCCATTATAATTTTATGAGTACAAAATTTGGGATCTATACCCTTAATGTCGGAGATTTTCCATGCAATGGCCCGTTTATGTTTCTTAAGCACTTTGATAAGTTCATCCTTTTCATTTTCCTTTAATCCCTTAGCAATTATCACCGGTAACTTATCCGTTCCTTCAAGAAAAGCATACTCCAAATGAGTGGGTAATTCCTTAAGTTCTAATTCGGGTGCTTCCTCAATAGATGTTTTCACTTTAGTTTCATTAACACTCACAACTTTTAGTTCCATAGGTGGTGATTCAAAAGGATCCATATTCAAAAAATTTTCAATCAACGCAATATCTCCCTCGGGATCAAAATTCTCAAAATCAAACTCACTAGGATCAAATGGTGTGCTAAGGTAATCATCAATTTCCTTCTCGATTTTTGAATAACCATTATTCTCAAGCTCTTCAAGAACGAAGTCACCTCCCTCAAATGGAGTGAGTGGAGGCTTAGCCGAAGAGATAATAGGATTCGATGAAGTGGGATTGCCACTTTTAGAAGTATCCGAAAAGCCAAGCATATCTTGCGAAGCCTCTCTACTAGCAACATCAATCACATCGACTTGATTGATTGATTCCTCGTCGTCTTCGGAAGAAAACTTCGAGATGTTACCAACATTAAGAGTGATACTTTCATCGTCAAAACGTAAAGTCAATTTTCCCTCTCTTATGTCAACTAAAGAACTACCCGTATTTAAAAACGGTCGTCCCAAAATAAGAGGCACTCGAGAATTTTCCGGATAATCACAAATCACAAAATCCACCGGAAAAATGAGCTTTCCTACTTTGACTAATACGTCCTCGGCTATACCTTTTGGAAAGGCGATCGATCGATCCGCTAGCTCGATAGTCATCTTAGTAGGTGAAAGCTCGGGAAGTGATAACCTTTTCCATACGGAAAGAGGCATCAAGTTAATGGTAGCGCCAAGATCGGCTAATGCTAAGCATTCTACCATATTAGGGAAATCACATGGTATCAAAAATTGACCGGGGTCTCCAAGCTTTTTGGGAAACTTTTTAGAGAGAACCACGGAACAACTTTCATTTAAGGATGTAGACACTTCAACTAATTTCTCCTTATCGTTCATCAACCTTTTAATTGTAGAAGCAAATTTAGGCATGCTAAGCAATGCATCCGCGAACTAAGATTAATATACATTTTCTTAAACACATCTAGAAACGTAAAAACTTGAGCATTGGTCTTTTGGCGGAGCTTCTCTTTGTTAAGTCTCGAAGGGTAGGGTAGTGTGGGTTTGGTCTTCGGAAGCTCGGGTTCCGAAATAGGCAATTGGTCTACCTTTGGTGGAATAGGAATTTCCTTTTCTTTAACCACCTCGGGTTCTTGCTCCACTTCCCTCACCGGAGAGGTACTCACATGTGGAAGCAAAGGTCCGTCTAAAGCTTTCCCACTACGTGTGGTTATGGCTTTCATCTCACCCTTCGGGTTTGGAATGGTGTTGCTAGGTAAGCCACCCGAAGACGAGGAAGGTTTAGTCATAAAGGATTCAAACATTGAAAGCAATTTATTTTGACCTTGTTCCATACTTTGTTGCATTCGATTTTGACTTTGTTCAAACATTTGCTCAAATCTTTGTTCAATCCTTTGTTGATTAAGCTCAATCTTGTTATTTTGCCCTTTAATCGTATTTTGAAACTCATTTTTCAAAGTTGCCATTTGTCCTTGAATGTTATTTTGAAAAGCTTTTAAACTTTCCTCGTTAATGTAGCTTGACAAATCATTTTGATTATGGCTTTGAAAACTTTGATTGTTTCGATTAGCATTAAAACCATTTCCTTGATTAAAATTCCCTTGGTTACCACGGTTAAAATTATTCCCATTATTACCATTGTTGTACCTATTTTGAACCGGTGGAAAACCCGGTGGAGCAACATAGTTTTGACGAGGAACTTGACCGTTGGAGCCATAAGTTCCCGTCGCGGCAAAAGCATTAGCTTGATCAAAACCCGTGTTTAAACAAGCATAATTAGGATGTGCTCCACCACATGATACACAAAAACTCTCAACCATATTAATGGATCCATGAGGATTCTTCCTAAGCTCATTCAAAATTGTGTCAATCTTAGAGTCCAATCTAGCAATCTCGTGATTAGATGAATTCACATTGGAAACAACCGGTGTGTTTCGTGAATATTGTGCTCTAGACTTATCCTCAATTATTCTCCACGCGTCTCTCGGTGTTTTTCTTAAAAGATTACCACCCGCGGCGGCATTTAAAGAATCTTGTTCAATCATATTTAGCCCATTATAAAAAGTATTTATTTGATGCAATTTTGAGAAACCGTGGTGTGGACATTGTCTCAACAAATCTTTAAATCTCTCCCAAGCAACCCCAAACGATTCATGCACTTTTTGTTCGAATCTAGTGATCTCATTTTTAAAGTTTGTTGTCTTGGACGGTGGAAAGAAATAATTCATAAACTTTGACACTAAATCATCCCAAGTTAAGATCGAACCCGGTGGTTCTTTCTCATACCAAAGCTTAGCATTACCCTCGAGCGAGTACGGAAAAAGCATGAGCTTAATCACGTCATTCGGCACATCTCTAAACTTGAGAGTCGAGGTAATTCGATTAAAATTCCGTATGTGAGAATGCGGACTATCGATCTCATTGCCACGAAATGGGTCGGCACGAATGAGCGATACAAGATCCGTCTTAATCTCAAAATGATCCGCCAAAATAGCCGGCACAACGATTGCTTCCCCATACCCTTCGGTGGGTGCACAGATCAATTCCTCCATTGTTCGGTTATCGGCCATCTCTACAACAATAGGTGGAATCTCGGGTTCCACTATTCGTTGTTGACGATTTCTATTTCTACGAGGAATATTTTCAAGCCTATTAAAATCAATCACAAGACGAGAAGAACGTAAATGCATACACTACAAAGACGAGAATTTAGAGGATTGAAGAAAAGAAATTAGACAAGAAAGAAGATTATTTTTGGTATTTTTTATTTGGTATTGCTCAATCAAAAATGATCGATAAAAACAAGGAATAAGGATAAATACTATGGAAGTAAATTACCCTCGGTCGACTTTGAAACGATAGGTGAAAACCTAAACGTCTCGAGGTTCAATAAGTAAACAACAAAAAATAAGATTTATTACTACTTGATTCGGCAAACCAATAATAGGTCGTCCCTCTCAATATACGCACAAGCAAGCGGGGAAACGAGGTGGCACTAAGCACTTAAAAACCTTTTTCCTTAGACGGCCTTTTATAGCACGTCTCCTTATACCCACCTTATAGTTTGTATAAATCGAGTTCAAACTTCTTATTAGTATTTATCTATTTTGCCTTTATTTTTGTTTTGGGTTCGAATACAATAGCTAGGTGATGAAATCCCAACTAAGGCTTATTTGAAAAGTATTTAAAATTGTTGTTCTACGTAATACAATATATTATTCACAAAAAACGAGAAAAACGATACATACTACTTAATAGAAAAATAACAAAACTTTCCGAGGACGGAAAGGGTCTTCAAATCCACGATCAACAAATCTCCACAAAAGACGAATCGTACACAAGATCCCCGGCAGCGGCGCCAAAATTTTTGATGTGAGTGGATGTGTATAGTGATAATTTGGATACGTTATAGGGTAAATTAGAAAATTACCTTTAGGAAAAAGTAATAGACTAATAATACCAATGACGAATTCAATTAAACACGTGAGTGAGTCGATTTCGTTGTACACGAAGATCTTATGAATTTGAGACGTTTTGCTTTGATTTAGACAATCGATTTGAATTGGTTTGTGTTTTTTAAACTACAATTAAATTCTACAAATTTTAAGCTATTTAAAATTACCCTAAAGTGCATGAATCGTAAACCCGCCTATTAAAAATTTTAACAAACAATTAATAACTTAAAAATAAAACTGATTAAAAATTAAACTAATTTATACTCTAAAAACTAAATTCTACTTAATGAAATAACTTTTAAACTTTACTTTATCATTTAAAATTACTTTAAACAAATTATTTAAAAACTATATTTATTAAAATCTAAAGTTATAAAATTTTAATTAATTTAAATCTAAACTAATTAAACTATTTAAATAAAAACATTTTTATTTTTCTTTTAAACTTCTTTTTAAAAAGTATTTAATTTAATCAAAATAATAAAAAAAATGATACGTGACTTATATGAACTAATAAAAACAAAAGCAGCCAATCTGTAATGCACTACATTAATTATACTACTGAGAGTAAAACTAAAAGGCAAGATGCCCTGGTGGTTATCACGTTGGGTGTGTGACCAGGAGGTCACGGGTTCTAGTCCCGCGAGAGACATAATTTTTGGGATAATTTTCTTTTTGACAGGAAAGTAAAAAATAGTCACAGGAGTGACTTTGTATAAGATTATTATGGTTAAGCTGATTAGTAAAACAGCTTTGGTATGCTTATCAGATAAGTTATTCTGATAAGCAGTTACTTAAGTAAAAATGCAGAGATAACCAAACAACAATCACATGATAAGCAAGATACAGTATACTAAATCAATAAAACACTAAAGCAGATAATTCAGCAGAGCAAATCCAAACTCAAACTAAATAAACAAACCCTACTACGCAGCAGTAACAAATACTAAACCATGTAATTCACAGGCCATTAAACGAAATCAAACAGAAAGCTATAAAAACTTAATCCAATTCAGCAGACTCACATAAATTCCCAAACAAGCAGGAACTTCTATAACTATAACCAAATAAGATCTGATATAAACTCAACCTTCAAACAACAAAGATCAGAAATATCTAAACATTAAACAGTAAGCTAAACCGAAAACATATACGCTTACCCAAATCAGCTAAAATTAAATGCACAGACTCATACGTTCATTAAGTTTACCTCAAAACTCATCAAAACTTAAGTTCGTCCTATTAACAAACACCACTTAATTCACTTGACGATATAACAGTTATTCAAAAGTAGATTAACTACTACTACTATAATCAGTCGATAACAGACATTAAAATCAACACAATGTAAACTAAATAAAACAAATCATTAAACGATAAGCAGCACAAACCTTAATCTAATACAGCTATCATCAAAGCTTACCAAAATTTATTCTATTTAGCAGATTTAAAGAACTTATAGAAAGAAAATTAAAATAAGAAGAAACTAGCACCTTTTGACGAAACCTTTGAGATGTAGAACTGCGCTGAGCAGTCTATGAACCGTAAACTGAAACCACCATACCACCCTTCATCGAATCGCCATCATCAACTTCATTCGAACATCCATCTTTTGTTAACATTCTCCAGTAGGGAAAATAGTGGATCCAATTTCTTACTCCATATATCAAATCTAAACTATTGTTTAGTTTAAATTTAACATATCACGTTGATTCTTGCTAAAAAGTAATAAAATTAATTCTCAAATGTTTTAAGCAGAAAAATATAAAACGAGACACCAGTGAACCAAAAGAGTTTCTTATATTAATTTCAGGAAAAAATTACAATATTTAAAAGGAAATTACAAGAACTAATTTCTATCACTAATTTGGCAGAATAACAATAAAGTAAAAATAAGGATGATTTTACACAAGAAATTGGGGGTATTTATAGCCCCCCCAAGGGCATCCTTCTGTGGAATTCGCATCTTCAAATGGATATTCCTTTTTCTTCTAAGCCATTGATCTTATCCTTATTCTCTCTCTTCTGAAACCTCCATCGGATGGCTGTGATGAGTCCAAATAGCACACGGATCGCCAACATGGCATCCGTGTGCTAGTTGTGTTTCTTTTGAGCGTTTTGATTGGTGGATTAGGAGATGTGAGGTGTTGAAACCAGTAGTCTTTTGCCACGTATCATTCTCGTTCCACACCCTATCTTCCTTAAAAACGGGGGGTTTTAATCCCCTTTACTTGAATTAATCAAATAAGTAAAAAGCCCTAAATTATTTAGACTTTTTACTTGCTAGGGTTAATGAATAGTTATGGTTTTTACAGGTTTGAGGTGCGAATGGAGTTGGGGAAGATGATACAACATCGTTTGTATTGATAATAAAGAAAGTGAATGGAAAAATGTGTAAGTGGGTGAGTGGGACGAATGAGTGGGGCGTTTTATTTAATGGGGAAGTGAGGTGGTGAAAAGTAAATGGATGGAGTAAACGAGTTGTTTATTTATTGAATGAGATTTGAAACGTGAAAACCCTAAAGCCCATCATATACTTTTGTTTTCCTTCTATAAGCATTGGGCTTTAAGCCCATCTCTTCTAATTCCCATCCGAATATTATTTTTTACTATTAGGCCTAATGGATTCACATTGGACCTTCAAGCACTTTTTTAACTTAAATGGGCTTTTGAGCCCATTTATCCCATTGTGGGCCCCACTTGGTTCATAAACTCGACTAATTATTAAATCCACTATTGTCGAGCTCGATTTTTGGCTTCTTCGATCTTTTACTTCATTCTCGTGCCGGTTTTCATCGGTTTTCGTGAACTTGGTACCTACACACATTCAAACAAGAAACAAGCATATCCAAGGCATATATAATACATTTAATGAATAATTTCATTGTTTAAAGCTACAAATGATATGAGTAAAATCACTCATATCAAGGCCATTACTAAGTGGCCAAGGCCGACATCAGCGACGGAAGTCTGCAGTTTCTTAGGCTTAGCTGGCTATTACCGTAGGTTCGTGGAGAACTTTTCCCGCCTAGCACTACCATTGACCAAACTGATGCGGAAAGGGGAGAAATTCGCCTGGACTGAAGATCGAGAGAAGAGCTTTGAAGACCTGAAGCAGAAGCTAGTATCTACACCTATTCTTACTCTACCATCTGGTACGGGTGGATTTCAAATCTACAGCGATGCAGCGGGGAAGGGACTTGGCTGTGTTCTCATGTAACATGGGAAAGTATCGCGTACGCTTCACGACAGCTTAAGCCTTATGAAGAAAATTACCCCACGCACGACCTGGAACTTGCTGCAGTCGTGTTTGCATTGAAGATATGGAGGCACTACTTATATAGAGAATCATGTGACATTTTCACGAACCACAAGAGCTTGAAGTGTATCTTCACTCAGCCTGAATTGAACATGAGGCAGAGGAGATGGTTAGAGCTGTTGAAGGATTATGATATTAATCTACAGTATCATCCCGGGAAGGCAAATGTAGTAGCAGATTCTCTTAGCAGGAAGTCCGGAATGATCAACAACATTTAAATTGAAGAGGAAATCATCAGAGACTTGGAGCGACTAGACATCGAGATCATGGTACGTGGACAGCACGGTTACTGGGCTAATCATAAAGTAGAACCCGAGTTGCTATCTAAGATCAAGGAAGCTCAGAAGGATGACGGAGAAATTTGGGCGATAGTACAGAAATTGGAGAAGCAGACATAATTCAGAGTAGATGCAGATGGTATCGTATGGTAGGGCACGAGACTTTGTGTTCCTGATGACCAAGAACTCCGGGAAGCTTTGTTAGCTGAAGCTCATAGCTCCCCATTCTCTATACATCCTGGTTCGACTAAGATGTACCATGACATCAAGCAGTAATTTTTGTGGAGTGGTATGAAACAGGATGTGGCCACTTACGTCTCCAAATGTCTTACCTGCCAGCAGGTTAAGATCGAGCATCAGCGATCTGGCGGTCTCCTACAACCGTTAGATATTCCAGAGTGGAAGTGGGACAAAATCACCATGGATTTTGTTACCGGTCTTCCGCCTACCAAAAGGAAGCACGATGCAATTTGGGTTATCGTCGATCGACTTACCAAATCAGCTCATTTCTTACCGATCCGCAAGGAAGATTCGGTAAGTAAACTCGCAGATACGTACAGAAGAGAGATCACGAGACTCCACGGTGCACCATACAGCATCGTCTCAGACAGAGATCCTCGATTCACTTCGTGCTTTTGGAAAAGTCTACAGAAAGCTTGGGGTACACAACTTAAGCTTAGCACGGCTTTTCATTCTCAAACGGACGGACAGTCGGAGCGAACCATTCAGACATTGGAGGATATGTTGAGGTCTTGTGCGTTGGAATGGACGGGTGATTGGGACGATTACATCTGTTTGGTAGAATTTGCATACAACAACAGTTGGCATGCAAGTATCAAGTGTGCTCCATTTGAGATGTTGTATGGCAGAAAGTGTCGCGCCCCAATCTGTTGGGATCAGGTTGGCGAGCGAACACTTGAAGGACCGGAAATCATAGAGATGACCAATGAGAAGATCGCAGTAGCTAAGCAGAAAATTCAGGAAGCACGGTCACGTCAGAAGAGTTACGCTGATAAGCATCGTAGAGATATACACTTTAACGTAGGATATCACGTCTTCCTTAAGGTTTCGCCGGCACGTGGTGTTAGACGCTTCGGGATTAAAGGGAAGTTCAGTCCTCGTTTCATCGGACCGTTTGATATCATTGAACGAGTCGGTGAAGTATCTTACCGATTGGCGTTACCTCCGCAGCTTTCGCATGTGCACAATGTGTTTCATGTGTCCTTACTCAGAGGGTACCGGTATCATCCCCTTCACATGGTTCAGTATCCACTAGAACAGATACGTGAAGATCTTACCTTTATAGAAGAACCCGAACGAGTTCTTGATCGACAAGAACGAGTCATGAGAAAGAAGACGATTCCATTCGTCAAAATTCTATGGAGGGATCATACCGAGCGGGTAGCCACTTGGGAAACAGAGGAGTCTATCCGGGCTTCTTACCCTCATTTAATATTTAGAATTCGGGTATGTTCTTCTTTTCCAGTTTACATTATCTATAATTCGGGGACGAATTATTCTTTTTAGGGGGAAGAGTTGTAAAACCCGCACGCTTTTACCATGAATAGTACCCTTAAGATCGTACGTACTAGATTTAAACTTTCCTAATATAGCATGATTACGATTACGTGTTAGGATTTTACGTATTACGTACGTGTTAGAACACGATAAGTATTTACTATGCACGGGCACGTAATAATTATTTGGCAATAATTAATCACGAACATGCGATCATGAAATCATGAACGTAATTAAAACACGAACTATTATTAATTACATATATATATTTATTACGAGCGTAATTAAATATATTAGATCACGGTATTTACGAAACCAGAACACTTAAAACGCGAACACAAATAATCACGAACGTGTAACTTAACAACGAGACACGGAAAAAGGTACGGGTACCCCAAGTGGGGCCCCTACCCGCGGCTACAAGGGACAAATGGGCCAAGCCCATTTGTCAAATTTTACTAAAAGGGAAAAAGGGATTTTTCACTACTCATTTAGTTTTATAGAAGATTTTTAGCAAAAACCTAAAAACCCTCTTCCTTGTTCTTCTTGTGCCGCCACCCTAAAACACCACAAGGAGGTGGTTTGTGATCTTGGATCTTGGAGAATTAGTTGGTGATCGTGTTTTTTCTTCATCCTTTTGATCCACGAATTCGGTAAATCCTTTTTAAACTTTTTCTTTTGATTTAATCTTTTAATAAATCAAGAACATGTTATGTTTTTACAAAAACCTAATAAATAAACATGGATCTAACATGATTTGGGGTTTAATAAAATCAAAAGTATGTTTTAAGGGGTGTTTGTTTTGGCCGCAGGCTACACCGATCCCAAAAGGGTTTCGGTTTGGCCAACCGACCACCACCAACACCATTATGGTCTCGGTTGGTGTGTGTGGGTCCCACGGCAGCCTAAAGACTTGGGGTACCCCGATTTGGTTCGGGGTACGGTGTCGATTTCATGTCCGGTTCATTGTTTTTAATTTAGATCCGGTTCATGGTGTATGTTTAGTTTTTTTTATGTTTATGATCTTATGTTATAAATTAAATTAATAAAATGATATGATTAATTTAATAACATGACTTAGGTTATTTTAATTATTATAATCATGAAATTAATTAACCTAAGTATTTTATATTTTTGACTTATAATTAATTAATTATTTAAAAACCATGACTATAATTAATTAATTAACATGACTTAGGTTATATTATTAATATATAATAATACATGTTTTAACCTAAGTATTTAACTTTATTTAATTAAAAACATGTTATACTTTAATTATATATTTTAACCTATAGTTTAATTTAAATTACATGAAATAATTATTAAACTATACATTATATCATATGACTTAGAAAATAATCATGAAAACACTTAGGTTTATATACTTAGCTTATTTAACCAGCTTATATCTATTTATGGAAACCTTCTATTTTTAGAAACTTATTTATTTCAGGCAGCTAATCTATTTATGGAAACTTATTTAATTAAGGCATCTGATCTATTTATGGAAACTTTCTATTTTTAGAAACTTATCTATTTTAAGCAGTAAATCTATTTTTGGAAACTTTCTATTTTTGGAAACTTTCTATTTTTGGAAACTTTCTATTTTAGCAAACCTGCTATTTTTGGAAAGTTACTTATTATTACACAGTAAGTATAATAACACATGAAATACTAGAAATACTTAATCAGATTAAACAGAATATAAGATAAACACAGTGTAAGCCTTAAAAACAGTAAAACATGGTAAGAACACATAAAATAAGCTAAGACATGACATAAAACCAACTACGTATTTAGTAAGCAGATACTTATTCATGTATGTATTTATGTAGCGCTAGTGATTCGGAAGTAGGATTCCTCTCAGTTCATCTTCTTCGTTCACTGGACATAAGGTACGGATTCCTGTCCTTTTAGTATGGACATTCTTTCTTTATTAGGATTCCCCGTATGCAGCCAACTGTTTTCCCGTAGTATAAGTTACGTGTTTGATTGCTTATGTTTAGTTAAGATTACCTATAGCCATATACATGCATGACCAGTTTCACCTAGTTATGGAGGTACCATAACCATAACATTAGAGGCACTGATGTTATGACTTCACCACGGCGGAGTGATTGCTCGTGGCGTCCCTTCAGCTTTTGGCCATTTATATTATATTTATCATGTGGGACGTATGGGTGCATCCTAGTTACATGTTTTATTCAAGATTTCATGGTGAATGTAGTGTGTGCCTTGCATCCTTCACAAGGAGTTGATCCCTCATACCCAAAAACCAGTATATTAAATTAGAGGCAGCCCCTCTAATTTGAATGATGAGGTCACCCCTCCAAGTATTCATGCACGGTGGATTTTCATGACCTATATTGGCTAATGGTAAAATATGACAAACAGTTTTTATAAGATAAACATAAGACTTTCAAACTATTAAACCAGTTTTACCAAGACTTAACCAGGTTACTCGGGACTTAGTTTCTTCCGCTGTTATTATGTTATATGCTTATCTTATTCATGCTTTATCGTACATCCGTGCACTGAGCGTATTTGCTCAGCCGTTTTCCTTTTCTATGTTCCCAAAACGGCAGGTACTCAGGGACGCTCGTAGACACTAAGAGTACGTGCATATGGACTGGAAGCTATCTAGCCTTCTTTACTTTATGCATTTCCTTTCTTATGATACATTTTCTATGGACATTGTTTAGTCCTTTGCTTTACTATACTATGTTTGTGTGTGATGAGCCTTGCTTTTGGACTACCGATGTTTGATTCCGGTATTTTCCTTTTATGGTCAAGTAATGTTTAGACATTTTTCCTTGTATGCTTTGATGACACGCCATAATTGCATGTGACATTTCCATTATCAAAATGGGGTGTTACAATCCAAATTAACAAAACTAACAATACTAATCAAAATAATCAAAACCCACTTAATTAAATCAAATAAAATTCAAGAACATGGACATAAACAATAAAGCATAAAGATTAAAGATTAACAAGAAAGGAAGATAGGAGATTGACAATAAAAGTAAAGATTAAAAATAATTAAAAGGAAACTTACTTGAAATTAAATGTATTTAAGGTGCAAGACAATTAATTAAATGACATGTAATTAAAGAACAAGTAATTAAAGGGTGGAAGACTAATTGTCACACTTAGCCAACAAAAACAAATGAATATCCTAATGATCTATTTATAGGGGAGGATTAGGGAGGTGCTTAGGAAGCTTCCTCCCCTCTTTCTTCTTTCTTTAATTGCACCATTAAGTCCTTAATCTTCTTAATTATTTGACTTTAATTACTTTGTCTCGGGATTTCTTTAAACTCGTCTTGTAATTCTTCAATAAATTAGACTTGAGTTCTTCGGCTTTTAGTAAACTTCCGTCTTTTGACTTTTTCTTCGATAAATCTTCAGAATTGGTCTTGGACTTCCGTTCTTTTTGCACTCTTGATTTCTTGACTTCGTCTTTTGTCTTTTTCTTCGATAAAAGCCCGTGAATGCCCGTGTTTTCTCCCCTTTTCACATTTTCGTCCTAAATCACAACAAAAACACAAACCACGCATAATTCCGACATTTACAACATAAAATACACATTTTGGCTTGGTTATTATTGTAGTTAAGTGGTAAAAAGGATGGGTGTTTACACACCTATCAATGCCCTAAAACATTAAATGACCATAACGGAAATACCGGAATCAAACATCGGTAATCCAACCTAAGCTCAAAACATGAAAAGTAAATACTGAAGGAAAAGGAGAAAACAATGTCCAAATAAGCAGAATAATGTAAGAAATGCATAAAGTAAGAAGTCTGGATAGCTTCCATCCAAATGCACATGCTCTCAGAATCCTAAGAGTGTCCTGGTGTACCTGCCGTTAGAACATGAAAGGAACTACGGCTGAGCATAACGCTCAGTGAACAGATAAAAAGCATGATAAGAATGTACTGAAAGTAATGGAATATATAACAACTAATGAAACTATGATAGTGATATGTAACACGTGGTAGAACTCTGTATAAAATCTGAGAAACCTGGTTCATACATACTGAAACTGAATTATTAACTATTAAATCTGAAAACATGCATTTACTTTATTTTAATTTGCCAGAGCTTATATAGGTCACGTGCTGTAACAACCGTGCATGAATAACTGGAGGGGTGACCTCGCATGCTGTAGAGGGGTGACCTATAAATAACTGTGCTGGGTGGAGGGATCAGCTCCAACGTGAAAGATGTAGAGCACACACCACATTCACCATGATAACTTGTAAACTGATAAGCCTAGGATGCATCCATACGCCCCACTAAACATACATATAAAAATGGCCAAACTAAACATGAGTGGGACGATGCAGGATATCACTCTCCTGCATGTGAGTCACGACACCGGTGCCTCTAGTTCCGTGGTTACGGTACCTCCGTAACTAGTACATAAACTGATCGTGCTTGTATATAATGCACATGCAACTTATTTAGTTTTTAACATGATTTCTGATAAGCTTAAACACATACGGGAAAAAAAACATTGGCTGCAGGCGGGAAATCCTAATCATGCATAGAAAGGAAGTCCTTACTGAAAGGACGAAAGTCCGTACCTCGTGTCCAGTAACCGACCGAGATCAACTGACAGAAAGTCTACTCTGATTTCACGTGAGCTACATGAATAAGGGACGTGAATAAGTAAACTGATATTCGCTTATTTAATTTCATGTTCTTATTGGCTTTTCATTTATTTATTTTATTTCTGAAATTCTGTACGTAGATTAACTGATAAATCTGATCCTATAATAATTCATTTTAATGTATTATCGTTCTACTATTAGTTATGGTACAAGCGTATTCTGACGATATATTAATACTATATTAGGTAAACTGCTAAAAATAAAAAAGTTTCCTAAATTTGAACGTTTCCAAAATAATAAAATCATATGATAATATTATACCCCTTTTAAATTTTATAAAACTAATTTAATATAATAAAATAAATTTAATTTACTAAATAAATCATTTAAACATTTATATATTTAAGTGATAAATGAGGTATAATTAAATCGTCGTTTTAATCCTTTTTAAAATGTAGTCCCGAGCCTACCGAGATAACCATCCTCGGTCACACTAAATCAAACAATTACTATTAAATCCTGCCTATTAAAATCCGCGACAGAAAATTCTGTCACTAAAATCTATGACTAAAAACTGGGCTTAAAACTGTCAATAAAACTGTTACTACTAAACTGTGACAGATTTTAGTGTCACTAAATTGTCGCTAATCTTATATTAAACTCTAATTTCTGTCCAAACCTTTTTCCCGCTGACCTCTATGATGTTCCCACTGATTTATAATGTTCCCACTGTTTGTTAAATGTTCCCACTGTCTTGTTATGTTCCCACTGTTTATAAACCCAAACGCACCCTTATTGTCTGCTAATCCCAAACACCCCCTGTTGCTGCGTTTTCTCACTGTTTTCGTTTAGGTCGCGACTGATCACAAGAAAAGACCACTGAGACATGATGGCGTCTCATTTTTGTGTAATCACCCAAACTCGACACACCTTTATACGCATTACCCCCTGTTTAGGGTTTTTGGTTCACGACCGGCCAAAGGAAGATGCGCCACCGACCTGTTGTGGCCGTGGCTGGCAACGGCAAACACACCGAGACCTCTGCTGGCCTCGGTTCATGTGTAGCAGTAAAACCTAAACACCCACGAATCCATTCCATGTTCAAAGTTTAGAATTCGTGTGTTCTTGTTAAAAAAACAAAATTTCGAGATATAAAAAAGATTGTTGGAAATACGTTTTACGTATTAAGAAGGATCGGTCACTCCAACGATAGTTCATGTAATAGCTCGTAGTTTAGTTAACTTTCTTTATTTATCAAACAAGAACAAGCCAAGCCTACAACATGTGTAGGCCGGCCCAAAATGTAAGCCCAAGCCCATGACAAGGGCTTGGGTATATAAACCCTCTCCTTTGATGGAGAGGGTGCGTGGTTTCATAATTTTCACATAGTTCTTCTTACTTTCTCTCTCTAGCTTTGTGTGAAATCCACCATCTCTCTATCTCTTTCTCTCTCTAAAAACATAAGCAAGATTTACAATCCTACAAATGGTATCAAGAGCCATGGGATGATTGTATTGTTCATGTGTTTATGTTCTTGATTCATACGCCATTTTTGATCCATTTTCACACGTCCAAATTTTTTTTTGTGTTTTTGATGGTTTTTTCTTGATACAAATCTTCTACATAGTTGTGGTAGGGATTTGGTATAGTTACTTTGGCTAAAAACACAAAATTTTTGGATGTTTTGATCATTTTTTGGCTTAAAATCACGAATTGGTTGAGTTTTGTCCGAGAAAAGTGGGAAATATTCCGATCTGGTCATCGGAAAGGGGTTTATAGTACATTCCGATCAGTGTAATCGGAATAGGGTTTAGGTATTCCGATTGGTATTCAGATTGGGTATTCCGATCACGGCATTCCGATTGGTATTCCGATTTGGTATTCAGATTAGGTACATTCCGATTGGTATTCAGATTGGGTATTCCGATCACGGCATTCCGATTGGTATTCAGATTGGGTATTCCGATCACGGCATTCCGACTGGTATTCAGATTGGGTATTCCGATCACGGCATTCCGATTGGTATTCAGATTAGGTACTTTCCGATCAAGGTTATTCCGATTAGGGTACATTCCGATCAAGGTTATTCCGATTAGGGTACATTCCGATCAAGGTATTCCGATCACTATTCCGACTGATATTCCGA
Source organism: Glebionis coronaria (assembly GCA_025667525.1). Lineage (NCBI taxonomy): Eukaryota > Viridiplantae > Streptophyta > Magnoliopsida > Asterales > Asteraceae > Glebionis > Glebionis coronaria. The sequence goes on from CM046877.1 coordinate 326,692,769, forward strand.
TCACTATTCCGATCAACATTCCGATAACAAAATTATTGATCGATCACTATTCCGAATGATGTGTGTAATTTTGACTTGGAATTTTTGGTTTATTGAGAACATATTTTAGGGGATTTTAACATTGTTTCTCGACTTCAACTCACAACAACAAACACATTTACTTTCTTTCATTGATCGATCAAAGTTTGTAAATCTTAACTTATTGAAATGGAGTACACATCTCTAACGGATAAGTCCATCCTATCGGGTACGGATAATCGTCCACCAATGTTGGTGAAGACTATGTATGAGGAATGGGCTTCCCGAATGGAACTTTATATGTTGAACAAGGAGAATGGACATCTCATTTGGGCATCGGTGCTCAATGGACCATTAGATTATGGTACAGTGACGGAAGGTACAACTACTCGTCCTCGCACAACGGGTGAATTGACTGGAGATATGAAGATTTAAGACAAATGTGATAAGTATGCTACAAACATCATTCTCCAAGCCCTTCCTCCAGATGTCTACAAACTCGTCAGCAAACATAAAGTTGCCAAAGAGTTATGGGATAGAATTCGTGTTCTCATGCAAGGCACCTCGTTAACTAAACAAGAACGAGAGTGTAAGCTTTATGATACTTTTGATAAGTTTGCCTATGTGCCAGGGGAGACTCTCAATGATTACTATATGAGATTTACTCTATTGTTGAATGAGCTCAATATCTATGGCATGACAATTCCTACCTTTCAATTGAACACCAAGTATTTGAACACTCTTCCTTCAGAATGGAAAAAATACGTGACGGATGTTAAATTGGCTAAGGACTTGCATAACACCAATGTGGATCAACTTCAAGCTTTTCTTCAACAACACGAATGCCATGTGATCGAGGCTCAGTTGTCTACACCTCAAGTTCATGATCCACTTGCCATGTATGCTTCTCAACAAAACATGGCTTATACTTATCAACAACCATCATACTTGCAGCAGCCACCACCACACATCTATCAGCAACCATCTTATCAACCACCAATGATGCCATAGCAAGAATATCAACAAAGTGTTCATCAACAATCTTTTCCACAGCAACCACAATATCAGACATCACCATCACAAGCTAACACTTCTCCAATGGGCTATACCCCTCAGCAAGGATATTTTCCATTTGAAGCACAACCAGCACAAGCTTTCTACTCTAATGAACTTCCACCAATCCAAGCACCGGTATTTACTCCAAATGATACGCCAGCTGATGTTCTAAACCATCTCACAGCCTACTTATCAAAACTTGTTGCAACTAGAGGATTTCCACCAACAAACAATCAGCTCCGCACTTCATCAAATCCTCGAGAACAAGCCACTGTTCAAGATGGTCAAGTGACGGTGCAACCAATTCAGGGAAGGCAAAATTCATATGGACCTCCTACAAGGACTGGGAACAATCAAGCTGTGAATTCTCAAGCTAGTGGAAATGGGAGTCCTATTGGTCCTAAGAAGGTTGTGACTTGCTACAATTGCCGAGGACAAGGTCATATGGCTAGGGAATGTACTCAGCCGAAAAGGAGGAGGGATGATGCATGGTTTCGTGAGAAGATGTATTTGGTTGATGCTCAGTCTAAGGGGAAGATTTTGGATTCAGAGGAGTTGGCATTTCTTGCAGACCCAGGGGCAGCAGATACTGAAGGCATCGCAGTCGTTTCTACTTCTAATGAAGCTTATCAAGCAGATGATCTTGATGCCTATGATTCAGATTGTGATGACATTCACTCTGCCCAAGCTGCTCTCGTTGCCAATCTTTCTCACTACGGTTCTGATGTCATCAGTGAGGTACAAACAACATCTAATAATATTGATGATAACCAACATCAAGTTGGGCATGAAAATGACAACCTCGAACAGCATTCGGGGACTAGTAACTCAAATGATGTGGTACCCAATCCTACACATTTGAGTGAACCTCAACCAAATGCTACGATGGGCATGAAATCTTATGCTCCACATGATTTGGTCATGGTGCCTAAACATATTATTGATCAAATGCATATGGCCCTCAGACAATCCGTAGATACCAATTCCACCCTAACTGCTGAGCTTGCGTTGCATAAAGAAAAGGTCAAAACTTTTGAAATGGTCCCTCAAGAAGAGAAAATAACATGTTCTGAATTTGACCAATTTCGTTTTGAAAAGATTGAACACTTGAAAGAAATAGAATCATTAAAAGCTAATCTTTCCAATGAATTGAAAGAAAAAGAGCCGGTTGTCAATGATTTTCAGAAACTTAAAATGGATTTCGAAACTCTCGAGTCTAAAAAGGTTGAATCGGAAATTAATGCTACCAAACTTCTTAAATTCAAAGAACAACAGCTTTTAAAACAATACTCTTCCACAGAAAAGGTTCATCTTTTAACTAAATCATTTAAAGAATTCGAACTTAAGCGTCTTCAAGATTTACCACCTAATCCCGGTTATGCAAAACAAGCTCAGGAATATATTCCCGGTCTTTATGATATGACCATAATTGGAAAATCGAAAGAAGCACCTTTTGTTCGTAGTACTGAGGAGACACAATCACTTGGGGATGAAACTCATTCTAAAATGCTTTCAAAATTCCATACAATTGATTATGATCAACATAACAAAGATCAATTTTCGAAAAAGACACGCATTCGCTTACAAAAGGAATTAGCAGAATTAACAGTTCTTGTGCCCCAAAGTTTGTCAATGAAAACCTTCCTAGTACGTCTCCTACACTCGTCAAAAAGGATTTAACGAAGTTAATTCCACCGGTAAGTAAGGCGTCCGTTAACTTAAATACGGTTCACCAACACTTAGCCGATTTTGACAAGGTCATTTTGGAACGTACGACGGCCACGGCCATAACGGAAGGTGAATGGAACTTTGAGCACACTAGAGCTGCGTTTCGAGATGAAATTGTTCCGTTTGTAAAGAATGTTAAAGCTTGTCTTCGTAATATTGATCAAGATTTGTTTTTGGAAATAGAAGAAGTTAGACGTGTTTTCAATGAAATGGAAGATGCTTATGAAAACAGTTTACTTGAAATAGAATGGGTTTCACGCCATAATGATCTGCTTCTGAATCAAGTGATGTCTCATGATATAGTTTCTGTCAGTGTGAATAAAAGTATTGATAATGATTCTATTGTGCATAATGTTGAATCTGTGGATAATGTCGTAGATAGTACTTGTCACGAATCTGACGCTGAATTTTTAAAGCTTCGAGATTCATATTCTTCGCTTTCAAAACGTTTTGATGAGATTCAAACACATTGTATTTCGCTTGAATGCAAGCAACAATTTATTCAAGAAATCTTTGAAACGTCATTCGAAGGTGTTAATATCGATGATGCAAACTTTGAAAAGAATTTTCGATTGAATTTACAATCAAAACAGCGTCAGCCAAGTGACACAGTTGCTACATCTTTGCCGATAGAATTAGAGAAATCTAAGGAGCTTAACTGTGTGAACGTACTTGAGGCCGCTGAGAATTTTAAACTTGATCAAGATAATCGGGTTTCCATGATTTTGTCCAAAGTTGATAACTTAAAACAGAAAAATACACGACTCTTCGATTCAGTAAACCCCGCATGTGTTGATACCACTGCACAGAATCAATCATTGATTGAACAATTGAATCGAAAGTCGATGGAAATATCTGATTTGAGGGAACAAATTTGTGATAAAAATCTGGTCTTGGCTGAGTTAAAGGAAACACTTCGTACTCTAAAAGGTAAGAATGTTGTGGATAACGCAGCCACTATCTCAGCTTCGTCCTCTAGTGCAATCAAAAGGAACCTAATAGCCGTCACACCACTTAACAAGGGCCCTAGGACTAAACCATCTCAAACTGTGGTCACTAAAGATAAGGCGGAATCAAAACAAGCTTCTAATATTCCCGTGTTGCCTTCTACAGGAGTAAGCACCACTACTAAGGCTCAAAGATCTAAGCTTAAGCGAAACAAGAAGAATGATAGGATCTTGCCCCCATCTAGTAGTCAAGTGAAGAAGAAAGTAGAAGCCCATCCTAGGAATGTTATTTCTGTTTTGAATAAAAAGAATCATGTAGCTAAACCTAAAGGCTCTGCGGTTGTGCAGCGTTCTAAGCCTAGTGTGAATTCTAATTTGAAATGTTGGAATTGCAATGAATGTATGTTTTCTAGTCGTCATGATTCTTGCCTTATTGACCATGTGAATGAGATGTATGCCCGGAAAAATGGATTAGAATGGAAACCGACTGGGAAAGTGTTAACCCAAGTTGGTTGGATGTGGCGCCCCACTGGTAGAACTTTCACTATAGTAGGAAATACGTGCCCTTTGACTAGGATCACTCCCACTAAAGCGAAGAAAGCGTGCTCTTTAACTAGGAGTACCAAGGCTACCAAAACACAAGCATGTCCTTTAACTAGGAACACCAACACTACTGTAGGAACAAAGTGCCCTTTAAATAGGTCTACTCCCACTGTAGTGCCCACTAATACTCCAAAACCTCAAAAAATTGGAACAGTAAAACCTGTAAATGCTAAAACTCACATTAGAAAATGCAGAAAATCTAAGGATAACAAAAATGTTAGCAATTCTGATAATAACATATCTGTATCTGCTAACACTCCGGAACCAATAGTTTCTAATGCATTGTCTACTGTTGTGATTGAAAACAGGTGGTCCAAATTGTTCTCTGGTATTTGGACTCTGGTTGCTCCAAGCATATGACCGGAGATCGCTCTCAGCTCAGAAATTTCGTCAGCAAGTTTCTTGGTATGGTTAGATTTGGAAATGATCATATTGCAAAGATAATGGGTTATGGTGAATATCATATAGGGAATGTTATAATTTCAAGAGTGTATTACGTGGAAGGTCTTGGTCACAACTTATTTTCTGTGGGACAATTTTGTGATGCAAACCTAGAAGTTGCTTTTCGAGAGCATACCTGCTTCATTCGTAATTTGGAAGGGGTTTATTTACTGAAAGGTACTCGAGGGAATAATTTGTATACTTTGTCTCTACAAGACATGATGGTCGCTTCTCCCGTATGTCTTCTCTCCAAAGCATCAAAGACTAAGTCATGGTTATGGCATCGACGGTTATCTCATCTTAACTTTGACGCTATTAATCATTTGGCGAAAAACGAATTTGTTCGTGGTCTTCCTAAACTATCATTTCACAAGGATCATTTGTGTTCCGCGTGTACAATGGGGAAAAGCACTAAGAAATCATACAAACCCAAGACGGAAGACACCAACCAAGAGAAACTTTATCTTTTGCATATGGATCTTTGTGGGCCAATGCGTGTTGAAAGTCTTAGTGGCAAAAAGTACATCCTCGTCATTGTCGATGATTACTCTCGGTTTACATGGGTGAAATTTCTTAAAGCAAAAAATGAGGCACCTAAATTCATCATCGGATTTCTCAAGATGATTCAAGTGCGTCTCAACACTACTGTCCGACGCATTCGTACAGATAATGGAACCGAATTTGTGAATCAAATCTTGCGTGATTATTATGAAGAAGTTGGCATATCTCATGAAACATCCGTTGCTCGCACTCCACAACAAAACGGTGTCGTTGAAAGGCGAAATCGCACACTTATGGAAGCTGCTCGAACAATGTTAATTTACGCAAAGGCTCCATTGTTTTTATGGGCAGAAGCAATATCTACAGCATTATACACCCAAAACCGGTCACTAATTCGTAAACGCCATGGTAAAACACCTTATGAGCTTCTCCATGGAAAAGTACCAGATTTATCATATCTTCATGTATTTGGTTCTCTTTGCTATCCAAATAATGATGGTGACAATTTGGGAAAACTTCAACCAAAGGCTGATATTGGTATTTTCATTGGTTACGCTCCCGCAAAGAAGGCATACCGAATCTACAACCGTAACTCCCGAAAGATCCTCGAAACTATGAATGTTGATTTTGATGAGCTGACAGCAATGGCTTCTGAGCAAAGCAGCTCTGAACCCGCACTTCATGAAATGGGACCCAGTAATATTAGTTCTGTTCTTGTCCCAAACAACCCTACTTCATCATTTATACCACCTACTAGGAATGAATGGGATACGTTGTTTCAACCGTTCTTTGATGAATTCTTTACTCCTCCAACTATTGTTGCTCCAGAACCTGAGGTAATAGCTCCGGTAACCGAAGTTGTCGCTCCAGCAACTGAAGCACAATCAGATACATCTGCACCTAAATTGGTCAAGATATACCATCCACAAGTAATTCTCAACCAACACATGTAACAACTACCCACGTCATGCCTATTGATGATGAAGAGGATGATGATGATCATGATTTGGAATTCGCTCAAATGCGTGAACTTCCATTCTTTGGTGTACCAATTCCCGACCCTAATCAAGCCGGGTCGTCCACCTTAGAGGGAGCTCCTACTACAGTTTACTCCAATCCACGGATTCGTGAACATGACAGCAAGTGGACAAAGGATCATCCTATAGATTCTATTATTGGTGACCCTAATCGTTCAGTATCCACACGAAGTCAGCTACAAGAAAGTGCAATGTTTTGTCACTTTGATGATTTTCTCACTGAAGTTGAACCTAAGACATGGCAACAAGCTTTTACTCAATCCTGTTGGATAGAAGCTATGCAAGAAGAACTTAACGAATTCATACGTCTTGAAGTTTGGGAACTTGTCCCATGCCCGGATCAAGTGCAGTTACTCACATTAAAATGGGTTTACAAGGTGAAACTCGATGAGTTAGGCGGAATATTGAAGAACAAAGCTTGACTAGTAGCTCGTGGATACAAGCAATTATTGGGCATCGACTTTATGGAATCCTTTGCACCTGTTGCCCGTTTAGAAGCTATTCGACTATTCCTCGCTTATGCAGCCCATATGAATATGATCGTCTATCAGATGGATGTGAAGACGGCATTTCTTAATGGTGAACTCAAGGAAGAGGTCTATGTTCAACAACCGGATGGTTTTGTGAATCCTAATTATACTAATCATGTGTACAAGCTTAAGAAGGCTCTCTATGGGTTGAAGCAAGCTCCTCGCGCATGGTACGATCTTTTGTCACAATTCCTCATTACGCAAGGCTTCGCTAAAGGCAAGGTGGATCCCACGTTGTTCATTCAGAAACGAGGTAAAGATATGATTATGGTACAAATATATGTTGATGATATTATATTTGCAGCCTCGACCCAAACTTTATCCGACGAATTTGGGACACTCATGTCTTCCAAGTTTAAGATGTCAATGATGGGCAAGGTATCATTCTTCTTAGGTCTTCAGATATCTCAGAGTCCCAGAGGCATCTTTATCAATCAATCCAAGTATGCCCTTGAATCGCTTAAGAAGTATAAGATGGAATCTTGCGACCCCGTGGATACTCCAATGGTGGAACGAACTAAGCTTGATGCAGATCCACATGGAGTTGTCGTTGATCCGACACTTTATCGTGGAATGATCGGTACTCTTCTGTATATCACAGCCAGTCGACCTGATCTTCAGTTTGCTATATGTATGTGTGCCAGGTATCAAACTAGGCCTACTGAATTACACTTAGCTACTGTTAAAAGGATCTTTCGATATCTTAAAGGAACCATTAATCAGGGACTTTAGTATTCGAAGGACTCTTCTATTGCACTAATGGCATATGCAGATGCGGATCACGCGGGTTGTCAAGATACCAGGCGTAGCACGAGTGGAACTTTGCAACTACTAGGAGATCGACTAATCAGTTGGGCATCGAAAAGGCAGAAAAGCGCTGCAGTTTCAAGTACGGAAGCAGAATACATAGCTATGTCCAGTTGCTGTGCTCAAATTCTTTGGATGAGATCGCAATTAACCGACTATGGTCTAGGTTTCAACAAGATTCCGATGTACTGCGACAACAAAAGTGCAATTGCCTTATGCTGCAACAATGTTCAATTCTCCCGGTCGAAGCATATTGACATTCGCTACCACTTCATCAAGGAGCAAGTGGAAAATGGAGTAATAGAGCTTTACTTTGTCCGATCTGAGTATCAATTGGCGGATATTTTCACGAAGGCTTTAGATCGCGTTCGAATTGAATTTTTGGCCGACAAGCTAGGAATGAGAACTTTCTCGCCTGAGACTCTGAAGGAACTGGCAGATGAAGCGAAAGAATAGTGATGGTAAACTATTCTCCGTATCCTTGGTGATCATCTGTATATATTGTTTATATTTTTATCCACAAAAGCAAAATACAAAAATATAAAACCATATAAAAACCATAAAAATTGAAAAATTCACTAAAATCCAAAAATATTTTTACTTTATTTTTCAAAGGCATGTCTTTTGGTACGATAATATTTACGGCCTTAGAAATGTTGATTAATATCGACACGGCGCCATAAATAGAGTTCGTATAAAAATTGTAAATATTTCATAAAACATGCCTATATGGCTTGTAGTTATTTCTGACTGCAACCCGGTTTTCACATTAAAGTCAAGTATTTCTTATGAAAGCTTTGGCTAACAACGGGAATTAATTTTCTCGGGCAAGGTTTACTTTAAAACCTTGTAAGGGATCAAGTTTACTTTATAACTTGGTCTAACACAAATCAATGTACGTTTCAGTGCATTTATTTGTTAAAACAAGAGAAGTCTTGTTTTTATGAAGCTATCATCTCTACAACCATGCTATCTATAATTGGTATCTACATACTCGACGATGCGACTACTCAACCGACGACTACAGCTCTTTCGATAGAACACGGGTCAACAATTGAGGGGGAGCAATTGTCAAGCATTCAGAATCTTTGATGCCGAACGTGCCAAGCTCACTAACTGGTGTCAAGACAACAATACCAATCGTACACGTGGTGTCGAGAGATGACTTCAGATGTGACGAGGCGACCAACATATGCTGACAAGAACTATTTGATCTTATCATATGCTGTTCTCATCTATCAGGTCCAACCTTGTCAATTCTTTTCTAATATGGTGAATATGTGATCATGTTACAAATCGGTATCATATCTCATACGTTTGATATCATGAAGATAAAATGGACTTGCATTTTTCTTCCCAAAACCTTTGTTAAAACTTTATTAAATCAATTGATATTAAAAACATCGATTGGGTTAATATTTTTAATATGGGGAGAAAATATGATTTAATATGGGATATTATCACAAATGGTTTGACTTAATGTGCTGGCTCATCCCGACATGTGCGAAATGTTTTCGAATATCGTGGCATATGTTAAGGGGGAGCAAAACGGATTTGCATATTAAAATGGATTTTCATGGTGACATATACTTACCCGAAACCCATTTATTTCACGAGGATGAAGATTGTGGTGACATAAGGATGGTAGGATAGGTTAAGTCCTATGATTCTTCCAGAACCGGAGGAATCTTCCCAAGGACATTCCATAGCTAGAAATAGTAGTCCTTAGGAAAGATGGATAAAGATTGTGAACGTAGCTGAATGCCGACCAAGTACTTAAGTTAGCACTGGAACAATCACAACAAGGTGCTAGTTATGACATATTGGTAAGAATTTAAGGGGTTGGAGAATGAAAAAGAATTGTAAAGATAAAGGGTGTAAAGAAAGAAGCCCTCCTTACAACTTTAGGCAGAAACCGGGTCAACACATATGCTATTGAGATCATTTTAATGATGCTCGATATTGAAGATAGACATCATGGACCCAGTGATGCAATGCACAACCTATCCCAGCTAACTCAGATATCTCTCAAAAGGTATTTGTTTTAATCACACGGAGACAACACATTATCTATTGATTTATTCACTCCGAATAAATTGGTATTGAAAAGGTGGCACTCCTCTCCAGCCTCCGATCACTAAAATCCAAAGTGCACGATCGAGTCTAGAGCCATTTGAGATCATCAAATATCTCATTAGGACACACTTTCATATTTCCTTGCTTCTTCACACACTGTGAAAAGTAAGAAAGATTTTAAGAGTCCTACGCAAAATCTTCATGATCTTGCCTGAACATCCGAGTAATACGAAAGTATTTACAATGAAGATGGAAATCCTTCTTGAGCGAATATCAAAAAGCTCATGGTAGGTGACTTGTGCGATTCTTTATGAATCAAACTTGTGATAACTGGAAAGCAACAGTTGTTTAATTGTTAACTTAATTTAAACACGTTCCAGGCCTCTACGCAATATCTTAGTGATCTTGCCAGAACACTCAGAGTGATACCTTAGTGTTCACAGTGATGAGTGGAAATCCTTCTAGTGTTAACCTCAAACAGCACTTGGTAGGTAACTTGCAAGATTCTATATGAATCAAGCTCGTGACAACTGGAAAGCAACGATGGTGCGGTTCTTTATTGAATTTCACTTGTTCCAGGAACATGAATTGACGGCTTCAAATCATGCGGATATGTTTATCCAAATGATTCACTCTTTATGTTCGCAGTCATCTTTGGACGGTCGAATAAAGAGAACGGGCTTACCCGCGAAATCCTGTCAGGAAGTTACTTAATTGAAACTATCCGTCACGGGTACGATATCTAATATCGTCCAACGGTCTTCACCGACCGGAGGTAAAATGCTACCGAATTAGAATGAAATGTTCAAAGCCATTTCGTTCGTGTCTACTTATGTTGCGGCATTTGAAGACGGTGGCGTTGCGGAATCCGAGAAGAAGTCGTCCCCGCATGCTTATACTTTACGCACTTAATACCTCATCTAATTTAAGAAAGCCTAAAAGTTAAGTCTTCCGCTGTATTGAACTCTGAAGCTTTCGAGAATTACTAAGGTATAAGTATGTGGGACGTGAGGTCACGAAGAGGCGAAGATCACAAGTGATGGATGCACGAGATCAAGGCAAGAGATTTATGCTCAAGATTGATATCAAAGATCACATCAGCATGTTCACCAGAAAAGAAAAAGAAAAAGAAAGACGAAGACTACGAGCTCAAGACAAGCATAGTATGCTAGGTTTATTTTATTATTGTAACTTGGGTAACGCCCTTGTTTGGAGTGACCTCCCTTAGGGGGAGATTGTTGGAAATACGTTTTACGTATTAAGAAGGATCGGTCACTCCAACGATAGTTCATGTAATAGCTCGTAGTTTAGTTAACTTTCTTTATTTATCAAACAAGAACAAGCCAAGCCTACAACATGTGTAGGCCGGCCCAAAATGTAAGCCCAAGCCCATGACAAGGGCTTGGGTATATAAACCCTCTCCTTTGATGGAGAGGGTGCGTGGTTTCATAATTTTCACATAGTTCTTCTTACTTTCTCTCTCTAGCTTTGTGTGAAATCCACCATCTCTCTATCTCTTTCTCTCTCTAAAAACATAAGCAAGATTTACAATCCTACAAAGATGGAAAGGATTACCGATACATGATTAAGGATTTGTGATAACATGCTTCAATTCGATGATCAAAGACAACAAACCTCGTCCCCCTTTTTTTTGTCTTTTGTGTCGGCAGGTTCCAAAAAGCCACAACCCTAATTTTCCCTTCTTTTGTTTTCCGTTTGACTGTGGAGAAGGGGTAACCCCCCGTCATAATTTTTCATAAAATGGGCTTTGGCCCAAGTTTTTTTTTTCTTCTTTCTTTTTATTTTCGTAAATCCGGCCCCTTTTTTTAATAAAGTTTCCATTTTTTTAATTATTTTTCTTTCTTTCTTATTCATTCTTTTTTTTCTTTGGCCGGATTTTATAAGACTCATATAGTCTTCATCATTTTTTTAATCTTATACGTACGTTCTTGAAACCGCGTATTTAATATTCTAAAATTAAATACGGGTTTTACAATTCTTCCCCTCTAAAAAGAATAATTCGTCCCCGAATTAAAGATACGACCATACTAGGTTTTATAGAGAGAGTGAGTGGGGCACGTGTCACCCCACCACTGGTCTAGGTATCTTTGTTATCTGCCAAGTTTAGCCCCTTAATTTTCAAACTCCTTTTACTTTGTCATAAATGGCATAAAAACTGAATTCCTTTGTTAACCAAGTTTCCATTTTCACACTTTTGGCCTATATACTTTTCCAAAGTATTTTCAGGGGTATTCCTTGCCAATTCATGGTTCTTGAAGGGTTGTTTTGACATTTTCTCCAAAGATTATGGTCTTGACTTGTATTGTTGACTTTTTGGAGGACTAATATTGACAAGTCATGATTTATGTGGGACTATTCTTGCCAATTCTTCAAAGTGGAGGGTCCTTTTTGCAATTTGACAAACTTTAAGGACCAAACTTGTAATTATGATTATACAAGGGTTAAAGTGTCAATTCTTCAATATTGGAGGACCCTTCTTGCATAATCTTCAATTCTTCAAGGGTTTTTCTTGGAAAATCTTCATTAGGGCTTGGTTCTTTGTGCGGCTTCGTTTCCCGTGTTCGTTTTTGCTTGTTCTTTTTGATCTTTTGTCATTTTCTCAATATCCGTACCTAAAATACACATTGAACAAACACAAGCATATATATGGTCTTTTTGATGATGTTTTGTACATTTAAAGCCCAAAAAGAACGATGAGATCATGTATAAAAGCCATCTCATTAGGGGTGCTAGAGGGAAACACTTTTCCTGTAGGAACCCATTCAAGATTAACAGAATTGATAATCCTACCCGTGGGTTGCCACTTAAGATTGGATCTAGGCGACATGGTTCTCTTATGCACAGCGGAATACTTAGCGGTAGAAAACCTATTTCCTTAGGAATTCCCTCTATTAGCATGGGAGTTTAACTCCTTTAAGACTTTCGTAACACAAGCCGCATGATTTGTCATGAAGACACTTTTCTTGTATACGGAACAAACACCATGTTTGTTGTCCGAATGAGATCTAGAAATCCTAGTTCTTGCTTGTGGCATTATCTTAGATGCATCTACATAGTGATTATTGGGCATGCTATTCGACCTATGTTGTGGCATATTCTTAGAACTATACCTAGAATCACTAGTAGCAGTCTTGTTTGTAGGTTTTGCATAGGCTGATTTGATCACATTAGGCCTAGATAGTGGAGTGACTGGTCTAGAAATATGAGCCATATCAACTTGGGAGGCAACCACGGTCGCGAGGATTTTGGTCGCTCAGATCTAAATGCAGTCGGTTGTCGAACGTACTGATTTTTAGGCGGTTTCCCCAAGATTGATGGTTTATCAAGCTTAGTTTCCATAATAGTGCCCTTAATTTTCCGTAGCTCGTTTTTCAGAGCAGCGATCGCAAAAACCTTTTTCTGAACCTGAGCCTTTAAATCATCATTTTTAGTAGTTAACAAGGTCGTTGACTCTAGAGTGTTAGACCTCATCACTACGATAGTATTATTTAATTCATTACAACGCTGTTTTAAGGTCTCGTGTTTCCTTTGTAAGAGATCTTGGGATGCCAACTTAAATTCTAGAAAAGTAACTTGTTTCACAAAATTATCTTTTTCGTCTTTAGAATCTTGAATTTTTTGATCTAATTTTCGTTCAAGAACAACGTTTGAATTTTCAAGTTTTTCAAAATACTTTTCAAATTTCTCCGTTTTCTTCAAAAGTTCAATTTTGGCATTCTCAAGATCTTTTGATTGCTGAGCTAAAATCATTTCAAGTTCTTCAATCCTAGAAGCAGAATTGGTTAGTGAAGCAGTCATAAAGCATTTATCATGATGTACTATAGCATTCTGAATAATTTCTCCCATTTCGACTCACATCAGATGAATCTGAAGTGGTAAAACTATCACCCTTTTCCATCCCACGTTTGTCATAATTAAGTTCGGAATGCTCAACATGGGGTAGTTCATCGGCATAGACATCATATACCACATTTCGTTGTACCGTATTTGTAGGCTCTTCGTCATATACGGGTATGGTGTCATTATGAGAGATGTCTATATCATTCCCTGACATGCTGCTAAAATCATGTTGTCATGATGCATTGACGTTGCTATCATCGTTAACCAAAGCGGTGTATTTTGAGTCATCCGTAAGACCATTTGTTTCCTCTGACATCTGCATCGGATTTTCTTACTTCCAAGTATCATAAGCAATTTGACATCGTGATCGTTCTTGAAACAAATGTGTAAGAGAAGTCACGTATTTGAACAAAGTACCACGAAAGTCTTGAATCTCTTTATGCATGTCTTCTAGGAATGACTGACAGAGCACTAAATTTTCTTTCTTGGAAACATCGAATTGAAGAAAAATATATAATTGTTTCAAAAGAACTTGAAGTGTAGATGCATATTTGATATGATTAAAGTCTTATTTGTCAAGTTGCTGCTGAAGAAGATCCAAGTTTATCATCAGAGTTTCCATGAAGAAAGGAGCATCTTGACCAAAGACTGCCATAAAGGATGGTCTGTAGTCTAGCTTGGTAAGCTCGTAAAGATGACATTCAAATTGTCGAAATGAGACCTGACATTTTTGTCTTGCTTCTTCGTGCATCTTCTGCAATTCTCCCTCTCGATATGTCAAATTCAACAAATCCATTGAAATTTGATGACAAATGAAGGAAGGATTACGTATCGATCGAGCGATGAAAGAAAGTTATTGTGTTTGTTGTTGTCGATTAACTCCCTTGAGTAGTGAAGAAAAATGATTAAATCCTCTAAATATGAGTCCATGAGAAACCAAAAATCACCAAGGCAAAATTACACACGTTTATCGAAAATCTTGAAAAAATTCAATAATTTCGCAATAATTAGGCGATTTAATTCCGCAATTCTTAAAGTTATATAATTCCGCAATCACAATTATCATATGATTCCACAATATCCTTTAAGCACAATTCCGCAATAAGTGAAGTGTAATGATTCCGCAATATGAAGAACGTTTCAATTCCGCAATACTCAAGAGACACATTTTCGCAATCAGAAGTAAGTTTCAATTCCGCAATACTTGAATTACCACAATTCCGCAATGCTAAAATGATACAATTTCGCGATATTCAAAAACGATTCAATTCCGCAATATTTGATTTAATTCCGCAATAGTGCAAGAATTCCGCAATACTCAAAAACGTTTTGATTCCGCAATATTTGATTTAATTCCGCAATAGTTGATTTAATTCCGCAATAGTGCAATAATTCCGCAATATTGCACTAATTCCGCAATATTGCATTAAATCCGCAATACTGCATTAATTCCGCAATATTGCATTAATTCCGCAATATTACATTAGTTCCGCAATATTGTGATGGATTCAAATCCGCAATGTTGTCTGCTATTGCGAAATCAAGCATAAAAAGTGGATCTTCCTTGTACTTTAAGATTGACGAACTTTGAAGCTAAAAATGAAGCCAAACACCCAAAATTTTTGCATTTTTGAGCGATCCAAGTAACCCAAATCACTACCACGGCTATGTAGATGATATTGGTAAGGATCAAACCACAAAAAACACAAAAAAATTTTGGACGTGGGTTTTTTAGATCAAAAATCACTAAAATCAGGAACACAAACACAAAAACAAAACAATCATCCTATGGATCTTGATACCATTTGTAAGTCTACGTAATCCTTGGATTATCCTTGTGTTAGAATGATCTAAAGCGAGAGATAGAGAGATGAAGAACTAGAGAGAGATAGTAGAGAGAGAATGGATAGAAAAGATGAAAGATTAGATTATCAAATGTGAAGTGAGAACCAACAACAATCAACAACCCATCCTAACATGCTAGGAGGGGGTATATATAGCCCACCCTACATGTGGGCTTGATGGGCTTTATGTTTATATATTAGATCACGAGCCCAATACTTGAATATATCGTTGGAGTGACCGATTCTTCCTAAATACGTAAAAACGTATTTCCGACAATCTCCCCCTAAGGGAGGTCACTCAAAGTTACAATGTCCTAAATAGGCTATAGCTCGTGATCTATGCTAACAATGATGTGACCGAGACTTTCTTTGGAAAAACGTATTTCCAACAGTTATATATATGCCTCAACCAAATACACAAGTCACTACTCCATATTCAAAGGAATAACAAACATAACATTCATAATAATTCCAGAACTGATCATAATAAAAGGGATAAAAGATTATACCAAAGCTTATGATCCAAATGATAATTACAAGTTTTCCCAAATGAAAACTATTCTTGATTAATCAAACTAATGATTACAAACGTTCTGAACCCTTTGGGTGATGTTACTCAGCCCAAAATTCGTCCTAAACTACTAATGAAGAGATGAGAGAGATGGGAGAAGTGTTGGAGAAGTGTGTGAGAAATGAGAGGGATTGCACTCAATTTATTGTAAATTCTGGGGCAAAAGTGCGCCACACTTTTTCAAATGTGCGCCGCACATTTGATGGTCAGATGTGTGCCGCACAATTTCGAATCTAGAATGTTCCAAAAATTGCCGAAAAGTGCGCCGCACTTTTTAGATTGTGTGCCGCAGTTTTGGTCATTCCAGCTTTGTACCAAAAGGCAAAGTTGTAGATAATTCTTTCCTTTTTCCGTGGCCGCTTGAACTAACTAAAACGGAGTTCGTATGCTCAAGATATGGCCAAAAGCAGTGACTGGTGTCGGAAGATCAGAAGCTTGACTTTATTTCTTCGTTCAAGCTTCATATCTTCGTGTTATCTTCCATTTCCTTCCACGACACGTACTTAGAACCTATACATCAAATACACTCTATTAAGTATCGATAGTTCACATAATTAACCTAAATATATACCGATAACGCACATCTAAACATGTATAATTTGGGTGTTATCAAATTCCTCCACACTTAGCTATTGCTTGCCCTCGAGCAATCAAAGCGAGAAAACAAGATTAGATTTTAAAAGCATAAGCACCGGTATGAAGCATGATAGGAAAATGATAAATTTTCTAAGTAGCAAAAGCAAACGACACAATAATTTCAGCACCTCACATGGGAATAGTGTTTAGATTTGAATTCACACAATGTCACTCACAAGGGTTAATGTAAGATAACACTCAAATAGCACATACATAAAATAGATAGCTACCATAGGCTTGTATGAGACACATAAACATAACCGTTGCGGCGTGAGCACCAGATAAATTTTCAAAGAGGCAAAATGTGATAATGATGAGGGTTTAGTAACACAATACGCCTTGTCAAAGTCGTATAATCAATAACACTACAATACTTTATTTTTTTTCTTTCTTTCTTTTTTTCACTTTTTTTTCTTTACATACTTTTTTTATTACACAACATACACGACTTGACAACGAAAGGCATAAACACAGGGATAACGGCACAATGGATAATATAGCACATAAGTACAAGTGCAACATATTTTAGCAAGCCAGTGTAGCTCGACTAAAATGATATACAAGGGATTTTTTTTGCCTCCTCTCAAAGATATCTATAAATTAACTTCACTGCGGTTTAGTAAATGATAATCAAGCACAAGTTCTGAAGCACACTAAATTATCGGCTTTCACACAAAATAGAGAAATATAAAGGCTAGCTTTTTCTCAAATATTTGGTGGATGTTTTGTGCTTAGTTATAGTGTCAATCAATGAGATTTTTTCTTTGCTAAAAACACTTTATTTATTTACAAAACATCTTTATATTTATTATTTTTTTGAAAATATTTTTCATGTGGAGAAAATTGATTTATTATTTTTATTTTTCCTATTTGTCCCACCTCCACACTTAAGGTGAACATTGTCCTCGATGTGAGAACTAATAAATAACAAAAATAGGGAAAATTAAGTTAAAGGGAAAAGAGTACTTCCCGGGGCTTAGTAGAAAATTGCTGGACTTCAAAAGGTGAATCCGACGTAAAGCTCCAAAATATTTTCCCTGCATAAGATAGAAAACAAACATACATACACAATGTAAACAAGGAGTTTTTTATTTTTATACAAATCCTCCTCCACACTTATGTTAAAAAGTGGGGGTGAAATACACGGATTGCCACAAGTCCTTTTATTTTATTTTTTTCAATTATATATATATATATATATATATATATATATATATATATATATATATATATATATATATATATATATATATATATATATATATATATATATATATATATATATTATATTTTATATCACACCCTTCACAACTAGTAATTCCTTCACACTTGATATAAAGCGTGCACCACAAAAAATACGAAACATGAAGTTGTACACCTTCATCTCCGTTGAAATGGTATAATACTCATAACCAACCGCGAACCAACTATTAGCAAAAATCAACCATTGAATTTTTATATTTTTTATTATTTATTATATTTTTTTAAACAAAGTTTTATTTTAATAAATTAACCTATCTAGCAAATAATATTTTTTTTATCTTTTTATCATTTTTTTAAAAAAGTTTTTATTTACAAACGAGTCATATTTTTCAATTCGTTTCCCCACACATTTAAGTTTAGGAGCGATTGAGCATATCTCCAAGTGATAAACTATCAACACCACACCAATCCAATCCAAACTTCACCTGCTTTATTAATCTGCAAAAGAGACAAAACAACAAAAAAAACGTAAAATTCTAAAGCACAGTTTCGTAGACATCACGGTTGTATTTAGCGTATGCAACAAGCCTTTAAACCCCTTGGTGTACCGAGTGGACGAGTTATAGTCTTATGAGGGTTTCCAGGGAACACACCCACAAAGTTCGTGAAATATTTTTGGGTACAATAATCAAGATACGACACGTAGAGGCCTCACACACGTCATACTCAAAAATTCAAATTTTTTTGTTTTATAATTTTTTTATATCTTTTAATTTTTTTTCTTAAAATTTTTATTTATTTACATTTTACTAATAATAACACACAAGCATTACGAAATGAAAAATAAAGGAGAATATAATTTTTTTTGGATAAATATTTTTAGACAAACACTCATCAAACACACAATTATTAAAACAAAACGATATTTTTACAAAAGCGAACCGCACAACATCATATGTGCGGCGGTTTTATTATGACAGAAAGCACACTTTTTAGATTTTTAGATTTTATTAATTAAAAACATATATAACCATTCACAAATAAATACAAAAACACATAAATGAAACGTAAATAAAAAGATAAATAAGAAAACCTTTTCTTTTCCGATTTTTTAAAATATTTTTATAGTTCTATTATTATTTCTACTTGTTATACTAATCCTACTATTAGTATTTTTTTATTTTTTTATTTAAGATACTTTTACAATACGATTCAAGTGGGAAGGATCCACTTTCAAACGTTGAGGATACGGTATTTTCGTTATATATTCTAGAAATGGATATTCTTTTGATTTAACCACATAAAAATCCTTCTTCGTTGTTTTGAATGGTTTAGTTCTTTCGACTTTATTTTTAACGATAATAGGAGGTGGCGGATATTTTGGTGTTTTCAGAGGGTCTTCGGACTTTTCACTCCTCGTGAATACGACATTCACATGCTCAATTCGAGCAGATGGAGGAGAAGGTGGGTTAGTCCTAACGGTTTGATCAAAAGTGTTGATCCCAAACTTAGATCGATTAGCTTTGTGTATACGAGATTAGATCAAGTACTACACGTAGAGAAACCTTTGCTTATGAATAAAGTAACAAAGTGTTATGCGGAATTAACACTTGATCTAAAACACAATGATGTTAAACAAACTTTCACTTGTATTAGAATAATCGTGTTGATTACAATGAAAGGTTTAACTTGCGAATACTATGTAAACTGATATATGACTTTAACCTAAAAGACCTTCTTTTATAGAACAAGAAGTCTTGTACAATAAGCTATGAATCAACTATTCTAGGTAAAGATAATAATAGAAAATACAATGTCGTGCTTATCTTCACCATACATAAATAAAGAAACAAATAAACAAAAGATATTCTATCAGTGTCAATCTTCAAGGCTGTCAGCGTTGACTTCTATCAGCGTCCAAAATCAATCTATCAGCGTTGACTTTCTTCTTATCAGCGTTTGGTGATCTGACCCATATTTTATTCCCAACAATCCTCCCCTAAACTTGATATCCATACCAATGATCAAGTTTCTGAATAAAAACTAAAGACTTAGGAGGAATCTTTCAATAACTTCTTATGTTGGTGATAAACATATCTGATCAAGTCCTTGGCCACATCACTCGTATAATCAATCTCCAAGGGTGTCTCTAACATCTTCTCCAATACTTCTTTGGACAAGAAATAGTCAGCATCCACAAGCAAATATTCTGAAAACTTTGTAGAGCTCATATGAAATACACCACAAGTAGAATATAGCCTCCAATGAAGATTACTGAGATCATCTTCAAGATCCTTCCAAATGGCAGGATCTGCTTCTTTTGGACCACACAAAGTCATAAATGTGTTCCAAAGTCTTATTCCATTAGCTGAAGTAGGTGCTTCAGCTGTATACTTGGCCTCTATTAACCTCCATAGATGCACCAAGTCTTCCCTGTCTATGCTTGCAAATATAGAAATAACTGAAGTGAAAGTATGTACCTCCTTTCCAAATCGTCCAACCTTCCAAAATCCACACTCATCTTCATCAAAACTGATAATTGGATTTCTGTCATCTAGAGGTATCACATTTACCAAATCTGAAGCTTCCAAGGGAGAAAGCTTGAGATGTTTCCTTATAACACCTTCAGTTGGAAAATATACATCCATGTCTTTAGGAAATTGAAAAGGATCTCCTTTCTTCACTGGTCTTTGAGCAATCCTTATTTCCTTTTGAATTTTCATCTCCTCTGCAAGCTCTTGTTTTCTTTCTTCTGAAAGAAATTGGTAGACATTCTGTTCTTGCACCTTCCTCCAAATAGGATGTGCCCTATACTCTAACTCCTCAAAAGACAAGGCCAGCAACTTCTTTGATGTCCAATTAGGCTGATGACATCTAAGCAACTTATAGTACAACTGCCTTCTATCTCTTTTGAGCCAGGTCTTGACCTCTTGTGCATTAAATCTCATAATCACCTTTATGTCTTCTTGTACCCTAAGAAGAACTTCCAACCCCCAAATTTGATCTGATAAACTCATACCTGGGTTGTCCATCACCTGGTCTTCCCAAGCATGGTACATTCTGGTGATTTCTGGTAGGTCCCAATCAACCTGATTCTTCAACTCACTCAACCTTTCCTTTGCTAGCTCATCTCCATATTCAAGCCTTTCTGGATCTTCAATAATTTGAATGCTTGAATCTGAGCTATCATCATCTTTTCCATCACCACTTTCTTCCTCACTTTCAGAAACAACAAATGGTGATCTTCTACTCCTCCTCAAATCTCTTTCCACAAGTTGTGCAGCCAACTGTTCATCAAATGCTATTTGTGCTGCATCTTTCTTTGGAATATCTTCTTCAATCAAAATACCTTTACCTTTGTCTTTTGGATCAATAATTGGTAAAGTAGAAGAAGAAACCTGTGTGGACACATCTTTGATAATTGTTGATGGCTGGAATACATCAACACTACCTGCAACTTTGTCAGCGTCCAAGTTGCTCCTATCAGTGCCACGATTACCTTTATCAGCGTTGGATGTGTCAGCGTCCAAACCTGTATCAGCGCCCAATGTTTCTTTGAAAGACCCTTCCAAGTTCTTTGGTGTCATCTTGGATATATCAACAACTGGATGCTTCTTCAAGTTGGTGAGAGCTTCAGCAATCTGCAAAGATTCACTAAATTGTGAACTCTTTTCTGAACTCTTTTCACTAGCTGTGTGAATCAACTCATCCTCCTCATCCTCTTTTTCCTCCCCTTTGGAAGATTCCTCCATTAGACTCCTGCTACTTGGATTCTCCAAAACAGTTACTCTCTCCCTCAAAGCTTGGAGTTCTCTTCCCTGGCTGTTGACAGTTTGTACAAGACTGACATTTTGCTTTTGCAAGCTAATGACAGCCGCCGTCAATTCAATTATGGTCATAGGTTCCAATCTGCCCTCAGCTAGAATGGGGATTTGACCTCCCAAAATAGAATCATGGGGCATGGATGAGGTCTTAATGATGTTGGGACTGTCTTGACCAGCATCTAAGCCTGTGTCAATAGCCCCAGCCTCACCCATTTCACCAGCCACACTTGTGGAGGTGGTTCTCTCTGCTACAAGGCTAGGATCACTAGAGGAGAACACTCCAGTAACCCTTTGGCGTTTAGTCAACCTAGATTGTAATGGGGTAGAAGATGAAGTAGATTGTGTGGGTGTGGGTAGATTAAGGGGTGTTTGGGATTGTTCAGGAAGTGTATCAGTGTTGAGATTGGCTGTGTCAGCGCCCACATTGTGAGTGTCAGCGCTGGGTTGGTCAATGGCCATGTGTTCTGGTGAAGGTGATGGTTCATGAATAGGCTCAAGTTGGGGTTCAGGGCCTGGTTGTGGTTGAGCAGCCTGAATTACTTCAAGCATGGGTTGGGTAAGAGGTATGGGGTCATTGGTGGAGCTCATTTTAGCAAAAATGGTTTTCTGTTGTTTAGGGATCTCATAAAAAGTGTCATGATCCCTAGAACAATATTCTTGTAAATCAAAGACCATTTGCAAAAATCTAGGGTAAGCCAAAGTCATTTTACTTCCCTTGTTTTTACACATCCCTTCAAAAATCATTTTTGAAAAATTATACTTAAGCCCACGTGTTATACAAACCAAAGCACTTGCAATTGACCTGTTTATCTCATTAAAAGAAGTACATTTTGGACTTAAGCATTGTAAAAGGACATGTATCAAATATTTCCAGTCAGAGGGAAATTCCTGCTTATGATATTTATTTAAAGTGACATCAGCAGGAATAGGATAACCCAATTCCCTAAGACCCTGTTCTATTGTTGCTATGGCAAGAGTAGTCACACCATCAGCGTCATCAAGACGCAAAGCTTGGCGAACCAAAGCTTCAGTGACCACCCATGTTCTTCCATGAACAGTAGAGGTTAATGTGGTCACACCATTAGTTGTTGTGGAACTAACATTGTTCCAAAACTGTCTAATGTGTGCGACAGGGACGAATGGTGTATGAGAAAGTGCATACCTCAATGAAGATGCATTTAAAAATGCCACCATCTGTGAATACTGAGGAAATAAAGCATCATCAGCAGTCAAGTAAGCGATCATATTGTGTTGGCTCTTGAACTCCAATGTTAAATTCTTTGAGTTGAATTTGGGTGCCATGATTTAAAGCTGTTTAGGTTATATGAGATGGGAAAAATCTAGGAAGAAAAGTGTTAGACAAGAAAATATGAATACCCAGAATAAAAAGATTAGCCAAATTTATAGGAGAGATGCATGATTTTGATTGGTCAAAAATGAGGCGGTTATATTCAAAGAGCAATCATGAAAATCTTGAATCAAATATAACTTATCTCATGCATTAATTAAAAGTAACTTCTCCCCAAAATTACGGCCAAAGATTAGTCAAAAAATAACAACTGGGTAGGGCCCACTAGGTGTCAACGGTCAAAAATAGCCCATCAGCGCCCAACGGCTATATTTCCTTGTCAGCGTTTGCCTAAAGCCTTGTCAGCGTCACGATTGAACGTAACAGCGTTTGGAGAAAAACTTGTCAGCGTCTAAAAAGTAAAAATACAAATATTTAAAAAGAAAAAGACCTTAACAAAGTAATTTATCCTAAGGGAAATATCTTACAAGTTGATAATAATTACTGGGCGGCAAGCACTGTCCATTTATACACACTTGCATAAGCAAGATAGACACAAATGTCCTCTAGAGTCCCTTGCTAACCAAAATACTTACCAACAAAGTTATTTCATAAAATTCTTTGTAACTCCCAGGTAAACCCATATCCAAAGTATTCCCAAGTCTCCCATCAGACCATAACCAATTCTAAGTCAGAAATGTCTTGGCAGCATGCAAAGTTGATATACTATGCATGCTACAGTGCCTCATGGTTTAGTAAAACTAACCCATACTCACCTGTGGACACAATCTAGAATTGTGATGAGAGTATTCTAAGAATACCCAAGAGTCCTAAAGGTTCCTTAAACCTCCCCTCAAACTATGATACATGAGTTCTCAACAATATATATGAACATTAAAAATTTATGTCAAGATAGGAATATAAATATTCCAACCATCATCCATAAACAAAAACATGTCCAAATAACTCTTCAAAGATCCATAAGCAACTCTGTATCCAATGGCATAAAGCTACCATTACCTGCACATTTAGATGAAAACCACAAAACTAACATTTGTTGCTGACAGCGTCCCGTCAACACTTAACAGCGTTGAAGAAACTCTTGTCAGCGTTAGACCATAATATCTCCAACAACGGCAAAATAACACTTGACAGCGTTACATTTACCTTTGTCAGTGTTAGAAAAATAATGTGGAAAATCTAAATCATCACAAAGACCAATAACAATGCATTATCCTGTACATACTTTTACAAAAATGTTCCAAAACACATATTAAGTGAGATTAACCATTCCAATATTTGTTACCAAATATTGAAATCTTCCAGCATCAAAAGGTTTAGTTAATAAATCTGCTACATTATCATCAGTATCTACCCTATCTGGTTGTATTAAACCTTTCTCAAAGCAATCTCTTATAAAATGATGTCGAATTTCTATGTGTTTGGTTTTAGAATGATGTACAGGATTTTTAATAATGCATAAAGTACTGTTATTGTCTACAAAAATCTTGGTATGCATAAAATTATACCCATAATCCAACAGCTGGTTCTGAATACATAAGACTTGTCCACAACAAGCAGCTGCAGCAACATATTCTGCTTCAGTTGTAGAGTTGGCCACCACTGTTTGTTTCTTGCATTGCCAAGATATTAATCTGCTCCCAAGAAATTGGCATCCACCAGTTGTGGATTTCCTATCAAACTTGTCACCACCATAATCACTGTCTGAATATGCAATAAGGTCCAAGGGAGAATCTTTTGGGTACCATAATCCAAGATCTGGATAACATCTTAGGTACCTAAAAATCCTCTTCACAGCAAAAAGGTGACATTCTTTGGGAGTCACTTGATGGCGTGCACATGCACACACAGCAAACATGATGTCAGGTCTTGAGGCTGTAAGATACATCAATGAACCAATCATTGATCTATAGTGCCTAACATCCACATCCTTTCCAGCTCCAAGTTTTCCCCAGGGGTGTTGTCTGTCCATAGGAGTAGAAGCCTCCTTCTCATGTGGAGAAAAACCATACTTCTTCAAGATTTCAGCTACATACTTGTCCTGGGAGATGAAGATACCATCTTCTTTCTGCTGAACTTGTAAACCTAGAAAGAAGTTCATCTCACCCATTGCACTCATCTTGAATTTATCTGTCATGAGCTTGGAAAATTCCTCACTCATTTTTGGATCAGTAGATCCAAAAATGATGTCATCAACATAGACCTGCACAAGTAACACATGTTTTCCTTTCTTCTTTGTAAACAGTGTCTGGTCTATGGTGCCCCTCTTGAAACCATTTTCCACCAAGTAGGTGGACAATGTACCATACCATGCTCTTGGGGCTTGATGAAGGCCATACATTGCCTTCTTTACTCTATAAACCTTGTCTGGATTCTCAGGATCTTCAAAACCAGGAGGCTGCATTACATAAACCTCCTCAACAATTGTGCCATAGAGGAAAGCACTCTTCACATCCATTTGATAAACAGTAAAGTTCATGCAAGAAGCATAAGCTAAGAAAATTCTGATAGCTTCAATTCTTGCAACTGGAGCAAAGACTTCTTCATAATCAATTCCTTCCTCTTGTGTATAACCCTGAGCTACCAAACGTGCCTTGTTTCTGACCACAATGCCTCTTTCATCTTTCTTGTTCCTTAGAACCCATCTTGTCCCAATTGGTCTCACATATCTAGGACAATCAACCAGCTCCCAAACATCCTGTATAGCAAATTGGTGAAGCTCATCCTGCATTGCTTCCACCCAACTTGGTTCCTTGAGAGCA
This sequence comes from Glebionis coronaria, assembly GCA_025667525.1. Classification (NCBI taxonomy): domain Eukaryota; kingdom Viridiplantae; phylum Streptophyta; class Magnoliopsida; order Asterales; family Asteraceae; genus Glebionis; species Glebionis coronaria. The sequence goes on from CM046877.1 coordinate 326,718,523, forward strand.
TCAAAAATTTTCTTGGGTTCTTCCTGTGACAGAAAACAGGCAAACAAACATGCTTGTACAAGAGGGGTATCAACCTTCTTGTGTATATTGGCAATAAATCCACCAAGACCTTGATGGGATCTTCTTGTCTGAACTGGAGCCATAACATCACCAATGATTTGAGACGTGGGGTGATCTTTAGCTGTGGAAGTGAGAACTCCTCCTTCAAAAAGTCTGGTGTCCTCAATTTCACGCTCCATGTTGCCAATATCTTCTTCAGATTCTTCTTGATCAACAGAGATCTCTTCATGAACATTGGAAGGTCCACCTTGTTCAAAATGAGAAGAGAAAAGCTGTGTAAAAGTGTCTCCAAAGTCTGAACCTTGCTTGTCAGCGTTAGGGTTAACAACGTTTGAACTGTTGTTGTCAGCGTTGGAGCCATCAGCGTCTGAAGTGGTCGTGTCAGCGCTGGATTTCCCTTTGTCAGCGCTTGAAGAATCATGCATGTTTGTAGTTGGTGGTATCTGAACACCACCATTATCTTTCCTTGCAGCAGTAGCAGCAGCATAATACTCATCTGTCCATATAGGAAGTGTAACAAATTCTTGTGTGGGAGATGATATAACTGCTGGTGGTCCATCCTCCTTAGCAACCTGTATACCTGAAACATTACCAATTCTCTTTTCCAAAACACTTGAAGTTACCTTCACAATGTCTGGATCAGTAACAGGCATATAATTTAAAGCTCTAGACAAAGGTTCTAAGTCAAACAACCAATTTGGACCACTCTCAGGATCACTAGGTTTACTTTCTAAAAACCTAACATGTACCTTTTCAAGTATACGTTTTTCCTTTTTAATGTAAACCCTATATCCTTTACTCTGCACTAAATAACCCATGAAGTAGCCTTCATCACCTTTTGAATCAAATTTACCTAGGGCCTCACTAGTTTCTAACACAACTACATGACAACCAAAAGGCTTCAGAAAACCAATATTTGGCTTCCTTCCCCAAAGTAATTCATAAGGTGTCTTATTATGTATCTTGTTGACCAATGCCCTATTTTGAACATAGCAAGCTGTGTTAACAGCTTCAGCCCAAAAAGCTATAGGAAAGTGGGCATCAGCCAACATGGTTCTGGCTGCTTCAATAAGGGTCCTATTCTTCCTCTCAGCAACTCCATTTTGCTGAGGAGTTCTAGCTATGCTGAACTGCCTAGTAATCCCTTTCTTGGCACAAAAATCATCTAATAACTGATTTCTAAACTCACCCCCATTGTCACTTCTAATAATTTTGACCTCATTACCATTCTTCTTTTCAATTTGGGTAATGAAATTAATCAGACTTAGGGCAGTTTCACTTTTCTTAGCTAAAAAGAAAGTCCATGTGAACCTGGAGTAATCATCAGTAATGACAAAACAATATGATTTACCCTTCAAACTCTCTATATTAGTAGGACCAAAGAGGTCCATATGCAATAAGTGAAGAGGTTTAGAACTAGAGTGCACCTGTTTAGACCTGAATGAGACCTTGTGCTGCTTGCCCTTAAGGCATGCAACACAAGAGTGGTCATTGTGGAAAGCCTTTTCAGGCAAACCATCAACTAAACCAAGCCTCACAAGTCTATTAATATTCTTAAAGTTTATGTGCCCTAGTCTCCTGTGCCAAAGATTACTTTCATCTACTGAGGCCTTAGCATACAGACATGACATTTTATTATTTACCTTAATTCCATTAAGATTCACATTATATATGTCTTTATGCCTTGGTGTTCTAAAGTCTATGTATTTCTCATCAGGGAGCTTATAATCTTTGCTTAACACCAAGCACTCAGTATCTGTGAAAAGAACCTTATTTTTGTTATCACACACTTGTGATACACTAAACAAATTATAATCCAGGTCTTTCACCAAGAAGACATTATCAAACCTTAGATTGTTGGTGACAAGGGTTCCTTTTCCTGTGATTGTGCCGTAGCCCCCTCCAAAGTATACCTTATCACCATCTTGAATAGGAGAGAAATTGGTCAGATAGTCTTCCTTTCCTGTCATGTGCCTTGAGCATCCACTATCCCAGTATCCATAGTCATTGATCTTCTTCTGAATGCCCTGCACATAAAGAAAACACATTAGTTTTCTTTGGGAACCCAAGCCTTGGAAGACTTGGATTCATTTGGTTGTTCAACAAGAACAGACTTGGTTCTCATAACAACCCCATTTTCATCCCTGTTTGAATGAAATTCCCAGTTAACCCCAATTGGTGTTGACAATGCCTTAGAAATATAATGAAACCTGTTGCATGTCATAGAAATACCAGTATTATTAGGGTTCTGGTCTTGTTTTGGTCTCCATGTTAAGCTAGTAGAAGCTTTAGACCTATTTCCCTGTGGCTGCAAATACCTAGGTTTGTCAGCGCTGAAATTTCTCTTGTCAGCGCCCCGATTGCTCCTATCGGCGTTGTACCTAGGGTTTGCTACAGGAACCCATTGCCTATTTGACCAAGTATTTGACTTTTGAAAAGGTCTTAGGCCTTGTGTGTTAGACCCTCTAGAAAAGAATGGGGCTGGTCTAACAACTTGTGAACTTTTGTTCACAAAGGTATTGGGTCTGACAGTGTTTGACCTATGTTGACTTTTGTCAGCGCTGAAATCTCTCCTGTCAGCGTTGACATTGGAAGCATTGACACATTTGTAGGCCAAATGTGAGAAGCTACCACATGTATAACAAGCTTTTCTAGACATAGTCTTAGGTCTAGAGGCAAAGAAGCCTGTTCCATGATTACTTACTTGGCTTTTTGGTGACCTAGAATTTCTATACATCTCTGCATATTTAACACTAGGTTTTCTAACATTTTGTTGGCCAAGGTCAACAGGTTTGCCAGTGGTAGGGTGTGTGATCTTAATAGGTTTAGGATCATAGGACTCCACAATTGGTATCATGTTTGGTGTGGGCTCATTTGGACTTTCACACAACAATCCTCCCTTAACAAACAAGGTGTGGTTAGCTTTCTTCCACTCTTCTAGGTCAGTCAGCTTTTGCTGATATTCCTCAACTGGGGAAGTCACTCTAGGTGGAGGAATAAATTCCTCCTCTTGGAATTCTGGCAAGCCAGTCCAAGATAAGTCCTTTGATTGGACACCATAGAAATCCCTAGCTGGTGGTGGAACAACAGTATAATTATTCATCCCAATCCCACTCATATCCTTAGAGTCTCTTTGTTTACTAACACACTCTCCTAGGGATTGTGTGGCCTTATCAAATCTCTGGATTTTAAGACTCACATTATCTTTGTTTTTGTTAGCCTCTTCTAACTGAGCTATCAAATCAAGATTAACCCTATTTACAATATCTTGAACATCCTTACTCTGATGTAACTCATGTTTTAAGATATTTATTTGATCCTTTAAATCAAACTCCATTTTCTTATACTCAGTTACAGTCTTTTCTGTTTGGGTAAGAGCAATTTGATAGTTAGATAATTTGCACCTTAGAGTACTTGCTTCATCTAATAACTTAACTATCTCTTGTTTTGATTTTTCAGTATTTAAACGACAACCCTTAGAACAGAAAGCATCATCATATACCTCATTATCTGATGAAGAGGAGGAGTGTGCCATGAGAGCATATTCAGCATGCTCTTCTTTAACTTCAGCAACCAAAGCTCTGTCCTCTTCCTCATTCTTAGCCATCCAGCTCCAATCCCATTCCCCAACGCCATCAATTTGTTGAACAGCAACCATGGCCTTGGGATCTGGGTTCTTAATCATTTGGCTAGAAGGCTTCCCAGCATCAGATCTCCTTGGAGATCTACATTCCCTCATAAAGTGCCCCATCCTATGACAGTTGTAGCACTCTACCTTGGACTTGTCAAATCCAGCAACATCCTTAGCATTAAAGGTCATCTTCTTCTTGAACCTTTTGTTGAACCTGTTTGCTCTTAAACTTACAAGAGCCATAGTCCACTTTATATCCATCTCTTCCAATTGTTCATCACTTATCTGCTCAAGATCTTCATAAGTGATCCTTGAATCACTAGGCAAAGAAGCAATGAAGGCACACACAGTATCAAGATCAAAACCAGCAGGTTTAATTCTATCAGCGCCATGATTGTGTGTGTCAGCGCTTGAGTACAAGGCGTTGACAGGATATGATCCAGCGCTGACAGATTGGCATCCAGCGCTGACACCTTGAGATCCAGTTGCTGAATGTCCATAGAAGTTCATGGAATCAAATTGGCCTTCACTTTGTGAAAAGAAGGCCATGTTGCTGCTGGAAGATTTGTTATCACTCTCTAATTGCCATTCATTCTCCAACAGCCTTAACTTGTTGAAGATGTCATCAAACCTGGAAGTCTTGTGGGTGTTATTGACAAGAATAGATCTTGTCTCAATCTTCCATACATCACCAAGGCTTTTGAGAAACGTAGCATTCAATTCAGGATCATCAATCTGTTTTCCCATGAAGGCAAGTTGACTTGTGATGTCAAGAAGTCTACTTCTCACACTGCTGAGATTCTCATTAGGTTGAGCTTTAAAGACAGCATACTCATGCAAGAGTTGCTTCTTCTTTTCTTCTTTTGTGTCAGCATTGCCACCATGTGCTACTTCAAGAGCTTCCCAAAGCTCTTTTGCAGAATCAAAACGTTTGTACTTATGCTGATTCTCATGACCTAGGGCATGTTTCAAGATGTTCAAAATTTTCATGTCCACCCTCTTCTTGGCTATGTCTTCAACAGCTACAGCTCTCCCATCATCAGGCTTTTCCACTTTATCAGCTTCTGGACAATTAGGAATAGCTGACCTTGCCTCAATAGCAGCAGTAATCTTTGCTGCTTTATCGAATGTGTTCCCATATTCGATAATTTCCCAAAGAGTGTAGTCATGAATAGCTATGTATTGCTCAAAATTGGACTTCCAAAGTTCAAAGTTCCTGGCATCAAACATGGGAATTTTGATGCTCGGGTTTGAGAAGTTGTTTTGAAGCAAAGCAGGAGGTTGATTTGTGCCAGACATGATGTTTTTAGGGTTTTGAGAATTTAGGGTTTTTAGGGTTTGGTGTTTTAGGGTTCTGCGTTACTTAAAGATCAAAAGTTTCTCAACAAGCTCTGATACCACTTGTTGATCCCAAACTTAGATCGATTAGCTTTGTGTATACGAGATTAGATCAAGTACTACACGTAGAGAAACCTTTGCTTATGAATAAAGTAACAAAGTGTTATGCGGAATTAACACTTGATCTAAAACACAATGATGTTAAACAAACTTTCACTTGTATTAGAATAATCGTGTTGATTACAATGAAAGGTTTAACTTGCGAATACTATGTAAACTGATATATGACTTTAACCTAAAAGACCTTCTTTTATAGAACAAGAAGTCTTGTACAATAAGCTATGAATCAACTATTCTAGGTAAAGATAATAATAGAAAATACAATGTCGTGCTTATCTTCACCATACATAAATAAAGAAACAAATAAACAAAAGATATTCTATCAGTGTCAATCTTCAAGGCTGTCAGCGTTGACTTCTATCAGCGTCCAAAATTAATCTATCAGCGTTGACTTTCTTCTTATCAGCGTTTGGTGATCTGACCCATATTTTATTCCCAACAAAAAGAGACACGAGTTTGAGGCTTCGACAACTCACTAGTTTTTGTTTCCATGTTTTCAAATAGAGTTTGGGAATTCTTCTCGTTTTGTTTCATTTTAAAACTCATAATGTTAACGGTCTCCTTCACAAAATTATTTGCAACTCTTTGACTATCCAAAAATTTAGTGATTATTCTTTCGAGATCGATTTCGGATTGAAGTTGAGATTGGTGAGAATTCAAATCATGAGAATTTTTGTTTTCACAACCATCGAGTTGATTTGATTCATGACGTTCACACATCGGCGTGTCATCGTTCATGTGTTTTTTAGATGCGAGATTACCTTTGAGATCTTTATACTTTTGATGCATTGATAGGTGTGAAAACACCCATCCTTTTACCACTTAAAACAATTAAAAACGAGACCATAACGTGTATTTAATGTGGTAAATGTCGGAATTATGCGTGGTTTGTGTTTTTGTTGTGTTTTAGGACCAAAAGATGAAAAAGGAAGAAAACACGGGCTTTCACGGGCTTTTATCGAAGAAAAAGACAAAAGACAAAGTCAAAAGATCAAAAGTGAAAAAAGAACGGAAGTCAAAGGCCTATTCTGTAGATTTATCGAAGAAGAAGACTAAAGATGGAAGTGTAACGAAGTCAAAGCACCAAGTCTAATTAATGAAGAAATTAGAAGACGAGTTCGAATTATTTATCGACAAATCCTGAGACAAAGTCGAAAATGACGCGTTTCTTCTGAAAGACGTGAAGACTAAAGAAAGAAAGAAAGAAGGAAGCATCCAACCACCTACCTTCACCTCCTCCTATTAATACAAGACCCTCCCCTCATTTGGGAGGTGTTAGCTAATTGACAACTAGCTCTCCACTTTATTTTTCTAGCACTTTTTCATATTTTCATTTTCTTTAATTGTCTTTCTTTTCAAGAATTCATGTAAGTCCTTTAATCTTGTTTTAAATCTTTGATCTTTAATCTTTTTAATTCAAGCTTTTTAATCATCTCATTCTACCTTTCTTGTTTTAAAATCTATGGTTTGATTTGTTCAGTTTTGAAGTTATTTTCATTTTTACTTATTTAACATTTAGCTTATTTTTCATTTAAGTGTTTTCAAAAGTTTAATCTTTTTAAAGTTGATTTTATAAATTTTGTTTGTTTAGCGCTTTGGAAGTTTTTCATGCGTGGCTTATTGAGTTTCTCTTAAAATTGATTTTGTTAAGTTTTTGGTAAGTGCTTATTAGAAAAGTGCTTATTGGTCTTTGCTTATTTGCATTTTACCATCGGAATAGGGTTTATATATTCCAACGGTAATCCATCAGAAAAGGGCTTTCACATTCCGATACATATTCAGATACATATTTCGATAGATTTTGGCACTTTATTTATACCGATACATTTTCCGATCATTATCCCGACAGGGGGGGTATTTCGACAGGATTTTTGTATAACATTCCGATAGTTATTGTTATACACATACCGATAGTTATTGTTATGCGATATTCTGATGGTTTTGTGCTCACATATTCCGACTCATCAATGAATTGACATGCATGCCTGCATGATTAATTATTTTTTGCGCCCATTTTCATGTTCCCCTCATGGGAACACGTTCCCCTAGTAGTGACCCGTGTTCCGTTATCGATCTGGTTTTATCCGAAATTCGTTTTAATTTTTATTCTGAAAGTCAGATATTTTTAGTTATATTTCTCGTCAAATTTTAGTATTAGTATTTTTTCGAAAATTTTAAGTTTTAACTTTTATTTAGTGTCCGCTTTAATATTTGCCTAGTTTATTTTTAAAGTAGGCACATAGTCCAATTTCTTTCTTTTTCATTAAGTAAGTTTTATTTTTAATTCGAAAATTTATTTTTATTTTCAGTTTTATGTTTATTAATTGTTTCATTTTAATGTTTCGTTTTAATATCATTTTAGTCTTTATTTTTAGTTAATCTTTTCAAGCTTTCATTTTTAGTTTTAATTAGTTATAGACAACGACACCTTTTCTTTTATTCACCAAAGACGATTGAGTCACACGTTAAACCGGATCAATTCGATTAGACACAGAGAAAAACGATATTTTTAACTAGCAAAATCTCAATATTAAAATGGCGCAGCTGTCGGCTCTTTTCGTAAAGATTAACGGTTTTTGTGAGAGACGCGTTGGATTTTGGGATCCGTTCACTCGTGAACGTTATTTTTCTTGCACATTTAAAAAAAAAATAATAATAATAATAAATTTCTAAAATCCAAAAACATTTAAAAAATCATAAAAAGCATTTCTTTTTCAAAAGTTTTGCACCAAAAATATTTTCTTTTTACGTTACCTTTATTTCTTCTATTTCTTTGCTTTATTTTTCTTTTGTAAGTGTATGCGTACTCGATCTTCATCTAATCTTGAGCCCGAGACTCGTGAAGACCTAGATATGGCCGATGTGCATCATAATAACATTCCACCGCACCCCAGTGTGAATAATAACAACCATCAACCTCAACCCGACCTTAGTACGATGGAGGAGCTATGCCAACCTACTATTAATGGACGTGGAGGACCGATTGCGCCGATGCGAATCACGGCCCCCGAATTTTCGTTGAAGCATCACATGATCCAACAAGTTCAAAACGCTTGTCCATTTCGCGGATTACCGGATGATGATGCCAACAAACACCTCGACAAATTCATTACCGTCACTCAAATCATGAAATTTCCCGGTGTTACCATGGATTTTCTTCGCCTTCATCTTTTCCCACACACTTTATCCCACCATGCCGAAAAATTGTTTGATCGTCTTCCTAAGAATTCAATTCATACATGGGACGAAATGACTCAACGATTTTTGTCGCGCTACTTTCCACCATCCATGGTAACGAGCCTTCGTAATCAAATCAGTGGTTTCACGCAAGACCCTGATGAGTCTCTTTTCTATGCTTGGGAACGTTATAATGTTTTGATCGATCGTTGTCCTAATCATAATATGCTCCCCGTCACTTTGATTGATACTTTCTACAACGGTTTGACTTTTCGTGATCGTGATACGATTAATGCTGCCGCCGGTGGCACACTATGAAAAGAAGACCCGAGGAGTGTAGAGAGCTTATAGAGATCATGACCACTCACCACAAAAATTGGGATTCATCCGCATCCTCAAGAACAAACCCGGTGGTCAATGTTTCTTCTTCTTCTATTTCCTCCAACCCCGAGATGACCGAACTCACCCGCACAATGTCCGAATTGAACAAAACTATCCAACTCATCACTATGAACCAATATCAACAAGTTAAAGTTGTTGCACTTTCTTGTGAGACTTGTCGCGGTCCTCATTCATACACTGATTGTCCTTCTACTCATGACAATCTGGAAAATGTGTATGCGGCTAAAGGTAACTATTCCACGGACGGCTATCAAGCCCGACCTCAAGGTAATCATAATTTGTTAAGTTATCGTTCCGACAACTTTCTATCCCCACCCGGTTTTTCTCGTCAAAAGCAAAACCGAAACAACTTTAATAGAAACAATCCAAACCAACCTCGAGCTTCTATTCCATACCCACCACCCGCTCACCAAGCTCTACCTCTCACTCCGCCTACTCCATTGACTCAAGAGGTCGAAGCCTACATGAGGACCAATGCAGAGGTGTTCAAGAACCTTCAAAGACAAATCATTAACTTGAAAAGTGATATCACTAAACAAGGGAATGATATTCGAACCGAGCTTATAAATGATATGCGAACCTCGTTAAACAATCAAACGAATGATTTGAGGGATATGATGGCTAGTTTTTTCCAAACTAACCAACCCTCTCCCTCAGATTCGGGTTCTCTTCCTTCGAATACCGTGACCAATCCTAGGGCCAATGTAGGTGCCATTACTACAAGAAGTGGGAATACCCATGAGGGACCTTCCATCTCTTCGCCACTAAAGGAGAGACAAGGCCCGAAGGTCATAATGAGTAATCCTACTCCCCTTCGGTGACTCCTCCCTCACCCACTTATTGTGCAATTCCTCCATTCAGTGCTCCTTCCATTCCCCCACCTCCCCCTTTCATCTCTACACCTTCCCCTTCGGCTCCTACACCGATTCCTTCCATCCCCACCCCTCCCCCTAAGGTTGCTTAAGAAGCGAGTCCTTCTCCTTCTAAACCTTCAGCCTATAAGCCTAACATTACTTATCCTTCTTGGTTGGACAAGGCTAAATTACTGTCCAAGGATGACATTCAAGTTTCCAGCTTCTTGAAAATGATTTTTAGAGTAAACGTCACCATTAGCCTTGTTCAAGCCCTTGCCCAAATGCCCAAATTCGTTAAGATGTTTAAAGATTTACTTAATAAGAAGGAAATGTTGCTTGAGCTTTTTAACACCCGTTTAAATGAGAATTGTTCCGCAATTCTCCTCAAAGAGCTTCCCGAAAAGCTAGGAGATCCCGGATTATTCGTGTTACCTTGCTCATTTCCTCAAATAGAATATTGTATGGCATTAGCGGATCTTGGGGCTAGTATCAATTTAATTCCTTTAAGTGTTTGGAAAAAGTTATCCCTACCCGATCTTATACCCACCCGTATGACCCTTGAGCTAGCAAATCGAACTCTCGCATACCCCGTTGGTATTACTGAGGATGTTTTTGTCAAAGTTGGTACGTTAACTTTTCCGGTTGACTTTGTTGTTGTTGATTATGAAATGGATCCTCGTATTCCGTTAATACTTGGACGCCCATTCTTACGAACCGGAAAAGCTTTAGTCGATGTAGCCGAGGGAGAACTAATTCTTCGGGTTGGAAATGATGCCCAAGTTTTTAAAATGGGGAAGCTTACAAAGAATTCAAATGGAAGAGAAACGGAGAACATGATTGATGTGCTTCAAGATGAGCTTGTTACTAATACTTCGGAACGTACAAAGCTTGATGTCCATGATTTTGTCGTTTACAACAATCCTCTTTTCGAGCCTATCTATGATAATCCACTCTTTCAAGAAAATGTGGATGATTCTGAAGCTCTAATAGTAAGATTTACTAGTTGAAAGTTCGTTTTCTCGGTATCTTCTCGAATTGATTTCTGGTTAATTGTGTGAGATTAGTTGTTCTTGGTGAAACAAATATTGTTGGTTTTGGAAAATAAATGAGCAAGACTTAATAATGAATGACGAGAAATTAAACAAGTTAAAATGTAAACGGTGCGATATTTAAAACTTTAAAATTAAATGACGAGAAATGAAAGGACGTAAAATTAAATCTTGGTGAAAAATAAATTGCGAGAAAATCAAAAGGTAAATAAAGTAAATGACGCAAAATTAAACTGGAATAAAAGGAAAGAAAATAAAAATTCAAATAAAGAAAAAGGCGGGAAAAATAGAACTTGAAAATAAAAGACAAAAACTTAAAAAGAAAAACAAACCAAAGACTGACAGACCTTGATTCGGAAGTTTAAAACTTCCGAATGAAGCTTGCTTCATTCGGAACTTCTAGACTTTCGGATGAAGGTTGCTTCATTCGGAACTTCTAGACTTCCGAATGAAGGTTGCTTCATTCGGAACTTCTAGACTTCCGGATGAAGATTGCTTCATTCGGAACTTCTAGACTTCCGGATGAAGGTTGCTTCATTCGGAACTTCTAGACTTCCGTATGAAGGTTGCTTCGTTCGGAACTCTTGACTTCCGGATGAAGGTTGCTTCGTTTGGAACTTTTCAAGTTCCGGATGAAGCTTACCTGGGAATGACTAAAATACAGAAACAACAAATCGAAGAACAGGGGATGTACAGTAACCAAAGATTCGATCCACAAATTAATCAAAATCAAACAAAAGATAAAACCAAAACAACCAATAAGCATTAACTAACAATAATCAATCAAAACAAATCATCAAAACTAACAAACATAACCAAATTAATCACAACCCACTTGATCAAAAATCATAAAAACTCAAGAACACGAACAATAAAGAATAAGAACAAATCAAACAAGAAAGGAAGAAGATGATAAATGAAAAGCTTAATTAAAAAGTAAGGATTCAATAACAAAGGCTTAAACACAAATTAATCTAGAGAGAGAAAGCATAAGTTTAGAGAGAGAAACTACCTACTCCTAATCTAATCCTAAAACTAAAACTAAAACTAACTAACTCCCTCACAACAAGTGAGGGTGGTATTTATAGGAGAGGGGAGTGGTTGGTGGCTTCCTCTTTCTTTCTTTCTTGGTCCTCGGTCTTTCAGTCTTCTTAAATTCTTCGACTTTTAAGACTTCGTCTCGGGATTTCTATGAACTCGTCTTGTAATTTTCTTCATAAATTAGACCTGAGTTCTTTGACTTTATTAAACTTTCGTCTTTGGACTTTTTCCTCGATAAATCTTCAGAATTGGTCTTAGACTTCCGTTCTTTTTCCACTTTTGATCTTTCGACTTCGTCTTTTGTCTTTTTCTTCAATAAAAGCCCGTGAAAGCCGTATTTTCTCCACTTTTCACCTTCTCGACCCTGAAACACAATAAAAACACAAACCACGCATAATTCCGCCATTTACGACATAAAATATACGTTTAGGTCCCGTTTTAATGTAATTAAGTGGTAGAAAAGATGGGTGTTTTCACACCTATCAAATCCCCTACACTTAACCATTGCAATGCCCTCATGCAATGCTTAGTGATAAAGCAAGGTTTACACTTTCCATCATAATCAACCTACATTGGCCTTTATTAAACAACTAAGGAAAAGATAGAAAATAACAAGATGCAACAAGGAAAAAAACATGTAAAGAAATCTAAGACTTACATTAGGGCTTGTGTGTCATGAATGGTTATCACCCTCAAGTTTCACGTTCCCCATGCCAAGCTTAAAAACAAGATCATTGTTAGTACAAGTTAGCATAACAAACATTTACTCATGCGGTTCAATTAATCACTTAAACTCCCTTATTCCTATGGGTATCTCTTATGTTTTATTGATGTCTTGAATGATCACGAGGATGCATTGTTGACTTATTTCGATAATTTATTTAAGCTGAAAGCAAAGTAGGAAGATTTGATCAGTAGTTAGCTAAAGGACAAAATCTCTTAAAACTGCTTCTCGGGATATCAAAAAGTTCATATCTTGGCATAACTTGGTTCACGATTTGAGACCTTTCTCGGGCCGATATTTGGCATGTACTTCATACTTCATATCTTGAGAGACGTGCTTGAGATAATGGTATTCTCATCGTTCATAGAGTTTCTTCGCTTGGAGACTTTTGAGAGGTACTCCAACTTTGTTGACCACGACTTCATGATTATTTCTTCAATCTCTATTTGGGATTTTGAGATACAACGATCCGCCTCCTTTTCGGACTTGGATCTATTTATCCTCATACCTTTTTAGGGTCTTTTCGGATAGACTTCTCCATGATCTTTATGGGAGTTGATTGCTTTTCGTCGTGAGTCTTGATCCTTCATATTGATTTTGGGAATAATGCTCTTCACATCACTTTGGATCTTCAGCAATAAAATTGAATCCTCATGCCTTGTTAGGGCCTTTTCAGACTCGCCAATCTTCGCACCCCGCTTCATAAGTTATGCCTTCTCTATGAACTCTTATCATTACCGAGCAACTTTTAAACGATCTTGGGCTAGAAGCTAAGTAACTTTTCAAATCGTACGACCTTACTTATTGCAGATAATTTATTAGCAAGTGATGGGAGAAAAAGATCATAATTAACTCATATAAGTTAATGAGAGAATACCAAACTTGTAACCAACTCTATCATTTCTCGTTCTCCACAATTTAAAATCTCAAGGAATGAGACTCGTGGATGCTTAGCCTAATAAACCAATTAAGGTCTACATGGTTAAGGATACTAGCTAGAGTGAACTTGGATAAGTAAACTCGGGTTGAGTCAAAATATTCACAACGGGCCTAATATATCTAAGATATCTAAACTTGCTAAAACCATTTTATTAAAATAAGAGAAAAATAGCACAAATAATGGGAACTACAACTAGGCCAAAATAGATTAAAAATTTTGAAAAATGTCGAAAAACTGATTTTCCGGTTAAAATGAGGACAAATACAAGGAAAAGGCCACTTAACTTCGATAGAAGTCCCCCCTACACTTAATATAAACATTGTCCTCAATGTTTAAGCATGTGGGAGTAAACTCCCCTACACTTAGGACATTGTGCGCGTTGTTTAAATCTCGCTAAGGAAGAGACAACTAAAGAGATTCCTATTTTAATATTGAGAAATATAAAATAGTGAATCGAAAAGAGTTTAGGATAGAACCGGGAAGAAGGGAACACGGAATCACGGTTCGTCAAAAATCATCAAGAGTGTGTCTTTGAAGCTCTAATCCCTGCATATGATAAGAAAGAGAACAAGAAACACCAACGGGGCTCCCACTACACTTATGGTGAAAATAGATAGATAAATGGGTTGCCTCCCAAAAAGCGCTTGTTTATATTAACCGAGTCACGAGCCTGACTCGTCCCCGAATTAAATGGTCCATGGGGAAGCCTCGAATGTGATACCGGGATCAAAGACCTTGTCCTCGTTCCCGGTTGACATCAACAAAGGAGAGGCGGGGGATAAGTCTTGACAGGGAGAAAGGTCCTTTCAACATACGTATAGTATGTGAATTCAAGATCCACGGGAGGTGGGGTGGGTAAAGTAAGCACATTGTCCTCCCCCAAAGACAATGGATGTTGAGCAATCGACAAAGTCGTAATGGTATCAATCATAGCATAATCAAAGTCACCTCCCGGGTCAAAGCACTCATCCTTATTTCCCGGTATAAAACGAGTAGAGTAAAAGTGATACATCACCCGCTTGGGTGTGTACGTGGGAGGATGAGGTGGTAATATAATATGAGAAGTATGAGAACAATTACCTTCCACCTGCGTCCCTTTTTAAGTAGATTCACATCTTTCCACCTCTGGGATAGAAGGTGTAGTGTCATCGTGTAATAAATCTTCTAGAAAAAGTATATCTCCTTCCACATCAGAATACCCGGATGTGTATTCCACGGGTGTATCAATAGCAAGAAACTCATCGATCTCAGGAATGTGAAAACCATCATCACTAAGGAGTGAAGTATTTTGCTTTAGAAATTCCTCCTCGTCGAAAATAATCTCAATATCGTCATCACTCTCCTCATTATTTATAGGGCCAAGAATTTGCTCAGGGATATGGGTACTCGTCTGATCTCGCTGCTGTAAAAATGACTCCATACAAGTTCGCAGCGTGTGTAAAAGCTCTTGTGAATGCGCTTGAAAAGCTGTAGCAAAATTGTTTCTTTGTTCTTGAAAGGCTGTAGCAAGATCGACAGTTGGTTCTTGGTAACTCATCCCGTGACGAGGTTGATGATCGAGTGAGTGCGGTGGGGGCTCAAGATTTTGAAAACCGGAATTATAGCACGGATGTGGCTCATATTTGTTCATGGGTTGAGAATAATTAGAAACCGGGTTTGGTTCATAATAATCCATAGGTGAAGAAAACTGAGGATCCGGATTGTGCTCATAATAATTCATTGGTTGACAATAATAGGTATCGTGAGGACCCCCACAGTTGTTGCAAACCGGATGTGGAGAAAAATCAGGTGCGTCTTGTGGATAGCGATTATCATTGTCATAATTGTACCCCGGTTCTTGCCCGTGACCATACGGGTATCGAACCGGGCACGAAACATGCCAATGAGAATCGCTTCCACAATCGATGCACGGGGGAACATGAGGTGGGTTCAAAAAGAAGGAATTAGTCGAGTTGCACAAGGGACACAATCCGGATTGTGTGTAGTCGATATCGTTTCCACACCGCTCACATGTACACCATTGACAAGAGTTGTTCCCAGATAATTGTTTCCCACACCGGACGCAATGGACATAAAAATCCATAAGGAAAGATAGATAAGCAAGAAGAATATTTTTGGTGCAAAACTTTGAAAAAGAAATGCTTTTTATGATTTTTCAAATGTTTTTGGATTTTGGAAAATTGTTGGACACGAAAAATAACGTTCACAAGTGAACGGATCCCAAAAACCAACGCGTCACTCACAAAAAACCTTCGATCTTTACGAAAAGAGCCGGCAGCGGCGCCATTTTAATACTAAGATTTTAACTAGTTGAAAGTTCGTTTTCTCGGTATCTTCTCGAATTGATTTCCGGTTAATTGTGTGAGATTAGTTGTTCTTGGTGAAACAAATATTTTTGGTTTTGGAAAATAAATGAGCAAGACTTAATAATGAATGACGAGAAATTAAAACAAGTTAAAATGTAAACGGTGCGATATTTAAAACTTTAAAATTAAATGACGAGAAATGAAAGGACGTAAAATTAAATCTTGGTGAAAAATAAATTGCGAGAAAATCAAAAGGTAAATAAAGTAAATGACGTAAAATTAAACTTGAATAAAAGGAAAGCAAATAAAAATTCAAATAAAGAAAAATGCGGGAAAAATAAAACTTGAAAATAAAAGACAAAAACTTAAAAAGAAAAACAAACAAAAGACTGACAGACCTTGATTCGGAAGTTTAAAACTTCCGAATGAAGCTTGCTTCATTCGGAACTTCTAGACTTCCGGATGAAGGTTGCTTCATTCGGAACTTCTAGACTTCCGGATGAAGGTTGCTTCATTCGGAACTTCTAGACTTCCGGATGAAGGTTGCTTCATTCGGAACTTCTAGACTTCCGGATGAAGGTTGCTTCATTCGGAACTTCTAGACTTCCGGATGAAGGTTGCTTCGTTCGGAACTCTTGACTTCCGGATGAAGGTTGCTTCGTTCGGAACTTTTCAAGTTCTGGATGAAGCTTACCTGGGAATGAATAAAATACAGAAACAACAAACCGAAGAACAGGGGATGTACAGTAACCAAAGATTTGATCCACAAATTAATCAAAATCAAACAAAAGATAAAACCAAAACAACCAATAAGCATTAACTAACAATAATCAATCAAAACAAATCATCAAAACTAACAAACATAACCAAATTAATCAAAACCCACTTGATCAAAAATCATAAAAACTCAAGAACATGAACAATGAAGAATAAGAACAAATCAAACAAGAAAGGAAGAAGATGATAAATGAAAATCTTAATTAAAAAGTAAGGATTCAATAACAAAGGCTTAAACACAAATTAATCTAGAGAGAGAAAGCATAAGTTTAGAGAGAGAAACTACCTACTCCTAATCTAATCCTAAAACTAAAACTAAAACTAACTAACTCCCTCACAACAAGTGAGGGTGGTATTTATAGGAGAGGGGAGTGGTTGGTGGCTTCCTCTTTCTTTCTTTCTTGGTCCTCGGTCTTTCAGTCTTCTTAAATTCTTCGACTTTTAAGACTTCGTCTCGGGATTTCTATGAACTCGTCTTGTAATTTTCTTCATAAATTAGACCTGAGTTCTTTGACTTTATTAAACTTTTGATGTTTAGTAAATCGTACACGTTTTAGGAAAAACGTGTATGAGTGGCAAGTATTAAGTTATACGCTTTTGGAAAGACGTAAAACCGAATAAATGCGGGTTCGTTCTCGAAGGAGGTGTGTGTATTAATGTGCCAATATATAAAATAACAATGTTTGGATTAGTGACGTTTTTGGTTTAAAGAGAGAAAAAGTAAAGACGAGCTACGACTACGATTAAACTACGACGTTGACGTAAAACGCGAACGTAAATACGTAAAACGTGACGAAATTAAAAATTAAAACCTAAAAATTAATTAAAAGATTAAACTAAGTCTTAAATAATATAAATAAGAATAAAAATCCAACAAATATATTTTAAAACCTTTTATTAATTAAATATTCAATTTTTAATGTTAATTAAAGCCCAAAAATTAAATATAATTAACAAAATATTTAAAATATTATTTTATTGAACTAATAACTCACTTATATTATTTAAAGACTAAAAAGTATTTTTCCTAAATTTTAAAAACTATTTTTCTATTTTTAAAATGCTAAAAACTATTTTTAAACTAAAATAATTATAAAAAATAATAAAATAATGCCAAAATTAATTTGAGAATTTTAAAAATCCTAAATTACACTAAAGAACAGTATAAAAATGAAAAAGTTTGAAAAATGTAAAATTTTACACTAAAAGACAAAACAGTTTGGAATTAAAACCCTAATTATACTAAATTAATTATAAAAAATAATTAAAAAGTGAACAGTGAATATTTTTAAAACCAAAAATCTTAAAATATTATTCTAAGTCTAGGAAAAATTTTAAAAGTGAAAAACAAATATTTTCTACACTAAAAGACAAAATCAGAATAATAAAAAGTAATTAAAAATGAAATTTAATCTAAAAATTATAAAATAAACAGTAACTTAAAAATTAAATAAACTAAAAAATTAAGAATTAAAAAATAAAAATAATGCAACAAAAATTAAATCCTAACTCCTATTTAAGGGCACAAAAGACAAAAAAATAAGATTGTGACAGTGACCTTTGGTCACTTTCTGTCTTGTAGTGCAAGCAGTGGAAACAAAGACACTAGCAGGGGTAATGAAGTTCCCACTGCTAGTGCAATTTCAATGTCTGGAGGGTTGGGAGCTTAGGAAAGCTCTTTGTGATGACTTTTTCTTGGATACAAGGGCACCCCCACAACCAGTTGGGTTGTGGGGAGTCAATAACACAAGAAATTAAACAAGTAACAACACAAAAATCACAACACAAGGGCCAATTAAGTGACTGTAAAAGCTATGTTGAGTTTCTGATGAACAGTACTGTCCCAATTGGCACAAATATGAATTTTACAAGCCAAAATCTAGCATACAACCCAACCCAATCACATACACTTGATCTAAAACCCTAGAATACCCTATTATCTAACAGATTACAAAATCTCAAATGAAATCTACACTAAAACTGGCAGAATCATGATATAATGAATTTTAGCTTTTTTATACCACTTAAACTTACAACTTTCTACCAAATCCTAACTAAACCAAAAACCAAAGCTGAAATAGACTAATTGCTAGCATAAGGAGTGTGTCTAAACTGTTTTAAACAACAAAATATGTCACCAACTCAGGTTAAAATCCAAATCCAAACACACTCTTAAATCTGAAAATGAAATTTTAACTAAGCAGCAACACACAAACCGAAACTAAACTGGTCCAAATCAATCATAACATGCATAAGACTAACAAGTGAGCAATAACCAATGATAAAAACACACAAATGGCAACAATCACACAAGATCACTAATTATTCAAATTTTACAAAACATGGAAGGGTTCAAGCCTTTTACCTTCCTTGACCTACATCCAGGCCAAGGGGATGGCTGATGCCATCTTCCAATCAAGTAGGAACTTGAGCTATAGGCTTGTGAGAGGTTGCCAAGTAGAGGGAATGATGGGTGGGGACTACTGCAGTCCCAAACACCCCAATATGTCTTCTAAAGCTTGAAGGATCTTTGAACCTGCCAAGAGAAGAGAACACCAAAGTTAACTGTTCACAAGGCCTATAAGCTATCAAGCTAGCTTATTAGTTAAGCTAGCTTATAGCTTATAGCTTAAAGAAAAAAAATGAATGGAAGACTGATTTCTTTTTGGAAATCTTTGAAACCACGAATCTTGTTGAAACCTTTGATAAAAGCTTGAATACAAGTTGAATCCAACCTCACAGTCCACTTTCACTTCATGTGAAAGAAGGATTCCAACATTCAAAAACTTTTCCAAAAACCTTTTTTACACTAATTTTCTGAAAATACTTTTATCAATCAAACCTTTTGGAAACCTTTTAAACTAGTTGCAAAATAAGATAAATATTATACTAAGAAGGCTTTTTAAAGAGGAACTCAGAACTTGTATAACTCAAACCGTTCATTGTCATTAATAAGTTTAGAAATTACACAAAAATCTGGAACAAGGGCAAACCGACATGCTGGTGCTCCTTATATAGTACTAAATGAACAATCTAGAACTTAAAACAATACTGAAACCCTAGTAAATGAAATTCCATTCATGCCCTTGGTCAAATTTTTGAAAATCGTCAAAGGAAGCCCATGTGAGTGATGGTGATGTTGCTGAGCTGTGAAGTTTGATCCTGTGCGTTGATTTGATCCTTTGGGACCAAGTAAAAAGATCCCACCATTGATGTCACTTTCTTCTTTTGTTTTCTTGCCCAAGTGTAGCAGGGGAGGGTCCAACAGCCATGTGGGGGTGTCGTGGGTTGGTATTCGAGGTGGGATAGTGATGGGGGTATGGTTAATTAGGGATCTGCTAAGTTTAAGGGATAAACCCTTTGTTTTGCCGCTTAATCAATTAGGGTTTATGTGACAGATTTAGGGAAATTTTTGGAAAGGATGGGTTAACAGTACATGTTTCCCACTAATTTTAATAATAAAAAATGAATTTAAAAAGTTAATTTATTATTAATATTAGTGTTAAGGTGGAGACATGATGTGGAGGATTGGGAGAATCTGATTGGGCGAGGGGAGATAGTGGGTGACGTGTCGTAGTAGGAGTGGTGGGGATGGGTGAGGTGGACAAAGGTTGTCGGATGGTTAAATAAAATGGGGGTTTGGTTGGAAGGTTTGTGGTTTTGTCAATAATAGCCCCTCCCTTAACAACAGCAAAGAACAATATTTAGCATCCTTAGTCCATGGTATTTGCAAACTTAGTCCTTTCCCAATAACAAGTTAAGTCCTTAGTTAACAATAGCTATGATTAGGGACTTTTCATGTAACTTCTTCAAACTTTGAGGACTAATCATAATATTTCTTCAAACTTTAGGGACCCCAAAGAAATATTTGATAAATGAGGGGTATAAAGTGTCAATCTTCAAAAGTTGAGGGGCCAAACTTGCCAATCTTCAATTCTTCAAGGGTATTTTTTTGGAAATTCAAACCTTGGGCCCGGTTCTTTGTGCGGCTTCGTTTCCCGTGTTCGTTTTTGCTTGATTCTTGTAATCTTTTGGTGAATTCACGATATCCGTACCTGAAATACACAATAAACAAATACAAGCACATTTTGGGTATTTTGACGATATTTTAAGCGTTTTAAGCCTGATTTGGACGATGAGACTATGTATAAATACAATCTCATCACTCCCCCATACTAAACCATTTCCGTGTCCCCACGCAATGCTAGAATTAAGTATCGTAGCACTTCCAAAATTCATTTTATGATGACTTTTATTGAAGACATAAACTTAAATAAACTACTACACGCGTTTTAGACATAATGTATTGTTTTCATCACGATTAAGTGACTTTTGGGATCATAGAACAAGAACACGTGAATGCTTCGTTAGAAATAATTTTGTCGTCCTCGATTTTCACCCAATTCCATGCTAAGCGTGTAACGAGATCATTGTTATTATAAGTTAGCAACACGATCACTTCTCATGAGTGTTAATTACGAACCTAAACTCCCTTATTCCTACTTGGTATCTCTTATATTTTATTATGTCTTAATGATCACGAGGATACATTATCGACTTATGCGTGAATAGAGATTAATTCTAAAAATAGAAACTTAACGGTGTAACCAAAATCATCAAATCAATAATTCATCCCAATAGACAACGATGTCAAAAAATTAAGTCAACAAGAAGGATCGATAAACACGGTTTTATAACGGTTTTGAACATGAGACTTATTACCAAGACTTTTATACGCCCCCTAACGGAAGGGCCTTATTATCTTTGGTTTACCTCCATCTTTTATTCAACTTCGCCATGAAGCTTTTATTATGACTTCGGTCTTGCCTTGCCTTTTATTATCCGCCTCATCGGTGGTTTTATTAGCCAAAGACGTATATCCTCACGCTAAGGCGAATTTTGGATCTTTAAAGCTTCGAAGATTAAGGCTTGATTCACTTTCAATTTGGGCATAGATTTTTCGGCCTTGTGAGCTTCAAATTTTTGCTTAATTTAGGTGAGCACTTGAAATCTTATTATTAGGTGAAGCTTTCGATTATTCGGGTGCCAATACTTCAAAACCGTGACGCTGGCGATACCTTAATGTTTTCCCAATTTAATTACATGGAAGCTACCAAAACAAATTAGAAACCCAACAATAGTGACTAAACCGCCAAATTAATATTTATTAACAATTTATTATGCAAAAGCGTTGGGAGAATAAGCTAATAATTACTACATAAGATCGTGACGATTATGAGACTTATAAATAACTCTATCATTTCTCGTCCTCATTTAAGAGACTTAGCCTAAAAAGTTAAGGAATCGAAGCTAAGTGCTCAACACGCACGGTCGAGTCAAAAATTACTCTCGTTCTCACCATCGGAAAACCTACATTCGTGTCTTAAACACTTATGAAAAACAAGAAAAATTTTAAAATTTGGCCATTTTTAGCCTTATTTTGCAACAAAACGATAACAAAAAGATGAAAATTGGATAGCGTGGTGACGTAAGCAAGGTGAAGTATCTACTCACCCCCCATACTAAAACTAAACATTGTCCTCAATGTTTCGAGTCTAGGGGTGTAAACACCCCCATACTAGAGACGAAGTCAATTGCTTAATCTCGAGCATGGAAAGGGTAAAACGAATAACCTAAAAGCCGTTTATGAATTATGCTAATAAGATAAACGTTAGAACATAAAAGGATATCATCGGATATCGGAATCTCCAAAGGCAACGATCGAAGCTCGAGTGATCCGTAAAACGAACACGAGAGGCTTCAATGATGACGATGAACCTAATGAATCACAATCACAAACAACCACGGAACAAAGGTTGGAAGAGCACAAGTCCCCTCGTTACATTAAACTAATAAAGCAATAATATGTACAAGGATAAGCATGAGAATCCCCACGAGGCACCTTGTTTTTGATAACCGAGTCAAAATCTCGACTCGAATCCCCATAAATGTGATCATTTAGGGATAATCTTGGTATGGTCATTTTAGTGGGGCTTACATGATAAACAAGGCCCAAAAGTACATGGAGTACTTTAAAAACCCGATAAACGTATACCGGGGTCAAAGATAGCGTCCTCATTTTCGGATGAAAGACGAAACAACGCCACTCCAACACAAACCCCAATGGGGTAGAAAAAAAGAGATAAGAAGTAGAAAGGTGGGGCAATGGGTAAGGCAAACTTATGAGCTACTCGAGGTAGACTCACACCAAGCAAACGAAAATATTTTCCATTTATTGCATCGGTGGAAGACCGAGATTTCCCTTTACAAGCAATTCCGGGATCGTAAATCTCGTCCTCGGTGGTGAAGTGTGAGGGAACATTTGGGGCTTCCCCCATACTAAAACCACACCAACCGTCGTCAAAAGGAGTAGACGAGGTGGTAGCACTCATAAAGCGATGTGATGACGGAGTTAAATATGTAGAAAAATCATTTAAAATATTTTTAAAATCCTTTCCTTTTTCATCATTCAAAAACCCTTTATGAAAACCCGATTTAATGATGTCGAAAATATTTGGCGTGTCAAATTAAAAATTAGTCGCGCTAAAAATTCTCACATTAAGTCTTTGGCGGGAGGGGGTGGCGGATTATATAAGTTCTCAAAACGTTTGTCAATAAAGAAAACTGCCCCTTCGGGGTCTACATACTCGTCATCCTCATGAACGTCGATCTCATCGATTTCTTCATCAAAGATAGGCTTGTCAAACCATGGTTTGTCATTCCCCTCCTTGAGTATCTTAGAAACTCTCTCGAAAAGATCACGATCAAGCACGAAACCATCACTCTTTTGTGGGGATCGTTGATAAGTTAGATCCTCACGAATGTGGTAAACGTCATTCTCAAATGAGGAGTGTTGATTAGGTAACTCCTCGAGAATTGGATTCTTAGTGGTCACATGAGTTGGTTCGTCATTGAAAATAAGACGTTCCACCTCATTAAGTTCATCCTCGATTTTGGAAAGATCGACCTCACTCGTAGGTGGAAGTGAAGGCATAAGAGCTAGCTCTCGTTCAATGATTTCCTCAATCTCGGGATCAAACTCATAATCATCGTACTTCACAGGTTTCTTTTTAGGAGAATCAAAAATAGCATGTGGATTTCGAAGTACGTGATCAAGCTCGGCAAAATCGCCATCGTCATCGTCAAAGAAAGAGTCGATGTGAGCACTCACAACCATGGACTTACAAGCACTAGGGCTATGCTTAGGTGACTTTTCTAAGACGAGAGGATCGATGTCGATAAACCCTTTAGCCTCAACGGGTGTTGGGCTAGGCAAAGGAGGCTCTTCGATGGAGTTAGAAGTTGAAGCCTCAAAGACGTGGTCCTTCGAAGGTGGTGAAGACGAGCCCATTTTGGTCGTTGTCGTGATGGCATTAACGTCACCCTTCGGAATTGGTGGTTCACTTGTTTCGCTAAAAACATCCCAAAGTGAGTTTTCATCCATGTATTTACACATACCCTTTTGAATTAGGTACACGTATTCTTTATCATTAAAATCATCATCTTTAAAACCGTTTTTCTTAATTCTTTCAAAACATGCATCAAGCTTCATTCTTTCCGCCAAAGTAAACATTTTGAAGTCATTAGAATTTGAATCATTAGGTTTTGAAACCTCGGTTTTTTCATTCTCATTAAATCCTTGGGATTTTCTAGCGAAAAAGTCTATTTTCTCATCCCCATATCTCATAGTAAGTCTCCCCTCGTGAACGTCGATTACGGTTCGAGTCGTCGATAAGAATGGTCGGCCTAAAATAATGGGACATTTAGGGTCACACTCGTAATCGGATATAACGAAATCCGCGGGAAAAACAAACTTTCCAATCCTAACATAGACATCCTCGGCTATTCCAATTGGTATAAGTGGAGTACAATTTGCAAGCTCGATTGTCATGTTCGTGGGGGTAAGCAAAGGCAATCTCATCAATTTCCAAAGAGAATGAGGCATGAGATTGATGCTAGCACCTAAATCGGCAAGGGCTAAACATCCCTCAATCTCGTAAAAATCACAAGGTAGTAGAAATTGGCCCGGATCCTTTTCCTTTCTCGGCATACGCCTTTTGGGTTTTTTTTAGAAGGATCGATGCACAAGTTTCTTCAAGGGTTACTTTGGTAAGGTCGACAAAGCTCTCTTTTTGAACCCTGGATGGAATTTGAGGTACACGAGGGTGTGCACTCTTTTCCTTGGTCGCCACGTTCACCCCATCGACTTTAGAACAAGAAAACGTCTTAGAAGTCGAGGGTTGAGAGGGATAAACAACACGGAATCCTTCAAGGTTAGAGGTAATCACACGACCTTTCTCACGAGACGAGGCGGCTTTACATTGTTCTTTCAGATTAGCAACGGTGTAACTAGGTAACGAACTTGATGACGAACCCGAGGCCTTGTTCATAATGGCCGAAAACATCTTTTTAATATCAATTTGCCCTTGCTCAATCTTCGTGTTTTGCAATTTCAATGTATTAGAAAAGTCATTTTTCAAAGTACCAATTTCTCCCTCTAATCGTCTCATATTAGCCTCATTCGTTTTCATATAATTTTGAAAACCGTTTGACGAACTATTTTGATTAGAATTAAAGTTCCCTTGGTTTTGATTGTTTCTTTGAAAATTGTTTTGATTTCCACTTGAAAAATTATTTCCTTGATTGTTATCTCAATTTTGCCAAGTTATATTACGACCTTGATTATAACCTCCTTGATTTTGATTCGAAAAATTTCCTTGTTGATTATTTCCTTGAAAATTGTTTCGGTTTTGAAAATTGTTGCCTTGGTTATAATTGCCTTGTTGTGATGGACCCGCGTTATTTTGATTTGAAAAATTGTTGTTTCCATTTAACGCACTCACATTTGACGTTTGGCCATCCGTAGCCGCACACTCGTAATAATTATGAGGTCCACCACAAAACGTACACGAAACCTCAACCGCTTTCACCGTAGCGGGAGCGTCTTTCTTTTGCATCTCAACGAGAAAAGACGTAAACACATTCGTCAACTTGTCGACTTTTGCATCAACTCTCTCAATGTCGCGATTAGAACTACTAACATTGGTGACATTGGCAACACTCGGTGCGTTGCGGAGTTGGTAAACCTTAGATCGGTTTTCGATAATTATCAAAGCGTCTTTCGGAGTTTTACACAAAAAGTTGCCACCGGGGGCGGATTTCAACGAGTCTTGTTCGTGAAAATTAAGACCGTTGTAAAACGTATCGATTTGGTGCAACTTGGAAAAACCATGGTGAGGACATTGCCTAAGCAATTCCTTAAAACGATCCCACGCGTCTCTAAAAGATTCATTCGATTTTTGCTCAAATTTTGTAATCTCGTTTTTGAAAAACGTTGTCTTAGACGGTGGGAAGAAATAATTAACGAACTTGGAAACGAGATCCTTCCACGTAACTATCGAATTAGGTGGCTCTTTCTCGTACCAATCCTTGGCGGCACCATCGAGAGAGTACGGAAAAAGCATAAGCTTGACGACATCGGTGTCGACGTTCTTAAACTTGCTCGTGGCCAAAAGACGATCAAAATTCCGAATATGGTCGTGAGGATTATCGGCTTCACGACCTCGAAACTTCGTAGCTTGGATCAACGAAAGCATTCCGCTCTTTATCTCAAAATTCTCCGCCTCGATAGCGGGAATTACGATCGCGTCTCCATAACCCTCGGTGGGCGCTTGGAGCAATTCCATCATAGAACGATTGTCGGCCATCTCCTCTACGGTCTCTTCAACAACGATATTAGGAACGTCGGTTTCTAATTCTCGTCTATGTCGTCGATTCCTTCGATTACGATTGCGTCGATTCGAAGGTTCACTAGAATTGGAATAATCCTTCGATCGAGTGTGCATGCACTAAGCGTAGAATGGGTGGTAGCAAAGAAGATTCTTTTTGCGGCTTTTCGATTTTTCAATTTTTTTGGTTTTTGATTCTTTTTTAAATTTTTTTTTTGGATTTTTGAATGTATTACGTAGACACAAATCTACAAATCTCTCCTCGAATCGACTTTCTCGATTAAAGGAGCCTCAAAGAATGAAAACGATCACGTGGAGTGAACGTTCTCGATGACTTTAGAACGTTGGTGGAACACCAAAACGTTCAAGAGGGTTTAATCTTGAAAACACAAGCAAATATAATATACGTAGATAATACTTGGGCGGCAAACCCTCGATTAGCCCTCTTTCTCAAAACACGCACAAGCAAGCGGAGGAAACGAGGCGGCGCGAAGCACTTAAGAGCCTTTTTCCTTTAGGTCGTGAAATACAACCGCCTTATACCCACCTTACAGTTTGTGTTAATTGAAATTAAGCCTCACGAAAGTATTTATCTATTTTGCTTTTAAACTTTTGCTTTAGATTCGAATACAATGATCGAGTGATGAAATCCCGAATCAAGGTTGCGTTTTCACGCTTTTGGAGTACTTGTATATTTATTGTTCTTACGTAGTACAATATAGTAATAATATATATTCACAAGAAAAACGAAAAACGATATATCTACAATATAGTAAAGATTGTTGTGAGTTTAGTTTAGGAAAACTAAACACGATTTATTTGGATATTATAATATAATAGAGAAAAATAACAAAAATGAGTATGTACGATATTCACGCTTTCCAAAAATGAAAAGCAAAAACGCACTACTCACACAAACAAGATACTAATAATAATGGCACACTAAACACCTCCCCGACAGCGGCGCCAAAAATTTGATGTTGAGTAAATCGTACACGTTTTAGGAAAAACGCGTATGAGTGGCAAGTATTAAGTTATACGTTTTTGGAAAGACGTAAAACCGAATAAATGCGGGTTCGTTCTCGAAGGAGGTGTGCGTATTAATGTGCCAATATATAAAATAACAATGTTTGGATTAGTGACGTTTTTGGTTTAAAGAGAGAAAAAGTAAAGACGAGCTACGACTACGATTAAACTACGACGTTGACGTAAAACGCGAACGTAAATACGCAAAACGTGACGAAATTAAAAATTAAAACCTAAAAATTAATTAAAAGATTAAACTAAGTCTTACATAATATAAATAAGAATAAAAATCCAACAAATATATTTTAAAACCTTTTATTAATTAAATATTCAATTTTTAATGCTAATTAAAGCCCAAAAATTAATATAATTAACAAAATGTTTAAAATATTATTTTATTGAACTAATAACTCACTTATATTATTTAAAGACTAAAAAGTATTTTTCCTAAATTTTAAAAACTATTTTTCTATTTTTAAAATGCTAAAAACTATTTTTAAACTAAAATAATTATAAAAAATAATAAAATAATGCCAAAATTAATTTGACAATTTTAAAAATCCTAAATTACACTAAATAACAGTAGAAAAATGAAAAAGTTTGAAAAATGTAAAATTTTACACTAAAAGACAAAACAGTTTGGAATTAAAACCCTAATTAAACTAAATTAATTATAAAAAATAATTAAAAAGTGAACAGTGAATATTTTTAAAACCAAAAATCTTAAAATATTATTCTAAGTCTAGGAAAAATTTTAAAAGTGAAAAACAAATATTTTCTACACTAAAAGACAAAATCAGAATAATAAAAAGTAATAAAAATGCAATTTAATCAAAAAATTATAAAATAAACAGTAACTTAAAAATTAAATAAACTGAAAAATTAAGAATTAAAAAAGAAAAATAATGCAACAAAAATTAAATCCTAACTCCTATTTAAGGGCACAAAAGACAAAAAAATAAGATTGTGATAGTGACCTTTGGTCACTTTCTGTCTTGTAGTGCAAGCAGTGGAAACAAAGACACTAGCAGAGATAATGAAGTTCCCACTGCTAGTGCAATTTCAATGTCTGGAGGGTTGGGAGCTTAGGAAAGCTCTTTGTGATGACTTTTTCTTGGATACAAGGGCACCCCCACAACCAGTTGGGATGTGGGGAGTCAATAACACAAGAAATTAAACAAGTAACAGCACAAAAATCACAACACAAGGGCCAATTAAGTGACTGTAAAAGCTATGTTGAGTTTCTGATGAACAGTACTGTCCCAATTGGCACAAATATGAATTTTACAAGCCAAAATCTAGCATACAACCCAACCCAATCACATACACTTGATCTAAAACCCTAGAATACCCTATTATCTAACAGATTACAAAATCTCAAATGAAATCTACACTAAAACTGGCAGAATCATGATATAATGAATTTTAGCTTTTTTATACCACTTAAACTTGCAACTTTCTACCAAATCCTAACTAAACCAAAAACCAAAGCTGAAATAGACTAATTGCTAGCATAAGGAGTGTGTCTAAACTGTTTTAAACAACAAAATATGTCACCAACTCAGGTTAAAATCCAAATCCAAACACACTCTTAAATCTGAAAATGAAATTTTAACTAAGCAACAACACACGAACCTAAACTAAACTGGTCCAAATCAATCATAACATGCATAAGACTAACAAGTGAGCAATAACCAATGATAAAAACACACAAATGGCAACAATCACACAAGATCACTAATTATTCAAAATTTACAAAACATGGAAGGGTTCAAGCCTTTTACCTTCCTTGACCTACATCCAGGCCAAGGGGATGGCTGATGCCATCTTCCAATCAAGTAGGAACTTGAGCTATAGGCTTGTGAGAGGTTGCCAAGCAGAGGGAATGATGGGTGGGGACTACTGCAGTCCCAAACACCCCAATATGTCTTCTAAAGCTTGAAGGATCTTTGAACCTGCCAAGAGAAGAGAACACCAAAGTTAACTGTTCACAAGGCCTATAAGCTATCAAGCTAGCTTATTAGTTAAGCTAGCTTATAGCTTATAGCTTAAAGAAAAAAATTAATGGAAGACTGATTTCTTTTTGGAAATCTTTGAAACCACAAATCTTGTTGAAACCTTTGATAAAAGCTTGAATACAAGTTGAATCCAACCTCACAGTCCACTTTCACTTCATGTGAAAGAAGGATTCCAGCATTCAAAAACTTTTCCAAAAACCTTTTTTACACTAATTTTCTGAAAATACTTTTATCAATCAAACCTTTGGAAACCTTTTAAACTAGTTGCAAAATAAGATAAATATTATACTAAGAAAGCTTTTTAAAGAGGAACTCAGAACTTGTATAACTCAAACCGTTCATTGTCATTAGTAAGTTTAGAAATTACACAAAAATCTGGAACAAGGGCAAACCAACATGCTGGTGCTCCTTATATAGTACTAAATGAACAATCTAGAACTTAAAACAATACTGAAACCCTAGTAAATGAAATTCCATTCATGCCCTTGGTCAAATTTTTGAAAATCGTCAAAGGAAGCCCATGTGAGTGATGGTGATGTTGCTGAGCTGTGAAGTTTGATCTTGTACGTTGATTTGATCCTTTGGGACCAAGTAAAAAGATCCCACCATTGATGTCACTTTCTTCTTTTGTTTTCTTGCCCAAGTGTAGCAGGGGAGGGTCCAACAGCCATGTGGGGGTGTCGTGGGTTGGTATTCGAGGTGGGATAGTGATGGGGGTATGGTTAATTAGGGATCTGCTAAGTTTAAGGGATAAACCCTTTGTTTTGCCAGCTTAATCAATTAGGGTTTATGTGACAGATTTAGGGGAATTTTTGGAAAGGATGGGTTAACAGTACATGTTTCCCACTAATTTTAATAATAAAAAACGAATTTAAAAGTTAATTTATTATTAATATTAGTGTTAAGGTGGAGACATGATGTGGAGGATTGGGAGAATCTGATTGGGCGAGGGGAGATAGTGGGTGACGTGTCGTAGTAGGAGTGGTGGGGATGGGTGAGGTGGACAAAGGTTGTCGGCTGGTTAAATAAAATGGGGGTTTGGTTGGAAGGTTTGTGGTTTTGGCAATAATAGCCCCTCCCTTAACAGCAGCAAAGAACAATATTTAGCATCCTTAGTCCATGGTATTTGCAAACTTAGTCCTTTCCCAATAACAAGTTAAGTCCTTAGTTAACAATAGCTATGATTAGGGACTTTTCATGTAACTTCTTCAAACTTTGAGGACTAATCATAATATTTCTTCAAACTTTAGGGACCCCAAAGAAATATTTGATAAATGAGGGGTATAAAGTGTCAATCTTCAAAAGTTGAGGGGCCAAACTTGCCAATATTCAATTATTCAAGGGTATTTTTTTGGAAATTCAAACCTTGGGCCCGGTTCTTTGTGCGGCTTCGTTTCCCGTGTTCGTTTTTGCTTGATTCTTGTAATCTTTTGGTGAATTCACGATATCCGTACCTGAAATACACGATAAACAAATACAAGCACATTTTGGGTATTTTGACGATATTTTAAGCGTTTTAAGCCCGATTTGGACGATGAGACTATATATAAATACAGTCTCATCAACTTTCATCTTTGGACTTTTTCCTCGATAAATCTTCAGAATTGGTCTTGGACTTCCGTTCTTTTTCCACTTTTGATCTTTCGACTTCGTCTTTTGTCTTTTTCTTCAATAAAAGCCCGTGAAAGCCGTGTTTTCTCCACTTTTCACCTTCTCGACCCTGAAACACAATAAAAACACAAACCACGCATAATTCCGCCATTTACGACATAAAATATACGTTTAGGTCCCGTTTTAATGTAATTAAGTGGTAGAAAAGATGGGTGTTTTCACACCTACCAAGCTCCTCTTCCCGTTTTGGATGCTCCACCAATATATGATGCTCCAACAATTTATAATGATGCTTTTTCTTCCAATTATAAAGACATACCGATTTATCATGACTTTGATGATGTTGACACTCTTTCGAGTAATTCTTCCCATGATGTGTCTTCTAAGGATGATTTTGCTCCTATTTTTGATGAGGATCCTCCACCGACAATGCTTGATGCTACTTTAGAGGATTACTCATTTGAGGAAGATTTCGCCACCTTTCTCAATACTTATTTTCCTCATGAGCATGATTCTCCTTCCTTGGATTTTGAATATGGTCTTCATCCTCCTTCGGATGCTAAGAAACCCCTTTCAAAGGAGAAGCAACTGGAAGACACCGACATCCGTAGTACTTATGTTTTGACACCTCTCTATCCACCTTCTGAGGATGAGATTGTGCGATTTATGAGTGGATCTCCTTCAAGTTCTACTAAGCCTCAGTCTTATTTTTCCCTAAAGGAAAAGGTGTTCGATCCGGGTATCACGATTTTTAAGCCGTCTCAGTATCCATCTGATGAAATAAAAGGAAAGACTTTTGGAAAATATGGAGATATACTTTCACTCCATCATACCTTCTACCACCGTGCTCAAATTCTGCTTAAGGAAACCTCGCCTACTATTCTTTGGCTTGTGTTTTTCACCTTAACATTATGCTATTTGATGGACGAAAACCATGTATTTGATCCTGGCGGATTTTCATCAAGGTTCTTACCATAGTAATCAAGGTCGAGTCAGGCTCACGACTCGGTTAACAAAAACAAGTGCTTCTCGGGAGGCAAACCGAGTATCTATCCTTTTTATCCATTTTCATAATAAGTGTAGGGGATGTGACACCCCCAAATCAGGTTTGCAGCGGAATAGTAATTGGGTGTTAGTATGTGGATCACAGAACAAATGGCATACAAAGAATTGATCATAATTACATGATTTGAAATACAATTGATACAAATATGGTTTTAGTACAATCAGTTGAAGTGTTAAATATCAGTTGTTACAAATATCCCAGTAAAAACAGATCCCCCAATTATCATGATGCTCCTAAATGATGCTCAGTCCATGCTCAAATAATCCAGCTTAATTTCCTGAGAAAACATGCTTAAAACAGTCAACATAAAGTTGGTGAATTCATAGAGTTTTGTAAAATCATGGTTCAGGACTGTAAATTGTCCTACATAGTGTTGCACAAGGTTTGATATAAAAATCAAGTGTAGGATCTTAATTATCCGATATAGTATTTCATAAGGTTTGATAATAATCAAGTTCAGATATATCAGTATGTTCCAAGTATTAATGTACCAAATAATAAAAGGTCAAGTTTAGAACCGCAAACATCACAATACATAGTATCACACAAAGCCAAATACTATAAGGTAATTACATTTCCATATTGCCCGAAACTGAAACTTGACAGTTAAGTCCTCGACAAATGAGGACCCTTCGCCTTATTAAAAGGCACCTATAAAAATAATAAGTGCTGACATGTGAAACATCTGTTGTCCTGGCCTACGCACATTGAGCATGACTCACCCAGATGGGACGGTCAATCCCAAATAGATCTATTTATAACATTCAGGCAATTCAAAAATTATAACAGTTTCAGATGCACGGGTCATGCGGGTTCATCTACAATAGGCAAATGTAATTAAGGGTAACAGTTCAGTTTGCGTCTCCTCGATCAACAATTTATTAAGTATAAGTGTGGGGCCACGATCTCACGATATAAAAATCATATAGTCAAAACAAGTTATAGCATGTCTCCCCCTCGCGGGTTAGTAAAAACATAAATTGTAGTGAAAGGCGAGGCTATGAACTCACCTGAATAGCAGTCTCTGGATAATATCACAGATAGTCCAGATAGTATGCTCACATTAAAGTTAATTACCTAAGTAATTTAAATGATCTCAGTATATGCATATACGATGCATAGATGCGTCCAGATAATTAAAGTGCATGCTTATACTTGTTTTAAATATCTTGTCGTTTGTTATCCGATCCGTATGTATTTATTTATACATAATAATATACATAGTGAGTCCTTCAAGTTTCTACGATTCACATTAAAAACCCTAAAGTTTATTTAATATGAATAACTTTAGTTAAATTGCAAAAATGTCCTCAAGTTTATAATATTAGCCGAATAAACCCCTAGGTTATAAGTTTAAGGAAATGACGGTTTTAGTCCTTTTGGTTTAGGGTTTCTTTAATAGTTTTACTTAACTAATTAATAAAAGAGATAGGGCTTATAAATCTTTCGGCATATGGCAAAACAAGTCCTCCACATTTTTAATCATTTAACACTTTTGGTTCTTGCCATAAATAGTCCCTAGGGTTTCTATAACTTTCGGCGTGTCTCCAAACTAGCCCCTAGGGTTTAATTAGGGTTAGTAAAGTTTACTAAGTTGGCAAAATAGGTCCCTAGGGCTTATATTAAATTCGGTTAATGGCAAAAGGAATCCCTAGGTTTTTATTAAATTACACAAATTACCCTAACATTATAGAAATCTCATTTAAGTCCTTTTTGTTAACTTTGAGTTTCGGATAATGTCAAAACAACACCCTCAACTCACGGCTAATTACAAAATCAACCCTAAGGTTTATATTTTTGGAAAATGAGTTTTCATACTTGTTCCTTTAGATCCCTTATCTTACTAAAATTACTAATTTAACCCGAAAGTATTATACTTACTATTTTTACTCCGAAAAATTATAGATCTACCATTTTAACTCCAAACATCATAGATTTAACATTTTAGTCCATTCTTGTAGATCTATGTTTTTAACCCGAAACTTTGTAAAGTTATAATTTTCACACAAAAGTTTTAAATAAACATTATTTAGTAATAGTGAGGTTTATTTAGGCAAGCTTATTATAGTGAACTTAAAACTAAGTCTTATAATGCATAAATAGTAAGCTTAGCATTTTAAGGCAACAATAATTATAGATCTATTATTTCTAGGCACATCTAAACATTACAATCTTAACCCATAACGAACCATGGGTTTAAAACCCACTTCCAAAATAGGTATGGACATGTTTTTCATATTTCTTCAAGTTTAACTAGTTCATGGTGATATGTTCTTCATGGTTGATAAGTTTTTACATCATTTTAAGTCATAGTATAAATTAAGCCGCGACCTAATATAGATTTAGGGTTTCATATATTTGTTTTAACATTAAGTTTTACTAAGAATAACTGTGTATGTTAATGTATATGAATGTAAATGTATAGAAAGATAGGTTTTAGATTTGACTTACTTGTTTAGATAGGTTTAGGAGTGACAGGAGAATGAGTAAGAACAAGTGATAAGCTTTCAACAATGGAGATCTTAGTGACTAAAATGTTGCCATGGGCTTCAATGAGAGCTTCTAGGGCTTCTTTCTTACTTCAATGATCAAGGTACTTGTAGGATGAGCTAATGATTAACCTTCATGTAGTATGAGACATGATTTAGTAGTAATGGATGAGCTTGAAGGTTTGTTAATGGTCGAAAATGGTTTGAGCCGTAGGTTGAGAGAGAGTGAAATGATATTTGAGTTGCAAATGTTTTGTGTTGGTGAGTTGTGTATGCTACGGCTTATGAAGGAGAGAGGAGATACAAAGAGATCTTGTGTAATCTTAGTAAGATACTTAGTATCTTGGAGAAGATTTGTTGGATTTTGTTAGATATCACACAAGATATTTCCACACATGCCTAAAATAAGCAAAGTATTTCCTTCCCATTTTTGATGTTAGCCGTGGGTTTACAAAGGTCAAAGGGAGACAAAATTGACCATGTATAGTGATTGTGTATGTATGGCATAGTATGCATGTGTAAGAAAGTATAGCAAGTTGTATGGTTCCTTGTAAGTATAGTATGCATTTGTTGAGTTATAGGTATTTTTGTTGAAGCTTTAGGTAATTTAGTGAAAGTATATAATGAATGTATCATTATAATATTTTACTTGAAGAAAGTAAATAAATGACAATGTTAAAATAATGTACATTGTTTTTAAAGTGTTATGTGTTTATTTCCATTATAAAATATATGTAAATATATACATATAGAAATAAGTCCAAGTACTTAATAATTTAGTTAAGTAAAGTTACGGTATATCTCCAAAATATGTACTGAGGCGATGAATCTATTATTCATTCAGGTAAAAGTGTGTATATAAAATTAAGTTAAAATATTTCACTATTTTTATATAATAAAATCATGATTTTTGTACGAAATAAGTCTTGTGATGGTGTAATGTAAAGGTGGTCCGTAAAAATATTATATGATCAATAATAATAATAATGAATACGGTGACCTGTTAAAAGCCCAAATTTTGGGGTTTTACAGCACCTACCCGTTATTTTAGCTTTGTCCTCAAAGCTTAAGATGAAGTTACTCGTCCAGGGATCAAGTGAGGACACTTTTTCTTGAACGTGTAATCTTGTGAACTCAAGTTTAGACACATAGGTGATATTTTAGAAGGTAGTTATTGATCGTATGCTTCCGATGAGTACATTCTAATAAATAAAGTAACTTGTCTTTTATGTTTTGATAATTTACACATTTGGTCCTTCTATTTTTGTAATGTGATCCTTAGGTCACAATTAGTTTTTCCAATGAAAATAACCTAGGGCACAAAATAAGTTTCAAAAGTGGCAAAATCAACCCATAGGGGTTTTAATCCGTGTTAAATCATCTAGGGCTTCTTTTAAGTTCATTGAAATCTATGTTTAGTCTTTAGAGTTTTACAACTCTCGTCTTATTACCCTAGGGCTTGAAATATATTTGGAAGGTGGCAAAACGAGTCCCTGATGGTTCTAAAATTCAAGTTTAGCCCATGAGAATTAATAAAAGGTTCATTAAATCATATTCGAGTTCTAATAAGTTTACAAAGTTGATAAAATAGGACAAGTTCGTTTTAAGTCTTGGTTTTTATTTAAGTGGGCTTTCCGATATACTTCTAGCCTGTGGAGAGAAAAGATTAGTTTGACTCCAAAGCTTCACTCAGTGAAATGGCTAAGATTATTGTTGATAGTGATTGGGTAGGAAGTTGCAAAGAATGTGCTTCATTTGTGGCTGAGCTGGGGCATAAGTTGCGTAGAGAAGAAGTACTTCGAATGATGGAAATCAAAGAAGAGACCAAGAAAAGAAGTGTGCATCCCTGGTGAGATGTTGAAAGGGTCATGCATCTACTGTTGGTGGTTCAAAATTTGCACAAATTTCGACTTCTAAAAGGAGGGAGTCATTCATTTCAAGGCTTGTTAGACAATGGTATTGTCGAACTAAGTGGATCCTAAGAGGAAGAAGATTGTCCAAAAGTATGGGACATCAATTATCTCTTTCCGGAGGTGACAAACATAACCCTACGATATACACATTTTGTGAGTTGGGCACATCTTTTATGCTTGGGTTTGTTTTCCTCGCCGATTTGAGAAATGCGAGCTTAGAAGATAAGGCATTCTTTTACCAAGTATTTCTAGGCTTCGATACAAGAAATGACACTAAGTCTAGTGTCGATAAAGTCTGTGTTACCGTCGCCTCGAATGATCGAGGTTTCATTTCCTCATGGCAGATGAAACAGCTTTATTTTCTGTGACACCCAAGGGGGTCAAAGGAAACGGAAGTCAGCACCCCAAAAAGGGTTTTAAATGCAGCAGAAATGGACACTCCCAAAGGAGTCAAATGCAACGGAAGTGGACACCCCCAAATGGGGTCAAATAAGCGGAAGTGGTATTTGGGTTAAGGGTAAGCCAAAAGTCAAGAGCTCAATGCTTCGATCTAAAAGAGATGAACACGAATCTTCCTAGGTTTCAAGGTGAGGATGTAATGACATCAAATATAGTTATCTTATTGAGAAGGTATTACTAGAGGAAATCGCGAGTTAAGAAGGATTACATTCCATAACTGGATAAATAAAATAACATCAATTATGAGTCATGTCAAATATATTTAAGCTCATGTGATTATAAATTTCTATTTACATAGATAAACGTCCTCATCCATGTAAGGTGAAATTTATAACTCCGTTCGGTGACCTATGATTTCTTTATTCAAATGAAAAAGTGTCCCAATTCATTTTAATAAGGATTTCATAGCCCACCTTACCTAGATATTTCCGGCAAGGCTTATCATTTAGAATAAATATAATATCTAAGATAATAGATATTATTAAGATACTTTATAGCCCGTTTGCTTATAACCTTCGTCTTCAGACGTCCCATAGCATCTTAATACAAAATTATAAATAAACTTCTGGTCCGGTGGCTTAAGATTTCACTCTTAGATGTCCCATAACGTCTTGAGAGGAAATCATCATTAACTTAGGATCAAGAGACTCGGGTCCCATATGTAAAATATTGGATCGTAAGTACCTTGATTTTTCCACCACATCATTTAAAGATGCAAACTTATCAAAGTAATACCACGTGAAAATACTAAAAGCAAACGTGTATAAGTCGTTAATAAGTCGTGTCCCGTAGATATACGTACAAAATTATAAGCGAGAGAAACATAAATGTTGACGCGCGATAACGTGCGCAAGAATAGGTATCAAACAAGGAACTCATATATACAATATAATGATATATTACAATCATAAGTATAGGCATTGTATCATATAGTTCCTTCTAGTACGGTATATGTACATATATACACATAACAGCAAGTTCAAACATCTAATAAAATGTAGTACACGGGATAATGCTCCCTAGTCTGTTTTCAAATATTCCAGTATGTACGGTTGTTGTGAATCCATTCTTATTATGTGGCCAGTCAGTTTTCCAAGTAGTCAAAATAGACTAACCGGTTTATAGTTATCAATTAATTATAAGCAATAATCAGTGTATATGAAATGATTAGCGTATAAGCTTAAGCTTGATACACAATCAATCATGGAGGATTTTAAGAGTCTTAGTATAAGATTTTCAGGATTTCATTATAATACCAACTCGTTTTTAGGCAATTCATTTATGTTACTGTATTTTAGTTAATTACATCATTGTACAAGTATTAATAACTTCCATTTAAATTTGTTATTGATAATATCATCTAAGTAAAAGTATTTTACTCACCATTGTTGTATTAAATTTCATAATTTTTATGAACAGTTATAAAAGTAACAACACTTGTTCCCCAAAGTTTTCGCAAGTTAAATAACAACCCTTTGTTTACAAGTTTCAGAAAATGATGGTTCTAGTCCATTTAGTTTAGGATTCATTCAGTTTTAATACATTAAATGAAATAAGGGGTTGCTTAAGTTTCGGTTATTGGCAAAACAAGTCCCACCTTGTTTTACTAGATGTAAACTTTCTGGTTCTTAACAGTTTTAGTCCTTAGGGCTTAATAAGTCACGTATGGCATTTATTACTCCCTAGACTTTAAAATATTTACGATATTAGTCCTTGTAATTACTGTTTTATCAAAACAAGTTTCAATGTTACGGTTTTAATCCATGAGTTTAATAAATTGACATTTTTAGTCCAAAAGTTTTTATAAGATATATTTTTGGTATAAAAACTTTGTTTAAGTATAATATCACTAAGTGAGCTTTATTAAATGTGCCAAAAGAGCTAATGGGCTTCCCAAACCCTTATTGAGCTTACAAGATCCATTAAC
This sequence comes from Glebionis coronaria, assembly GCA_025667525.1. NCBI lineage: Eukaryota > Viridiplantae > Streptophyta > Magnoliopsida > Asterales > Asteraceae > Glebionis > Glebionis coronaria. The sequence goes on from CM046877.1 coordinate 326,757,179, forward strand.
AATTTTTTTTTGAGAGCTAAGGATTTCTTAATGGGCCTAATGGGCTTCCTAATGGACCTAAACATATTTTTGTCAATTAATAATACTTAACCATTTATCTAGGTGTAAAGTTTATGAAACCTTACAAGCTTATTACTGGTTTGTAAAGATTAGGTCTAGATCTCTAAACAGAGAGTAAAAACCTACGGTATGTTTTATTTCCGGGTTTTAAATGAAATCCAAGTTGGTTACAAGTTTGTATATTAATTATAAGCTTTACAGTATTTCCAAATAAAGTCCAATCTTGTTTTATGTTTTCATTTAATTTACGAGGTTCCAAAAATTAAGATTTAGGGTTTATTATAAGTTCACAAGTTTATTACAAGTTCAAAAATGAATCAGATAGCCCAAGCTATATTTCTTTTCCATGTGTTTTCATTATGAAATCTAGGTTTAAAAAGTAAATTTTAAAGTCCATACATAAGATCTAGGTTTTTACAAGTTTGTTATAAGTTCAACAGGATTTAATCAAGATCTCAAACAAAAATAATCAAATTTTAGATTTTTCCCAAGATATATAAAAGTCTAGTTAAGTTTACCAAAGACGTGGTAAGGATTTTCAAAGATACATTAAAATTTCTAGAGATAAAAATTATATTTTTTTTTGCAAAATTTAATTAAGTTCTTCCAAAATATAATTATTCAAGAAAAGATTTCCAAAATCATTTTATTTTATTATTTGTTTCTTTGCTAAGTTATATATAAAAATCTATTCCAAATTTTTCAAGATTTTTCCAAATCTATTTTTGATTTTCCAAGATTTTCCAAAATCTTTTTTAGATTTTTCAAGATTTTCCAAAATCTATTTTAGATTTTTCTAATATTTTTCCAAGATTTTCTAAAATCTATTTTAGATTTTACAAGATTTATAAAAATCTGTTTAGATTTACCAAGATTTATAAAATCTAATTTGTATCTTCCAAAGATTTCCATTTTCATATTTCCAGGGGTTTGTTATGTATTATGTTGTTTGTGGTTATAATGCATTGTTCGGGCCATCATACTTCTGAAGCCATTCTATAAACGTTTGAGAAGCGAGGGCACTTTAAATCGTAAACCCAACCACTCAGTCAAAACGTAATATCGAGATGGAACATCTTTAGTATAAAGCTCCCTACTAACATAACATGTTTATAAGTTTCATTAAATACGTTAAGTATTTTAATATTTTAATATCTTCATGAAGATATTAAACAGTCGTAATACATAAAGTACGTAAATTGTTAGCATCTAGTACTACCATAAATATAAATGCATAGGATAATGAATTGTATTTAAATCATATAGTTATGCATACTCTCTATGCTAAATGCTCTCTAAGTATGTCGCCGTCAAAAACCCAGTTTTTGAATCTAAGTTTTTGAAAATTTTGTCCAGTTATTGTTCAGTTAATAAAATAGAAAAACAATTTTATTTTTGATCTGATTCTTTATAACCATTGCTCTGATACCATTCTGTGACACCCCCAAATCAGGTTTGCAGCGGAATAGTAATTGGGTGTCAGTAGGTGGATCACATAACAAATGACATACAAAACATTGATCATAATTACATGATTTGAAATACAATTGATAAAAATATGGTTTTAGTACAATCAGTTGAAGTGTTAAATATCAGTTGTTACAAATATCCTAGTAAAAAAAAATCCCCAATTATCATGATGCTCCTAAATGATGCTCAGTCCATGCTCAAATAATCCAGCTTAATTTCCTGAGAAAACATGCTTAAAACAGTCAACATAAAGTTGGTGAATTCATAGAGTTTTGTAAAATCATAGTTCAGGACTGTAAATTGTCTTACATAGTGTTGCACAAGGTTTGATATAAAAATCAAGTGTAGGATCTTAATTTCCCATATAGTATTTCATAAGGTTTGATAATAATCAAGTTCAGATATATCAGTATGTTCCATGTATTGATGTAGCAAATAATAAAAGGTCAAGTTTAGAACCACAAACATCACAATACATAGTATCGCACAAAGCCAAATACTATAAGGTAATTACATTTCCATATTGCCATAAACTGAGACTTGACAGTTAAGTCCTCGACAAATGAGGACCCTTCGCCTTATTAAAAAGCACCCATAAAAATAATAAGTGCTGACATGTGAAACATCTGTTGTCCTGGCCTAGGCACAGTGAGCATGACTCACCCAGATGGGGACGGTCAATCCTAAATAGATCTATTTATAACATTCAGGCAATTCAAAAATTCTAACAGTTTCAGATGCACGGGTCATGCGGGTTCATCTACAATAGGCAAATGTAATTAAGGGTAACAGTTCAGTTTGTGTCTCCTCGATCAACAATTTATTAAGTATAAGTGTGGGGCCACGATCTCACGATATAAAAATCATATAGTCAAAACAAGTTATAGCATGTCTCCCCCTCGCGGGTTAGTAAAACATAAATAGTAGTGAAAGGCGAGGCTATGAACTCACCTGAATAGCAGTGTCCGGATAATATCACAGATAGTCCAGATAGTATGCTCACGTTACAGTTAATTACCTAAGTAATTTAAATGATCTCAGTATATACATATACAATGCATATATGCGTCCAGATAATTAAAGTACATGCTTATACTTGTTTTAAATATCTTGTCGTTTGTTATCCGATCCATATGTATTTATTTATACATAATAATATACATAGTGAGTCCTTCAAGTTTCTACGATTCACATTAAAAACCCTAAAGATTATTTAATATGAATAACTTTAGTTAAATTGCACAAATGTCCTCAAGTTTATAATATTATCCGAATAAACCCCTAGGTTACAAGTTTAAGGAAATGACGATTTTAGTCCTTTTGGTTTAGGATTTATGATGAGACTGCTTTTATACATAGTCTCATCGTCCAAATTGGGCTTAAAATGCATTAAATATCATTAAAACTGCCAAATATATGCTTGTGTTTGTTGCTTGTGTATTTTAGGTACGGATATTGAGGAAATGACAAAAAGATCACAAGAATCAATCAAAAACGAACACGGGAAACGAAGACGCACAATGAACCGGACCCAAATCATGAATTTCCTATAAAGTCCTTGAAGTTTGAAGAATTGGCAAGATTGGTCCCTCATCTTTGGAGAATTGTCAACTATAGCCCTTGAAGAATCACTATTGGTCCTTTAAGAATGAAGATTGTACAAGTTAAGCCCTTGAAGAATGCAAAAATATGCATAAATGGTCCTTATACAAAGTTTGCAAAACACTTGTGCCAAAATTGACAAGTATGCCAAAGTTTTTACAAAGGGAAAAGGTTTTATGGCTGTTTTTCACAAAATAAACAAAGAAAGGAAATCCAGGGACCAAAATGGGGAGACACACAAACCATTCTCAACCTATCATATTACCACATCATCACCACCAACCAACCACATCAATCCACCTCACCATCCCTACCCACGTTACTTTCTACCCACGAGTTTATTTAATAAACTCGGTCAACCCAGTCAAACCCTTTAATTTTCCCACTAAACACAATTTTTAAAAATCCTTAACCCCAAAACGGATTCAAACCCCACCCTGCTAATCATCCTAATCCCATAAACCCTAAAATCTAATTATCACAAATCAAAGGGGTATCACCCCATATCCTGCAGATTGATGATTAGCACCACCCTAAGCCAATCCCAACTCACATAACAATGTCCCGTGACCCCTGGGACCCACACAGACAATCTTGTCTCATCCAAAAATGGCAACAAAGGAATCCCTCAGTCCAATCAACGACCCAAACGATTTCCTTGGCCCCTAAGGACTAATAAACGTCCAAGATTGAAGATTGCAGCTGGCATGTCAACATCCATCACAAGAATCCATTTTGACTGAAATTCAAAATTTCGTCCAAGGGCAATTTAGGCAGTTCATGTAATAGGGTTTTAGCTTCTAGTTCTTTCTATTTCATAGTATAAATACATGGTGCATGTACCATGTATTCCTTGTTCCAGAATTTTCAAAGTTTTGTAATTTCTTTTTAATATTAATGAAATTTGGTGTTTTGTTAAAAAAAAGTAATTCCTTTTCCTTTGTTTAAAAGTTGGTATTAGCTTGTGAAGATTCTGAGTTCCATAACATTTTGAAGTTTCAGTTTTCAAATAGTTTCAAAAAAAGTTTTTAGATTTTCAGAAACCCAAGATTCTAAAGAAGTGAAAATGTATTTGGATTCTTGGGTTTGCTGAAGTTGTTCTTGTTTAAAACGTGTTCAAAGATTTCAAGGCTTGTTGTTTTCAAAGGTCTCAAAAAGATTTTTTGAAAAATCTGTTTTCTCAATTTTTTTAACTAAGCTTACTGTATCAAAAGCCATAAGCTACAAGCTTATGGCATTTTGATACTTGGATTTTCTGCTTGTTGGTTGTGATTGTGCAGGAACAAAAAGGCAAGCAAGCAAGCTCACCCCATTTCATTCTTGTTCTTAGAAGATATTGTTAAGGCTTGGGGTCCTGCTTTAGATTCCCACAACAAGCCACTCTCTACACTTCACTCAGCTCAAATAAGCTCTCAATACAAGCCCCGTAGAAGGCATCAGCTGGTTAAAAGCTTTGAACCCTACTTGACTTAAATTTTGAGTTTTTATTGAAATGATGTGATTTTGTGAAAAAGTTGTTTAAGTGTTTGTTTATTGGTTTGATTTTACTAATTAGAGGTTTATATGCATGCTTAGGATAATTGTAATCAGATTTGGTAGGATTAAACTGAATTTGGTGTGTTAATTTTTGGTTTCTAAAATATTAAGGGGTGTTTGGGAATAGGGTTTAAGCCAAATAGGGTGACACGTTCTTGGCTTACAATCCATCTAGACACATTTCTTGTGATATATATAGGTTAATTTCAGTATTGCTTTTAGGTTTAGAAGGTTTTTAAAATAGATTGTGTAGAAACTAGAAGGGGGGGTTGAATAGTTTCTTATAATTTACTTGTTAAAATATGGTTTCCAAAAATCCTTTTTCAAAAAACTTAGGCTTGAGGAAATATGTGAAATCTTCTTATGCACAAATATGAACAATGATAGTGTAGCTAAACTAATACTAACAAAAATATATCCACAAAGAATAAAGAATGATAGTGTAGCTAATCTAATATTAACACATGTATATGCAAAAAGAATAAGGAATGTAAAGAGTTAAGGGTAAAGAAAGATCGAACCGAACACCAAGGATTTATAGTGGTTCGGCAACGAAGCTGACTCCTCGTTCCTACTCCACTCCTCGAGTACTCCTTACTCGAGAGTTCACTACACAACAAGCTCCTTATGGTGGAGAAAACCGTACACATCGCTTAACCAATTCCTGACTCTAAGCTAAAAGTCGAGCCCTAATCGTAGCTAGGACCAATCTACACAACTATACTTAGTACATACACAACTTCCAAATAGACACAACTACTTGGATCTTCACAACTATGACACAACTACAAGTATATAAAAATTGATCTTCAATAGATCTTTGGTGGTGGACTCAACACTTTACTAGGATAGTGTTCTTCTCTTTGCACTTCGAGAGGAAGGGATGGAAGAACAAGATTCACTTCTTAAACAAGTAATAATCAAACAAATGATCAAAGATTTGAGTGATTAAAGAAGGGGTTTGAATCTGGAAATAAATGTGCAAAAGAGGTGAGGTGAAAAGCTGAGAATGGTTCACTATATAAAGGATAAAGGAGCCAACGGCTATATCTGCCCGCGGCACCTTATCACAGCCCGCGGTACCTTATCGATAAGGTACCGCCTAGGCGCTAAGGTACCGCCGGACTAGACTCCGCTCCTTTTTGTCCTTTAGTGGTGGAGGTCTTATCTGGGTATAAAAATATCCTGAAAGGATATTCTTAACAGAATAAGAATATGCCATTTTCAAATTTCAAATATTTAATTTAATAAAACATTTTCTTAAAAATAAAGTTTAATAAAAACTTGTCACATTTAATAGAAAGTGAGTTTTAAGAAAAGATTAAATCACTTGATCACTTGATTAAGGTTAGTACTTGTTTATCCATACCTTAAGTGAAAATGGGTAAAATGAAAAATACTTGAACTCAAGAATTCGTTTTTCCTTGTTTTCGTAAATGCTTGTTTTTACATATTGTCGTAATCAAGACTAAGCGAGACCGAAAAATGCAAGTAACGTTTTTAGTCATTATTGCATTAACAATCTCCCCTTTTTGATTCTGACAATACATAAACTCAATCACACAAAAAACAAGATTTTCGAAGACGAGTTTATTCATTTCTCCCCCTTTGTCGAAGCAAAAAGGTTGCGTAAGCCGGTGTTGAAGAAATGACTTTGCAAAGACTCCCCCTTGGTACTTACTCCCCCTATCTTGGGGCACCGGGGAATCGAGATACGGTGACAAGCTACATAGAAGGGTTAGTTGAACAAAAGAAACAACCAACAATATATAGCAATAGGTCACAAATAAAAACAAAAAAAAAATAAAAGAGAAGAAAACACAATGACAAAGATCCAAGATAGGTTACTAAAGAAACATCATACAAGGAAGTATAAAAAAAGAAACAAGCCAAAAGCATAAATCTAATCATAGTTATTCTAGAATTCTAAGATTTGCTGGAAATTGGTGTCTTTAGGATAAGCAACCAATGCTTATATGAAAGACAAGGTAATAGCGGAGGGTGGTGGTGGTGGCTTGTTGGAGATCTCATAATCAAAATGAAGAGGAGGCTTGATTAAGAGACTCTTAATGTAGCTCAACTCCTCATAGATGTGTGCCATATCAAGATGTTGATATTGACAACAATGACAATATGTTCCATGGTGCATCACATTATCATGAGAAGGAGGAAGAACACTAAAGGGTGGTGGTGGAAGAAAGGAAGTTCCACAATCAATATTCTTGGTAGGAGAAATGTGATTAAGAGTATTCTTGGGTGGGTTTGGATTGAAAGCAATTGGAGAAAATGGAGGAGATTCAAGGCTTTCATTTGGAGAATAAGACATTTTGGATGTGAAGTAATGCAAAATGCTTATGGTTTAAATAGGGAAGGCTTAGGGTATTTTTGGGCTGGTCAAAGGGTTTGAAACAAAGATTCTCAAAAAGGTTGGAGCAAATCTGGAGTTTCAGACAAAAACCCGAAAAGGAAGGCCACTGTAGGCGGTTCCTTATTTATGGTGGCGGTACCTTATCAATAAGGTACCGCGGCTCACTTATGGAACCGCCTGCAGAAGCAGGGTTTGGTGTTTGGAGAAAGATTTTTCAGCAAATCTTATTTTTCTAGTCTAACTTATCATAGGGATGTGCTTAAAAGCTAAGATAGACAAGGAAAGTATATGCAAACTTACCAAATAGAGATTTGACCAAAATAAACAAAAAAATCAATGTAGGAGGTGTGTAAGACAAGACCTTATGACACAATGATCCTCCATGATTCAATCTTGTTCTTGCTATGTTTGAGAGAATCACACATATGAATTATGTAAGCTCTATATTAATAGCGAGAATCTATGAAAAATCGTTTTTAGATTGAATTAACAATGTCAAACGAGTTTCTCAACCGTTTTCAAAAGAGACTTTGAGAGTTTTGAAAAGGAGATGAGAAGATTTTTCAAAAGAATCTTAAAAGACTCAAGTACTCAAGGTGGTAAGAGAAAACACACAAGAAGAAAAGAATTTAAGGAAGATGTTCCATTAATCCTAGACCTAGACGCAAGTAATAAAAAGGTTCCCTCTTAAGTGGCTTAGTGAAGATATCGGCTAAGTTGTCCTCGGAGGGCACCTTTTCGATAGTAATGATCCCCTTTTGAACATTATCTCTAAGGAAATGGTGTCTAATTTCTATGTGTTTGGTTCGCGAATTTTGCACGGGATTCTTGCTTAGGTCTATAGCGCCTTTATTATCGCACATGATGGGAACATCATCAACAGAAATCCCGTAATCAACAAGCGCTTGCTTCATCCATAGAGCTTGTTGGCATGCTTTACCGGCACTCACATACTCGGCTTCCGTGGTGGATATCGCAAGAGCGGTTTGTTTCTTGGAGAACCAAGAAGTTAAACAACAACCCATGAAGGTACAAACTCCACTAGTGCTTTTCCGGTCCACATAGTCTCCCGCATGATCCGAGTCCGCGTAGACAATGGTTTCTACGCCGGTCCCTTTAGGATACCATAATCCTAAATGTATAGTGCCTTTAATGTATCGGAAGATACGCTTAACCGCTTCAAGGTGAGAGGTTTTGGGAGCCTCTTGGAAGCAAGCACAAAGGAAAACACTAAACATGATATCCGGTCGACTTGCCGTTAGGTACAACAAACTACCAATCATACCTCTATATTGGGTGTTGTCTACCGACTCACAATCATCATCTACGGTGAGTTTAGTATCCGAGGCCATAGGGGTCTTCATTGGTCTAGATTCTTCTAATCCAAATTTCTTTAGCATTTCTTTAGCGTACTTAGATTGACTAAAGAAAATACCATCGTCCATTTGTTTAATTTGGAGTCCTAAAAAGAAGTTAAGTTCTCCCATCATACTCATTTCAAACTCATCATGCATGATTTTGGCAAAGTCATCACACAATTCTTGACAAGTTGAGCCAAATATAATGTCATCAACATATATTTGTACGATTATGAGGTGAGGACCTTTCTTCTTTGTAAAGAGTGTATTGTCTACCATACCCATGGTATACTCATGTTTAACAAGAAACGCTTTAAGTCTATCATACCAAGCTTTGGGTGCTTGTTTGAGTCCATAAAGTGCTTTCTTAAGCTTGTAAACATGGTCCGGTTTCTCAAAATCAATGAAGCCGGGAGGTTGAGCCACATATACCTCCTCATTGATCAAACCGTTAAGGAATGCACTCTTTACATCCATTTGTTAAAGCTTAATATCTAAGGCACAAGTGTAGGCTAAAAGAATTCTAATTGATTCTAATCTAGCTACCGGTGCATATGTCTCGTCATAATCAATCCCTTCTTGTTGATTATAGCCTTGAGCTACAAGTCTAGCCTTGTTACGAGACACAACACCATTCTCATCTAGCTTATTCCTAAATACCCATTTGGTTCCTATAATGGTAGAACTTCTAGGTGGAGGAACAAGTTCCCAAACATCATTGGCAACGAATTGATTCAATTCTTCTTGCATCGCAATGACCCAACTCTCATCCGTCAAAGCTTCTTTAACATTCTTAGGTTCAATCAAGGAGACAAAACAAAAGAAGTTGCTTTGGTTTTTGACTTGAGATCTTAGGGTCCTTTGATTTAAGTCACCAATGACATTATTGAGAGTATGATCCCTAGACTCCTTAATGTTTACTTCCTTTTCAACACTAAGGTCTTCAACTCCTATTTTTCTAACCTCTTTGGCTTTAACTACTTCTAATTCATCCAAGTCATCATCAACCAATGGTGGTGTCTTGGGTGAAGGAGGGGTTTCATCAAAGGTTACGTTGAGTGATTCTTCAATAACCCCTGAGGTTCTATTTAGGACTATGTAGGCCTTACTAGTTTGGGAATAACCTAAAAGGATACCTTCATAAGACTTTGGGTCAAACTTGGTAAGGTAGTCTTTGGTGTTGAGGATAAAGCACTTGCTTCCAAACACCCTAAAGTATTCTAATGAGGGTTTCTTACCTTTAAGAATCTCATAGGGGGTCTTTCCTAGGAAAGGTCGAATAAGAATTCGGTTGAGAATATAAGTCGATGTATCTACGGCATTGCACCAAAACTTTTGAGGCAAAGATTGCTCGTTTAACATCGTCCAACTCATCTCTCGGAGAGTCCTATTCTTCCTTTCAACTACCCCGTTTGATTGTGGAGTGCGAAGAGCCGAGAAGTTATGGGTAATACCATGAGCTTCACAAAAGGCACCAAATTGCACTTCATTATCAAATTCCCTACCATGATCCGTCCTAATAGAAACAATTGAACATCCTAGTTGATTTTGAATTCTCCGACTAAAGATTTCGAAGTGATCGAAAGCTTCATTCTTAGATGCCAAAAATCTAGTCCAAGTGAATCTAGAATAGTCGTCAACTATAACTAGGGTATAAAGGTTACCTCCATAACTCCGTATGGCGGAAGGTCCAAAGAGATCCATATGTAGGAGCTCTAAGCACCGAGAGGTTGAAACCAAATTCTTGGCTTTGTGACTTGAGTGAACTTGCTTTCCAACTTTGCAAGCATCACAAAAGTGACTATCAAACTTAATCTTGGGGAGGTGTCTTACCAACTCCTTAGAGATTAAAGATTGAATTAAACGCATATTAGCGTGACCTAATCTCCTATGCCAAAGAGTAGAACTATCATCAATAGTCGCAAGACATATGTTGTCTTTTGACTTCTTATTAACTTTCATAACATAAAGCCCATGCTTTCTAACACCTTTTCCAATGACTTTTCCATCTTTTATGATTTCACTGTCATGTTCCGAAAAGATGACCTTACACTTATTATCACAAATTTGACCTATACTTAAAAGGTTAAAACCTAAGTTATATACATGCTCAACATTTTCAATGGTCATGGAGTCAAGAGAAACCGTACCTTTGCCAATGATATTACCACGTAGACTACTAGCGAATGTGACGTTACCTCCATCATATGCTTTGTAATCCGAGAACAAACTTCGATTACCCGTCGTGTGTCTAGAACATCCACTATCCTTAATCCACTCATCGGGCTCCAAATCAATTCCCAAACATATCTAGGTAACAATACACAAGATCAAACCTTTGGTCCCCAATATCTCATGGGTCCAAAATTGTTAGTTCCAAACATCCCTTGCATTTGGTTGGGATGTATGAATGAGGTGGGGATTACCCATGGAGAACAAAATGGAGGAGGGTAGTAATTCATGTAACCATTTTGTTGTTCATTACTTCTCCTAGGTGTGTTTGATCTAGGTTTAGAGTTATTATTATTCTTTCTAGGTGTTGGATTTTTATTTCTAGGTCGTGAGTTGTTTTGATTATCTCTTGTAGGCGTTGTCGTTCTACTTCTAGGCTTAGATTCATTCCATACTCTAGGTGGAGTAGAAGATAGTCTAGATAAACTTCTATTTCCCATGAGAGGTTTACTTAACGGCTTATAGAACTTACTAATAGCATTGTCGTCAAGTATGGGTAATTGAACCTTATTAACAGTAAGATGCTTTGGTTTTTCATTTAACTTAGATTTTTCAGAAAGTTCAAAGTTTTCACAAAAATCAACTTCTGGCCGCGGTACCTTATCTATGGTCGCGGTTCCATAGTGATAAGGAACCGCGCCATACAATGTGGAACCGCGTCCAGAAGGTGTTTTATGTGAAAACCTGACTTGTTTTGGTTCACTAGTTGAGGCTTCATTTGAGTTAAAACCTAGACCAAGTTTTTCCTTAGAATGAACTTGTTTGTTTAACATATCATCAAGAGCACTAGTACCTTTCATGAACTTTTCCAATTTAATGGAGGTGCTCTTGAGATCATCATTCTCTAATCTAAGTTTCTCACAACTTAAGCAACCTAAATCAACCTCTTTGTTTTTCTCAAGTTTAGCCAATTTCTCCCTAAGTTCATTGATCTCATTTTCAAGCTTAGTTTTGGTTGATTTTAAGGTTTTATTCTTTTCTATGAATTTAAGACTAAGTTTGTGTAAGCTATCATATTTACCTTCAAATTCAATATCATCTAAAGTGGAACTATCATTGCTATAATATTCGGTTTCGGAATGTACCTCTTTAGAAGTGTGAGCCATAAGGCATTTCTCCTCTTTGGGGTTGTCATCATCATCTTCACCGCTATCGCTCCAAGCGCCACTAACGAATGCCGTGTGGTTCTTATCACGAGCGGGCTTTGGACAATCACCAATGAAGTGATTTGGATCACCACATCTAAAGCAACTCCTATCACCTTTTTCGTTCTTGACAAACCGATTCTTTGACAATGGTTTCTTGTCATAGTTTGGTTGCCTAACGTGTTGACCTCGTCTCTTGAAGAACTTCTTGAAATCTCTCACCGCCAATGCATACTCCTTGTCATCACTTTCCGAGGAACTATCATGGTCACTTTGTCCCTTCTTGGCTTTAAGTGCAAGAGATTTCCTTTCACTCTTGGTTTTTACTAATTCCGAGTCCTTCAAAATTATCATCTCATGAACCTTCAAGTTTCCTATGAGTTCATCGAGTGATAAAGTTGAGAGATCTTTTGACTCTTCAATAGCCGTGACTTTTGCTCTCCACTTTGGATTAAGGCCCTTAGAAACTTCCTAACATTGTTCTTGCTAGAAAAACCTTCATCAAGTGCTTTTAGACTAGTAATAATGGTGTTAAACCTAGCAAATGCACTATCAATAGTTTCATCTTCTAAGATGACAAATTGTTCATATTGTTGGACAAGAAGATCGATTTTACTTTCTTTGACTTGGCTATTACCTTGGTGGGTTACGAAAAGAGTGTTCCAAATATCTTTAGCGGTTTCACACATAAAAATTCTTTCATACTCTTTCTTAGGCAAAGCATTATAAATCACCATTTTAGCCTCATTATTTTTTGAAAGTTTCTTTTTAGTATCATCATTAGCTTTGTCAAAAGTGACTAATTCTTTTGTTTTAGAAACTTCATTAAATTGAAAGGGTAAAAAATCACCATTGGTAATAACATGCCAAAGATCTAAATCTCTTGATTTCACATAAGTTTCAAATCTATTTTTCCAATAAATAAAACTATCGTTTTCAAAAAGTGGTGGTCTTTGCATAGATTGCCCTTCTAGGTACTTGTTGGAATCCATAGATCGATTCAAGTTTTAAAATACAATATACTTTAAAAATTCTTGAGCAACCCGCTCTGATACCAATTGTAGAAACTAGAAGGGGGGCTGAATAGTTTCTTATAATTTACTTGTTAAAATATGGTTTCCAAAAATCCTTTTTCAAAAAACTTAGGCTTGAGGAAATATGTGAAATCTTCTTATGCACAAATATGAACAATGATAGTGTAGCTAAACTAATACTAACAAAAATATATCCACAAATAATAAAGAATGATAGTGTAGCTAATCTAATATTAACACATGTATATGAAAAAAAAAGGAATGTAAAGAGTTAAGGGTAAAGAAAGATCAAACCGAACACCAAGGATTTATAGTGGTTCGGCAACGAAGCTCACTCCTCGTTCCTACTCCACTCCTCGAGTACTCCTTACTCGAGAGTTCACTACACAACAAGCTCCTTATGGTGGTGAAAACCGTACACGTCGCTTAACCAATTTCCGACTCTAAGCTAAAAGTCGAGCCCTAATCTTAGCTAGGACCAATCTACACAACTATACTTAGTACATACACAATTTCCAAATAGACACAACTACTTGGATCTTCACAACTATGACACAACTACAAGTATATAAAAATTGATCTTCAATGGATCTTTGGTGGTGGACTCAACACTTCACTAGGATAGTGTTCTTCTCTTTGCACTTGGAGAGGAAGGGATGGAAGAACAAGATTCACTTCTTAAACAAGTAATAATCAAACAAATGATCAAAGATTTGAGTGATTAAAGAAGGGGTTTAAATCTGGAAATAAATGTGCAAAAGAGGTGAGGTGAAAAGCTGAGAATGGTTCACTATATAAAGGATAAAGGAGCCAACGGCTATATCTGCCCGCGGTACCTTATCACAGCCCGCGGTACCTTATCGATAAGGTACCGCCTAGGCGCTAAGGTACCGCCGGACTAGACTCCGCTCCTTTTTGTCCTTTAGTGGTGGAGGTCTTATCTGGGTATAAAAATATCCTGAAAGGATATTCTTAACAGAATAAGAATATGCCATTTTCAAATTTCAAATATTTAATTTAATATAACATTTTCTTAAAAATAAAGTTTAATAAAAACTTGTCACATTTAATAAAAAGTGAGTTTTAAGAAAAGATTAAATCACTTGATCACTTGATTAAGGTTAGTACTTGTTTATCCATACCTTAAGTGAAAATGGGTAAAATGAAAAATACTTGAACTCAAGAATTCGTTTTTCGTTGTTTTCGTAAATGCTTGTTTTTACATATTATCGTAATCAAAACTAAGCGAGACCGAAAAATGCAAGTAACGTTTTTAGTCATTATTGCATTAACAGATTGCATGTTAAAATTGGATAATATAGCTAGAAATCAGTAAGTGCCTTTGTTTGACTGATTTTTGTGGATTAGGTCCACCACTTTTTGAAATCTGTTAGGGTTAAGTGCTATATAGGAATGTGTATCAGTTATATGCTGTTTGGTCAAGTTTTGTACAAGATTTGAGCCTTCAAAATTCATTATTGTTCCAATTGCATCAAACACTATTCATCAGACCTTTAGCAGCCTTATCAGTAACATTTTTGTGCAATATGTGAGTGATTTTTGTGTGCAACTTGTGGTTTTTTGTGTTGTTCTTGACTCCCCACAACCCAACTGGTTGTGGGGGTGCCTTATTGCCCAAGATAAGCTCTCACATAAGCTTTCCTAAGCTTATTGGTCAACTGACCTTGATATTGCACTAAGAGTGGGAACAAAGTTCCCCCTGCTAACACATCTGTTTCCACTGCTCAGCAAAAGGACAAAACCCTTGCACATGTCACTTTCAGTCAACTTGTTTTTTTGTCTTTAGTGATAAAATTTAGGAATTAGGGTTTCAAATTAGTTTCAGTATTTTTCTTATTTAATTTTTGATTTTTCTGTTTAATTAGATTTTTTGTTACTGTTCATTTAGTATTTTTTACATTAAATTGCTATTTTAATTTACTTTTTAACTTTCTGTTTTTGTCTTGTAGTGACAAAAATTATTATTTTTCATTTTCAAAAATTTTCATAGACTTAGAAAAATGTTTTAAGATTTTTAGTTCAAAAAGTTTTTACTGTTCACTTTTTATTTAATTTTTAGAATTAATTTAGTTTAATTAGGGTTTAATTTCAAACTGTTTTTGTCTTCCAGTGAAAAATTTTATATTTTTCAAACTTTTTCATTTTTCTACTGTTCCTTAGTATAAATTAGGATTTTTAAAATTGTCAAATTAGTTTTAGCATTATTTTATTATTTTTTATGATTATTTTGGTTTAAAAATAGTTTTTTAGCCTTTAAAAAATAGAAAAATAGTTCTTAAAACTTAGAAAAAATAATTTTTGGTCTTTAAATAATATAAGTGATTTATTTGTTCAATAAAAGAATATTTTGGACATTTTGTTAATTATATTTGATTTTAGGGCTTTAATTAGCATTTAAAATTGAATATTTAATTAATAAAAGGTTTTAAAATATTTTTGTTGGATTTTTATTCTTATTTATATTATTTTAGACTTACTTTTAGCTTTTAATTAATTTTTAGGTTTTAAAATTTTTTATTTGGTGCTTTTTACGGTTTTAGGTAAACGACCTGTTTGTCTTAGCTTAATCCGTCTTCGTAACCGTCATTCTCTTCTTATCCCATTTCTATTTTCTTTTCTCATAATAATATAATCACAAAGAAAATCAATTCGTTACACACACACTAAGCCTCCTTGAGAACGATCCCCACACATAGGGTCATAAGTGTTTACGTTTTCCTAAACGTACACTTAATACTTACCGCTTTTTACGCTCTTTTTCTAAAGAGTAGTAAAACCACTACATCAGTTTCTTTAATAGTTTTACTTAACTAATTAATAAAAGAGATAGGGCTTATAAATCTTTCGGCATATGGCAAAACAAGTCCTCCACATTTTTAATCATGTAACACTTTTGGTTCTTGCCATAAATAGTCCCTAGGGTTTCTATAACTTTCGGCTTGTGTCCAAAACAGCCCCTAGGGTTTAGTTAGGGTTAGTAAAGTTTACTAAGTTGGAAAAAAAGGTCCCTAGGGCTTATATTAAATTCGGTTAATGGCAAAAGCAATCCCTAAGTTTTAATTAAATTACACAAATTACCTTAACATTATAGAAATCTCATTTAAGTCCTTTTTGTTAATTTTGAGTTTCGGATAATGTCAAAACAACACCCTCAACTCATGGCTAATTAGAAAATCAACCCTAAGGTTTATATTTTTGGAAAATGATTTTTCATACTTGTTCCTTTAGATCCCTTATCTTACTAATATTACTAATTTAACTCGAAAGTATTATATTTACTATTTTTAATCCGAAAAATTATAGATCTACTATTTTAACCCCAAACTTCATAGATTTAACATTTTAGTCCATTACTTGTAGATCTATGTTTTTAACCCGAAACTTTATAAAGATATAATTTTGACACAAAAGTTTTAAATAAACATTATTTAGTAATAGTGAGGTTTATTTAGGCAAGCTTATTATAGTGAACTTAAAACTAAGTCTTATAATGCATAAATAGTGAGCTTATCATTTTAAGGCAACTATAATTATAGATCTATTATTTCTAGGCACATCTAAACATTACAATCTTAACCCATAATGAACCATGGGTTTAAAACCCATGTCCAAAATAGGTATGGACATGTTTTTCATATTTCTTCAAGTTTAACTAGTTCATGGTGATATGTTCTTTATGGTTGACAAGTTTTTACATCATTTTAAGTCATAGTATAAATTAAGCCGTGACCTAATATATATTTAGGGTTTCATATATTTGTTTTAACATTAAGTTTTACTAAGAATAACCATGTGTATGTTAATGTGTATGAAAGTAAATGTATAGACAGATAGGTTTTAGATTTGACTTACTTGTTTAGATAGGTTTAGGAGTGAAAGGAGAATGAGTAAGAACAAGTGATAAGCTTTCAACAATGTAGATCTTAGTGACTAAAATGTTGTCATGGGCTTCAATGAGAGCTTCTAGGGCTTCTTTCTTGCTTCAATGACCAAGGTACTTGTAGGATGAGCTAATGATTAACCTTCATGTAGTATGAGACATGATTTAGGAGTAATGGATGAGCTTGAAGGTTTGTTAATGGTGGAAAATGGTTTGAGCCGTAGGTTGAGAGAGAGTGAAATGATATTTGAGTTACAAATGTTTTGTGTTGGTGAGTTGTGTATGCTACAACTTATGAAGGAGAGAGAAGATCCAAAGAGATCTTGTGTAATCTTAGTAAGATACTTAGTATCTTGGAGAACATTTGTTGGATTTTGTTAGATATCACTCAAGATATTTCCACACATGCCTAAAATAAGCAAAGTATTTCCTTCCCATTTTTGATGTTATCCGTGGGTTTACAAAGGTCAAAGGGAGACAAAATTGACCATGTATAGTGTTTGTGTATGTATGGCATAGTATGCATGTGTAAGAAAGTATAGCAAGTTGTATGGTTCCTTGTAAGTATAGTATGCATTTGTTGAGTTATAGGTATTTTTGTTGAAGCTTTAGGTAATTTAGTGAAAGTATATAATGAATGTATTATTATAATATTTTACTTGAAGAAAGTAAATAAATGACAATGTTAAAATAATGTACATTGTTTTTAATGTGTTAGGTGTTTATTTCCATTATAAAATATATGTAAATATATACATATAGAAATAAGTCCAAGTACTTAATAATTTAGTTAAGTAAAGTTACAGTTTATCTCCAAAATATGTACTGAGGTGATGAATCTATTATTCATTCAGGTAAAAGTGTGTATATAAAATTAAGTTAAAATATTTCACTATTTTTATATAATAAAATCATGATTTTTGTACGAAGTAAGTCTTGTGATGGTGTATTGTAAAGGTGGTCCGTAAAAATATTATATGATCAATGATAATAATAATAAATACGGTGACGTGTTAAAAGCCAAAATTTTGGGGTTTTACAGGAAGACCCTAATATGTGTTTGTTGTTTTCTTTCTTATGATGTGCAGGGATTAGAGCTTTCAAAGATTCATTCTTGATGATTTTTGATGACCCGTGATTCCGTGTACCCGTCTTCCCGGTTCTATCCTAAACTCTTTTGATTCACTATTTTATATTTTTCAATATTAAAATAGGAATCAATTTAGTTGTCTCTTCCTTAACAAGATTTAAACAACGTGCACAATGTCCTAAGTGTAGGGGAGTTTAATTCCACATGCTTAAACATTGAGGACAATGTTTATATTAAGTGTATGGGGGACTTATATCTAATTTAAGTGGGCTTTTCCATGAATTTGTCCTCATTTTTTTCTGGAAATTCGATTTTTCGACATTTTTCAATTTTTTTTTTATCTATTTTGCCATAGTAGTAGTTTCCTTTATTATTGTTATTTTCTCTTATTTAAATAAAATGGTTTTAGCGAGTTTAGATGTCTTTGATATATTAGGCCCGTCGTGAATATTTTGACTCAACCCGAGTTTACTTATCCAAGTTTACTCTAGCTAGTATCCTTAACCATGTAGACCTTAATTGGTTTATTAGGCGAAGTATCCACGATTCTCATTACTTGAGATTTTAAATTGTGGAGAACGAGAAATGACAGAGTTAGTTATAAGTTTGGTATTCTTTCATTAACTTATGTGAGTTAATTATGAGCTTTTTCTCCCATCACTTGTAAATAAATAATTGCAATAAGTAAGGTCGTATGATTTGATAAATTACTTAGCTTCTAGCCCAAGATCGTTTAAAAGTTGCTCGGGATTAATTAGAGTTCATAGCCAAGGCATAACTTATTGAAACGGGACGCGAAGATTGGCGAGTCCGAAAAGGTCCAAACAAGCCATGAGGGCTCCATTTTGTTGCTAAAGATCCAAGATGATGTGAAGAATTATTATTCCAAAATCAATATGAAGGATCAAGACACACGACGAAAAGCAATCACTCCTATAAAGATCATGGAGAAGTCTATCCTAAAACACCCTAACAAGGTATGAGGATAAGTAGATCCAAGTCCGAAAAGGAGGCGGATCATTGTACATTAAAATCCCAAATAAGGATTGAAGAAATAATGAAGAAGTCGTGGTCAACATTTGAAGAGTATCTCAAATACTCCAAGTGAAGATATAAACTATATACGAAGAGAAGACCATAATTTCAATACCGTCTTCTTAAGATTCGAAGTATGAAGTAAAGGCCAAATATCGGTCGGAGAAAGGTCTCAAATCATGAAACGAGTTATGCCAAGATATGAACTTTAAGAGGTTTCGAGAAGCAGTTTTAAAAGATTTTGTCCTTTAGCTAACTGTGGATTAGATCGTCCTACTTTATTTTCAGCCTTAATAAACTATTGAAATAAGTCAAAAATGCATCCTCGTGATCATTCAAGACAAAAATAAAATATAAGAGATACACCTAGGAATAAGGAGTCTAAGTGATTAATGAAACCAATGAGTAAGTGTTAGTTGTGCTATCTTATAGTAACGATGATCTCGTTTTTAAGCTTGGCATGGGGAACGTGAAACTTGAGGATGATTAACATTCATGACACCAAAGCCCTAATGTAATTCTTAGATTTCTATACAAGTTTCTTCCTTATAGCATTTTGCAAATTTTCTATCTTTTTAAGTTTCCTTAGTGTCTAGCATTTAATAAAGGCTAAGGTGGGTTAATTATGACGGAGAATGTAAATCTTGCTTTGTAACTAATGCATTGCATGAGGTCATTGCAATGGCCAAGTGTAGGGGATTTGATACGTGTGAAAACACCCATCCTTTTACCACTTAAAACAATTAAAAACGATACCATAACGTGTATTTAATTTCGTAAATGTCAGAATTATGCGTGGTTTGTGTTTTTGTTGTGTTTTAGGACCAAAAGATGAAAAAGGAAGAAAACACAGGCTTTCACGGGCTTTTATCGAAGAAAAAGACAAAAGACGAAGTCAAAAGATCAAAAGTGCAAAAAGAACGGAAGTCAAAGGCCTATTCTGAAGATTTATCGAAGAAAAAAACCAAATATGGAAATGTAACGAAGTCGAAGCACCAAGGCTAATTAATGAAGAAATTAGAAGACGAGTTCGAATTATTTATCGACAAATCCCGAGAGAAAGTCGAGAATGACGCGTTTATTCTGAAAGACGTGAAGACTAAAGAAAGAAAGAAAGAAGGAAGCATCCAACCACCTACCTTCACCTCCTCCTATAAATACAAGACCCTCCCCTCATTTGGGAGGTGCTAGCTAATTGACAACTAGCTCTCCACTTTATTTTTCTAGCACTTTATCATATTGTCATTTACTTTAATTGTCTTTCTTTTCAAGAATTCATGTAAGTCCTTTAATCTTGTTTTAAATCTCTGACCTTTAATCTTTTTATTTCAAGTTTTTTTATCATCTCATTCTACCTTTCTTGTTTTAAAATCTATGATTTGATTTGTTCAATTTTGAAGTTATTTTCATTTTTACTTATTTAACATTTAGCTTATTTTTCATTTAAGTGTTTTCAAAAGTTTAATCTTTTTAAAGTTGATTTTATGAATTTAGTTTGTTTAGCGCTTTGGAAGTTTTTCATACCTGGCTTATTGAGTTTATCTTAATATTGATTTTGTTAAGTTTTTGGTAAGTGCTTATTAGAAAAGTGCTTATTTGGTCTTTGCTTAATTGCATTTTACCATCGGAATAGGGTTTATATATTCCGATGGTAATCCATCGGAAAAGGGCTTTCACATTCCGATAGATATTCAGATACATATTCCGATAGATTTTGGCACTTTATTTATTCCGATACATTTTCCGATCATTATCCCGACAGGGGGGTATTCCAACAAGATTTTTGTATAACATTCCGATAGTTATTGTTATACACATTCCGATAGTTATTGTTATGCGATATTCCGATGGTTTTGTGCTCATATATTCCGACTCATCAATGAATTGACATGCATGCCTGCATGCTTAATTATTTTTGGCGCCCATTTTCATGTTCCCCTCATGGGAACATGTTCCCCTAGTAGTGACCCTTGTTCCGTTATCGATCTGGTTTTATCCGAAAGTCGTTTTAATTTTTATTCTGAAAGTCTGGTATTTTTAGTTATATTTTTCGTCAAATTTTAGTATTAGTATTTTTTTTGAAAAGTTTAAGTTTTAACTTTTATTTAGTGCCCGCTTTAATATTTGCCTATTTTAGTTTTAAAGTAGCCACATAGTCCAATTTCTTTCTTTTTCATTAAGTAAGTTTTTTTTTTAATTCGACAATTTATTTTTATTTTCAAGTTTATTTTTATTAATTGTTTCTTTTTAATGTTTCATTTTAATATCGTTTTAGTCTTTATTTTTAGTTTCTTTTCAAGCTTTCATTTTTAGTTTTAATTAGTTATAGACAACGACACCTTTTCTTTTATTCACCAAAGACGACTGAGTCACACGTTAAACCGGATCAATTCGATTAGACACCGAGAAAAACGAACTTTTTAACTAGCACAATCTAAATATTATGCATCTTATGTAATTCTTCTTTAAAGATTTGGAAATGAGAATCCATTTTAGCTTCAAGAGCTTCTAACTTTTTCATTAATCGAGAGGTATCAATACTACTTTCATTGGCGAAAGAGACGGATTTTCGATTATCTTTGTTTCGAGACTTTTTAGGCCAATTAAGTTCAAAAAGAACTCTGTCCTCAAGAAATTGAAAAGCTTGCTTTGGAGTTCTACAGAGGAAGATTCTTCCATCTAATCCATCAAGGATTGCTTGAGTGGATTTGTCTAAACCATGATAGAATATTAGAATAATAGCTCTTTTTGTTAGACCATGCCCATGGCATTTTCGAAGCATGTTCTTCAGTCGTAACCTGGCTTGGGTTAGACTTTCACATGAGGTTTGTGAGAAATTTCTGATTTCGAGTAAAAGATGTTCAAATAACGAAGGTGGAAAGAATCGGTTTATAAAAGCTATTCTCATTTGTTCCCACAATGTCATAGAATCTTCATTAAGTTTGTCGAACCAGATTTTAGCATCATCGGCTAAGGATAGTGGAAACATCAAAAGTTTGACAACTTCACTTTGAGTTTCACCATATTTGAATATGTCTCAAATTACGATAAATTCACGGATGTGGTCATGCGAATCGGCCCTCAAATGAGAATCAAATTTGTTCTCTTGAACCATTTTCAAGTGGGTAGTGTTAATAACAAAGTTGTCATCAACATCGGTTCGAACAATGGCGGAATTAGGAGTCGATGCTACAATACTAGCACTATTCCATAAAGGTTGACCATCAAGATCGATAATAATTATATGTTCGGGTGGATTGGGTTGGGTTTCGACATCCTCTTCGAGTATATCTATAACGACAAATTCATTATTTGATGGATTATGGGTTGAAATTTTGGGTGACTTTATTTCTATTGGGATTGTTTTATATTTACAATCGTTTGCTATTAAATTTTTATTTATTTGAAATAAGAGGTTTAAAAGTTCTTTTCCCCACGATCGAGGATTTAAACAAACGTTCAAAATTTTGCAAAAAGACATTTTTTATGTTTTACGTTTTTTTATATATTTTTTTTATTGTTGTTATTTTTATTTTATTTTATTTATTATTATATATATATATTTTTTTGAGAGTATAACAAGATAAAAAGATAAATCAAAACGAAAGCAAAACTGATATTTTTGGTTTTTTTTTAAAAAGGTGTTAAACTATATATTTACAAATTCACGAGGTAGTTGGGTTGGTTTTTGAAAACCACTGAAATTAATCATTTGAGAGGCAAGTTCATTCAGACAAAAAGTGTGTCGCACTTGTGGGAAGTGCGTCATACTTAGAAGTCTACAGAAAATCCAGCGCACATATAAAATTTACGGCATACTTTGGTTCGCTACAGGAAGTGCGGCACACTTTTGGGTTGTGCGGTGTACTTTCTGCAAATTTTTCGACAGAAAAGTTGCGATTGCCAGAAATCTCTACGGTGATGATTTGATTTTTAAAATAAGTATCTCATAAGGTTTAAACAAGTAACTAAAACAATCCCCGGCAGCGGCGCCAAAAACTTGATGTGTGTTCACAAGTCCTAAACAAAGGGGTCAAAAACTTGATGTTGCGAAAGCGAGTTTTAAATTTATATTACTAGATGATTACCAAACAAGGGACTAAAAACACAACACGGGCAAGTATACCCTTTGGTGTATAGTATAGTCTAAGGTAAAGTCCAGGTCGATCCACGAGATTGTTTTTAACAAGTTAAAACAATGATCTCTAGAGTGTCACAAGTTCTAAAGATTTCAGCTTCTAATAATGATTTAAAGGTGCGTTTGGTTAAGGCTAAAACATAGAAAAGATATATAGCTAAGATGGTTATAAGCACATAAACAATGTAAGACAACATGTGGATTACTAGTCGCACATGCAACATCTATTCAATATAACAAGAAATCCGACTAAAGATCATGTCATACCAAAAGCATTAAGATCGGTTTATGTTGGTTTCAATAATTCAAGCACTAAAAAAAATTATGCAAGAGTTGTTATGTATTTCATTCCACCAATCGCAACAAAGGAGAATACCAAGATTCATTTACTAGATGACATGGAATCCGTTCAATCATATAAGTACTAGTTATAATCATGAATGAACCAAATACATAACAATGATCAAACATAATAGTATCAAGTACAAGAACAGATCAACCATGCTTATAATCATAAACCAGGGAGAAGGTGCGCCGCACAAACCTAATTGTGCGTCGCACTTCGCCCCTACGAAGCTAATACAATCTATTCATAGTTCTATATATGCCTCAACCAAATACACAAGTCACTACTCCATATTCAAAGGAATAACAAACATAACATTCATAATACTTCCATAATTGATCATAATAAAAGGGATAAAAGATTATACCAAAGCTTATGATCCAAATGACAATTACAAGTTTTCCTAAATGAAAACTATTCTTGATTAATCAAACTAATGATTACAAACGTTCTGAACCCTTTGGGTGATGTTACTCAGCCCAAAATTTGTCCTAAACTACTAAGGAAGAGATGGGAGAGATGGGAGAAGTGTTGGAGAGGTGTGTGAGAAATGAGAGGGATTGCTCTCAATTTATAGTAAATTATGGGGTAAAAGTGCGCCGCACTTTTTCAAATGTGTGCCGCACATTTGTGTTGATCCCAAACTTAGATCGATTTAGCTTTGTGTTAACGAGATTAAATCAAGATTGGCACGTAGAGAAACTTTGTGTTTATGAAAAACGATCCAAGTGTTATGCGGAATTTAACACTTAGAGTAACAACACACAAACACAATAAACCAAACTTTCACTTGATTGATAATCAAACTTGAGTACAATTAAAGTAAAAACGTATATGTGGAAGAGGAGTGTGAAAAGGGATGATTTATGTCTAACCCTAAGGCCTCCTTTTATAGGTTAAAGAGCCTTGTACAAAAAGCTAAGATCAACTATTTTAGGAAGAGACACAAGATAAACATACTCAAATAACTTATTGACTAAATATTTTAAACATTTAAGAATATATTATGAATTCTTATCTTCATATTTTGTCCACTATCTTAAAGAATTCATCATTGGCAGATTTAGTCCTTGTCTTTGTGTTAAGATTATTCTTATCAGCGCCTTGATAATTCTTACCAGCGTCTCATCTGTCGGCGCCTCGTTTACTCTTGTCAGCGTCCAATTTCCTCTTGTCAGCGTTCCAGTGACATAGCTAATTTTATTCCCAACAATCCTCCCCTAAACTTGATATCTAACCTAGTAATCAAGTTTCTGAATAAAATAAAACATACAGAGAGGTCTCTTACAAACATCAAATCGCTTGTGTAGCAATCACCTTCTTCAATACATCTTATAACAGCGAGCTTCTTTAGTTACCTCAAATTTGATTGCTTTTGTCACTTAAATTCGATTGCTCCTCCCCTTTTTAAGACTCCTCTCCAAGATCAATATCAAAGGATTGAACCATGGATGTCCTCCTTGGCTTCTCAGCAGCGTCCAGAACAGCAAGTCTCTCCCTCAACTGTGTGAGTTCAAAACCTTAATGCATGAGAATTGGTACAAGTTCTATTTATTTCTTTTGCAAGAAAATACAGATTTTCGTCCATTTGATTAATGTCAAAGGTTTCATACTGTCCTCATCCACATTCGGGAAATGAATCCTCAATGTTGATTCATAAGACATGGGGATGGACTTACTAATGATAAGACTGACTTGACCTGCATTAACGCTAGTGCTAATAATCTCAGCCATCTCCATAACACTATTCATACTTGTGAAAGTGATCTCTGCTGCTACTAGATCTTAAACACTAGGAAAAACATCTCAATGATCATTAGGCTTCCAGATATCCAAAAATTTGAAAAATGAAAGGGTGATGATACGTTTTGGGTCTATAAAGAAGTTTATAAATGACATCAGTTGGAATGTCATAGCATAAAATAGACTTGAGAATGTAGAAAAATTTAGTTAGAACATATACAAAGGTAATAATCCTAAGGAAATTAACTAGACTCTAATAAGCAAGAGTGACAAACACTGTTCATGCATATACACATGCAAAAGTATGATAGACACACATGAACTCTAGAGTTCTTTGTTCACAAATACCCCAAAGAGAAAGTTAATTTATATAAAACCTTTGAAACTCCCCACATAAGCCCAAAAATATATAACCCAAGTCACCCATACGACCGCACCCAATTCTAGGTCAAAAGTCTTGGCAGCATGCATGTTTTAATAAAAACGTGCATGCTACAATGCCTCGAGGTTTAGAAATTCCAACAATTCCATAAGGAAAAGTCTTCACTATTTCTAACCCCCACTCACCAGTGGACACAATCTAGAATTGTGATAAGAGCATTCTAAGAATACCCAAAAACCTAAAGGTTTACATCCCCTTAACAGAAGCATACAAATCATTATATGTGAAGAAACAAAATTTTATTTCAAGATAGGAATGTAAACACTCCAACCATCATAAATAAAATTTTGCAACTTTGTATCCATCCTAATGTAGCTCCACTTTCCTGCATAGTTAGACAAAAACCACAAAAACACACCAACAGAGGCTATATTTCCCATGATAATGGGAAGAGATAACATGTCAGTGGATAAAAATAATAACAGTGGAAAGACCAACAATGCATGTTCCTTGAGCATCAACTATCCCAATATCCTTTATCATTAACCTGCTTTTGGATAGTTTGCTCATAAAGAAAACAAATTAGTTTTCTTTGGGAATCCAAGCCTTAGTAGACTTGGATCCATTAGGTTGTTCAACAAGAATGGATTTGTTTCTTGTAACAACCTCCTGTCCATCCCTTTTTGCCCTGAGTACCCAATTTGTTCCAATGAGTCCATTAATGACCTTCTCAAGGTATTTAAATCTATTGTAAGTCATTGAAATACCATTAAAATTAGAGTTTTGCTCTTGTTTAGGTTTCCATGACAAACTGGATGAAGCTTTAGATCATGGACCCTTAGGTTTCAAATACCTATTATTACTTGGTCTGACATAAGGTCTGCAAGCAGCTAATTGTGGCATTTTCATACCAAACTTAGTACTGTCAGTGTTGCATTTGTTCCTGTCAGCGCTGAATTTGTTCCTGTCAACGCTGAATTTGTTCCTGTCAGTGCTAAATTTGTTCCTGTCAGCGCCTAAATTAGGGTTTGCTACGGGGACATACTGTCTGTTTGACCAAGTGTTGGTCTTTTGAAAAGGCCTTTGGCCATGGGTATTAACTGCCTTAGAGAAGTAGGGAGCTGGCTTAGGGGTCTGTGAGCTAGATTAGACATAAGGTTTAGGGTTGACCATGTTTGACCTGTTGTCAACGTGTGACCTACGACCACAAACACACTTGTAGGCCAGATGAGAGAAACTCCCACATGTGTAGCAAGCCTTCCTAGACATAACTTTAGGTCTAGATTGAAAGAACCCTGTCTCATTCACACTAGATTGGCTTTAGGGTGACCTAGGTTTTCTATACATTTCAGCATATTTAACACTAGGTTGTTTCTTAATTGGGGAGCCAAGATTAATAGCTTTTCCAGTGATGGGATTGGTCACAGTTATAGGTGTAGATACAACTGGACTCTCAATGGGTGTAGGCACAAATGAACTCTCACTAAGCATCCCACCCTTAACAAACAATGTGTGGTTAGCCTTCTTCCACTCTTCTAGATTAGTAACCTTTTGTTGATATTCCTCAACTGGGGAAAGGACTCTAGGTGGAGGAATAAATTCCTCTTCTTGGAGTTTTAGTATACCAGTCCAAGAGAGATCTTTTCTATGGACCCCATAGAAATTCCCAGTAGGTGGTGGAATAGCAACATATTCCTTTAACCCAATCCCAGACATATCCCTAGAGTCTCTTTGTTCACTCACACATTTTTCTAGGGTTTGAGTGGCTTTATCAAACTTTTGGATCTTAAGCCCTACATTCTCTTTATCTTTTATGGCCTCGTCTAATTTTTGTTGAAGCTCATCTTTGGTTCTTATTAGAATATCCCTAACCTCAATACTAGCGCTAAGATCATGAGTCAAAACATTAATTTGATCTTTTAGGTCAAGTTCCATTTTCTTATATTATGCTACAGTCTTTTCAGTCTGTACAAGCACTATTTGATAGTTTGAAAGTATAGATTTTATGTCTAAAACATCTGATTTCAATTTTAAAACTTCTTTATTAAGACTTTCAGTATTTATCCTACAAGAAGAGTCATTACATACCTCATTATCAGATGACGAAGATGAGTTGGAACTTGTGGAACTTGAAGTAGACTTGGCCTTAACTGAAAACATCATCAGATTCTTCTTCACCCTCTTCCTTAGCCTGGTTCACCTCACGATATTGGATTTTGTTCTTCAAATCAAAGTTTCTCAACAAGCTCTGATACCACTTGTTGATCCCAAACTTAGATCGATTTAGCTTTGTGTTAACGAGATTAAATCAAGATTAACACGTAGAGAAACTTTGTGTTTATGAAAAACGATCCAAGTGTTATGCGAAATTTAACACTTAGAGTAAGAACACACAGACACAATAAACCAAACATTCACTTGCTTGATAATCGAACTTGAGTACAATGAAAGTAAAAACGTATATGTGGAAGAGGTGTGTGAAAAGGGATGATTTATGTCTAACCCTAAGGCCTCCTTTTATAGGTTAAGGAGCCTTGTACAAAAACCTAAGATCAACTATTTTAGGAAGAGACACAAAATAAACATACTCAAATAACGTATTGACTAAATCAATATATTCTGAATTCTTATCTTCATATTTTGTCCACCAGCTTGAAGAATTCATCATTGGCAGATTTAGTCCTTGTCTTTGTGTTAAGATTCTTCTTGTCAGCGCCTTGATAATTCTTACCAGCGTCTCATCTGTCGGCGCCTCGTTTACTCTTGTCAGCGTCCAATTTCCTCTTGTCAGCGTTCCAGTGACATAGCTAATTTTATTCCCAACAATTTGGTGGTCAGATGTGCGCCGCACAACCAGGATGGCGCGCCGCACAATTTCGGATCTAAAACGTTCCAAAAATTGTAGAAAAGTACGTCGCACTTTTTGGATTGTGCGTCGCACTTTTGGTCATTCCAGTTTTGGACCAAAAGGCAAAGTTGTATATAATTCTTTCCTCTTTCCGTTGCCGCTTGAACCAACTAATACGGAGTTCGTATGCTCAAGATATGGCCAAAACAGTGACAGGTGTCGGGAGATCAGAAGCTTGACTTTATTTCTTCGTTTAAGCTTCATATCTTCGTGTTATCTTCCATTTACTTCCACGACACGTTCTTAGAACCTATACATGAAATACACTCTATTAAGTATCGATAGTTCACATAATTAACCTAAATATATACCGATAACGCACATCTAAACATGTATAATTTGGGTGTTATCAGGCGCCAAGGTTAGTTTAATATAAAACCGGATTAGTGGATGGTGAGGTGGAACAATGGTTAATGGTGATTGGTTGTTTTGGTGAGTGGGGTGACGTGGCGTTTACTGATAGGTCTAGGTATCTTTGTTTGTCTCCCAGCTTTAACCCCCCATCTTTCTTCTTTGTTTCATTTCATGTTTAAAACAGCCAAACTTGGATTTCTTTGTATTTGAAGTTTCAAACTTCACACTTTGGCCACAAATACTTTTACAAAGTATATTCAAGGACTTGTTTAGTAATTTCATGATATTTGAAGGACCATTCTTGCCGTGTCTTCATACTTTAAGGTCTTCACTTGTATGGTTGACTTTATGGAGGACTAAAAGTGACAAGTCTTTAATTTTGAGGGACCATTCTTGCTAGTTCTTCAAAGTTGAGGGTGTTTTTTGTAAATTTGACAAACTTTAGGGACCAAACTTGTAATTATGAGTATACAAGGGTATAAAGTGTCAATTCTTCAATGATGAAGGACCCTTCTTGTACATTCTTCAATTCTTCAAGGACTTTTCTTAGAAAATCAACACTTGGGTCCGGTTTATTGTACGACTTTGTTTTTGTGTTCGTTTTTGCATTGAATCTTGTGATCTTTTGTCATTTTCTCAATATCCGTACCTAAAATAAACATTGAACAAACACAAGCATATTTATAGCACTTTTGATGATGTTTTTACCATTTTAAGTCCGTTTGGCACGACGAGACTATGTATAAAAGCAGTCTCATAACTTACCCAAAAATGTTTTTGAAAAATCCTTCTTCAAAATTTATGCTTGATTTTACATTGTTCATATGTTATAGTCAGTGATGAATTTGGTTCATTGTGAACATGTAAATGTCAAGGATTAATCCTTCGTTTGACAAATCATTTGATCAAACACATTTTCATGATTTTGGTTTTTCGTAATTATGTAACATATGAGTGATTGAAAAATATTTTTCTTTTATGTTTATAGGTAACTAATCATGCCTTCAGAATACCATAAAGACCACCAACATACTAAATCTTATATGCCAAACCTTGCTGAATTTTGTCCCTTACCAATCCTTACCAATATCTATCGTTCACTCCAAAACCGTTGCTTTCATGAGGGTAGAGTTGTAGAACAGAACATTAGGGGTTATACATACATCGAGTCAATGTTTTCTCAAATTGGCTTTGATTGTTTGTTGCATATAAAAGAAGATATTTACCGTGAATTTCTCTTGGAGTTATTTAGCGGATATTTTCTTATCTATAATGATGATGGAGTATCCGTTAGATTCACCTTAAATGGTAAGCTCATCCAATACTCTCTCGAGGCTTTTGGCGCGGCTCTCCGCGTGCCATTTGTTGGTACTTGTCGGTTCACCGATGCTTGGAAACATGATGCTTAAATTGAGTCTTCCGATTGTGCCCCAAATGATGATGAAGAGCTAGACCTTGACCTCATCCTTGATACCATTACCAAAGAGCGTAGCTCATCCGTTGTTCAAAGTATCAATTCTTCTAAGCGATATTTAAATCGCCATGAGATACTCGAAAGCGACCTTAATGATTGTTTGGTCCGATGGTCCGACATTCTTAGGGAAAATGTATTTTGTCTTGGTGGAAACCGAGATGATATCCCAGCGTGTATGGCACACATGATGTGTTGCATCTTTACCAACACCAAGTACAATCTTGCATTTTACATCTCTCGACGGATTAACTATGCTCTCTCTCGATCAAAAACAAATCTCCCATATGCCATGCTCCTCACTCGTCTTTTCAATAAGGTTGGTGTAGACTTTCCTGAGCTCGATCTCTCTCGCTTTCGTCCGGTCAATCGTGTCATGATGCCTATTCGAGAGGTACAGCCATGAAAGATGATAAGTGATCGTGGTACGAGAAGGAATGAACCACAAGAGTTCGATGATGAGGACACTCCTATGTCACCAAGTGATGGTGGTGCCGAAGGTACAAGTGCTCATGTCGGCTCTTCGAGTGACTCCACCCCATCTATGAAAACTTTCATGGACGGGTTAGACCCTCTTGTTCCTCCACCTCACTATGCCACTAGTGAACTTCCGGAAAACCTATCACTTGAGCATGTTTATCGTTCAAACCTTCAAACCCGTGGTGAGTTACATGATCTTAGATGGAGCAAATGGGAACCTTCAAGAGCATTGGGAAGATGATCAAGAGCCTTGGTAAGAAGAAGAAATGAATATATGGTAATGGTCAAGGATCAATATGTTTGTAAACATGTTTTGAAATGTTGAACTATTTCCTCTTTTTAGACTTTGTTTTATGTTTCTTGTTTTTAGGATTTAGTATCTTAACTAACTTATACTTTGTGTTGGATTGTTTAGAATGTTAATCCTTAAGTGTTTATGTGATCGTTGATTCGATTCACATATCTTTGTGCATTTTATGTGTTAGTTAGCTCTCTATATTTTGGCTTATAATCCACTTTGGCTTGATATAGACTTGTGAAAAATCTAGGGGTTTGAAAATTGCTGGAACATCATTTTCTGAGACCACTGTCCACGGTACCTTAAATACCTGTGGTTTCTTAGTGATAAAGAACCGTAGTCCTATTTAAGGAACCACGGGCTCTGGTCACGATAGAATATTTAATTTACATTGTTTTCTCTAAAATTCTGTAAATATTGATGAAATTTTTGCTTAAAACCAGCTTTTTCCTAAACTAGCCTATCTATTTTCATTATTCACCAAAATGAATTTTAACCGATTACTAGTTTGGATCACCTCCTTCCCTTCTTAAACCTTCATTGTTTGATCTTGTTCTTCATCCCTCAAACCTTCTTCCAAACCTAGACACTCAACCATGGTGTCCACAAGATCATCTAGTTCCTCTAAACAATCCACATCCAAAAGAAACCTTAAGATCAAATTCAAGTTTCATAAACTTGGCTCTCCTTCTACTCACAAAGCCAAGAGTGAGAGTTCTCATATACTCATCTCTTCATCACCTTCACCACCTCTTGCACCATGTAATACCAATTCAACTCATGGTACCAACCATTCTTATTGTTCTACCTCATCTTCATTCCAATCTAGAATGAATGAGTTGTCCTCACCCTTCACTCCTAGTCCTCCCTTGGATGTGAACCCTCAACCACTTCAAAGCATTCCCATTGTGAATGACTTTGTTTAGCCTTTGGTCACCTCACCTTTCACTCCACTAAATTCACCCACCTCACCATTGGACACCATGCCTCCTCCTCCCTTAAACACTTCCATTTTGGGTGTTCCTATTTCCCATTTCATGGGTGATCCATACTTTTTTGTTTTTCTAGAAGCCCATGGTGCTAATTGTCCATGTTGCCTCTATAACAACTACATCATTCAAAATCTAAGAATGGAGATGTTTGGACTTCATAAGAGTTTACAAGATTTCTTGCTCACCTTGTTTTCCATGGCTCCACCTCCTAGGAGATGAATGATGATTTTCTTAACAAATGCTTTTAATGAAAAATCAAGCCAAGGATGATTATCGATCAAGTTTACCTAACTTTGTAATAGTTAGTTGTTGTTTTTATTTCTTGTATTTCCTTTCCTTCAAGAGTTTTCAGGAAGATGTGTTATGGATATAGCTTTTGTGTGTTTCAAATCTATGTACTCACACTAATCAATCTCAATTTATTTAAAATTGAACCTATATCTATCAAAACCTCTAAAAATTGTCTAAATTTGAATCAAAATGTCATTTAAATATTTTGTCACCTTTTGTCAAGACATTCTTTGCGAGTGTGTTGCCTTTTATGCAACCAAAACATAATCTAGTGTTAAAAGAGGTAAAAATCCAAGATTTGCAATTTTTTGAAAAAGTCTTATTTTTTATCAAAACCTTGTAAAATAGCATTTTCACGTCCACTGTATGCGGATCCCCAAAGATCACACGGTCCCTTACATTTAAGGAACCGCAGGTTCCTTTAAGGAACCGCGGACAACAAACCATTTTCTGGCTTTTTTTTGGTCTTTCTACTTTGACCATAGTCTTTGTAAAGATTCCTTGGTTGCCATTTTTGGCTAAACAGTACTTGAAACATTTTATTTTCATTTCAAATCTTTGCCTTGTTTATTTTCTTTAAATTCTCTTTTTTTGGGAGGTCTTCTTCTCAATGCTCACAATGTTTAACTCTTCTAACCTTAACCTTGACATATCTTTGTCACAAACTTCTAAACCTAAAGCTTCCTCTTCTAAGCTTTCCAAGAAACCGAAAATCTCGATTCGACCCGTTTGGATCAAGAAGAACAAGGATCATCATGACTCCTCTTCTTCCAAACCTTGCAAGACTGCTTTCTCTTCCATTGATTATTGG